>CM038145.1:447997524-448597524 GCA_021437245.1 Aegilops speltoides | reverse complement strand
AAACGCCGCAACTGGCATCCCCGAAGAACTCAGGAGGAAGATAACAGAGAGGTCCTATATTTGATGGGCAGGATAAAAACGCTGGCCAAATCAGGATTGACAATAATCAAAGTTATGTCAATATGCATAATGTGGGGGTGCAGCCACTCCAGTATCGGGGGAAACCCATGTGGCACTTAAATGGATAAGACGATGCCACCCGCTGTGGTCGTAAAGGTCCAGACTCCGCCACCGCTCTGGCAAAAATACTGTCCGATTTGTATAAAGGAGAAGAAGAGGAGTTTCCATGTACAACCCCCCAAGCTGGGCGAGCTGCCATCTTTTTCTCAACTCCATTCATTCCTGCATTCTTCATCACAAATATTTACCTTGCTAATTCATAACAGGAACTACGAAAAGATGTGAGGGAGGTCCACAGCCCGTCTCCACAGCCAGAGGACCCTGACCGGGCCCTCGACCCCATACTCGAAGAAGATCCGGACATATTTGTGGAGCTCGTCGACAGGACATTTTACCAGTTAAGTTGTGACGGTGCCTTAGTGGCCATCATAGCTGATTATCCCGGCTTACTCCCTGCATCACGTGTAAGTAAAACCAGAGTCCTAACCTCCGAGATGGATCCCTTCTTTGCGCCTTACCCACCACACATGTATTGCGTTTTACAGGGAAGGCCGTCAGGGCACCATGCCGAACCCGCGGTGACTTGTCAACAATGGGCACCGAAGCCGGGTAGGATTAAAAGGAAGGCGGTCAGGACCGAGACGCCGTCGCAGAGGTATGATTAAAAACCTGCTCCGTGGTTATCGTCTTTAAAATATAATAATGCCTGTGGTCCCTGGCAGAAAAAACACTCGTCGGACTGTGTCTGGAGAGCCTGCCGGCCACGCCTCCACCAGCCGGACTCCAGAGCCGGACTGAAGGGCGGAGGCTAACGCGGGGACAACGCCGGACGGTCCTCCTACAGAGGATGCGGATAGAATGTCCACTACGAATTCCGAAGTGGAGGGTGCCATGAATCACACGCGTCGACGCGCGTACTCCGCGACCCTAATTTCTCTGAAGAGGCGTTCAATGCCTTCAATTCAGGAGACGCGTACATCCGAGCTGCTCAAGATGGCCTCGCTAGAGCCACGGATCAGTATGTAAAGGATATACGGGTAAGAAAATCTGATAATTATGTATATAAGTAGCCCCTGAGACTTGAAACAGTTGGCACAACTGATTTATGGATCATTGTATGCATAAGTTCTTACAGAGAAGAATACCTAGTTGTCTCAAGAGCTGGAGGAGTGCAAAGCCCAGCTACGGGCCGCAATTGCCGGAATGGAGGATTCCAAGAAGGCCTCATCTGGTAATACTTATCTTGATCGAAAGGAATGTAATGACATGTACCAGTTAGTATTCGGCATGCATGCAAATCTAACAATAGATTCTACAGACAATCCCAGAGGTAATCTGGAGATCGTACCGGGGGATGAGCAACATGCTCAACAACACCTAGAGGCTGGCGAGCGTGTGCTTACACGGGTTATTCGAGAGAAAAATGATCTCCAGGATGCCCATACCCGGCTGGGCGTTGAACTGGGAGATGTTCGGGCCCAGCTTGCAGACTCCGTGAAGGAGAAAAAGAGGCTTCGATGCGGCATTTTTAGTATGTGCTCAATTGAACCTTTATACAGTTCGGCGAAAAAACGGGCTAACAGAGTTATGTCTGTAGGTATGCTGACAGGTCGCCCCGAAGAGGAGATGCCCGGATCCGCAGGCGATCTTCTGCAAGAGCTTTCACAACTGCACGAACGAGCTCGGCAGGTGATGCAGGGTATTGCCCAGGCCTTGTGGCCATCCGCCTCCCTGCCAGGAGTCATGGAGGAGCTTGTAGAGATGCCCAAGGGAGCGTGGCGGCGCTTCCGATTATGGAAGATATCGGCCTGCCGACAAGGTGCGAGGGAAGCTTGGGCCATGGTGAAAACGCGGTACACCAAGGTTGACCCGAATCACATGGACGAGGTCAGACCTGTAGGGTCAGATGGGAAAGAGATCCCTACTAGTCTGGTATATGACCAGGTAGGTTTAGCCGCAAAGTATTCCCAAAAAGATTGTAGGCTAGACAGCCTGTTGGATGGTATAGAAGAAGGATTTAGTCAGTCTAAGTGACTGTGTATTTCAAATGACATATTTTGTCCCTAGCCGGATTGTAAATCATTTGTCATGGCGGACCTTTTCGCTTCAACCTCCGGACCTGACAGTCCGGAGTGTATCCGAATACCTGCTCAGTTATGTAAAATCTGGGGTACGCGTGGAAACCAGGCATAGGGGTCATAAGTGCTTGAACAGACAAGTACCCAACTAGCTATGTTATATTACATGGATAGTAAGAAACATCTTCCAGGGAGAATAGTTCAGTTAAGGTTTCCTTTCCCTGGTCACGCATGCAATAAGGTGCATGTTCGAACTGCAAAAAGAGACGCAGGATATAAACATCTGGGGCATGTATTGTAATAGGTAAGAAACATCTTTTGTTCACCGACCAAATATTCCCTTAAGAACGTTAGCTTTCGGCTTCACCCAGTCTGAGGTACACATCCGGCTGACCCGGCAGTAACAACCGAAGAGGTGCTCCCCTTATGCCCTAGCCAAACTAACGGGAACGTAGGGCATAAACACAGGGGCCAGGCAACCCAGCTTGGCCAAAACTTAAGTCATATCGATGCATATAATGGCGAAAAAGGTACATATGGAGAAGCGACACATATGTAGTGGGAATAACGCCCGGGAGATAATTGTATTAAGCTTTTGTATAAGAAGCCCCCAGGTATAATGAGCGTGCATGGCGCGTCAAGATTGTGTAGTCAAGACACACTTTAAGCTTTTAAGGCCATAAAGAAAAAGGAAGAAAGAAAGAAAGAAAGAAAGAAAGCGGATATAACTTAAAAAAGTTGAGGTAAGGAGACGAACACAGAGTCCGGCACTAGGCGTAGAATCTTCGAAGTTTGGCCGCGTTCCATGGGTTTGGCTCGAGTCTATTATCAGATGCATCACGCAGACGGTACGCCCCTCCGGTGAGAACTTTATGAATGATGAAGGGACCCTCCCACTTGGGCTTGAGCTTGTCCTTTTTCTTCTTCGGTAGGCGTAGAACAAGTTTGCCAACGTTATAAGTTTTGGCTCGTACTTCTCTGCTTTGATACATTCGAGCCTGTTGCTGATAGAATGCGGAGTGGGCTTTTGCGATGTCACGCTCCTCCTCCATGGCATCTAAACTGTCCTGCTGATCAAGCTCGGCTTCTCTCTCTTCGTACATGCGCACTCAAGGTGAGTCATGAATAATGTCGCAGGGCAATACCGCCTCTGCGCCGTACACCATAAAAAATGGTGTGTATCTGGTAATGCGATTCGGCGTGGTCCGTAGCCCCCATAGTACGGAGTCGAGCTCCTCAACCTAGTGTGTATCTGATTCCTTCAACGACCGCACTAGTCTGGGTTTGATGCCGCTCATAATAATAGCATTTGCTCGTTCAACTTGACCATTTGTTTGGGGGTGATAGACGGAGGCGTAATCGAGCTTGATGCCCATGTTGCCGCACCAAGTTTTCACCTCGTCGGCTGTGAAGTTGGAGCTATTATCGGTGATGATGCTGTGGCGGACACCGTAAGGGTGTACCACCCCTGATATGAAGTCTATCACTGGTCCGAATTCGGCCATTTTAACTAGTTTGGCTTCTATCCATTTGGTGAATTTATCCACCATGACCAACAAGTATTTTTTTCTTATGGCTTCCTCCTTTAAGGGGTCCAACCATATCGAGCCCCCAAACCTCAAAGGGCCAAGTTATGGGGATTGTTTGGAGAGCGATAGCTAGGTGGCATTTGGCTTTGATTTGCAAAAAGCTGGTAACCGGCGCAATGTTGGACGAGGTCCTGTGCATCTGCTCGGGCTGTCGGCCAGTAGAAACCTGTACGGAAGGCCTTGCTTACAAGGGCCCGAGTTGCGGCGTGGTGGCCGCCGAGTCCAGCATGAATTTCGGCCAAAATCTGTTGTCCTTCCTCTTCGGAGATGCACCTTTGGAGTACTCCGGTAGCGCTTTTCTTATAAAGCTCTCCCTCGTGAACCTTGTAGGTCTTAGAGCGCCGCACAATGCAACGTGCCTCATTTTGGTCCTCAGGAAGTTCTTGCCTATTTAGGTAGGCTAAGAAGGGTTCTGTCCATGGGGCGATGACAACCATAATCACGTGGGCCGAAGGTGTTATTTCGGTGGCGGAGTCTCCGATTATGTCAGAGTGTTCGGGATCTGGGGTTGTGGTCGGATCCGGACTGTTATTGTCGGTCTCCCCTTCCCACATCACGGATGGCTTGAACAACCTTTCCAAGAAGATAGTAGGTGGGATGGGGTCGCGCTTAGCGCTGATGCGGGTGAGGATATCCGCCGCTTGATAGTTTTCTCGGACCACATGGTGGAATTCGAGCCCCTCGAACCGAGCTGAAATTTCCAGGACGGCATTGCGGTAAGCTGCCATTTTTGGGTCCTTGGCGTCAAAGTCTCCATTTATTTGAGATATCGCGAGGTTCAAATCCCCACACACTTTGATACGTCTCCAACGTATCTACTTTTGCAAACACTTTTGCCCTTGTTTTGGACTCTAACTTGCATGATTTGAATGAAACTAACCCGGACTGACGTTGTTTTCAGCAGAACTGCCATGATGTTGTTTTATGTGTAGAAAACAAAAGTTCTCAGAATGACCTGAAAATCCACGGAGACAAGTTTTGGAAAATATAAAAAATACTAGCGAAAGAATCAAGACCAGGGGGCCCACACCCTGTCCACGAGGGTGGGGGGCGCGCCCTCCCCCTGGGCGCGCCCCCTGTCTCGTGGGCCCCTTGAGGCTCCGCCGACCTCAACTCCAACTCGATATATTCTGTTTCACGGAGAAAAAGCATAGAGAAAGTTTCATCGCGTTTTACGACACGGAGCCGCCGTCAAGCCCTAATCTCTCTCGGGAGGGCTGATCTAGAGTCCGTTCGGGGCTCCGGAGAGGGGGATTCGTCGCCGTCGTCATCGTCAACCATTGAGGTAACTTAGTGTTATTCGAAATTTCTCCGGTTCCGTGTACCTCGGAATGAGTTTGTTAACAAGACTTGATCAACCTTGTTAGTGGATTCATTTTGATGATCATGAGATGGATGAAACTAGAAGGCACAACCTTCTATACCCTCTTTTTACTTTCTGTTATTTAAATTAAATAAAGCAAAAATAGTATTATCCGTCTGTTTTCTGAATTATCCGTGCAATAAAAA
Source organism: Aegilops speltoides (assembly GCA_021437245.1). Taxonomy (NCBI): domain Eukaryota; kingdom Viridiplantae; phylum Streptophyta; class Magnoliopsida; order Poales; family Poaceae; genus Aegilops; species Aegilops speltoides. Next base: position 448,592,228 of record CM038145.1, on the reverse strand, counting down.
ATATCCCGAAAATAAAAGTGCTCCAAATGCCCTGCAAATTTAATATGATTTTTATGGAATATTTGAGGATTTTAGGCACTGAAAACACTGCAGGAGGGGCAAGCACCTGACCACGAGGGTGGAGGGCGCGCCCACACCCCTTGGGCGCCCCCCTGTCTCGTGGGCCCATGGTGGCCCCCCTCCACTTATTCCTGCACCCACACACTCCATCTTCTTCCCAAAAAAATCCCCATCCAGCTCAAGCATGAGTTCTAGCTCATTTTGCTGCGATTTTCGATCTTCTTGCTCAAAGCTCCATTCACAAAACTGCTTTGGGAGATTGTTGCTTGGTATGTGACTCCTCCATTGGTCCAATTAGTTTTTGTTCTAGTGTTTTATTCATTGCAAATTTTTGCTGCATAGGTGACCATGTTCTTGAGCTTGCATGTTAAATTTATGAGGTCCCAAGTAGTTCTAATGCATGATATAGGCTCTAGGCACTTGTCGGAGTAGTTGCTATCAATCTTGTTTAGTTTTGTTCACTTCTGTTTTGAAGTTACTAAAATTTCAGAAATTTTCAGAAAATGTCAAGGAGAGTTTTGAGGGGCTCTTCTAGCCAAGGATCCCAGGAAAAACAAGCTAAAGAGAAGGAAAAGGCCAAATATAATCTTCCTCGTATAGCGGAAGTACGGCCGTGTGAATGGCCATGTGACAATTTCTTGAGAGAAGCTGGAATTTATGAAGACTTTTATTCTTTGATCGAGAATGCAGGCCTCACCAATTTCCTCCACGACCGGATCGATCAGTATCTCTTACTCACCAATACTTTCGTGCAAAACTTTTATTAGTATCCTAAGAAGTCACTGCCTTCAGTATCATTTCATTTATATGATGAATTCAGGGAAATGTCTTTACATAATTTTTGCGTGGTATGTAGGATACCCTTTGAGGGAAAATTAGAGGAACCACATCGTAAAGATGTGGATGGCTTTGTTAACACTATCACTGTAGGGGATCCAAAGAAGGGTTCCGATGCGAGAATCTCTAGCATACACTTTCCTGTTTTACGCTACTTTGCCATATTTGCTAGTAGATGCTTGATTGGTCGTGGAAATAGTGGAAACTTCAATGTTCCTAATATTATTATTCTTCACCATACCTTGTTTGGAGATAATAGTTTTAGTATGGGTGCCGTCATTGCTATACGGCTAAGCCTGAATCGTACAAAAGGCCCCATCTTTGGAGGTATCTATGCTGCACGCATTGCTAGATATTTTCAGATACCTATTAGGCACCATGAGAAAGAGGAGACAATATTGCCTCCTTACATTTTAGATTGTAGGAGCATGGTAGCGCATGAGTTTATTGTTGACAACGAAGATAAGATTCTTCTGTATAACCTGAGATTTAATAAGAAACACAATGAGACTATTATTCTGCGTGCACCTCTGTTGTTTGATTTGACTATAGATAATTTTCTTGTCACGCCGGGAGCGGTGTACGCTCATCGAGGCCAAGCGTCTACTCCAGAGCCCGAGCCTGAGCCGGAGCCTTCACTGGATCCTTATCGTGCATCATCCTACCAGTGGGACCCAGAGATGGCCAGCCAGTGGTATCCTGATTACACCTCTCAGTACACCGGGGAGAGTAGCCGCGGTCCTTGGCAATAAACCAACTTAGGCCAAAAGCCTAAGCTTGGGGGAGTACGTATTTCTCACCGACTTTACATTCATGTTCACACACTATTCTAGTTGTCGGTGCTCATAGACTTTCATTGTATTATCCATGCTAGTTTAAATTCCTTTTTCTCGCTTTCTTATTGTGTGTTTGATAAACCTTAAGAAAAACAAAAAAATAGTTAGTTTAATTTCCATGCTTGTAGTAGAAATTAAAATGAAAACCCAAAAAGATTTCTCGTTCTTCTTCTTGTTGGGAGCTTTCCCGTGTAAATAGTTGTATTTTCTTTTCTTTTCCTTGGGGGTCAAGAGTAGAAGACCATATTCAAAATGTTTAGTGGCTCTCATATGCATGATTGTTTATTTAACTTAGAGCCCATATTACTTTGTCTTCTCTCTTGAGTTGAATTCTTGCAGATTCCAGCTTAGTCCAATGCACGTGCACTATTATTATTATACACATCGTTCGGTCATGCAAGTGAAAGGCAATAATGACGATATATGATGGACTTATTGAGATGAGAAAAGCTGGTATGAACTCGACCTCTCTTGTTTTTGTAAATATGATGAGTTAATCATTCCTGATTCAGCTTATTATGAAGTAAACATATTTGCAATGACATTTAGAGATTATAGTTGCTTGTGCCATGCTTGATTAGCTATGAGTTATAATGGTTTACCTTGCGTGCCAACATGCTATTAAAATGATTATGATGTGGTATGATGGGATGGTATCCTCCTTTGAATGAATTGAGTGACTCGACTTGACACATGTTCACGTATGTAGTTGAAACAAATCAACATAGCCTTCACGATATTTTTGTTCATGGTAGATTATATCCTACTCATGCTTGTATTCGGTGTGAATTAATTTTAATGCATGTTCATGACTGTTGTCGCTCTCTCAGTTGGTCGCTTCCCAGTCTTTTGCTAGCCTTCACATACTAAGCGGAATCTGCTTGTGCATCCAAACTCCATAAACCCCAAAGTTATTCCAATGAGTCCACCATACCTTCCTATATGCGGTATTTACCTGCCGTTCCAAGTAAATTTGTATGTGCCAAACTCCAAACCTTCAAATGAAATTCTGTTTTGTATGCTCGAGCAGCTCATGTTTCAACTAGGGCTGCCTATATCTTCCATGCTAGGTGGGTTATTCTCAAGAGGAGTGGACTCCGCTCCTCATTCACGAGAAAGGGCTGGTAACCGGGATGCCCAGTCCCATCATCCAAAAAGATCAAAGCAAATCAAAATAATTAAACAAAACTCCCCTGGGGCTGTTGTTAGTTGGAGGCACTCGTTGTTTTGAGCAAGCCATGGATTGATGCTTGTTGGTGGTGGGGGAGTATAAACTTTTACCATTCTGTTTGGGAACATCCTATAATGCATGTAGTATGGAAGATACAATCATCTCATAGTGGTTGCGTTGACAGTGAAAGTATGCCGCTCAGAATATTATTCAATCTTTATTTTAAAATCGAGCTATCTGGCACCTCTACAAATCCCTGCTCCCCTCTGCGAAGGGCCTATCTATTTACTTTTATGTTGAGTCATCATCCTTCTTATTAAAAATCACCCGCTGGAGAGCACACTATCATTTGCATTCATTACTATTGGTTTGCATTGGGTATGACTTGACTGGATCTCTTTTACCATGAATTACAATGTCTAGTCAGTCCTTGATCTTTAAAGGTGCTCTGCATTTATGTTTTGCGGTCTCAGAAAGGGCTAGCGAGATACCATTTTGTTATATCATATTGTGATTGTTTTGAGAAAGTGTTGTCATCCGAGTTTTATTATTATGGCTGGCTAGCTGATTATGCCATTGATATGAGTAATTGTGAGACCTAGGTGTTATTGTGAATATGGTTAGTTCATAATACTTGCTGAAACTTGAATGCTCGCTTTACATGTTTACAACAACAAGAGCAAATAGAGTTTGTAAAAGTTTTTCTTTATCACTTTCAGTTCATCAACTGAATTGCTTGAGGACAAGCAAAGGTTTAAGCGTGGGAGAGTTGATACGTCTCCAACGTATCTACTTTTCCAAACACTTCTGCCCTTGTTTTGTACTCTAACTTGCATGATTTGAATGAAACTAACTTGGACTGACGCTGTTTTCAGCAGAACTGCCATGATGTTGTTTTATGTGTAGAAAACAAAAGTTCTCGGAATGACCTGAAAATCCACGGAGACAAGTTTTGGAAAATATAAAAAAATACTGGCGAAAGAATCAAGACCAGGGGGCCCACACCCTGTCCACGAGGGTGGGGGCGCACCCTTCCCCCAGGATGCGCCCCCCTGTCTCGTGGGCCCCCTGAGGCTCCACCGACCTCAACTCCAACTCCATATATTCCGTTTCGCGAAGAAAAAATCAGAGAGAAAGTTTCATCATGTTTTACGATACGGAACCGCCGCCAAGCCCGAATCTCTCTCGGGAGGGATGATCTGGAGTCCGTTCGGGGCTCCGGAGAGGGATTCGTCGCCGTCGTCATAGTAAACCATCCTCCATCACCAATTTCATGATGCTCACCGCTGTGCGTGAGTAATTCCATCGTAGGCTTGCTGGACGGTGATGGGTTGGATGAGATTTACCATGTAATCAAGTTAGTTTTGTTAGGGTTTGATCCCTAGTATCCACTATGTTCTGAGATTGATGTTGCTATGACTTTGCTATGCTTAATGCTTGTCACTAGGGCTCGAGTGCCATGATTTCAGATCTGAACCTATTATGTTTTCATGAATATATGTGTGTTCTTGATCCTATCTTGCAAGTCTATAGTCACCTATTATGTGTTATGATCCGACAACCCCGAAGTGACAATAATCGGGATACTTCTCGGTGATCACCATAGTTTGAGGAGTTCATGTATTCACTAAGTGCTAATGCTTTGTCTCGGTTCTCTATTAGAAGGAGGCCTTAATATCCCTTAGTTTCCGTTAGGACCCCACTGCCACGGGAGGGTAGGACAAAAAATGTCATGCAAGTTCTTTTCCATAAGCACGTATGACTATATCCGAAATACATGCCTACATTACATTGATGAATTGGAGCTAATTCTGTGTCACCCTATGTTATAACTATTACATGAGGAATCACATCCGACATAATTATCCATCACTGATCCAATGCCTTCGAGCTTTTTAGATCTTATGTTTCGCTTATTTACTTTTCCGTTGCTACTATTACAATTACTACAAAACTGCTATCGTTACTTTTGCCACTGTTACCTTTATTACCATACTACTTTGCTACTAAATACTTTGCTGCAGATACTAAGTTATCCACGAGTGGTTGAATTGACAACTCAACTGCTAATACTTACGAATATTCTTTGGATCCCCATGTGTCGAATCAATAAATTTGGGTTGAATACTTTACCCTCGAAAGCTGTTGCGATCCCCTACACTTGTGGGTTATCACACTTCTAGGTGTTGAATGCCTATGGAGGCTGCCATCCGAAGACCATGCAACAGATCCTCGTATTCGGCTGCATTGTTGGATTCTGTGTATAATATTTGGACTACGTATTGGACTGTGTCTCCAGTGGGGGATGTTAGGACAACGCCTGCTCCCAGACCAGCCAGCATCTTAGAGCCGTCAAAGTGCATGATCTAATTGGAGTATGCAACGTACTCTTTTGGGAGTTTGGCTTCTGTCCATTCAGCGACGAAGTCAGCCAGTACTCATAGTGGTTTGTATATGATGTCTAACGGGAGGAGCTCGATAGCCCACTTAGCAATCCGGCCCATGGCATCGCGGTTATTTATTATATCGTTGAGTGGTACTTCGGAGGCCATCGTGGTTGAACACTCTTGAAAGTAGTGTCGTAGTTTCTGGGATGCCATGAAGACCGCATATGCTATCTTTTGGTAATTTGGGTACCGTAACTTGCATGGAGTGAGGACAGTGGATACGTAGTATTACCGGCTTTTGAAGCGGGAACTTATGTCCGTCCGTCTCTCGTTCGACGATGAGCACTGCGCTTACAACCTGGTGTGTTGCAGCTATATATAATAGCATGGGTTCGCCGATATTTGGCGCGGCCAGGATTGGATTGCTGGCCAAGAGGGCCTTTATTTCTTCCAGTCCGGCCGTAGCTGCATCCGTCCACTCGAAGTGTTCGGTGCGTCGAAGAAGGCGATAAAGAGGTAGTGCCTTTTCTCCCAATCGGGAGATAAAGCGGCTTAGGGCAGCCAGGCATCTAGTTAATTTCTGGATTTGCTTGAGGTCTGTTAGGGTAGCCAACTGTGACAGAGCTCGGATTTTAGCCGGATTTGCTTCAATTCCTCTATTGGAAACGATGAAGCCCAAGAGCTTTCCGGCAGGCACATCGAAAACGCATTTTTCCGGATTGAGCTTGATGTCATATGTTCGGAGATTGTCGAACGTAAGCCTCAAGTCGTCTATGAAAGATTCGACGTGTCTGGTTTTGATGACCACATCGTCTACGTATGCCTCCACTATTTTACCGATTTGTTTATCCAACCATGTCTGAATCATGCGTGGGTAGGTTGCACCGGCATTTTTGAGCCCGAAAGGCATGGTGTTAAAACAGAAAGGGCCGTATGGTGTGATGAATGTCGTTGCGGCTTGATCGGACACCGCCATCTTGATTTGATGGTATCCGGAGTATGCGTCAAGGAAGCACAATGAGTCGTGTCTTGCTGTAGCGTCGATGATTTGACCGATGCGGGGAGGGGGAAGGGATACTTAGGGCAAGCCTTATTGAGGTCCTTGAAATCGACACATAGGCGCCATGATTTATCCTTCTTTGGTACCATCACCAGGTTTGCTAGCCAGTCCGGATGTTTTATTTCTATGATGAATCCTGCCTCGAGTAATGATACGTCTCCAACGTATCTATAATTTTTGATTGTTCCATGCTATTATATTATCTGATTTGGATGTTTATGGGCTTTACTTTACATTTATGTCATTTTTGGGACTAACCTACTAACCGGAGGCCCAGCCCGTATTGCTGTTTTTTTTGCCTATTTCAGTGTTTCGAAGAAAAGGAATATCAAATAGAGTCCAAACGGAATGAAACCTTCAGGAGCGTGATTTTTGGAACGAACGTGATCCAGAGGACTTGAAGTGCAAGTCAAGAAGCAGCCAAGGCGGCCACGAGGGTGGAGGGCGCCCCCCCCTTACTGGGCGCGCCCCCTATCTCGTGGGCCCCTCGGGCGTCCACCGAGCTACTTCTTCCTCCTATATATACCCACGTACCCCGAGAACATCAAAGGCGACCACGAAAAACTATTTCCACCACCGTAACCTTCTATATCCGCGAGATCCCATCTTGGAGCCTTCGCCGGCGCTCCGCCGGAGGGGGAATCGACCACGGAGGGCTTCTACATCAACACCATAGCCCCTCCGATGAGTTGTGAGTAGTTTACCATAGACCTTCGGGTCCATAGTTATTAGCTGATGGCTTCTTCTCTCTTTTTTTATCTCAATACCATGTTCTCCTCGATCTTCTTGGAGATCTATTCGATTTAACTCTTTTTGCGGTGTGTTTGTCGAGATCTGATGAATTGAGGGTTTATGATCAAGTTTATCTATGAGAAATATTTGAATCTCCTCTGAATTCTTTTATGTGTGATTAAGTTATCTTTGCAAGTCTCTTCGAATTATCAGTTTGGTTTGGCCTACTAGATTGATCTTTCTTGCAATGGGAGAAGTGCTTAGCTTTGGGTTCAATCTTGCGGTGTCCTTTCCCAGTGACATCAGGGGCAGCAAGGCACGTATTGTATTGTTGCCATCAAGGATAAAAAGATGGTGTTTATATCATATTGCATGAGTTTTTCCCTCTACATCATGTCATCTTTCTTAATGCGTTACTCTGTTCTTGATGAACTTAGTACTCTAGATGCATGCTGGATAGCGGTCGATGTGTGGAGTAATAGTAGTCGATGCAGGCAGGAGTCGGTCTACTTGTCATGGACGTGATGCCTCTATACATGATCATGCCTAGATAATCTCATAATTATTCGCTTTTCTATCAATTGCTCGACAGTAATTTGTTCACCCACCGTAATACTTATGCTATCTTGAGAGAAGCCACTAGTGAAACCTATGGCCCCCGGGTCTATATTTTATCATATAAGCTTTCAATCTACTTTCATTTGCATCTTTACTTTTCTAATCTATATTCTAAAATACCAAAAATATATTTATCTTATCATACTATATCTCTATCAGATCTCACTTTCGCAAGTGGTCGTGAAGGGATTGACAACCCCTTTATGCGTTGGTTGCGAGTTCTTTTCTTGTTTGTGTAGGTGCGTGGCACTTTTGAGGAGCCTCCTACTGGATTGATACCTTGGTTCTCAAAAACTGAGGGAAATACTTAAGCTACTATTGTTGCATCACCCTTTCCTCTTAAAGGAAAACCAACACAAGCTCAAGACGTAGCAAGTAACTTGGCTAGCTCCTCTCCCATGGCTTGTCGCTTAGGTTTTGGAAAATGCCGAAGAGTCTGCTTGACCGGCTTGTATCCCTTCAGTATGTTTAGGCTATGCTCGGCCAGCCTGAGTGGGATACCTGGCATTTCTGAAGGATGCCAGGCGAAAATTTCCCAATTCTCATGCAAGAACTCTCGCAGTGCGGCGTCTATTGTGGGGTTCAGTTGTGCCCTGATGGATGCTGTTTTTGTAGGGTACCTTGGATGGACCTGGAATTTAACTATTTCGTCCGCTGGTTTGAAAGAGGTGGACTTGGGTCGTTTGTCGAGTATCAGGTTGTCCCTGTCCACTGTGGAGCGCAGCGTAGTTAGTTCTTTGGCCGCAAGGGCTTCGGATAATGCCTCAAGGGCTAGTGCGGCGGTTTTATTTTCGGCGCGATGTGCTACGTCCGGATTGCTAGCTGGAGTGATGATTCCATTCGGCCCAGGCATCTTGAGCTTCATGTACCCGTAATGGGGTATAGCATGGAAGCTCGTGAATGCATCCCGCCCTAAAAGGGTGTGGTATCCGCTACTGAACGGGGCCACTTGGAATGTGATTTCTTCGGACCTATAATTCTCCGGCGTGCCGAATACCACATCTAGTGTGATTTTTCCCGCACATCGTGCCTCCCGACTAGGGATGATTCCTCTGAAGGTCGTGCTGCTTTGCTCAGTGCGGCTCTTGTCTATTTCCATTTTGTTAAGAGTTTCCTCGTAGATGAGGTTTAATCCTCTGCCACCGTCCATGAGCACTTTAGTAAGCCGGAAGCCGTCCACAATTGTACTAAGGACCAAAGCGGCTGGTGCTCGGACTGTTCGGAATTGAGGTTCGTCATTGGCATTGAAGGTTATGGCCGTGTCGTTCCATGAATTTATTGTTGCAACGTGGCAGACTTCTGTGAGGCTGCGGAGTGCTTGCTTGCGCCTATTATTTGAGGCGAAAGTCTCGAAGACTGTCAATACTGTATTGTTATTTTCCGCGGGATGATGCTCTGCGGTATTGTTGATGAGGAGATCCTCCCCGCTCTTGGCCACCTGCCAGAGTATCCAACATGCTCTAAGGCTGTGTGTTGGTATGGTGTCCGGTGTACTGTGAATTTTGCATGGCCCATTGAGCCATCCCTACAATACGGTTCCACGCCCTGTAGTGGGCTTTGGTTTCTTTGTAATTGGAATGGGTGACTTGCGAGAGTGCACCCGTTTAGTTCGGACGAGGGGTTTAGTGAGAGCCGGAGGATCCCAGAATTTTGTTTGGGTTTTCCAGGCGCTTTCCATCGCATAGTACTCCTATACTATGGCCACCAAGTCAGTGAAGTGTGCTATGTCATGGCGACTTATGGCGTTGAGGATTCCCTTGTCCGTGCAATTTTTGCAAAACAATGAAATTGCGTCTTCCTCGCGACAGTCCTTGACCTTGCTCATTACAAGGAGGAATCTGGCCCAGAAGTGATGTATTGTCTCTTGGGGCTCTTGTCTAATGTGGGAAAGATTACTTGTATCTGGGTGGGTGGGTAGATTTAAGTCCAAACCCTGACCCGATCTGGGACCCAGGGGCAGAGGAGCTTCCGAGCTTGGTAGTTCGGGCTCCGGGATGTTGCCCAATTTTTCTGGCCCGCTGTCCAATTCTAGGTTCGGAGCTTGGGCTGTGTCCTCCCGTAGACGTGTATCCGGCTCGGAGAGCTCGGGAATACGTACATAGTTCATCCTCAAAATAGAGGAAGAATCGCTGCATTGCTCCTCCTCCACCGCTATCTGATGGGTGACCGGCGGAGAGTTAATCTCCCCTAGCTTGGGTTTAAGCCTGATCCGATCGTAGTCCATAGTGACTCTCAGGGTGGCGATGCGATCCAAGAGCTCATTCAGGGAGGAGAGCTCCATTGGTCCATCTGCTCGGTGAATTCCGAGCTCACGTGGAGGTTGTTTTTGATGACCTAAGAAGTCATCATCGGCGTGGTGGCCGAACGGGCGGTCATGACGAAGCTGCCTAGTCGGAGAGTTTGGCCTACAGCCAGGGCTCCCCCAGAGGTGATGTTGTCCTTGACAACAAGGTGAGCCATCAAGCCTTACCGTGATGGCATGGTGGAACTCTCAATGAAAGCACCAATGTCGGTGTCAAAACCGGCGGATCTCGGGTAGGGGGTCCCGAACTGTGCGTCTAAGGCTAATGGTAACAGGAGGCGGGGACGAATGTTTACCTGTGTTCGGCCCTCTCGATGGAGGTAATACCCTACTTCCTACTTGATTGATCTTGATGATATGAGTATTACAAGAGTTGATCTACCACGAGATCGTAGAAGCTAAACCCTAGAAGCTAGCCTATGATTATGATTGTTGTTGTCCTATGGACTAAACCCTCCGGTTTATATAGACACCGGAGGGGGCTAGGGTTACACAGAGTCGGTTACAGAGAAGGAGATCTACATATCCTAATTGCCAAGCTTGCCTACCACGCAATGGAGAGTCCCACCCGAACACGGGACGAAGTCTTCAATCTTGTATCTTCATAGTCCAACAGTCTGGCACAAGTACATAGTCCGGCTGTCCAAGGGCCCCCTAATCCAGGACTCCCTCAGTAGGCGATCGACGGTTGTTAGGACGGGGACACCTACGTATGCAAACTAAGAGTTAATTTGAGCTCAAATTGCATATAAATCAAATAAACTACCACATATAATTACTCCGTAAGTAAAACCCACAAATCACTATACTTATAGAGCATTGCAAGAGCTAATCTAGCAATGAGAGATAAAAGGACAAAGTTGCTAACCTCTGTGATCACTTGGATGGATGGGGGGCCTTCAAATCTTGACAAATTTTGGGCAAAATGAAGGATGAGCTCGAGCTTTGGGTAAGAACAGAGAGGAGAGGGGAAAGGGGAAGAATAGAGCGAGCTCATGTTGGGGAACGTAGTAATTTCAAAAAAATTCATACGCACACGCAAGATCATGGTGATGCATAGCAACAAGAGGGGAGAGTGTTGTCCACGTACCCTCGTAGATCGAAAGTGGAAGCATTAGCACAACGCGGTTGATGCAGTCGTACGTCTTCATGGCCTGACCGATCAAGCACCGAAAGCATGACACCTTCGAGTTCTTGCACACGTTCAGCTCGATGACGTCCCTCAAACTCCGATCCAGCCAGTGTCGAGGGAGAGTTCCGTCAGCACGACGGCGTGGTGATGATGATGATGTTCTACCGACGCAGGGCTTCGCCTAAGCACCGCTACGATATTATCGAGGTGGAATATAGTGGAGGGGTGCACCGCAAACGGCTAATAGATCTCAAGGATCAATTGTTGTTGTGTCTAGAGGTGCCCCCTGCCCCCATAATAAAGGAGCAAGGGGGAGGGGACGGCTGGCCAGGAAGGGGCGCGCCAGGAGGAGTCCTACTCCCACTAGGAGTAGGACTCCCTCCTTTCCTTGTCCAAGTAGGAGAGGGGGAAGGAAGGGAGAGAGGGGAGGAAGGAAAGGGGGGCGCCACCCCCTCCTTGTCCTATTCGGACTAGAGGGAGAGGGGCGCGCGGCGTGCCCTGGCCGCCCCTCCTCTTCTCCACTTTGGGCCCATGAGGCCCATTAAACCCCCGGGGGTTCCGGTAACCCCCCAGAACTCTGGTATATATCCAATAACCCCCAGAACCATTCCGGTATCCGAATATAGTCGTCCAATATATCAATCTTCATGTCTCGACCATTTCGAGACTCGTTGTCATTTCCATGATCATATCTGGAACTCCGAACGATCTTCGGTACATCAAAACACATGAACTCATAATATAACTGTCATCTAACTTTAAGCGTGCGGACCCTACGAGTTCGAGAACTATGTAGACATGACCGAGACACGTCTCCGGTCAATAACCAATAGCAGAACCTGGATGCTCATATTGCCTCCTACATATTCTACGTAGATCTTTATCGGTCAAACCGCATAACAACATGCGTTGTTCCCTTTGTCATCGGTATGTTACTTGCCCGAGATTTGATCGTCGGTATCTCAATACCTAGTTCAATCTCGTTACTGGCAAGTCTCTTTACTCGTTATGTAATGCATCATTTCGTAACTAACTCATTAGCTACATTGCTTGCAAGGCATATAGTGATGTGCATTACCGAGAGGGCCCAGAGATACCTCTCCGACAATCGAAGTGACAAAACCTAATCTCTAAATACGCCAACTCAACATGTACCTTTGGAGACACCTGTAGAGCTTCTTTATAGTCACCCAGTTACGTTGTGACGTTTGGTAGCACACAAAGTGTTCCTCCGGTATATGGGAGTTGCATAATCTCATAGTTGTAGGAACATGTATAAGTCATGAAGAAAGCACTAGCAACATACTAAAAGATCAAGTGCTAAGCTAACGGAATGGATCAAGTCAATCACATCATTCTCCTAATGATGTGATCCCGTTAATCAAATGACAACTCATGTCTATGGTCAGGAAACACAACCATCTTTGATCAACAAGCTAGTCAAGTAGAGGCATACTAGTGACACTATGTTTGTCTATGTATTCACACATGTATTATGTTTCTGGTTAATAAAATTCTAGCATGAATAATAAACATTTATCATGATATAAGGAAATAAATAATAAATTTATTATTGCCTCTAGGGCATATTTCCTTCAGTCTCCCACTTGCACTAGAGTCAATAATCTAGATTACAGAGTAATGATTCTAACACCTATGGAGCCTTGGTGCTGATCATGTTTTGCTCGTGGAAGAGGCTTAGTCAACGGGTCTGCAACATTCAGATCTGTATGTATCTTGCAAATCTCTATGTCTCCCACCTGGACTTGGTCCCGGATGGAATTGAAGCGTCTCTTGATGTGCTTGGTCCTTTGTGAAATCTGGATTCCTTTGCCAAGGCAATTGCACCAGTATTGTCACAGAAGATCTTCATTGGTCCCGATGCACTAGGTATGACACCTAGATCCGATATGAACTCCTTCATCCATACTCCTTCATTTGCTGCTTCCGAGGCAGCTATATACTCCGGTTCGCATGTAGATCCCGCCACGACGCTTTGTTTAGAACTGCACCAACTGACAGCTCCATTGTTCAATATAAAAACGTATCCTGTTTGTGATTTAGAATCGTCCGGATCAGTGTCAAAGCTTGCATCGACGTAACCATTTACGACTAGCTGTTTGTCACCTCCATAAACGAGAAACATTTCCTTAGTCCTTCTCAGGTATTTCAGGATATTCTTGACCGCTGTCCAGTGATCCACTCCTGGATTACTTTGGTACCTCCCTGCTAAACTTATTGCTAAGCATACATCAGTCAGTACACAGCATTGCATACATGATAGAGCCTATGGCTGAAGCATAGGAACATCTTTCATTTTCTCTATCTTCTCATTGTGGTCGGGCATTGAGTCCGACTCAACTTCACACCTTGTAATACTGAGCAAGAACCCTTTCTTTGCTTGATCCATTTTGAACTTTTTCAAAACTTTATCAAGGTATGTGCTTTGTGAAAGTCCAATTAAGCACCTTGATCTATCTCTATAGATCTTGATGCCTAATATGTAAGCAGCTTCACCGAGGTCTTTCATTGAAAAACTTTTATTCAAGTATCCTTTTATGCTATCTAGAAATTTTATATCATCTCCAATCAATAATATCTTGTCTACATATAATATCAGAAATGCTACAGAGCTCCCACTCACTTTCTTGTAAATACAGGCTTCTCCAAAAGTCTGTATAAAACCAAATGCTTTAATCACACAATCAAAGCATTTATTCCAACTCCGAGAGGCTTACGCCAGTCCATAAATGGATCGTTGGAGCTTGCACACTTTGTTAGCACTTTTTGGATCGAAAAACCTTCTGGTTGCATCATATACAACTCTTCTTCCAGAAATCCATTCAGGAATGTTGTTTTGACATCCATTTGCCATATTTCATAATCATAAAATGCGGCATTTGCTAACATGATTCGGATAGACTTAAGCATCGCTACAAGTGAGAAAGTCTCGTCGTAGTCAACTCCTTGAACTTGTCAAAAACCTTTTTACAACAAGTCGAGCTTTGTAGACAGTAACATTACCATCAGCGTCAGTCTTCTTCTTGAAGATCCATTTATTCTCGATGGCTTGCCGATCATCGGGCAAGTCAACCAAAGTCCATACTTTGTTTTCATACATGTATCCCATCTCAGATTTTATGGCCTCAAGCCATTTTGCGGAATCTGGGCTCATCATCGCTTCCTCATAGTTCGTAGGTTCGCCATGGTCAAGTAACATGACTTCCGGAATAGGATTACCGTACCACTCTGGTGCGAATCTTACTCTGGTTGACCTACGACGTTCGGTAGTAACTTGATATGAAGTTTTATGATCAATATCATTAGCTTCCTCACTGATTGGTGTAGTCGTCACAGGAACCGGTTTCTGTGATGAACTAATTTCTAATAAGGGAGCAGGTACAGTTACCTCATCAAGTTCTACTTTCCTCCCACTCAGTTCTTTCGAGAGAAACTCCTTCTCTAGAAAGGATCCAAATTTAGCAACAAAAGTCTTGCCTTCAGATCTGTAATAGAAGGTGTACCCAATAGTCTCTTTTGGGTATCCTATGCAGACACATTTCTTCGATTTGGGTTCGAGCTTATCTGGTTGAAGTTTCTTCACATAAGCATCGCAGCCCCAAACTTTAAGAAACGACAACTTTGGTTTCCTGCCAAACCACAATTCATAAGGCGTCATCTCAACGGATTTTGATGGTGCCCTATTTAACATGAATGCAACCGTCCCTAAAGCATAACCCCAAAACGATAGCGGTAAATCAGTAAGAGACATCATAGATCGCACCATATCTAGTAAAGTATGATTACGACGTTCGGACACACCATTAGTTGTGGTGTTTCGGGTGGCGTGAGTTGTGAGACTATTCCGCATTGTTTCAAATGTAAACCAAACACGTAACTCAAATATTCTCCTCCACGATCGGATCGTAGAAACTTTATTTTCTTCTTACGATGATTTTCCACTTCACTCTGAAATTCTTTGAACTTTTCAAATGTTTCAGACTTATGTTTCATTAAGTAGATATACCCATATCTGCTCAAATCATCCGTGAAGGTGAGAAAATGATGATACCCGCCGCGAGCCTCAATGTTCATTGGACCACATACATCAGTATGTATGATTTCCAACAAATCTGTTGCTCGCTCCATAGTTCCGGAGAACGGCGTTTTAGTCATCTTGCCCATGAGGCACGGTTCGCAAGTACCAAGTGATTCATAATCAAGTGATTCCAGAAGTCCATCAGTATGGAGTTTCTTCATGCGCTTTACACCAATATGACCCAAACGGTAGTGCCACAAATAAGTTGCACTATCATTATCAACTCTGCATCTTTTGGCTTCAACATTATGAATATGTGTATCACTACTATCGAGATTTATTAAAAATAGACCACTCTTCATGGGTGCATGACCATGAAAGATACTACTCATATAAATAGAACAACCATTATTCTCTGATTTAAATGAATAACCGTCTCGCATCAAACAAGATCCAGATATAATGTTCATGCTCAACGCTGGCACCAAATAACAATTATTCAGGTTTAAAACTAATCCCGAAGGTAGATGTAGAGGTAGCGTGCCGACCGCGATCATATCGACTTTGGAACCATTTCCCACGCGCATCGTCACCTCGTTCTTAGCCAATCTTCACTTAATCCGTAGTCCCTATTTCGAGTTGCAAATATTAGCAACAGAACCAGTATCAAATACCCAGGTGCTACAGCGAGCATTAGTAAGATACACATCAATAACATGTATATCACATATACCTTTGTTCACCTTGCCATCCTTCTTATCCGCCAAATACTTGGGGCAGTTCCGCTTCGAAGGACCGATCGCTTCTGGTAGAAGCACTCGATCTCGTGCTTAGGTCCAGATTTGGGTTTCTTCTCTTGAGCAGCAACTTGTTTGCCGTTCTTCTTGAAGTTCCCCTTCTACTTCCCTTTACCCTTTTTCTTGAAACTGGTGGTCTTATTGACCATCAACACTTGATGCTCCTTTTTGATTTCTACCTCCGCAGCTTTTAGCATTGCGAAGAGCTCGGGAATAATCTTGTCCATCCCTTGCATATTATAGTTCATCACGAAGCTCTTTTAGCTCACTACTAGGAAAAGGGCTATAGATGAAATGGATACTAATGGCGCACCTGACATGTGGTGCGCCACTACTATATAGCAGTGGCGCACCATGTGCAGGTGCACCATTAGTGTGGAAGACACTAATGGCGCACCAGACACATGGTGCACCACTAGTAACAATTTATTTTTTATTTTTCCAAACATACTAATGGCGCATCCAGGGATAGTGCGCCATTACTAGTGCTAACTAGTAATGGCGCACCAGCCACACAGTGCGCCACTACTGTAGTTTTTTTATTCTTTTTTTGCAAAACTACTAATGGCGCACCGTGGCATAGTGCGCCATTACTAGTTTAAACTAGTAATGGCGCACTATGTCACGGTGCGCCATTAGTATATATATATATATATATATATATATATATATATATATATATTATCTTTTGCAAAACTACTAATGGCGCATGAGGAGTCTCGACTAGGGGTGTCCGGACAGCGGGACTATCATCGTCCACGGACTCCAAGACTACGAAGATACAAGATTGAAGACTCCGTCCGTGTCCGGATGAGACTTTCCTTGGCGTGGAAGGCAAGCTTGGCAATACGGATATGTAGATCTCCTACCATTGTAACCGACTCTGTAACCCTAGCCCTCTCGGTGTCTATATAAACCGGAGGGCTTTAGTCCGTAGGACATAACCTCCATTACAACAATCATACCATAGGCTAGCTTCTAGGGTTTAGCCTCCTTGATCTCGTGGTAGATCCACTCTTGTACTACCCATATCATCAATATTAATCAAGAAGGACGAGGGTTTTACCTCCATCAAGAGGGCCCGAACTCGGTAAAACATCGTGTCCCTTGTCTCCTGTTACCATCCGCCTAGACGCACGCTTCAGGACCCCTACCCGAGATCCGCTGGTTTTGACACCGACATTGGTGCTTTCATTGAGAGTTCCTCGTGTCGCCACCGATAGGCTCGATGGCTTCTTCAATCAACAACGCCGCCGGGGTGAGACTTTTCTCCCGGACAGATCTCCGATTCGGGCGCGGCCGCATCGCGGGCCAACTCACTTGGCCATCTGGAGCAGATCGAAAGCTACGCCCCTGGCCATCAGGTCAGGTTCGGAAGCTTAAACTTCACGGCCGACATCCGCGGGGACTTGATCTTCGACGGACTCGAGCCACAGCCGGGCGTGCCGCGCTGTCACGATGGGCATGATTTAGCTCTGCCGCTGGATAGTGCCTTCGTGGCCGCACACGAATCCGCTCCGGCCCTCAGTCCGGAGCCGATCGCCCAAATCGAGGACCGGTGGCTGGACACCGCCTCGGGGGCTGCACCTTCCACGGCGATGGAGCCGAACACTAACCTTGTCCCTCGCAAAGCTCGTGACTCCGAGGTGCCGGACTCCCTGCCGGACCCCGAACCTCCTACGCCCCTGCCAATCGAATCTGATTGGGCGCCGATCATGGAGTTCACCGCCGCGGACATCTTCCAACACTCACCCTTTGGCGACATCCTAAATTCGATAAAACATCTCTCGCTATCCGGAGAACCCTGGCCGGATTATGGACAGGATGGTTGGGATGCGGACGACGAAGAAATTCGAAGCCCTCCCACCACCCACTTTGTAGCCACTGTCGACGATCTAACAGACATGCTAGACTATGACTCCAAAGACATCGACGGTATGGACGACGATGTCGGAGACGATCAAGAACCAGCGCCTACAGGGCACTGGAAGACCACCCCGACACATGACGTATATATGGTGGATACCCCAAGAGGAAGCAGCGACAAGGAACAACGGGGCGCGGCAATGGATAATCCCGCCGATAAACAACCAAAGCGGCGACGCAAGCGCCGCCCTAAGACCCACCTCGACAAAAACAACATTCCTAATGACCCAGCGTTAGAGCAGGGCAAACCAGTGGACGACGAACATGCAACTAAGCAACCGTCCGAACAGGACGAATCGGCTAATCAATCCAATCCCGGCGAAACCAACAGTCCGGACGACCTCACACCGGACATACTACCGGAACACAAAAACCTTCACGGAAGACTCGTCGCCACCGCAAGAAGCCTGAAGAAGGAAAAACGGAAGCTCAAAACAGCGGAAGACATACTCAGAGCAAGGTGGAGCAAAGTGCTCAAAACCGCAGACAAATACGGCAATGGCCATCAATCAAAGAGCTATCTGAAGCGCAAGCTGCTGCCAGAATTTGACGAGGAAGCCATAGAGCCCCCACAGTCAAAAAACAAAAAGGCCGCCTGGCCGGATAGACGACCAGATGATAGGCCCCAATCTACAAGCGACGCCGCACATAAGCCGACTCATGACCCTGGGAAAACAAATGGCCCAGCCAGGTCCATTTACGGGCCAAAAAAGAGGGCCCCAGGAAGCAACACAACACGTCAAGTGTTCGAAGACAACGGCACACCCAAATATAGGGGCGCCGCACACCCACTATGTTTCACCAATGAGGTGTTGGATCATGAATTCCCAGCAGGGTTTAAACCCATAAACATAGAGGCTTATGACGGAACAACAGACCCTGGAGTCTGGATAGAGGATTACATACTACACATACATATGGCTAGAGGAGATGATCTCCACGCCATAAAATATCTACCCCTCAAGCTCAAAGGGCCAGCTCGGCCTTCGGCTCAAAAGCCTCCCGTAAAACATCAAGGAAGTTGGGAAGAGCTTGAGGAGGCGTTTGAGCAAATTTTCAAGGGACTTATGTCCGCCCTCCGGATGCAGATGATCTAAGTCATATCACTCAACAGCCCGGAGTCGTGTATAGAATTTCGAACAGGTTCCTTACTAAAAAGAACCAAATAGTCGACTGTCCGGAGGCCGAAGCCTTAGCAGCTTTTAAATACAACGTCCGAGACGAATGGCTTGCCAGACACCTCGGCCAAGAGAAGCCGAGGACAATGTCCGCGCTAACAAGCCTCATGACCCGCTTTTGCGCGGGGGAGGATAGCTGGTTAGCAAGGTGCAGCACCAGCGACCCGAGTACATCCGAGAGTAGAGATGGAAACGGAAAATCACGGCGCAGAAAGGATCAGCGTCGGAATAAAGAAAAAAGCCCAAACAATACGGCGGTCAACACCGGATTCAAAAGATCGCGGCCAAACAACAAAACACTACCTCTTAAGGATAACAGTGATGAGCTATCCAACTTAAACAAAATTTTGGGTCGGATATGTCAAATCCACAGTACCCCCGGAAGGCCTGCAAACCACACCCACCGAGATTGTTGGGTTTTCAAACAGTCCGGCCGACTAAATGCCGAACACAAGGGGCTCGACGCATCAAGCGAGGATGATGATAAACCCCATAAGCAGAGCACAGGAAAACAAAAGACTTTCCCACAAGAAGTCAAAGCAGTAAACTCACTTCATGTGATAATACGGAAAAATAATGCGGCACCCGCTAAGACGGGTCTCAAGACGGTCCACCCCAATGAACCTCGAGATTGGATGTCAAAACCAATCACTTTCGACCGCCTGGATTACTCCGGAAGTATTCGGAATGCAGGATGGACTGCTCTGATATTGGATCCTATAATCGACGGACTACAATTTACACAAGTCCTGATGGACGGAAGCAGCGATTTAAACCTTCTATATCCAAACACAATCCGCAAGTTGGGGATAGACCTTACTAAAATTCGACATAGCCGCACCTCCTTTAAAGGAGTAACGCCAGGCCCTTACGCCAAGTGCACAGGCTCATTATTACTAGAAGTTGTGTTCGGGTCACCGAACAACTTCCGACGCGAAAACCTAATTTTTCATGTCGCCCCATTCAAAAGTGGCTATGAAGCACTATTGGGACGAGAAGCTTTTGTCCGCTTCAACGCCATACCACATTACGCGTCTCTTACAGTTAAAATGCCTGGTCCACGTGGCATCATTTCATTGCGAGGGTCATGTAAAGACCCCGGACACGGCTAGACGAGTCCGGCACAAATAAGCTAGGGGCTCCCTAGCCGCACGCCCCTTCACGAGGGGCTGAGCGTATAAGCAACAACGAGCTAACATAGACTCCGCTTTACTTATTAATATTTTTCACATACCTTTTTTCACACGATTTCCTTTCAAACTAAGTTCCTCTCTTTTTACAGATGAACAACGTGCACACCCGTCCAGGATAACGGCACAACGGAGACACAGACGCAGACGTGCAGTAGGGACCCGTGGCAAGGATTCTTTTCAGATTAAGACCCTGCGTAAACCTTTTTTATTGTCTCTTGTTGCTATAATCCCCTGGATTCTCATTATAACCAGAGTGGAGCCTGACGTTTTGGCATCGGCCGCGTCAGAAGACTTTGCCGTGCACTGACACTAGGGGCTTAGGGCATTGTTCTCGCCCATTATTATAAAGACCAAACACCTTAGGGAGTGTTCGGCGTCTCGAGTTAGGCCTTATATGCATCAGCTCGAATCATGTCTTTGGTCAAATGTTGGGTTTTCCGGCCCTATGTTTTGCTGCCTTACGCTCAGATCATCGGCTAACGCGGCACCGGAGAACTATCGTGATTGTGCCCCGTTAATTTGGCGAGCACCTCAAGAGAGAAAGCCGAAAACCGATCATCATGATACAAATGAGAGACGGTCAACCACTCAATCGACCACCGGAATGTTTAGAATTCCTCCTCTTTGACGAAGGAACGTTTCCTGGTCAAGCACATACACGCCCCGAATTCGGAGAGCGCGGTGCCCCCAGGGGCTATATCGTAGCCCCACACTCGAACTCCAATGGCTAGGTGAAAGTGATAAAGCGTTATAGTCCTCCTCGTTTGCTACGGTACCACCTCCTTAACAGGACCGAGACATCAGATTAAGTTTGAAAATGCGCTATTTTTGCAAACACCCCCGCACCTTGTGTGTGGGGGCTGAAGCCGAAGACTGCCATCTTTTAGGTTATACATACGTATACATAAATGGCCGCATAGGAGATATTTCAATACTTGGAACGCACAAGTATAAAAAGCGATTACATCATAACCATTGTTTTACAAAATAAAAACGTTCATTTGAACGTTACATTTTTCGAGCACTGCGACTCTATTACACGAGCACCACGCATAACTTCCCCAAAATAGTGCTCGGCGGGTAACCGGCTTTCATCCGAACCCTGGGTTGCTATAGCGGCGGCATCCATCTCTGTCCAATGTGTCTTCACACGGGCAAGGGCCATCTGCGCACCCTCTATCCAGGCCGACCGCTTCATCTCCTTGATATGCGGCACCGCCCCAAGAAATTGCTGCAATAAGCCAAAATAGCTCGTCGCTTTGGGCCTCTCGGCCGACATGAGCCACGATATCCGCTATGGCAAGTCCGACAGCTGTTCAGCTCAGCCCATTCGCCAACCGATCGGTCACCAAGTGAACGATCCGGACTATGGAATCGAGACCAAAATAGCTCTTCCGTCTTGTGATCCTTCTGGCTTCGGAAGTGCACAACGGCATTTGCCGCACTCGCCGCTAAGTCCATATATGGATCCTCCGGACCCCACAGCTGGCCAAGGTGGACATACTTTGGATCCGTAAACCTGCGACGTAGCAGAAAAGGCTTGCCAGCCACAATGTCTCCGGCCTGACGCAGCTCCTCCTTCATAGCCCACATTGCAGAACGGGCATCCTTGGCTTCGGCGGTGGCCTTGACCAGGCCTTCTCGCTCCAATAGGCGCTCCTTTTCAAGAGCCTCATTGCGGTCAGTAGCATCTTTCAATTTAACGGCCAATTCGGCCACCTCTTCCCTGCTTCGGCAGTGTGCAGCCCTTTCGGCTTCTAACTCCTCGGCCGCCCTCGAGGCAGCCGCGCTTTTTCCGCCTGCTCCTTGGCTTGAGCAAGTTCGCCGAAGGCTCTCCACAAAGAACAAAGACCATCTGCGTCAAGCATAAATATTGTAAGAAGTGAGCTTTAGCTCCCTTAATAGGTGATCGCGGAGAATCACTTTACCTTGCGACTCGTCAAGTCGCTTGTCGACTAGCGATGTCCGTGATCCGCTACATTGAGTTGCCGCATTAATTGCACTCCATCATCCGCCAGCCCCCGGACTATCCGCCACCTACATAGGAAAGGCAACACTCAATACCTGCGATTTTGCTCCTCGGCACGCTGTCGCTCTCGACAACCTACCGAGTCTCAGGGGCTACTATCTACACAGGGTGTCATTTTTACATACCTCAAACCCCGCCAGCAAACTCCTGACGGCATTGTGCAATCCGCTTTCGGTGGATGAAATCCTTCTGATCACCATGCTCATCAACGCACGGTGATCTTCTGAGACGGGCGCCCTCTCAAGCAGATCCTTCAGCTCCCCCGGCCGAACACTAGTCATCGCCGAACTCTTCGGCTCTGCCGGGCTCGGGGATACCCTCTGTGACGACACTTCAGGCTCGGCCGCCCTATCCGACGGCGCAGCAGACCGAGGCGTCTCGCTCTCCATCATCTCCGGACAAAGATCCCCCGAAGACGAGCTCATCTGAGAAGGTTGCAGATCCGAACTACAAGGTGAAAATTTCGGTTATCCTCAGAAGCACAAATAGGGATATTTTTCATTAATGAATTCTCCTTTTCCTACTCACGGCTCGCTAGAGGGCTGATTCTTTAGAGAAGACTGTGCAGCCGGGGCCTCCCCAAACGCAGGACCCTCCGGCGAAGATTTCTTACCCCGCTTAGGGGCTTTGGCCTCCGGGTCTTCGGAGGCGGTCCTCTTCTCCCCCTGGAGGGAGGGGTTCTCGATCCCCCCTTCTTCAAGCGCCCCCTTGGGCAGGGCGGTACCTCCTCTGTTCTCCCCCTCGCCTTCTTCCGAAGGCGCAACCTCCAACATTCTGACCAGCACGGGCTCCAGTGCGGTCTCTGGGAGGGGGGCCGAACACCTTATCAGCTTTGCTTGCGCAATCCACTCCTGTTGGAGGGTAACGGGTTAAAAAGCGAATTATGAAAAGCAAACAAACGGTACGTCCAAGCACGGAGCTACTTACTCGAGTATCCGGGCGATTGCAGCTTAGGCCGGCATCCTCGGTCAATTCCGGACACACCACCTGTGATCCGAAGAACAACTTGTACATCTCCACGGGTGTCATACCCATGAAGTGTTGAAGAATCTTTGGGCCCTCCGGATTGAAGTCCCATAGCCGGAGAGGACGGCGTTTGCAGGGCAGGAGACGCCTAATTAGCATAACCTGCGCCACCATGATTAGATCGATCTCCCTCGCTTGGAGGTCTCGAATCCGGCCCTGCAACAGGGGCACGTCTTTTGACGGCCCCCAATTGAGCCCTTGGTTGACCCACGACATCAACCGTCGTGGAGGTCCCGAGCGGAACGGAGGCGGCGGCTTCTACCTGCTGCCCCTCGGAGCGGTGATATAGAACCACTCCTGCTGCCATAAGCCGAGCTCCTCTTGGAAGGAGCCCTCAGGCCACAGGGCATCGGCCCTCCTGCTTACGGCCGCCCCACCGCATTCAGCTTGACGCCCCCCGACCATCTT
Organism: Aegilops speltoides; assembly: GCA_021437245.1. Taxonomy (NCBI): domain Eukaryota; kingdom Viridiplantae; phylum Streptophyta; class Magnoliopsida; order Poales; family Poaceae; genus Aegilops; species Aegilops speltoides. The sequence goes on along the minus strand of CM038145.1, from coordinate 448,568,497 downwards.
CGGCTCCACATTGAAGGTCTTCAGCCATAGGCCGAAGTGGGGGGTGACGCGGAGAAAGGCTTCGTAGACAACGATGAATGCGGAGATATGGAGGATGGACTCCGGAGCCAAGTCATGGAATTCCAACCCATAATAGAACATGAGCCCTGTCACAAAAGGATCCGTTGGGAAGCCTAAACCCCAACGGGGGTGGGATACAAAGACGACATACTCGCCGGGCTCGGGGGTGGGAATGGCCTGCCCTTCGGCAGGCAGCCTGTGCGAAACCTCGTAAGACAGGTACTTGGCCTCACGCAGCTTTAGCACGTCCTCCTCCGTGACGGTGGAGGGCACCCACCGGCCCTGAAGGTCGGAGCCGGACATTGTTGAAGGTCCGAAGCGCTCAAATCTGGGGCTCTGAGTGTTTGGAACTTGGAGCGAGGAGAGGATTCGATGGATGATTGAAGAGAAGAAACGAGCCTTGGTCCTATTATAAAGAGGGAGAATACCAAGATTCGTCTCTGTGACCATTCGGGATTCGCCTTCGATAGAGGAGGCGTGGCGACGGGCGCGGTTGGGTTACCCACGCCCGTATTGATGAGAATCCCGGAATAAGGGGAACACGATCTCTGCTTCGACAAGACGTGCCAAGGAAACCGCTTCGCTAAACGCGCTGAGGCGATATAATAAAAAACGATTCAAGTAAAAGCTTGGTAGTGGTGTGACGTCACGCCGCAAAATACGTCAGCAGATTGAACTTATGTACATTTTATTCTCTCTACGGTGGAATGTGGAATTTATTTTGCAGAGCCGGACACTATCCGGGTGTTCACAATCTTCTCTGGATTATTCAAAGGAGGAACCCGCCTTGCAATGTCGAACATTATGCGCGCCGGACTCATCGTCATTGAAGCCAGGTTCAGGGGCTACTGAAGGAGTCCTAGACTAGGGGGTGTCCGGACAGCCGGACTATCATCGTCCGCCGGACTCCAAGACTACGAAGATACAAGATTGAAGACTCCGTCCCGTGTCCGGATGGGACTTTCCTTGGCGTGGAAGGCAAGCTTGGCAATACGGATATGTAGATCTCCTACCATTGTAACCGACTCTGTGTAACCCTAGCCCTCTCTGGTCTATATAAACCGGAGGGCTTTAGTCCGTAGGACATAACCTCCATTACAACAATCATACCATAGGCTAGCTTCTAGGGTTTAGCCTCCTTGATCTCGTGGTAGATCCACTCTTGTACTACCCATATCATCAATATTAATCAAGCAGGACGTAGGGTTTTACCTCCATCAAGAGGGCCCGAACCTAGGTAAAACATCGTGTCCCTTGTCTCCTGTTACCATCCGCCTAGACGCATAGTTCGAACCCCTACCCGAGATCCGCGGTTTGACACCGACAAGCACCTCCAAAGAAGTGCCCATTAGTAATTCAGGGTTACTAATGGCGCATTGCAGTGGTGCGCCATTAGTAACTGGGACCAACAAGATATTTTGGACAACCACACCTACCCACTCACTTTCCCCACTTCATTCTCTCCACCTCCTCCTCCAAGCTTGTCTCGGCTGCCTCCTCCTCCTCACCTCATTTCCACCATAGATTCATCCAAATTAAGTGGTTAAATTACCTTTTTTTATAGGTAAGTAAGGGGGAAGCTACCTTTATATTGTTCTACCTCCAACAATGTGCACATGCACTTTTTATGGCCTAGCTAGATCTATGTATGTTCGTGGTGTTGCATATGTTTGTGGTGTTATATATATGTTTGTGTTTGCAGGTACCGGTATTTGAAATGCGATAGTTGCCAATATTTTGCCGGAATGTTGATTCATTTCCGCTTCGGCGAGAATTTTGGCACTATGCATTCTTTTTGGTCCTATTTTTAGGGAAAGTCATGCCAAATTTTTCTTGGTTCTAAAATATCGTTTTGCTCTACCCCGCAGGCGACCATGGTCCGCACGATGACCGAAGGCATCGTGAATAGGTTTTTGAGCTCCGCGAAGGCCGAGATGCTTCAAAAGAACGAGACGGAGATAAGATGTCGGTGTCGAAGATGCAAGCTGAAGAGCCTTATTGCGGACCCGGATTCCGGGCAGGTGCGGGACCACCTGCTCTTGCGTGGTTTCATGGATGGCTATCAGTGGCAAGGTGATGAAGATGACTATGAAGTCGTCCATGGGGTCCGGGCAAGAAATGAGGAAGGGCAGCAAGACAACCACCGCGGCTTGGGCGGGTGAGAAGACGAAGAATCTCCAGGACATGATCACGGTGATGTTGTACACAGTCATCATGTAGAAGATGCAGGACATGATGATGAGGAAGATGCCGTAGCAGGCGAATGGCATGATCAGGAAGATGAAGATGCCGGCGGAGCAGACGACGATGGACCATCGATGGGCTGGGTGCAGGACCCTCATATTCAAGAGCTGCTTCTTAAGCAGATGGATAACGCAAGAGCTGCCGCCCAAGAGAAAGCCAAGCTGGATCAACTGGAGATAGACATGGTTACTCCATTGTATGAAAGATGCAGGCCCGAGGATACCGCTTTGAAAGTAACGCCATGGCTCGAGATGAAGGTAAAACACAAAATGACCGACGCATGCTTTGACGAGAACATGTCATTCTGGCACGAACGTCTTCCCAAGGGGAACAAGTGCACGACCAGTTTCGAGGAGGCGAAGAAAATTGCGTGTCCACTGGATTTACCACACGTGAAACACCATGTGTGCATGAACAATTGCATCATTTATCGGGACGAGCACGCGGAGTCTACCATATGTCCGGTGTGCGGCATCACTCGATACAAGAAGAGGAAGAAAGCTCCTCGAAAAGTGGTGTGGTACTTTCCGATCACTCCTCGTCTGCAGTGGTATTTCGCGGACCCTAAGGTAGCAAAGCTCCTGCGTTGGCACGCGAATAGGGAGGAGAAGAAGCAAGAAGATGACGCAAATGATCCGGAGATAAATAAAAAGGACAAGATGCTGAGTCACCCTAAGGATGGGAGCCAGTGGCAAGCGTTGAACTTCGAACACCCAGAATTTGGGAAGGATCCAAGGAACATCGTGCTAGGCGCGAGCACCGATGGAGTCAATCCGTTTGGCAGCCAGAGAAGCACACATAGCACCTGGCCTGTGTTTGTGTGGATTTACAACCTTCCCCCCTGGTTGTGCATGAAGAGGAAGTACATTCACATGAGTATGCTAATTGAAGGGCGAAACAACCAGGAACGACATCAATCAGACCGGGCTGCTGAAGAGGAGCTAGACACGCTGCGGAAAACGCCAGCCAATACGTGGGATGCCGCAGAGAAAGAAAATTTCCCTATGAGAGCCACACTGCTCACGACGGTGCATGACTATCTCGGTTACGGATATATCGCAGGACAGGTGGTCCACAGATTTTCTGGATGCGTCAGGTGCATGGATGACACAACGTATCGCCAGCTAGATAGAGATCCCGAGTCTTCGAAAACCGTGTTCATGGGACATCGAAGGTGGCTTCGTGACGATGACCCGTGGAGGAAACGCAAGGATCTGTTCGATGGTGAAACCGAACCCCGAAGACGCACGCGTACGAGGAACAGCGAGGAAATAGACCAGCTGTTGAAAATTGGAAAGATTGCCCACTGTCGGGAAAGAAGCAAAAGGCGCCAGAGCCGGGAAAGAAGCGAAAGGCGCCAGAGCCACTGCTGAAGGTATGGGAAACGAGGTCTATTTTCTGGGACTTGCCGTACTGGAAGATTCACCGTGTGCCTCACAGCCTTGATGTCTTGCATATCACGAAGAACGTGTGCGAGAATCTGCTTGGTACCCTGCTCAACATGCCAGAGAGGACCAAAGATGGGTCGAAAGTAAGGGTAGACTTGAAATCAATGGGCATCAGGGAGGAGCATCACGCTAATGATGATGATGATGAGGCGAAGCAGGACACGGAAAGTCGTCGCAAAGGCAAAAAGGCCAAGAAGACCGGAAATGACTACCCTCCCGCGTGCTTCACTCTAAGTCAGGAGGAGATCGATCAGTTTTTCACCTGCCTCGTAGGAGTAAAACTTCCTTACGGTTACGCGGGGAAGATAAGCAGATACCTAGACACAGCAAAGCAGAAGGTCAGCGGGATGAAGTCTCACGACTATCATGTGCTGATGACGCAGATACTTCCAGTTGCAATCTGTGGGATCATGGACGCGCACGTCCATGAAATGCTATTTGGCCTATGCAACTTATTCAACGTCATCTCTCGGAAGTCGGTTGGCGTGAGGCAACTCAGAAGGCTACATGAAGAGATCGTGGTGATACTATGTGAGCTTGAGATGTACTTCCCGCACGCATTCTTCGAAGTTATGGTGCATCTGCTGGTCCATATCGTGGAGGATATCATCCAACTCAGACCGACGCTCTCGCACAAAGATGATGCCGCTCGAAAGGATGAATGGTGTCATCAAAGGATACGTTCGCAACATGTCACGCCCAGAGGGAAGCATAGCCAGGGCTTCTCGACCAAGAGTGCATCTCCTCTCGCACGAATTATCTAGGCATCGAGAACCCGCCGGTCCGCCTGGCCAACAGCACCTCGGCAGGCTAGCTGGATGGGGTCACCATGAGGGTCGCCGTGAAATGCATGTCGACTTCGAGGGTCGACTCGCCGACTTTGAAAGAGCAAACATAGTTGCGCTACAACACATAGACATGGTCGATCCTTGGGTGGTAGAGCACAAAACCTTTATTGAGAAGACGTACAATGACCGAGGCCAACATAGGACGGCGGAGATATAATCAAACAGCATAACTCATGTTTCACGCGTTGGTTCAAGCAGAAGCTTCTATCGTACCCTTTACATGAGGATTCTTCCATGGAAGAACAACTCATATTCGCTTTTAACACAGGCGCCGAGCACAACCTCGATGACGATGAGGCGTTTATATCAACGGCTACACATTCTACACCGAGGAAAGGACATGAAGAGCGATGGTTATCGAACTCCGGGTAACGATGGAATCCTACACCGTAACGACAAGGACAAATACTACGGAAGGATCGAGGAGATCTGGGAGCTGAGCTACGTTGGAGAGAAGGTCCCGATGTTCCGTGTCGATGGGCCAAGAGCGTCATAAAGAAGACCGGTATTTCACCACCATGGTTATACCCGGCCAAATCCAAGATCATGCGCAAAGGTCACCGCGAAAAATGAGCCATGGGTACTGGCTTCCCAAGTGGACCAATGCTTCTTCATTACCGACCCGCCAAAGCCCAGTCGTGTTGTCGTGAGGAGAGGCAAAAGGAAGATTATCGGAATGGATGGAGTCGCCAATGAGCAAGACTTCGACAAGTATGGCGACCCGAAGATGGAACATGACGACAACGATGAAGTATCAGCATACACCACAAGAAGAAGCAGGACCACCCAACCTAAAGGACGTCCATTCAAGAGAAGAACTCCATTTATGAAAAATAAGGGCAAGAAGATTGTGAACAGATAGCTAGCTAAGATCGATTGTATTTAAATTGTAGCCTTCATTTCTCGATTGTATTTCATGGACACTTTTTGAACTCATGAATGTTTTTAAATTTCATGGACTCTCGATCTCGATCCCCCTCCATCTCGATCGCTATCCCACCTCGCCAGATTCGGTCCCCCTCGCCGCCGAGCACCCCCCGCACCCTCTCCCCCGCTCCATCGGCAGCCGCCACACCCCCCGCACCTCCCCGCTCCACCGCCACCACCCCCACACCTCTCCCCGCTCCACAGGCCGCCACCACCTCCCGCACCTTCCCGCCACCACCGCCGACGACCCCACCCACCTCCCGCCGACCGCCGCCGACCCACCGCACCTCCCCGCACCTCCCGCCCGCTCCACCATCACAAATGAATGCAACTAAAATTGCAAAAAAAAACAAATTTGATTATATTTTCAAATAACAAATTTGATGATATTTTCAAATAATAAATTTGATGATATTTTTTCATATTCATAAATATTTTCAAATAACAAATTTGATGATATTTTTTAAAAAATTATTACTGTTTTAATAAAAAATATTACTGTTTCATATTCATATTCATTTTCTTAAAAATTATTAGATGCAACAAAAAATAAAAAAATTACTTATGGCGCACCTCTGACTGGTGCGTCGTTGCTTTATATATTTTTTTTACTAATGGCGCACCTCTGTCTGGTGCGCCATTGCTATATAAAAAAAGATTACTAATGGCGCACCGACGGGGGGTGCGCCATTGCTATCTAAAAAAACATACTAATGGCGCACCGCTGCGGGGTGCGCCATTAGTAAGCTTCCCCCCTAGCTAATTCCTCCCTCTCCCTCGCCAGATCCCCTTCGTCCCTCTCTCCCTCGCCAGATCCAACCCGTGCGCTGCCCCGACCCACGCCGCCGCCGCCCCGACCCCCACCGGACTCCACCCCTGCCGCCCTTGCGCCACCGCACCCCAGCGCCCCCCACCCCCGCCGGACTCCACCCCGCGCCCAGCCTCCTGCGGCTGACTTGTTGCGGCGCCCCCGCCGGAATCTACCCCCGCGCCCCCGCTAGCCCATGCGGCTTCGTCGCGGCGCCGTCGCCGTTCTCTTCACCGACCTCGCCGTCCGTCCGCCGCCGCCGCCTCGTGCTCCGGCTACTCTCGCTCCTTGCGCGCCCACATACGGCGGCGAAGGTGCCTGGGTCCCCCGCTCGCCGTCTCCTCCGACTCCTCCAAGCCCCTCGCCTCCTCCTCGACCGACGGCGGTGCCGACCCCGGCGAGGAGCCCGTCCTGCCCCTCACTCGTAGTAAGCCCGTCCTGCCCCTGTACATTCAGTTTAAATTTTGGTGAAGCCTGTGGCTTGCTGCACTTAGTAAATGGGTTGATTCGTGGAGCAACATGCAAATTGCTCGCTAGTCTACAAACTAATAATTTGTAAAATTGCTCATTGCGTTTCATATTAGCTTCATGAACTTTATACAAAAGTACGGCACATATACCACTGCTTTGTTGTGCATGATTCTTAGGCAGGCTCAGATTTTGTGATGTTGCTCCAGGAGGCATTGTAGGTGCACATGGCTCTCAAGATTCATAAGATTCAGTTTGATCCCTGTTCAAATATTTTGACCAGACTAAGTATATGCCCGTGCTTTGCACCAGGAGTTGATTTTTTATGTGACAGGGGAGCATAGAGGGAAATCAAGTTATCTGAACGACATGATGTTATTTTACAAAAGAAGTTAGCTTTACATTTAAAAATTATAATTTCCAATTGGTCCTCTTTATTTATATGTAAATAAAAATGTGGGAGTCAATATTAGAATACACTTACCAAACATGTTTCTCTACGAAGAATTATCACCAAGATTAAATACTCTCGTCTATGAACAGAAAAAGAAAACCATAGAAACTAAATTCAAGTCTGCAGAATAACACAAAGCATCATTGAGAGTTTAATAATATAAGTACCATTTTTTTTTGCACACCATGTGAATTAGTACCATGTTAATTTATTCCAAGGGTCCCTTTCCGCAAGAGCACCACCACATGCTCTCCTGTCTCACCCACAACAGCCCCAATTTACTAGCAATATATCTCTTGCCTGCTAGAGTGCTAGTGCTAGCTTAGCTTAGGTCCCTCCCTTCTACTACTACTCCACCTAATAACTTGTCTGTATTATATCACTTTGTACCTACGTGTGTGTGTGCGCGCGCTGTACTATATTCATCTTCCTCTCAAATAGTACGTACAACACTAGTGGCTGTCTTACTGCCAGTGACAGTCTATCAAGTTAATTAACCCCAATACAATTGAAGCGAGCATAATCCCCTAGCCGCGGTACAGAGCACGACTACTTGTCTTGTTGTCTCACCAATACAATTGTTACTACTACTGATTATAATTTGTACATGTGTACTAGCACTATGTCATATTCTTCCATTACAAGTAGTACAAGGCTAGTACTAGTAGTGCTACTCTCTTACTGCCAGTGACAGTCTATCGAGGTCATTAACTCCAACTCAAGTGGGCATAATTCTCTACATGTTGTATACGCTGCTAACTGTTTTCTTGTCTCACCCACACAATTCTCTACAAGTTTCAGTTAATTAGTTGGATTAAAAAAGATGCTTGGTGATCTGCAGGAGTAGGACAAGCAAATCTGCTTGAATATTTGTTTACTGAAAGTAAATGAACATTTTACTGCTAGTGTACTGATAGTGTATTCTAGCTATTGTACTAATATTTCTGTTTCTTTGAACATTTTACTGTCAATAAAAATGATGTACTAGTAGTGTACTGCTGCCTCCAGTTAATTCAAATTAGCTAAAACCTTTTACTGTCAAATAGTGCTAATGTTTACTCTATGAAATAAACTACTCCATGTCAAATAAACCTTGCTAGGTGAATCTTGTTTGCATTAGGAGTAGTTGCTGGAAATTTACTGAATTTTGATTCCAGTAGATGCACTGTATTTCACAGAAAGAGTACTCGAGTACATGGAGTTGATGCACTGAATTTTACTGAATTTTGTTGATGCACTGAGATGGTCTCTGCATCACCACAAAAGTGCATATACAAAGCCAGATCGCAGTAACTTAAATTCGAACTTTACTGTTTTGGAATTTCCAGTAGCTTAACATTATTGTTATGTGCTTTGCTAAACTATTGATGATTTTTTGTTGGGTGACCTATTTGATCTGGAATGGAAGCTCACATAAGTTGAGCTGATTTTTGTCCATATGAAAGCAGAGGACCATATGGTCTGTGGCCTTTTCATCCATATGAAAGTAGAGGCACATTGTGGTGCTAGTTTGTTGGGTTTTGTCTCCGACCTTCGTGTTGTGATGATTTTGCAGGTACCCCGAGAGGCCCTTGAGTTTGCCAGAATGTCGATTAACTTCCGTTCCGGCAAATTCGGGTACTCCATATGTCCTATTTTCAGCAAATGTCATGCTGAAATTTTCTGTGAATTTTAGCATGACTTTGCTAAAAATCGGACATATGGGGTACTTGCTACTAATGCATGGGCCAGGGTATCTTAGTACTTAATTAAGTAGGATCAACTGCCCCTTTATTCTTGCTGCATTAAACCATAGGTGGCAATAGAGCCAAGTGATTAGGCCCAACTTAGAGTTGACAAACCCTAAATGATGAAACCTTGGCTTTTAGGATGCCTCAGTGTCGATGAGAACCTAAATGATGTACGCTTAGGCTTTTAGGGTGCCTCGGCGTCGACAAACCTTAAATGATAAAAGCTTAGCTTTTAGGATGCCTCGGTGTCGACAAACCCTAAATGATGAGACCATGATCTTGTTCCTAGACAATAACCAACTTTTTGACCAATTTTTTTTTCCTATTTAGAGCAAAACATGGCCCACAACAATGAGGCCGGCGGTTCGGGCGGCAAGCAATTCTAGGAGTTGTCCCAGGAGTTGGAGGAAGAACCTCACCGCTATGAGGATGCCGCAGAAGACATCGATCCTGACTACACAACCCCTAGTGGCGTCAGGGATGACACCACTGATGGTGCCGCCGAGGATGCCACCACTGATGATGGCGGCGCACGCACAGATGGCAGCCAACCGAAGAGGCAATGGAAGGACCGGCACCGTCAAGGAGGAATTTACTGAAGTGAACTCCGACGGGCATCCGACGGCGCCCAAAGAAGTAGTCAAGGGGTACTTGGTTCAGCTCGGGTGCATTCTCCGGAGCACCATCTCGATCAACACCGAGAACCTAAGGCATAAGGACCGAGGGAATTTGCGCAGCCTCCTCTTCACGAAGCTGCACGAAGGATACAAGTTCCCCGCTGAATTTGGAAACACACGCCTCTCAGGGAACAAAGTGAACAGTGCGGCCCTCACGAGGATAAGCACGGCCCTGTCTACTTGGAGAAGCACAGTGAAGGCAATGATTGAAAAAGGTGATAGTTATGAGAAGATCAAGGCGAAATATCCTTTGTTCAGTGAAGATGACTACAAGGAGTTCAAGATCAAGTGCGAGAGCAGCGCAACCTCCGAATCAAGTCAGTGGGGGAAAGAAATGCAGCAGTTGACCTTAGGGGTCCACCAACTCGGTCCCGGCGGTTACAGAGTGGCGGAGCCTATATGGGACAAGGAGGACGCGGAGCATGCCGAGCAAGGCCTACCGCCCCGCTTCGAGAAATACCGTGACAAGTAGACTAGGAACTTTCTCAGGACCCGGTACAAGGAGGACCCGGTAACAAAGGAGCTTACCACAGATCCGAAGACCAGGGCGCTTGAGCTTGTTCTGGTAAGGAATACACCCCCGCGTAATTAGCTCCATATAGTTGCATTCTAATTAATCCCCAATATTTCTAAATGGTTCACGTTCCTTCCGCAGGACACTGAAAGCAGTAGCGTGGGGTCGTCTCAGAGCTCCCCTTTCGACACCCTTTAAATAGGGCGTTGAACGTAATGAAAAACAAGGATAAGCTCAGTAAGCCGACGTCAGCTGGTCGTGTGGCCGGCAAAGGCTTGTCCACAAAATGGTCGTCATACTATACCGCTAGTGGGCGAAAGGAGAAAAAGACCAGCTCGGAAAGCCAGTCGCACGAGGTTGAAGCACTCAAGGCACAAGTGGCGCGGATTTCGTAGATTGTCCAAGAGCAAGTGCAACAACAACTGGGAACGACGCTCACCGCCATGGTGCCTACGTTGATTCATGCGCTGACGACGTGGATTGCGGGCGACCAACAGGGGCCTCCCCCGGTTCCCAGCTTCACGGCCAGCAACTCACACAACACGCAGGCGGCACCATTGGTGTCTCCGGCGGCGCCATTGGTGTCTCCGGCAGAGGCGGTATTCGTGTCTCCCGGACCGGCAAGGGCATTGGAGCTTAACGCACCCGGGTGTACGCTGGCCAGCACCTCGCCAACAAGCGGCCCCTCCGTCAGTTGCACGCCCGTTGTTGGCGGTGCCTCGACATTAGCCGAGCTCGACGGCATCACGGTAACTAAGCCTCTCGGTCGATGACTTCATCTCCTTGCCTTTGACTGGGCATCCCTGACGCCCTACATGTTTTCGCAGGGCGCCGCCGACGTTCCTTGCACTCTCCTGCACTTCGTGGGCGGCGAGTTGGTCGATGTTGCCAAGGGCAGAATCGTTCAATCGGGCAACCCCGTGTTCCACGGTAATCCGATGCCACCCACCTTGTATATGGTTGAACTGGTTCGGGTGCTGCCAGGCTGCGACGAGGTGTTACCTCCGATTCGACCCGTTGGGGCCAACGAAGACGATGTGATGATCCTCAGCGCCTGCGTAAGCTGGCCCCTGCTTTGGTTGAAGAGCCAGATTCGTTTGGGGGCGGGGGACACCACCCCACAGACAAGACCGCCAGTCGTGCCAGCGGGAAGCCATGGCAAGAACGCCGCAACGCTACCGGACATGCCGGACATCCCGATGGCACAGGATCCGGACATGCATATGGCACAGGATCCGGACGACGACGACAACGACGATGGTACATTTACCAAAGTCGATAAGTACTTTGCCGAACATGGGTACGCTGATGAGTTCTGCGGGCCTCTTTCTCAAGAACCCAACCAAGACGACCGCGATCTAGCTGGTACGGCGGAGAAACCCAATTGCAATAGGCGTCGCCTGGCATTCAGTTCTCAGGAGACGCCTTTAGCTGCCGCCTTCACCGAGCCTCAGATAGCTGAGGTGCGAAATATTATCAGCCCCAACACGCTCAAGAAGGTGGTCTGTGAGCAGAACTCGGTCCCATTACAGCAGATCAAGAAGAAGGGACGGAAACGAGAGACTAACAAGGGCGCCGGTGTGAGCCAGCTGGCACCGAGTATGATCCGTGCTCAGGACGGGTCACCTTCACCTAAGGATATCTCGAGGAGGGTGCATTTGGCGGGTAGGGCGATGCTACTGACAAATGTGCTCAATGCTGCAACCGGTGCTATGCGGAGTCTGCATGACAGTGTTCTTTCTTTGGAGAAGCGGCATCTCTCCCACAATGATGTGGCATACCCTGTTTTCGTGGCCAAGGTGCGAGAGGGCAAGAGCTTTGTGGATGGCGCCATCGGGGTACGATCGTCTTGCGGTTTGATGACATCTTTGCTATGTTTAACCTTCATCCGTTGCACTACACCTTTGTTCGGCTGTTTTTGCTGAGTATGGAGATGCGGATCATTCGAGACAAGACCCCGGACATCGGGATAGTCGACCCCTTCTACATGCGTGCCAAGATCTTGGGCAGCGCTGGGGACTGGCAAGTCACGAGTTCACACCTCGAAGGCGTCATTCTGGCAAACCCAGATAAGGATAACTTCCTCGTGCCTTACTTTCCCGAGTAAGTCATCCCCTCACCGCCCCGTAACATATGATTTCTTAGATTTCGATCGTTTTTTTTATAACATTCCGTGTTCTGTGCAGTGACACACATTGCACACTCATCCTCTTAAGCCCGAGATATTCCATGGCCACGTTTCGATCCAGACCGTGACTCCAAGATAGACTACACAAATATCAAGAAAGTTCTTGATGATGCTCTCCCCGGCTACGCCAAATCTTGAGGCACCTTTAAGAGGCCAGTTCGTAGGTATGGCAGGCACGTGTTCACCCACAATACGACGTTCCCCTGCGTCAAGCAGCCGCCTGGCGGTCAGAAGGATGCGTACTACGCCCTCCATCACATGCGGGTGATTGTACGGGACCATAATCACCTTCTGCTACGAAATAATGTCAAAGATTGGGCCGCAAGCTTGGCGGCAATCCAGGACGTGGACCTCCGATAAGAATTCTTTCGCATCCAGTCGGAGTTTGCAGAAATCATCCATCAAGATGTCCTTCGTACCTCGGGGCAGTTCTACCTCAGATATCAACCGTCCAACAGTGAGATAGACACAATGCTACAAATGCAGGCTGACAACGCATGCGACTTCATGACCATCACGAAAGACCGCGACTTCATCCACGCTCCGGTCCCATGAGTCGAGTGGAAAGTAGTGATGCTATGTGTAGTTCTGAAACATCAATTAGCTCATGTTGTAATTAAACTGACCATGAATCGTGCTATTAATGTCTTGCTTTTCTCTTCCGATCCTTTTGTTGCATACTTATATATTGCTTATGTATTGTCTGTTGTTTGGCTTGTGCATAGAGATGTCGTCGTATGTCGTGTACAAGGGTAAGGTTCTAGGAGTCTACGACGACTGGGAGGAGTGTCGGAGACAGGTTCACCGTTTCAGCGGTAACAGTTACAAAGGGTACACCACTAGGGCGGAGGCGGAATCTAGATACGCTCGCTATCTAGCGGGAGAGAGGAGGGAGCATTGGAGGAACCGGATGAAGACCAGTTCCATCGCTATGATGCTCATCGTGATGACCGTAGCTCTCTTCTATGTTATGGTAGTTTAGATGATCGATATCGACTTGTAATGTGAAGACAAACTCGCTACTCGCGGTCTCGAGACTTGTAATGTTCTATCTTTGTTCGGTCTTTTGAATTCGGAGACTAATATGATGAATTGTATTTGGAGACTAATCTTCTATTGTATTCGATGAATCTGCTGTTGCTGTGTGGTGCTGTCTATATTCTGTCCAATAATACATTTTGTAACCTGCACAAAAATAAGAAAAGTAAAAAAACTAATATTCATACTAATGGCGCATCACACCAAAGTGCGCCATTAGTATGCCAAAGGATACTAATGGCGCATCACCCCACAGTGCGCCATTAGTTAGCCAAAGGATACTAATGGCGCATCGCACCACAGTGCGCCATTAGTATGCCAAAGCACATGGGTAAATATGGCCCCCTCGGAGGCATACTAATGGCGCATGTTGCTCTATACTAATGGTGCACGGCGTGGTGCGCCATTAGTATACCAGATACTAATGGTGCACCAGTGGTGCGCCATTAGTATATAATACTAGTGGCGTGGTACTAGTGGCGTACCAGTAGTGCGCCATTAGTAGGCAAAACTGGTGCGCCACTAGTAGGCCTTTTCCTAGTAGTGGCTTGGTGGCAGTGATTGAAGAATTTTGTCAATGACACTATCATCAGGAAGATTAACTCCCAGTTGAATCAAGTGATTATTATACCTACACATTTTGAGTATATGTTCAGTGACAGAATTATTCTCTTCCATCTTGCAGCTATAGAACTTATTGGAGTCTTCATATCTCTCAATCCGGGCATTTGCTTGAAATATTAACTTCAACTCCTGGAAGATCTCATATGCTCCATGACGTTCAAAACGTCGTTGAAGTCCCGGTTCTAAGCCGTAAAGCATGGCACACTGAACTATCAAGTAGTCATCAGCTTTGCTCTGCCAGACGTTCTTAACGTCGTTAGTTGCATCTGCAGCAGGCCTGGCACCCAGCGATGCTTCTAGGACGTAATTCTTCTGTGCAGCAATGAGGATAATCCTAAAGTTACGGACCCAGTCCGTGTAATTGCTACCATCATCTTTCAACTTAGCTTTCTCAAGGAATGCATTAAAATTCAACGGAACAACAGCACGAGCCAACTATCTACAACAAACATAGACAAGCAAAATACTATCAGGTACTAAGTTCATGATAAATTTGAGTTCAATTAATCATATTACTTAAGAATTCCCACTTAGATAGACATCCCTCTAATCATCTAAGTGATCACGTGATCCAAATCAACTAAACCATGTCCGATCATCACGTGAGATGGAGTAGTTTTCAATGGTGAACATCACTATGTTGATCATATCTACTATATGATTCACGCCGACCTTTCGGCCTCGGTGTTCGAGGCCATATCTCAGATATGCTAGGCTCGTCAAGTTTAACCTGAGTATTCCGCGTGTGCAACTATTTCGCACCCGTTGTATTTGAACGTAGAGCCTATCACACCTGATCATCATGTGGTGTCTCAGGACGAAGAACTTTCCCAGCGGTGCATACTCAGGGAAAACACTTATACCTTGAAATTTAGTGAGAGATCATCTTATAGTGCTACCGTTAATCAAAGCAAAATAAGATGCATAAAGGATAAACATCACATGCAATCAATATAAGTGATATGATATGGCCATCATCATCTTGTGCTTGTGATCACCATCTCCGAAGCACCGTCATGATCACCATCGTCATCGGATCGACACCTTGATCTTCATCGTAGCATCGTTGTCATTTCGCCACCTATTGCTTCTACGGCTATCGCTACCGCTTAGTGATAGAGTAAAGCAATTACAGGGCGATTGCATTGCATACAATAAAGCAACAACCATATGGCTCCTACCAGTTGCTGATAACTCGGTTACAAAACATGATCATCTCATACAATAAAATATAGCATCACGTCTTGACCATATCACATCACAACATGCCCTACAAAAACAAGTTAGACGTCCTCTACTTTGTTGTTGCAAGTTTTACGTGGTTGCTACGGGCTGAGCAAGAACCGTTCTTACCTACGCATCAAAACCACAACGATAGTTTGTCAAGTTAGTGCTGTTTTAACCTTCTCAAGGACCGGGCGTAACCACACTCGGTTCAACTAAAGTTGGAGAAACTGACACCCGCTAGCCACCTATGTGCAAAGCACGTCGGTAGAACCAGTCTCGCGTAAGTGTACGCGTAATGTCGGTCCGGGCCGCTTCATCCAACAATACCGCCGAACCAAAGTATGACATGCTGGTAAGCAGTATGACTTGTATCGCCCACAACTCGCTTGTGTTCTACTCATATAACATCTACGCATAAAACCAGGCTCGGATGCCACTGTTGGTGAACGTAGTAATTTCAAAAAAATTCCTACACACACGCAAGATCATGGTGATGCATAGCAACGAGAAGGGAGAGTGTTGTCCATGTACCCTCGTAGACTGAAAGCGGAAGCGTTAGCACAACGCGGTTGATGTAGTCGTACGTCTTCACAGCCCGACCGATCAAGCACCGAAAGCATGATACCTCCGAGTTCTTACACACGTTCAGCTCGATGATGTCCCTCGAACTCCAATCCAGCCGAGTGTCGAGGGAGAGTTCCGTCAGCACGACAGCATGGTGACGATGATGATGTTCTACCAACACAGGGCTTCGCCTAAGCACCGCTACGATATTATCGAGGTGGAATATAGTGGAGGGGGCACCGCACACGGCTAATAGATCTCAAGGATCAATTGTTGTTGTGTCTAGAGGTGCCCTCCTGCCCCTGCATATAAAGGAGAAAGGGGGAGGGGGCGCCAGCCATTAGGGGGGGCGCCAGGAGGAGTCCTACTCCCACCGGGAGTAGGACTCCCTCCTTTCCTTGTCCAAGTAGGAGAGGGTGAAGGAAGGGAGAGAGGGGAGAAGGAAAGGGGGCGCCGCCCCCCCCCCCCCTCCTTGTCCTATTCGGACTAGAGGGGGAGGGGGCGTGCGGCCTGCCTTGGCCGCCCCTCCTCTTCTCCACTTTGGGCCCATGAGGCCCACTAACCCCCCTGGGGGGTTCCGGTAACCCCCCGGTACTTCGGTATATATCCGATAACCCCCGGAACCATTCCGGTGTCCGAATATAGTCGTCCAATATATCAATCTTCATGTCTCGACCATTTCGAGACTCCTCGTCATGTCCGTGATCATATCCAGGACTCCAAACTATCTTCGGTACATCAGAACACATGAACTCATAATATAACTGTCATCTAACTTTAAGCGTGCGGACCCTACGGGTTCGAGAACTATGTAGACATCACCGAGACACGTCTCCGGTCAATAACCAATAGCGGAACCTGGATGCTCATATTGGCTCCTACATATTCTACGAAGATCTTTATTGGTCAAACTGCATAACAACATACGTTGTTCCCTTTGTCATCGGTATGTTACTTGCCCGAGATTTGATCGTCGGTATCTCAATACCTAGTTCAATCTCGTTACCGGCAAGTCTCTTCACTCGTTATGTAATGCATCATTCCGTAACTAACTCATTAGCTACATTGCTAGCAAGGCTTATAGTGATGTGCATTACCAAGAGGGCCCAGAGATACCTCTCCGACAATCGGAGTGACAAAACCTAATCTCGAAATACGCCAACTCAACATGTACCTTTGGAGACACCTGTAGAGCTCCTTTATAATCACCCAGTTACGTTATGACGTTTGGTAGCACACAAAGTGTTCCTCCGGTATACGGGAGTTGCATAATCTCATACTTGTAGGAACATGTATAAGTCATGAAGAAAGCAATAGCAATATACTAAACGATCAAGTGCTCAGCTAACGGAACGGGTCAAGTCAATCACATCATTCTCCTAATGATGTGATCCCGTTAATCAAATGACAACTCATGTCTATGGTCAGGAAACACAACCATCTTTGATCAACAAGCTAGTCAAGTAGAGGC
Source organism: Aegilops speltoides (assembly GCA_021437245.1). Classification (NCBI taxonomy): domain Eukaryota; kingdom Viridiplantae; phylum Streptophyta; class Magnoliopsida; order Poales; family Poaceae; genus Aegilops; species Aegilops speltoides. The sequence continues at coordinate 448,551,207 of CM038145.1, read as the reverse complement.
ATACTAGTGACACTATGTTTGTCTATGTATTCACACATGTATTATGTTTTCGGTTAATACAATTCTAGCATGAATAATAAAACTTTATCATGATATAAGGAAATAAATAATAACTTTATCATTGCCTCTAGGGCATATTTCCTTCAGCTCGATCACGGGCTGGACGAAGGGTGTATGTAGGAAAACCTTTAGTCCCGGTTTGTGACACAAACCGGGACTAAAGGTGAGCCTCTAGTGCCTGTTCGTATCATGAACCGAGACTAAAGGGACTGGTGGGGCCCCAGCCTGACACCAGCCTACCATCACCCCTTTTGTCCCAGTTCGTGGCACGAATCGGTACTATAGGTTCAACACAAACCTAGACTAATGATGCCCACCCGCCTAGCCGTTGGAACCGGCACTAATGGTCACATTAGTGCCGCCCGCCTAGCCGTTGGAACCGGCACTAATGGTCACATTAGTGCCGGTTCATTTACAAACCGGGACTAATGTGCCTCACGTAAAGTAGTTTTTCTACTAGTGATAAATGTTGAAATTTATTAGTAGCTGCCTCGATAAAACCTTTGAGGTAAAACTCTCCTTGGAGCCAATTTGTTGCTTGCCTAGAAACCTCTGAACTTGAAAGCTCAACACCCTTCTAGATTAGAGGGAGCAGTGGGGAGTAGGATATTCGAACTAAATGCTTTTGCGCACGGTTCATCGGTGACGAGTTGGGACAAGAAGGATTACGCGGTGAAGCTAATGCTCTCTTTCTTCTAGCTGGCTCTTTTGGTCATATGATAGATATGATATGTAATACTCCCTGCAATCCAAAATAAGTGTCGCAACTTCGAACTAAGGTTGGACTAACTTTAGTTCAAAGCTGCGACACTTATTATGGATCGATGGTAGTATATACTTGCCAAATAAACTCCCCTTTGTCGTGGGTGTAGATGCAATGTCTGAATTGCTACTCCCCCTTCCGTCTATATAGGGCCTAATGCGTTTTTCAAGACCGTCTTTGACTATTGATAAGATGAAAAATACACGAGATGTATAATGTGAAAATTATATCATTGGGATTCTTTCACGTACGAATTTGATGGTATGCTTCGTGTAACTTGCATGTCATATATTATTGCTCTAACACTTGGTCAAAGTTAGCCTCGAAAAATACATTTGGCCCTATAAAGATGGAAGGAGGGAGCACCTAGTTTTCCTGAGCATTCCTTCTCATGATATTTTGAGGATCCGTTTTGTGGATGCCCAAAAATCATGAGAGTTTAGGTTCACTAGGTGTCTCCTATTTTCCACGGTTTGTTTCATGTAGTTTGTAGACACTATGGTTTCTTTTCAGTGAAATCAGAGAGAGCTAGCTTTTTTTAAATAGAGGGACACGAGCAAGATGGTAGGAGGACTCGGAAGGCCTTTCCATTCACAGTCCCATGCCCACCACTGATGCCCTTCCACCCCTCTTCTTGTCGAGGATGACAGACTGACGCCATCGCCGCCAAAGCAAAATAGGAGCATGCCCACATCACTCCCGGCGTTGAATCCGTGCCTAATTTAGATCCTCTACTAAGTAGTATTTCATAGTTCCAGCAACTACGAAAGCTGCAAAAAAAAAAGAGCAGCGTTGCCTTTTGTGGAGGATCTGTGCCTACTCTACTTTCCTATCTAGGACTTCGATATACAAAATATATACTACTGTGAAGCATAGATTGCTGTCAACAAAGAATTTTCCCCTGCAGTTTCGCTTCCAAATCCTTCAAAATTTCATGAAATCACATATGAGCCTACAATGTAGACATATTTTCGACTGTCACATGCGTGTATTCCATAGTAGGGGAACAAGCCAATAAGTTCGCAAAAGGCCGAAGATCGTGTACTTCATATGGAGATCGACCTCGAGTGATCACGCATGAACTTGAACTTGGTATGCTAGTCTTCTTCTCCGTCATCTATAACAACCATACCACTGGGGATCAGCATTTAGCCTCACCATTCCACATGCTCCCTCCGCCCCATAATATAAGAATGTTTTTCCAGCTATGTTAACTCAAAAAATGTTCTTATATTATGGAACGGAGGGAGTATATAATAGAGAACACCATGAACCATATCATCACCGAATCCCGCAATACTGGCATCTACTATCCCTCCCGCACAAGAAAACAACTTGTGTTGGGAACCATCCTGATGAGACCCATCCTGATGGATGACATGTCTCAAAAATTCTATGAGACCAGGTCTCACGGATTAGCAGGTGAGACCCATTCTGATGGATGACATATGGCATTCACAAATCACAAAGCATTTACCCCACCCCCCACCTGAAATCAGGGGGGGAGAGATTAGATGCTTTGTGATTTGTGAATGCCACATGTCATCCATCAGGACGGGTCTCACCTGCTTTATATGAGACCTGGTCTCATATATTTTTTTTTCCGGAACATACCTTTATTGGTACATGTTATTTTTCTCGAATACGCACGAGGGTGTGTACTATATATAGAGAGAAGGAGATGGGGAAAGAACCCCTCCACGTTGGATAGTGCATGTTACAAGTTACATGTGGACCAACTCCACGAAAAACAAGGAAAACCTAAGTTAACTACTCTCATTTTCCCACCGCACAAGCACTCCAAATAAAGGCTCTACATCCCCTCTGAGTATCCTTTCTTCAAAAGGAAAACTTGACATATTTACCTGTCAAAAGACATGACAAGGGAACTCAACTCAAAACAAAATAAAAAGACATGACAAGGTTTCCCATCGCCCTAAACCTTCTCTCCGGGCAAAAAGCATGACAAGGTTTCCCATCGAACTTTTATCTTGAGGGAAGAAGAATGCTGGAACGTTGAAAGTGGAGAAAGGGGGCGACGCATTCCGGAACAGAAAAGGACCTCACCTTACAATCGTTTTCCATGTCGGACCAGGCCAGCGGCCGCACTGTCTGCTACTCTGCTCCGACGACTCTTCTGCATGCAGCCACATCCACACCACCCGTCCGCACGCCACCAGCATGCGACGCAACTAGGCATGCTTTCGTGGAAGCTAAGAGGCGATTAGTGCTGCAGCTAAGCAGGATTTTCAGCTAATCCCAATAGATATTTATGTACTTCATCCGTTAAAAAAAATACCGCGTTATAGCGTGTAGAGAATTATCTCACTAAATAAATTAGTGTACAGTGTCTCGCTAATAGTAGAATTTAAGGGTGGTGCTATTTTGTAGAGCGCGCTATCTTTTTCCTTGACCTCATCACGTCACTACTGAACTGGACTTCTTCTTTTCGTGCCTTACTAGTTATGGCTCATGCTTAGTATAATCACTGTTTGTCCCGTGCACTATAATCACCAAAGTCAACCAACCTGTCCATATTCGTACCTACATTTTAGTGTATGTGTTGCTGCTCATCTCTGCGATGTAAAACTGACCTTCGTACGATATGATTTTCATGTCTTGACTAGAATTGTGTACCAACGCTAGGCTGTAAAGAATAGCAATGCATTTCAAGTTATGACTAGTACTACAACATATAATTAATGAATGTGGGCAGATCCACGTAGCCCCTCGTTGAGAGAAAGGTTCTAGCGCTACGAGCGAAACATATGTATAGATGATTCCACGTTAAGATTTGATCAATAGAAAGAGAGCTCCACACTATATTCTTGCCTGCTTCCTCATTGGCAATACAGTGCCCTGGTGATCTCTTAGTAAACATCGTTCATAACATTCGCAAATTTTGACAGCTCCTAAGAGCAACTCTAATCAACTCTACTAAAATCGCCTCAACGAATCCAACATCACCAACGGATGGTAGCGTAAGGAAAATTTCATGGTGGTTGTTGGCGGGTTTTTTTAAGGAGTTGAGCATGAGAGGGTTGGACTTATTTTATTTTTGCTGACGATCCCTAAAATACTATGGGAGGACTGGACTTTCTTTTTGCTGAAAATCCCTAAAATAGGGAATAGGGTGGAGACTGGGGAGGGTTGGAGTTGTCTATTTTTGTTGAAAATCTTAAAATCAGCCTGTACAACAATATGACAATGTGATTTCAATTTCTGCAAAAGGTGCCACACTGATTTTCTTTTGGCATTGAAAGAGAACAAATAAAGATAAAAAAGTAATCTGTAAGATTATCATAGTTTATTTACATGCATACACTGTAATTATTTCTCTGCTATACGTGATGTCAGGGCATTTCTAACCGATCCCCTATAACCGGTTAGTGGAGTATATTTAGCTTTTTACTCCACTAATTGGCACCCAGCCGATCCCCAATCCGGCCTACTGGAGTATAATTTTACTCATCTCCCTAAATTTTTTCCTATTTATACTCACTCTCCACTCCGCCAAGTAAAACGGCGCGACTCTCCTCTGCTGCCTCCCCCTTCCCTTCCGCGCCGCATCTTCGCCCTGCCGCCCCTCCTACCCCTTCCCCCTCCCCGCCGATACTGGCCCGCCACCGGGGAAGCCTTGTAGGCCTCCGCCACTGTCCTCCGCCACCTCCTCGTCCCGCCACTGGCCAAAAATTGAGGGGATCTGCGGCTGTTGTCAACGCAGCCGGATTTGGCGTTTCCGGCCGCCGGCGGCTACGCCTTGCCATGGGTTGGCCGGGAAGCGGCAAAGCCTCCGCGCCGCATGCAAGTACCGGATCTTCCTCTAGCCACTCTAATCTCTCTCGTCATTGTTTCACCGGCAAATACACGGCCGACCGTCGCCCCGGCTCGGGCTCGCGCAGCGGCTCGCCAGCTTGTAGCTGCCGGTCATACAGTGTGACGACTGCACACGTCAAGTGGTGCGCCGAGTTTCTACCACGCCGCAACATCCCGGATAGGTGTTCTTCAAATGCACAAACGATGGGGTATCTGCTTGTTTTGATTCTGTTTTTCACCAGATTCGGTTCAATTTTGGTAGCTCATTGATGCTCATCTATGCAGGATGGTGGATCTCGTTTTGGTATTGGAAAGAAGAATACATCGATCTATTGATAGCACAAAAATTAATAGATGGTCGTGCAATCGTTGCTAGAACTGAGGATAAAAATGAGACTAGATGAGAGATTAGAGAAGAAATTAGAGGGGAATCAACATCTACTTCTTTAAAATCAAAGAATAATAATGAAGTACGGAAGATAGAGAATCCGCGGATCAACAATGAAGGCATCAAAAAGATATTAATACAATTATCGGGTGCAGTTATGGAAGTTGGATATCTGCTAAAATGTCTAATTGTGGTTCTTATTTTCTTTGGTCTTGCTCTTCTAGCAAAGAGTTGGTGAATTATTATGTAATCCAATGTCGTTGAATGAAATAAAGAAGTAAAGAAATGTGTTTCGGTGGCCGAAATTAAAATGCAAATTAAAAATTGATCCACTAAGTTTAGGGGATCAGCTAGATCTGGCCAAAACTTAGTGAAGTATATATACTCCACTAAGCCTTTTACTCTGTTGTACTCTGTCGGGATTTATAGGTCCCGCTGCTATCTTGGGTGAAGTTTCGGTTATATTACCTCTATCCCAAAAAGCTTTTGTGTCCAAATACATCGTATCTAGACAAATCTAAGACAAGTTTTTTGGGACGAATGAAGTAAATAAAATCATATCATTGAATTTGTATTTTTTAAATGTTTTCATTAATATATATTTTTGTTATATATAAATACTTATATTAGTTAAATTTATTGTCAAAGATTTATCAAAACTACGAGGGAACTTATAAACTTAGACGGAGGAAGTACTGGTTCAATAGAATGCCATGTCAAATGATACAGTAAGTTGGTTAGTAAAAAAGAAATCCCATTTGACTTACACGGCTATGGATGCAGACACATAACCATGACCATTGGCATCCAATTCGTTTCTTCCTCGAAGGTGTGGCTAACTAATTAATTACTACTCCGTTCCATAATATAAAACGTTTTTTGACACTTATATAATCGGGCGGAGGGTATTTTGAAAGCTTTGGAATCTCTACTGTTTCCATGGACATACACATCACCGCGCACGCGTCCACCAGTAATAATACTACTGCACCAACAACATGGAAGAATACTTCTCCCTCCCAACTGATCTTTCACCTTTCACCTTTCTATTTGCGGAAGAAAGCCACATCTCATCCTTCGGTGCCTTCTGAGAGCGAAATACGGCGCCTTTGAATGACTCTTGTCCTGTCCTCTAGTCAAGAGACAACGTCAGAGTCGGATCGATGCTCCTCTTCTCAATAAAGAAAACAGGAACTGGCACATGAGAGCGCATACTTACCCATGGTGATTTTTTGTTGTCTGCACACTAGCCACACGATTATGTTTTTATACACAGAACTAATCAAAGTCAGAGAGTACGGATTAATTTATGATTAAGGTGTGACTGAGGAGGAACAAGCTAAGCTAGTGTGAATTGTAAGTGGAAGCAGAATATTAATGCTTGTTTTCCTTAGGATAAGCGACACTTGCTTGTCACCTTTTTTAGGTTAACCAATAACCATGGGTCGCGACAGGTGACTGGTGGGGTTATCGTCTTATCGACATGATCTGTCGTCCGTGACAGTTCAAGAGTCATTCCAATATTGCCAACCTTGTCTGCTAAAAACAGTAGATCAGCTTAATCGGTCCATCCTAATGCTTAGTTAACGTATTAGAGTTAGATTCCAATTGAGAAAAAAGGGAAACGGGCTGGGTTTGATGCATTTTTTATTGTTTCTATATATCCCGTGCTGACTAGAGACAAGTCTCAGTTACTATTTTCTGGGATACGATATCGGGGCTCTGACATTTCATGCTAGATTTCAGACTGAAACCCAAACAAAAATATCTTGTGTGATCATCAATGTAGAAAAGTTTTTCTTGTTTCTTTTTGTGCACGTTGGTTATTAGCTTGGCAACAGATGTTTGGTGAGCTTTGAATCTTATATGTTCTTTGTTCAGAGATTTAGATTGATGGACGTACAGAAAGCTGAAGAAAATTATATCCCAGCCTATTACTATTCAGACGACCACCAAGTAGCAAAATCGCAAATGTATTACTACCTCCGGTCCGTGATAATTGTCGCTGATTTAATATAAAAATGTATTATATCAGCGACAATTAATATGGATTGGGGGGAGTAGATATCTTGTTACCATTTCTGATATGGTCTCAGATATTTTTGTAAAATATTCGGATGCCTGTGGAATTATATGTAATGTAACCCATCTTGTCAAAAAGATTGTCATATTATCGCCCCTTTGAACAATACATACATCAGTAGAAGTTGAATTGCTCACGTCTTTCAGTTCACCGGTTCCTGGTATTTCGTCCAGAAGAAGTACAGTGCGTCAACCTTTAGGCCCTTTTCTCCAAAAATATGAAGCAAAAATCCGGGCCAGTGAATACTTTTGCGCCTAATAATTCACTGAAGACTGTAGCTCTGTGCAACATCATTTCAGAGATTGAAGACACTCACAAATGCAGCATAGTAATGCTGCTCATGTGGTGATCCGTGACTTATTATATTACATCTTATATGACATGGAAACGTTTAGGATTATTCTCTCTTGGTTCCAACCAAAATCCTAGTATTAGGTTAGAAGAAGAACTAATGCAAACTAATAGCAGCAACATAAGCATAGTGTGATGCAGTATATGTAACAAACGATCGTACCTAGTCCTGAACAGAGAGGATACCCAGAAAGCGTTCGATACAATCGACAAGGTCAAGCAGCCACAATCCATTCCAACCATCGCTTTCGAGGTTAAGTATCAGAATTGTTCCTTTCAAGTTGGCCGGCAGTATCTTTCCATGAGTAGTATCCTGCTACAGGGGAACCAAGGGAAATGTGAGATAACTAGGTGACTGTTTTCATGTCGGCTCAAGCTAAAATCCTCATCTGCCGGCCGTGTTATGCATGCATGTTATGTTCCTCATAGGCAAGGGTTGATGATAGCCTGGTATTGTGGATGACAGCCGGAAAATCTTCGTGCAGGTGCCCCTAAGGGTCAGCACCACGAAGCTGCAATCATCACCGTTGAACCCTTGAATCGATCAGAACACCTGACATCAAATCTTGCCGCCGCTTACGCCTGGCGATAAATTCTAACCTCGCCGCCCCGAGGAGCTGGCAGGAATCTACGTTGGAGCTTCTTCTAATCTGTCACGACAGACTAACTTGGGGAGCTCAGAGTCCAGAAGACTGACTCAAAGAAGAAGTATCGCCATCCATTCGAGTGAGACCCCTATGAGGACTAAAACCCCAACCTATCTACTAGACAAAGCCGAGACAGTAGGATTCTCCTCCCCGCCATTGCCCGCCGTAGCAGCAGGCAGAGGGGGGGGGGGGGTGAATGTGCGGGCTCGCCAAAGGGGATAGAGTGGAGGAGGGCTTTGCCCATGATATGAATTAATATGGATGAATAGATGGTCATGGTCTAGGTCAAACTAGACGGGAAGTCAAGTAGTTAGTGAGCTTACAGTTATATATGCTTCTTTTTACACAACACTACAAATCACCAATGAAGCTTAAAGGAGTTTAAATGTTTCATGTGGATTGCAGCAAACAAATTCAATGCATACTTTTCGACTAAGAATGTCCACTGCTCGTCTCCATGCTATGATATTCAATGGTAACTTGACACTGCAACAATTTAAATCATCATTGTGTATTGAATTGGCGTTCCCCAGTAATCCTGGGAAGTCTTTCTGGTCTTTTATGAATTACTAGCCAGTTATAAATTGGTCTAGACCATTTGTGTAGTCATCGACTTACTGATCAATAAAAATAGTTGGCATACTGTTCAAGAGTTTTCTTTATTTTCTAGAACAGGGTAATAAATTCTTCTGCGTGCCCACAAATAAAAGGAGTAGACGGTATGAATTGCATAAATCTTTCCTTATTTCAATGAAATTGAATTGTTCTCTAAATTTTAAACTTCCTGCCATCACAGAAGTTCTTTCCGTCATTTGATGACAAGAGTTAAAATTTTGGGCATAACTTGGTGTTGTATTTGCAGGCCGAAAGACCAAGGAGGTCCTGGCATTGAAAATTTAGAGGTGAAGAACAGATGTTTTCTCAGCAAGTGGATGTATAAGTTATCTGTAGAGAAGGATGCCGCATGGGCCCAGATTCTACGTAATAAGTACCTTCAATCCAAAACCTTGTCCCGGGTGACGGTAAGGCCGACTGATTCGCCTTTTTGGAAAAGACTGATGAGAGTGAAATCAGTCTTTTTTAATAAGACAAAATTTGTAGTTGGAAATGGTACTTCTACGAGATTCTGGGAGGATACATGGCTAGGGGAGACGCCCCTTGCACTCCAATATCCTTCTCTCTATAATATTGTTCAGCGAAGAGACGCTTATGTTGCAACAGTATTACAGTCCGATCCTCTTAATATTCAATTCAGGAGGACGTTAGCGGAAAACCATTGGGAAGCTTGGCTCCATCTTGTGAGAAGATTGATAGATGTCCATCTTTCTCAACAGCCCGATCAGTTACGCTGGAAACTAACTAAGAATGGAGAGTTTTCAGTTAAATCCATGTATTTGGATGTTATCAATGTTAGCACCATTCCTCATTCGAAACATGTTTGGAAAGTCAAAGTGCCTTTAAAAATCAAAGTGTTTATGTGGTTTGTTCATAAACAAGTCATTCTAACTAAAGACAATTTGACAAAATGCAATTGGACAGGATCTACAAGATGTAACTTCTGTGATAGTGATGAATCCATCAAACACTTCTTTCTTGACTGCCCATTGGCAAAAAAATTGTGGCCGGCGGTCCACATAGCATTTAATATTACTCCTCCGAATACTATCAACGCGTTATTAGGGACGTGGCTAGATGGGATAGATCTAGAAACAGCGAGACATATCCGTGTAGGAGTATGTGCTTTATTATGGGCAGTTTGGAACTGCAGAAACGACTTGGTTTTTGACAGAACGACAAATATTCATTTCTTGCAGGTTATTTTCCGGGCCACTACATTGATCCGTATGTGGTCGCTACTCACTCCGACGGAGGCCAGGGAGCGTTTGGTTACTGGATCTATCAGATGCGAGACGGTAGCACGGGCTATCTTCAACCGGTTTGGATGACGGTCATGTAATAGGATAGGTGTTTAGTTTCATATCTTAATTTTTGCTTGTCGGTTGTGGCTATCCTGTTTTTGTGTTCGTGCTCTTTGTGAGCCTTTTCTCATTTTTTTCAGACATGAAGACCTTTATTGAACCATTTTGATTATCAATAATATGGACGTATGCATCGTTTTGATGCAGAAGCCGGGGCAAACCCTCTTTTCGAAAAAAAAGAAAAAAAATTGGTGTTCTCAATTTCCACAAACAGGAGTTCGGACAAAAAGGTAACAAATTCTTTCGTGTGCCCAAAAAGGTGTAGCTGAAACATATTCTGATGCTACAAACCATTGCTTGTCATATTTTTTTATGCTTTTACTAGCTGGCATAACAATGTTCAGCAGACATACAGATCAATCAGTAAGCAACAAGCCCCAAATACATGATCTTTGAAGTAAAAAGCCCTTCCTAATTAGCGCATTGAAATTATTTTGTATTCCTTCAAGACAATGAGCATATCTATTGGCAACACTTGTGGGCCGGTACGTATTGACCATGTAGAACACAAACTTAGGTAGTACACAAACTTGCATTAGAGCTCGAGGTGTTTAATTGCATCATGGTGAGTACAAAAGCAACACGGTCTTGACTCGTTTAACAGGGGGTACACCTACCAGAGCATCGCCTAGGGTGTCACCACATGGCAAACACCACATCCATCCCAACAACCCCCTCCCTTCAGCATTCTCTTTAGACTTCTAGTGATAGATGTTCTTGAGAAAATGACTGATTGAGGAATTGAGCGCATCGTACCATACTTGATCTGCAGACCTGCCTTGATGCGCTCAGAAGTACTTGAAATAAGATTTTCAAAAAGTCCTAGGCCAAAATGGCCCTTAGTTCGCGTGATAGGCAAAAATTTTCATCCGTTGTTTGTGTAACAGGTAAACCCTGGTGATGTATATTGTCTGCTTATTCCCTAGAAGTCTTCTTGTGGTCGTCTGTCAGGCACGCAATGAATTTAGATGAAGTTCTTCATGATCACCTAGCTTAGACATGATCCAATGTCGTTAGCTAAGGCTTGTTAGAGGGATGCCTTGATGTCTTCGTTCAAACCAGGCAAGACTCGGAGTTACTAAGCAGAGCTTATTTTGAAGCTTCAACATGAGTTTGGTTGAACTCTGGCAACGCCTAACCTTATTTTTCCTGGTAGAAGTCAGATTGGGGCCATCTCATAGGCACGTCATAACATCAGACCAGAACTAAATATGACATCTAGAAGAGGATAATGTCCAATTTGCCATCCAAAACCACTTGTGGGGTATCAGAGAGTTCTTCACTTGTACCATCATAAACTAGAATACATTTAATGAATCAGGTCAACTTTCACCTGATTCGCACCAGCGGGGGGAGAGGTCTCCTTAGTTTCCCTTCACAATGGAACTCTACAGGGTCGCCGCAAAATTCCTTGGTGAATTTTCACCTTATATATATGGTAGACTGCCTTTGAACTGTCAGATTTGAACCTAGACGTTCCACAGCCTCAGCGTGATGCTCCGGTGATTTCGGTCAATGATGGGATGATGTCGCGGTGTCTACATTTAGAGTTATGCTCCAAATCTGCAAATTCTCAGAGCTAAGGCTCTCATGAACTAGCTATTATTAGAGTGATTCATCAACATCCGCAATTTTGCCGGAGTTTGCTCTTTCGATAACAAAATCATTAGAGGTCCCTTTTTTGCATTGGTGAATGAGGACATCAACGATCAAGATGTGTGTCTTGCTTTCTCTTTGATTTGCTTATTTGTTATGTGTCGTGTAAGTTCATCTTTGAGCATCTTATATCTTCTATCTTTGTCGTTTCCTATTTATTAGTGTGTCATTAATTTAATGTTGGGCCTAGGCCTCCTTTCTAAAAAGTACAAAAACTATACTTCTTGCTTCCTTTCCAGTTGTGGCGAACATGGTTTTCTTTAGTTAGCACAGCCCCCTTGAATTATGCCACATGAAAATTTTAACTTTTAGTGGTATCTTTGATTTCTATTTTTTTTATTGTCTATTGGAATCTCTGAGTGTGAGTACATAGAGTCCACACTAAAGGACACATTCATAGTAAGATTCTAGTGAAATACACCTCATCCCTGTGTCGGGTTAATACAATCCTAACGGGATAGAATATGTTGGCATGACATAAGATGGGGGCCGATCAATACCACCTAAAGGATACATCTGACCGCATGATCTGATCATATACGCAAGAGTATCATTCTTATGACGTACAATGCGGTACAATGTAGAGTAGCATAATAATTGGGCAACATAGTTCAACCAGATAATTAAAGTACTCAGGTCCATAACTTGTATCTTTTCTTAGATGTACGGTATCAGCTCAACAATGTTAATAGTGCCAATGGAAAACGAATCACTACATCATCGCAATCAATGCAAAATAAGTTCATCTAGATTTGCACATGCTAAAAATTGGACCTAGATTTTCCCATCCTATGAGCATGTCCTTGGCCTCATTTATCTTGGAGGTGATGTAATGGTTGCCGCCACCATCAGGATAATGGCTACGACTATTCTTTTCTGGGGCTCCATTATCTTGTTCATGTGCAGCACACTCTTTCAATTGACAAGGGGTAGTCCAGGGTTTGCTAATTGGACCATATATAGTTATTTGGGGGATGGTTTTTAGGGAGCTGAACTTATAATCGTAGTAAAGTTGGTTTTAGGGGATCCACTAGCTAATGCTTAGGACAACTCTAACCAATCCCCTATAAATAAAGGAGGATCCAGCCGAGTAAATCTTTGTGGAGTATATTTACTCCACTAAGTTTTGGCCGGACCTAACTGGTCCCCTGAATATAACGGAGCAAAACATTCATTCCATTTCATTTTTGGCCACCGAAACCAATTTCATTGCATCTTTATTTCATTGACCAACATTTTGATACATTGGAGCACATATTTTACCAATTCTTCGCTACGAGAACGAAACCAAAGAAAACAAGAACTACAGTTAGACACTTTAACATATATCCAACTTCCATAGTTGATCCCACTAGTTGGATTAATATATTCTCGATGTTTGTATTGTTGATTCTTTCTATTGGCTTCTCGAGCTTGCACACTTCTTTCTACTTCGGTTCCGACTTATTTGATACTGCATCGCATCTAGTCTCATCTCTAGTCTCTACTCCAGAGAGAAATGTGCGAACATTTATCAAATTTCTCGCTATCAATATATCGATGTAAGCTTCTTCCCAGTACTAAAACTTGCATCCACCCTACCCACAAATTTAAGGAAACAATGAAATGGCGCCAAATTCGATAAACAACTGAATCAAAAGAAGCACTCATCCCATCTTTTTTGCACTTGAAGAACATCATCCGGGGTTTTCCGGCGTGCTGGAAATGCGGTGCACCACCTGTCGCGGGGAAGTCGTCGCACTTAATGACCAGCAACGGCGAACCGACGAGCTGCTAGGCCAGTGCCGAGCGCGACCGACTGCCGGGCATGTCTTTCCCAGCGAACCTTCGGTACCCGATCCATGCGGCGCAGATCGATGCATAGTCAGGGCTGTGCGATTCGGTACCCGACCAATCCATGACCAAGGGGTTGTCGCCGCCTCGCCGGTGGCCAGAAGCGTCAAATCCGTCCATGGCGGTGAAGGAAATATGCCCTAGAGGCAATAATAAAGTTATTATTTATTTCCTTATATCATGATAAATGTTTATTATTCATGCTAGAATTGTATTAACCGGAAACATAATACATGTGTGAATATATAGACAAACAGAGTGTCACTAGTATGCCTCTAATTGACTAGCTTGTTAATCAAAGATGGTTATGTTTCCTAACCATGAACAGGGAGTTGTTATTTGATTAACAAGGTCACATCATTAGTTGAATGATCTGATTGACATGACCCATTCCGTTAGCTTAGCACCCGATTGTTTAGTATGTTGCTATTGCTTTCTTCATGACTTATACATGTTCCTATGACTATGAGATTATGCAACTCCGCTTACGGAGGAACACTTTGTGTGCTACCAAACGTCACAACGTAACTGGGTGATTATAAAGGTGCTCTACAGGTCTCTCCGAAGGTACTTGTTGAGTTGGCGTATTTCGAGATTAGGATTTGTCACTCCGAATGTCGGAGCGGTATCTCTGGGCCCTCTCGGTAATGCACATCACTTAAGCCTTGCAAGCATTGCAACCAATGAGTTAGTTGCAAGATGATGTATTACGGAACGAGTAAAGAGACTTGCCGGTAACGAGATTGAACTAGGTATTGGATACCGACGATCGAATCTCGGGCAAGTAACGTACCGATGACAAAGGGAACAACGTATGTTGTTATGCGGTCTGACCGATAAAGATCTTCGTAGAATATGTAGAAACCAATATGGGCATCCAGGTCCCTCTATTGGTTATTGAACGAAGATGTGTCTCGGTCATGTCTACATTGTTCTCGAACCGTAGGGTCTGCACGCTTAAGGTTTCGATGACAGTTATATTATGAGTTTATGAGTTTTGATGTACCGAAGGAGTTCGGAGTCCCGGATGAGATCGGGGATATGACGAGGAGTCTCGAAATGGTCTAGACGTAAAGATCGATATATTGGACGACTATATTCGGAGTTCGGAAAGGTTCTGAGTGATTCGGGTATTTTTCGAGTACCGGAGAGTTACGGAATTCGCCGGGAGAAGTATTGGGCCTTATTGGGCCCTCAGGGAAGAGAGAGGGCTGCCTAGGGCAGGCCGCGCTTCCATGGCCTAGTCCGAATTGACTAGGGAGGGCCGCACCCCCTCCTTCCTTCCCTTCTCTCTTCCCCTTCCTTGTCTCCTACTCCTAATACATGGAAGGACTCCTAGTTGGACTAGGAAAGGGGGAATCCTACTCCCGGTGGGAGTAGGACTCCCCTAGGGCGCGCCATAGAAGAGGGCCGGCCCTCCCCTCCTCCACTCCTTTATATACGGGGGCAGGGGCACCCCATAGACACACAAGTTGATCTTCGTGATCATTCATTAGCCGTGTGCGGTGCCTACCTCCACGATATTACACCTCGGTCATATTGTAGCGGTGCTTAGGCGGAGCCCTGCGATGGTTGAACATCAAGATCGTCACGACACCATCGTGCTGACGAAACTCCTCCCCGAAGCGTTCCTAGATCGGAGCCCGGGGTGCGTCATCGAGCTGTACGTGTGTCAAGAACTCGGAGGTGCCGGAGTAACGGTGCTTGGATCGGTTGGACCGGGAAGACGTACGACTACTTCCTCTACGTTGCGTCAACGCTTTCGCTTCGGTCTACGAGGGTACGTAGACAACACTCTCCCCTCTCGTTGCTATGCATCACCATGATCTTGCGTGTGCGTAGGAATTTTTTTTTGAAATTACTATGTTCCCCAACAGTGGCATCCGAGCCTAGGTTTTATGGTTTGATGTTATATGCACGAGTAGAACATAAGTGAGTTATGGGCGATATAAGTCATACTGCTTACCAGCATGTCATACTTTGGTTCGGCGGTATTGTTGGATGAAGCGGCCCGGACCGACATTACGCGTACGCTTACGCGAGACTGGTTTTACCGCCGTGCTTTGCACACAGGTGGCTAGCGGGTGTCAGTTTCTCCAACTTTAGTTGAACCGAGTGTGGCTACGCCCGGTCCTTGCGAAGGTTAAAACACCACCAACTTGACAAACTATCGTTGTGGTTTTGATGCGTAGGTAAGAACGGTTCTTGCTCAGCCCGTAGCAGCCACGTAAAAATTTGCAACAACAAAGTAGAGGACATCTAACTTGTTTTTGCAGGGCATGTTGTGATGTGATATGGTCAAGATGTGATAAGATATAAGTTGTTGTATGAGATGATCATGTTTTGTTGAAGTTATCGGCAACTGGCAGAAGCCCTATGGATGTCTCTTTGTTGCATAAGATGCAAGTGCCAAATAATTGCTTTACTTTATCGCTATACGATAGCAATAGTTGCAAGAGCAATAGTTGGTGAGACAACCATGTGATGACACATTGATATAGATCAAGATGATGAAGATCATGGTGTCGTGCCGGTGACGATAGAGATCATGACAGTACTTTGGAGATGGAGATCAAAGGTGCAAGATGATCATGGCCATATCATGTCACATATTTTGATTGCATATGATGTTTATCTATTATACATCTTATTCTTGCTTTGATTGACGGTAGCATTTTAAGATGATCTCTCACTAATTATCAAGAAGTGTTCTCCTGAGTATGCACCGTGCCAAAGTTCATCGTGCCCGCACACCACGTGATGATCGGGTGTGATAAGCTCTCGTCCATCTACAACGGGTGCAAGCCAGTTTTGCACACGCGAATACTCAGTTAAACTTGACGAGCCTAGCATATGCAGATATGGCCTCGGAGCACGGAGACCGAAAGGTCGAGCGTGAATCATATAGTAGATATGATCAACATAGTGATGTTCACCATTGAAAACTACTCCATCTCACGTGATGATCGGTTATGGTTTAGTTGATTTGGATCACGTGATCACTTAGATGACTAGAGAGATGTCTGTCTAAGTGGGAGTTCTTAAGTAATATGATTAATTGAACTTAAATTTATCATGAACTTAGTCCTGGTAGTATTTTGCAAATTATTTTGTAGATCAATAGCTCGCGTTGTTGCTTTCATATGTTTATTTTGATATGTTCCTAGAGAAAATTGTGTTGAAAGATGTTAGTAGCAATGATGCGGATTGGATCCATGATCTGAGGTTTATCCTCATTGCTGCACAGAAGAATTATGTCCTGGATGCACCGCTAGGTGACAGACCTATTGCAGGAGTAGATGCAGACGTTATGAACGTTTGGCTAGCTCAATATGATGACTACTTGATAGTTTAGTGCACCATGCTTAACGGCTTAGAATCGGGACTTCAAAGACGTTTTGAACGTCATGGACCATATGAGATGTTCCAGGAATTGAAGTTAATATTTCAAGCAAATACCCGAGTTGAGAGATAGGAAATCTCCAACAAGTTCTATAGCTAAAAGATGGAGGAGAATCGCTCAACTAGTGAGCATGTGCTCAGATTGTCTGGGTACTACAATCGCTTGAATCAAGTTGGAGTTAATCTTCCAGATAAGATAGTGATTGACAGAGTTCTCTAGTCACCATCACCAAGTTAGTAGAACTTCGTGATGAACTATAATATGCAAGGGATGACGAAATTGATTCCCAAGCTCTTCGTGATATTGAAATCGACGAAGGTAGAAATCAAGAAAGAGCATCAAGTGTTGATGATTGACAAAGACCACTAGTTTCAAGAAAAGGCAAAGGGAAAGAAAGGGAAACTTCAAGTGGAATGGCAAACAAGTTGTCACTCCCGTGAGGAAGACCAAAGCTGGAGCAAAGCCTAAAACTGAGTGCTTACACTGCAAAAGGAAATGGTCACTGGAAGCGGAAATGCCCTGAATATTTGGTGGATAAGAAGGATGGCAAAGTGAACAAGGGTATATTTGATATACAGGTTATTGATGTGTGCCTTACTAGTGTTTATAGCAACCCCTCGGTATTTGGTACCGGTTCAGTTGCTAAGAGTAGTAACTCGAAACGGGAGTTGCAGAATAAACAGAAACTAGTTAAGGGTGAAGTGACGATGTGTGTTGAAAGTAGTTTCAAGATTGATATGATCATCATCGCACACTCCCTATACTTTCGGGAATAGTGTTGAACCTAAATAAATGTTATTTGGTGTTTGCGTTGAGCATGAATATGATTTGATCATGTTTATTGCAATACGGTTGTTCATTTAAGTAAGAGAATAAACTGTTGTTCTGTTTACATGAATAAAACCTTATATGGTTATACACCCAATGAAAATGGTTCATTGGATCTCGATCGTAGTGATACACATATTCATAATATTGAAACCAAAAGATGCAAAGTTAATAATGATAGTGCAACTTACTTGTGGCACTGCCGTTTAGGTCATATTGGTGTAAAGCGCATGAAGAAACTCCATGCTGATGGGATTTTGGAATCACTTGATTATGAATCACTTTATGCTTGCGAACCATGCCTCATGGGCAAGATGACTAAGACTCCGTTCTCCGGAACAGTGGAGCGAGCAACAGACTTATTGGAAATAATACATACTGATGTATGCGATCCGATGAGTGTTAAGGCTCACGGCGGGTGTCATTATTTTCTGACCTTCACAGATGATTTGAGCAGATATGGGTATATCTACTTGATGAAACATAAGTCTGAAATAGTTGAAAGGTTCAAAGAATTTCAGAGTGAAGTGGAAAAATCATCATAACAAGAAAAATAAAGTTTCTACGATCTGATCGTGGAGACAAATATTTAAGTTACGAGTTTGTTCTTCAATTAAAACAATGTGGAATAGTTTCACAAATTCATGCCACCTGGAACACCACATCATAATGGTGTGTCCGAACGTCATAACCGTACTTTATTGGATATAGTACAATCTATGATGTTTCTTACCGATTTACCAATATCGTTTTGGGATCATGCATTAAAGACAACTGCATTCACATTAAATAGGGCACCATCTAAATCCGTAGAGACGACATTATATGAACTGTGGTTTAGCAAGAAACCAAAGTTGTCGTTTCTTAAAGTTTGGGGCTGCGATGCTTATGTGAAAAAGTTTCATCCTGATAAGCTCAAACCCAAATTGGAGAAGTGCGTCTTCATAGAATACCCAAAGGAAATTGTTGGGTACACCTTCTATCACAGATCCGAAGGCAAAACATTCGTTGCTAATAAATGGATCCTTTCTAGAGAAGGAGTTTCTCTCGAAAGAAGTGAGTGGGAGGAAAGTAGAACTTGATGAGGTAACAGTACCAGCTCCCTTATTGGAAAGTAGTTCATCACAGAAATCGGTTCCTGTGACACCTACACCAATTAGTGAGGAAGTTAATGTTGATGATCATGAAACTTTAGATCAAGTTGTTACTGAACTTCGTAGATCAACCAGAGTAATATCCGCACTAGAGTGGTACGGTAATCCTAGTCTGAAAGTCATGTTACTAGACCATGATGAACCTACAAACTATGAGGAAGCGATGATGAGCCCAGATTCCGCGAAATGGCTTGAGGCCATAAAATCTGAGATATGATCCATGTATGAGAACAAAGTATGGACTTTGACTGACTTGCTCGATGATCAGCAAGCCATGTTAATTAAATGGATTTTTAAGAGGAAGACGGACGCTGATAGTATTGTTACTATCTACAAAGCTAGAATTGTCGCAAAAGGTTTTTGACAAGTTCAAAGTGTTGACTACAATGAAAGTTTCTCACTCGTATCTATGCTTAAGTCTGTCCGAATCATGTTAGCAATTGCCGCATTTTATGAAATCTGGCAAATGGATAAACAAAACTGCATTCCTTAATGGAGTTATTAAAGAAAAGTTGTATGTGATGCAACCAAGAGGTTTTGTCGATCCTAAAGGTGTTAACAAAATGTGCAAGCTCCAGCGATCCATTTATGGACTGGTGCAAGCATCTCGGAGTTGGAATATATGCTTTGATAAGTTGATCAAAGCATATAGTTTTATACAGACTTGCGGTGAAGCCTGTATTTACTAGAAAGTGAGTGGGAGCACTATAGCATTTCTGATAAGTATATGTGAATGACATATCGTAGATCGGAAATAATGTAGAATTATTCTGCAAAGCATAAAGGAGTGTTTGAAAGGAGTTTTTCAAAGAAAGACCTCGGTGAAGCTGCTTACATATTGAGCATCAAGATCTATAGAGATAGATCAAGACGCTTGATAAGTTTTTTCAATGAGTACATACCTTGACAAGATTTTGAAGTAGTTCAAAATGGAACAGTCAAAGAAAGAGTTCTTGCCTGTGTTACAAGGTGTGAAATTGAGTAAGACTCAAAACCCGACCACGGCAGAAGATAGAAAGAGAATGAAAGTCATTCCCTATGCCTTGGCCATTGGTTCTATAAAGTATGCCATGCTGTGTACCAGATCTATTGTATACCCTACACTGAGTTTGGTAAGGGAGTACAATAGTGATCTAGGAGTAGATCACTGGACAGCGGTCAAAACTATCCTTAGTGGAATAAGGATATGTTTCTCGATTATGGAAGTGACAAAAGGTTAAATCGTAAAGGGTTACGCCGATGCAAGTTTTGACACCGATCTGGATGACTCTAAGTCTCGATCTAGATACATATTGAAAGTGGGAGCAATTAGCTAGAGTAGCTCCGTGCAGAGCATTGTAGACATAGAAAATTGCAAAATACATAACGAATCTAAATGTGACAGACCAGTTGACTAAGATTCTCTCACAAGCAAAACATGATCACACCTTAGTACTCTTTGGGTGTTAATCACATAGCGATGTGAACTAGATTACTGAATCTAGTAAACCCTTTGGGTGTTGGTCACATGACGATGTGAACTATGGGTGTTAATCACATGATGATGTGAACTATTGATGTTAATCACATTGTGATGTGATCTAGATTATTGACTCTAGTGCAAGTGGGAGACTGAAGGAAATAAGCCCTAGAGGCTATAATAAAGTTATTATTTATTTCCTTATATCATGATAAATGTTTATTATTCATGCTAGAATTGTATTAACCGGAAACATAATACATGTGTGAATATATAGACAAACAGAGTGTCACTAGTATGCCTCTACTGGACTAGCTTGTTAATCAAAGATGGTTATGTTTCCTAACCATGAACAAGGAGTTGTTATTTGATTAACAAGGTCACATCATTAGTTGAATGATCTGATTGACATGACCCATTCCGTTAGCTTAGCACCCGATCGTTTAGTATGTTGCTATTGCTTTCTTCATGACTTATACATGTTCCTATGACTATGAGATTATGCAACTCCGTTTACGGAGGAACACTTTGTGTGCTACCAAATGTCACAACGTAATCGGGTGATTATAAAGGTGCTCTCTGGTGTCTCTGAAGGTACTTGTTGAGTTGGCGATTTCGAGATTAGGATTTGTCACTCAATGTCGGAGAGGTATCTCGGGCCCTCTTGGTAATGCACATCACTTAAGCCTTGCAAGCATTGCAACCAATGAGTTAGTTGCGAGATGATGTATTACGGAACGAGCAAAGAGACTTGCCGTAACGAGATTGAACTAGGTATTGGATACCGACGATCGAATCTCGGGCAAGTAACGCATCGATGACAAAGGAACAACGTATGTTGTTATGCGGTCCGATCGATAAAGATCTTCGTAGAATATGTAGGAACCAATATGGGCATCCAGGTCCGCTATTGGTTATTGACCGGAGACGTGTCTCGGTCATGTCTACATTGTTCTCGAACCGTAGGGTCCGCACGCTTAAGGTTTCGATGATGCTTATATTATGAGTTTATGAGTTTTGATGTACCAAGAAGTTCGAGTCCCGGATGAGATCGGGGACATGACGAGGAGTCTCGAAATGGTCGAGGCGTAAAGATCGATATATTGACGACTATATTCGGAGTTCGGAAAGGTTCCGAGTGATTCGGTATTTTTCGAGTACTGGGAGAGTTACAGAATTCGCCGGGAGAAGTATTGGGCCTTATTGGTCCCTGCGGGAAGAGAAAGGGCTGCCTATGGCAGGCCGCCCCCCCATGGCCTAGTCCGAATTGGACTAGGGAGGGCCGCACCCTCCTTCCTTCCTTCTCTCTTCCCTTCCTTGTCTCCTACTCCTAATACATGGAAGGACTCCTAGTTGGACTAGGAAGGGGGAATCCTACTCCCTGGGAGTAGGACTCCCTAAGCGCGCCATAGAAGAGGGCTGGCCCTCCCCTCCTCCACTCCTTTATATACGGGGGCAGGGGGCACCCCATAGACACACAAGTTGATCTTCGTGATCGTACCTTAGCCGTGTGCGGTGCCCCCCTCCACGATATTACACCTCGGTCATATTGTAGCGGTGCTTAGGCGAAGCCCTGCGACGGTTGAACATCAAGATCGTCACCACGCCGTCGTGCTGACGGAACTCCTCCCTGAAGCTTTGCTGGATCAGAGCCCGGGGTGCGTCATCGAGCTGTACGTACGTGTGTCAAGAACTCGGAGGTGCCGGAGTAACGGTGCTTGGATCGGTTGGACCGGGAAGACGTACGACTACTTCCTCTACGTTGCGTCAACGCTTCCGCTTTGGTCTACCAAGGTACGTAGACAACACTCTCCCCTCTCGTTGCTCTGCATCACCATGATCTTGCGTGTGCGTAGGATTTTTTTTTTTGAAATTACTACGTTCCCCAACAGGCGGCGGGTGACAACAGCAGCAGATCTCCCGATTCTGTGACGACGACGGCGCGAAGAGGCACAGTGGGCAAGGACAACCGCGAGGCCTACGGAGCATCCCTGTTGGCGGGTGGTGGCCGGCGAGGGGGGGGGGGATGGTGCCGACGTAGATGTGGCATGGGAGTGGGGTGGGTGAGGCAGCGGATGGGAGGTTTTTTTCCCTCCAAACGGTAGCAGCCGAGCAAATATAGGGGTGGGATAAATGGCGGAGGATAAATTATCCTTCACTATTCGGTTCAGGGGATCGGCGGGGTGCCGGTTAGATGAGTAAAACCGAATTTTTACTCCTCTATAACACCGGATCGGGGATCAGTTAGAAATGCCCTTAACTCCTACTTTTTCTCCTCAAATATAGGTTTTGGGGAGCCCCCTTATTATACTTTCCCTAACTCAAAAACTATCAAATATCATTTCAATTGCACACAGATTAGGATTTCGGTGACACTATCAAAGATACATGTTCACAAGGACAAGATGGACCCAATCGAATGATTTAGTTCAACCACAAGTTCCTCAATTCATGTTAGATACATGAGCCCAGCCAGGCAAGACTGCTACCGGTGTCTTGTATATTGTTCGCCTGGACCAGGGCGGCGCATGCAGGGGATTACGGCAGCTGCAGTGAGTGACTGCTGCTGCTCACCGGACCACCCGAGACCACACTCGCCGCCGGGACCCCACTTCAAGACCTTCCGATGTATCGACTCAACCAACCCACTAGGCACCAGAGGGTAGCAGCCAAGTACTACCCGGTGTTCCGGTCGACGTCGGAACAGTAAACCGCATCCCGAATTGGGCAGACGGATCGGCAGGAAGCTTCCCCACTGTCGCTGTTCCGCCACCTTTCAGCTTCCCTGAAGATCATCGATACTGAACATCTCTAGAACTACGCGAGAGAACGGCCGGTGTGGTAAGGAGGGCGAACCATGGTGTTACCGAAGCCGCCGGGCGACGGCGGCGAGCGAGGCGGCCGGACCGGACCGGACCGTCGACGAACTCGCGGGAGCCTACGGAGCCGAGGAGTGGAGGGTGCGCACAAAGCTCGGCCCTCTGTTTCCTGCTGATGAACCGTATGATCTGTAGTCGTAAAACCCTGCCGGATCAGTCACCTCCATCATCCTTGCGATCTCCTCCAAATACCCGTCGAGGGCCTCGACCTTGTGGAAATCGTTGGCGGCGACGGCGAGGTTATGGTCATTCTGGTGGAAGGAGTCGGCCGCCGGGTTCAGTGGTTTCTGCTCCGGCTCCGGCGCGGCAGGCGGAGAGTTCCATTGCTCCTGGAACTGTTGGTTGTGCATGGTATCCCTGTAGAAGAAATTGCCGCTGTCCACCGTGCCCGTCTGACTGACGTACTGCTGGTGGTGCTGGTGCTGGGGGATGCAAGGAGGAGAGGCTGCCGGAGCTTGCAGGCAGTTCATGTACTCATCGCCGCCCTCCGACGACTCGAAGCTCCCCGTGTTGGAGCTCGAGTCGGCCGCGGTGATGGTGGTGGATGGCGCCGGTGCCGGCCTCCACGTCTGCTGCTTCCTGTAGGTGATGGTCCTCCTGAAGATCCTGCAGATGGTCCACACCTCCTGCATTTTCCGGTCACACGTCAGAGGGTCAATGTTACATTCACCATTCACACTGCACCACATCACACGTGCCACGGACCATGACTTTGTGTGGAAATGGAATGCAGGCGTGGACCACTTACGGCTTCCTGCATGCTCGGGGAGGCGTTGGTGGCCGCCGCGGCGGCCGGCGGGAGGCGGAACTCGTGCATCATCCAGTCGGTCTTGGTGCCCTTGCCGGCGCTGCCACGGTAGTAGACGAGCGACTTCTTCAGCCCGATCGACACGCCGGAGCCCGAGCCCGAGCCGCCGCTGGCGGCAGAGTAGATGGGCCGGTCGATGCCGGTGGCCTTCCAGAAGCCGGAGCCGGTCACCCGGTTGGGCCGGATGCTGTTCCGGTACTTCCTTCCTCTGAGGCAGAAGAAGTACCACTCTTTCTCCCCACCAACCGTGCTCGCCTCTGCGTTGATTACACTCTGTCAGATAAAATTCTTGCTCCGGACAGCAAATGTTTTTGAAGCCACGAGTTGATTTGTGTATGAAAAGTTGAAAACTAGTGAAACTGCAGTGAGTATAATTATGAGCAGCAAGAGCAATTAACATTCAGGGCATGATGCAAATGAACACGGTACTTACTGGGGAGATCCCATGGGTCATGCTTGTAGATGTCCATCTCCCGGATGACCTCGATGCGGAGCGACTTCCTGGCCACCTTGCGGCGGAGGTAGAAGGTGACGAGCTCCTCGTCGGTGGGGTGGAACCGGTACCCCGGCAGCACCACGTCGTCCTCCTCCTCCTCGTCTCCAGCGCCGCCGAGCACCACCTCCCCGTCGCTCATCACCTTCTCCATCTCCACGGCGCTCATCTCCGCCTTGGCCACCATCATATATCAATCTCAGCTAGCTATCTAGCAAAGCTTCTCCTGCGATCTTGCCTTTGTTCTCGTTTATACGTCTAGCTGCTGCTGTTTCTACTCTGCCTTGTTCTACACTTGTATGGATCTTCTTCCTTGTGTTGCGCATATGCGTTGTATATATATAGGATAGGAAGCTCTTGGTGGCCTTGGAGTTAAAGTATAGATGAAGGTGAAAGCTTCCGAGGCGAGGGCTCAGCAAGAAGTTAAAGGAGGTGACATAATTCCAGTCTAAGTCGCTTGGTCTGACTTCTCTCGCCACAGTCGATCTTGACGAATCTTCTTCACAGCAGCTTCTCGTTTACTGTACTTTCATGTGTACCCGCTAATAACATTTATAGCCCGATCCCTTATACTCCATGGTGTGTAAAGTCATCTTACGAAACAAATAATCCCAAAACATTCCGGCGCGGTGCATTAACTTCTACCTTGTTTCTTGTTTCTTAACATATCAACCAATAAAAGACATGGGGTGTGCATGCTTTTAATGACTTGAGACTACCAAACACGACATGCAGTGGTTAGTTCATAACATGAACGTTATTAATTAGCAAATAAACATTAAGTTCTCTAGTTTTCCCCTTCTTCTTGGTCATGGTGCACAACCTAAGATGACTTATTCACCTAGACGGAGGGAGTAAAAATCTTTAGAAGAGTAAATTTGAGCTTGCCGCACCTAGCCGAACTCTTAACTGTTAGAGAATAAAATTTTAAGAAGTTATCCCCAAAAGGCAGCCCAACTCTCTCATTCTTATTCTTCCGGTGCCACTTCTCATGATAATTTCGGGCCCTCCTCCCACCCGAGCCTTCACCATTTCCTGTCACCGCCGCCTGGAAGGCTCCTCCGCTACCCCACCGACCGCGATACTGTCGGAATCGACCCCTCTGCTGCCGCCCGCGCCAAGGGAGAGGTTAGGGTCAAAAAAAAATGGTGCGGACCACCATGCCGTCAACAAAGACCGACAACAAGACAGATGACAAGAACGCAGCGGCCGCGATGATGGGATGTCCCCTTGTTCCGGCCAACGGCAAACGGGCGGTGAAGCCGATCGAGGCGATGAATCACCCAAAGAGAGGGTTATCATGTTCATGGACTCAAGCACGATGGATGCCATGGTAAGAAAGTATTGGGAGCTCACTCGTTCCGAGATCATAGCCCAGTTGGACGCCTCCCGTTTGGTGGTGATCGATGGTGGCCATGAGGGTGATGGTGGTGGTGTCCATAGAGGTGATGTTTTCTTTGAAGGTGATGAGCATGAAATTCTTGAGTTGATGAGCACGAAGCATGTCTTTGGTAGGGCTCGATCCATGACACACAACATGCTATGTTGGAATGATTTTGGATCAAACTTGATCAATGTGGTGTCTTTTGGATGAACTCTATGCATGTTTTAATCAAGATTGCTCGATTAGATGAATTATATATACGCATGTTTATGATTGATTTATTGCGTGTGTTGAATTTAAATCATTCGATTGATTGATGTTATATCATGCAATTATTTAAAATGTATTGTAACAAAGGCTAGATTAGTTTGTCAAAAAAATAGTGAGTTAAATATAGGGGTTCAGCTAGGTTTCGTCATCTTTAATGGAGCAAATTTTTAAGAATCTAAGTGGTACATAAGGCTGGTCATAGTGGGGGTATCATAACTACTCCCTCTCTCTCTCAGTTTACAGGGCGTGCGCGTATCCCTAGGTCGTCAATTTGACCAACCTAATACAAGTCATATATTACAAAAAATATATCAATATAAAACTCAGATGTTCTATTTTTAAACCGTATAACTTTTGTGTTATATAGTTTATATTAAGATGATAAAATTGACAACATGGATATACGCGCAGAACTTGTACTCCCTCCGTCCAGGTGTGTTGGGCGTCCAAGGAAGGGCAGCGTGATCTAGGCGCGAGGGGAGTGGGCGAAGGGAAAATTTAAACCAGGAAAATAGCCAATTACCAAGCAAGTTTAGCCCTTAATTCTCGCTGGTAAATCTCGCTAGACACGCCAATTTATTGCCTGACATTTCCCTTCCTCAACTAGCTGCGCATGCATGCAACAATACGCGTGCTAGTTAATTGCCTTCCGATTGTTTCGCTCGGGCTGTCCAATAATCAACTAATTAATTGTGCATGCATTGGCTTAACACATACCGCGGGTCATCAGTTTTCATTCACACGACATTTAAAAATGGCTGCATGGGGAGCCAAAACAAGAGACTGTAAAACGAGGCTGGTTTAACTACCTATATGCGACTAAAACTTTTGGAAAAGATGGATTCTCTTAGATGCCCTACACACCTGGACAGAGGGAGTAAACTGAGACGGAGGGAGTAGTATCATGCATGCCAATTAGGCAATTTTAATAAGACGACATAGAATTAAATGAAGAAAGAAATGATTGAGTATCATATTATGATACCGTATCATAATAAATTCTATACTACTACTACTCCTTTCCGATTTATAGGGCTTAATTTGAAAATCTATTCAACCAAGATAGATGATGAATGGTGAAATTAATTTTGTAGTTTGCAAAAGTACTTAATTAGTATTCTCGTTTTTCTCAAAAAGTTATGTATACTGATGCATTAATTACACCACATGCATGCACGACCACTAATGACCAAGAACTTCTACATGCATTGGTGAGTTTTTTTTCATCCTTTCATGCAGTGATTTAATACTTCTTGAAATCTGAACATCTAATGGTAAGTAGTAGAACTGAGACTTATAAAATGAAAAAACAATTTGTTTTTTTAGACGAGCCCTATAAACCAGAAAGGAGGGAGTACTTACCATCACATGTTCAGATTTCAAGGAGTATTAAATCACTGCATGCAAGTATTAAATCACCTTATTAGTAGCGCGGCCACCCGCGCTGCTGCTAGCCTGAAAACCCTATTAGTGAATGCATGTAGAAGTTCTTGGTCATTTTGTGGTCGTGCATGCATGTGGTGTAATTAATGCATCGGTATACATAACTTTTTGAGAAAAACATGAGTACTAATTAATTACTTTTGCAAACTACAAAATTAAATTCCACCATTCATCATCTACTTTGGCTGAAGAGATTTCCAAATTAAGCCATATAAACCGGAAAGGAGGGAGTAGTAGAATTAAGACTTATAAAACGGAAAAACAAATTTTTTGAGACGAGCCCTATAAACCGAAAAGGAGGGAGTATGTGTCATACAAGACAATAAATGTGATCATCTATGATACTAATCTATAATACTATGCACTATGAATATAGTATCATACACTAGTATCACATGCATGATACTAGTATATGATACTCCCCACTATGACTAGGCTAAGAAGGCATATAAGGAGTTAATATAAGTGTTGATTTGTCTGTGCGCATGGGAAAGCATGCATAGGTTAATCGCATGCAAGAACAGTAGCCGGCCCACGCGCATGTGCATAGCATAGGTTATACTAGAAGAGAAACTAATAAATCAAAGGGCATGAGCTCATACATACTCCTACATAGCCCTTGACTGAGTCCCTGCACAGAGAGAAAGGAATATTTGGAGCATATTCGATTTTGTTGTTGTCAAGGGTAAAGATCGAGATCTAGTCTAGAGACACAAAGAGAGATCTTGGTTGGACGAGCAATTTCTTTGTGATGACGCATGCGATGGTGCAAAGTGCTAAGTACCACCGGGCTAAGGCACGGACCAACTGTACTCTTTCAGACTCTCTGAGTAGGTTTAAAGGATGTTGTGCCCAGTTTGTGCATGTCAACTGGAAACAATCGTACGTACGGAGATGGATCGGGCAAGAAAAGAGCAGAATTAAACCTTTGGGGGGACACTGGTGGAGTAGAGAAACACAAGTAAAGTAGGTTAGTGTAAGAAAAAGTAAAGCAGGTTGTTTTTTGAACATAAGTATGGTGGGTTGCAGTAAGTCGTTTTGCCACACTCTAAAAAGAACCAGCATGGAATGGATCATGGAGGAGCAGGACATGTATGTAGCCTTTCTTGACCGTGGAGCCAATGTGAGGAATGCTGCGGTTACACGTACACATTTATGTTAGAGGGGCTTTTCTGGAATACTATGTTGGAGATTCTTTCAGAAGGTGGTTAACATCGGTTCTGGCTAAGAGCAACTCTAGCAGAGTCGTCATATCGGCTCCATCATCATAATAATAGCTATTATGGTGATTTTCGCAACAACAACAACAAAAATCATCTGAGCAGATCCGCCATTTTGTGAGGGTTGTGAAGCACCCTCCATATCAGGTCTCTCAGCCGCCATATTAGCGTCTCGAGGCTGCCTTTTAAAGCACACTTCATATAGCAGTTCCATGTAGGCTGCATGTGGGCGAAGGAAACATCAAGTGGTCACCCACCTCATGTGGGATGGCGGGAAACTTGAAGAAAAAGGATGTCCCATTGACAAGTGGGCCCCGCGATTATGGAGGCAGCAAATATCGAGACTCTGAGCTTGCGTGTTACCTCTCAAGCATCCATAATATTTTTTGGGATAATTAATTTTATGCCCCTAGTTGCGTCCCATTCGGCTGTTTTACCCCTAATTTTCAAAAGTCATCGGTTTTGTCCAAGTCACTTCGCTCCTCTTATGCTTTTGCCCTTTGACCATCACTTTGAAAACTTCATACAAATTCATACTAAATCAGAAAAATGCAAATAAGATACCAAAATGTTTGGAAAAACATCACCTATATGTCAATTTCATTTGCATTCATGACAAAAGTGTTGAGAAGTGCCCATCTGACTTTTAGCTCTTATGATACCACCATGAACAGTAAAATCTGGAAAAAAAATCAAACAAAAATTGGTGGCAAAGAATGACAAGTGTTTTAAGTTCTTGCCAAGTTTCATCAGGGAATGCCACCCATGAAAGTCGTGGCAAAAAAAATCAGCACTCCAAAATAGATTGTTGACGTGGTTAAAGATTTACCTCTGGACAAGGCACCTGGACCAGATGGATTTCACAAAACTTTATTAAGCATTGCTGGGATATAATTGCTCCTTATTTCTACACTTCAATTTTGGACTTCTATGAGGGCAAAGTCAACCTGCAGAGCATCAACTCTTCCTTTATCACACTCATTCCTGAAAAGGATTCACCTGCAATAGCAAATGATTACAGACCCATCTCATTACTGAATTATTCAATCAAGATTATCACCACGCTCCTAGCAAATAGACTGCAGAAGGTAATCCTATCTTCGATACATGTTAATCAGTGGCGGAGCTAGACAAAAATGCTTGGGGGGGCCGAAACACAAAGAATATCCATGTTGAGCAACTGCTGCTGAGAGCAAATTTATAATAAGTGTAGCTAGGTCTCAGTTGACTGAGACTTAACCAAGCCTCAGCCGAATGATATTCTATATAAAAAGAAAAACAAAAAACTGAAGAAAAAAATGTACAATTCTCTATGCAAGATCTAAGGGATATAGTATCGACTGAGACATAACGAACTCTTAGTCGACCGAGAATTAGTAAAACTGATTTATAATGTGTATAGTCCAATACAATCAACCGCTGACAAACTGCCACTTAGAGAAAATTGTAGTGCCATCACCAAAAACTTCCCAATTAGTTAGATCAAACAACACAAGAATAAAGCCCAGTTTGACTCATTGTACATCAGCTCGTCATGTGCTGCCGCTGCGCTATCCATGCACGAACGTGCCCTACATTTAGGATATGTATGCAATCTCTCTCTCTCTGTCTCTCTCTCTCTCTCTCTACTCTTCTTATATACTTGTAACCCCCTTGTGGATGAATACATTGAGTTCGCTGGCTATTCTAGTGACTGCATGCACACTAGTGGATGAATACATTGCGTGAAGATGGATTAAGCCGAGCTGGAGCCAGCAGGGGCCACTGCTACCTAGTAATGAAATAAAATCGTTTGGGCTGGGGGGGCCACGGCCCCCTCAAGTCATAACATAGCTCCGCCGTTGATGTTAATCAATATGGTTTCCTCAAGAATAAATCCATTCAGGACTCTCTTGCTTGGTCTTATGAGTTCATTCATCAATGTAACCAATCAAGGGAAGAACTTATCATCCTAAAATTGGATTTTGAAAAAGCTTTTGATATGATTGAACATCAAAATATTCTAGATATTCTTGCTGCTAAGGGTTTTGGACCAAGATGGCTCTCCTAGATAAAAATGATTTTTCAGTCAGGTTTCTCCTCGGTTCTTTTAAATGGTGTACCTTGAAAACAGTTTCTTTGTAAAAAAAGGAGTTAGACAAGGAGACTCTCTTTCACCTCTATTGTTTGTTATTGCTACTAATGTGCTACAAACAATGCTAAATGAAGCCATGGCCCAAAATCTCACCAGAACACCCATTGCAACCCAACCCACCTGTCGTGGAATTGTCACGTCAGATGTCCTAGTGAAAGGACTTAGTCGTGGAGCCATCGCAACTAGGAAGCTTAAAGGGGTTAATCGGGACAAAGGACACGGGGTTTATACTGGTTTGGCCCCTTACGGTGAAGGTAAAAGCCTACGATCCAGTTTTGAGTGGGATTGCTTATGACTCGATTACTAGGGAGCGGAACCGCTTGACCTAGCTCTCGATCTGATGTTACTTGCCCTGAACTGCCGCCAGGTCATCCCTTTATATACAGAGGTCGACGTCCAGCGGCTCTTAGAGTCCCGGCCGGCTCATAAACAGTGTCTGACTCAGTCTCTAACTATTCTTGCCTTACAATACAAGTCATGTACATATGGCGGTTTATCTCTACGGGCCTTGAAGTCGCCTCTGGGCTTTGGGCCCTTACTGAACCGCCATCTTCAACCTTAGTCTTGGGCTTCAAGAATATTCATAGGTATAACCCGGCCCCTCTTGGGCAGGTCATACCTAATAGTTATATCCCCAACATTAGGCCTCAGATTGATTTGACCATGTCAATCTTCGATACTTAAGAAAAATCTTCTGCTCTTTGCTTATGAAATTTTTGTAACCCACCATGATGTCATCCTTTGAATTTGTGGTAACCCGCCATGACGTCACCTTTGAATTTGTTATAACCCGCCATGACGTCACCTGCCATAAATGCATATTTTTTCCAATGTATCTCAACGGATCTTTATCTTAATGACCATCCAAAAATCGAGGCGTCCTTGTAGTTGGATAACTATGTTTTCGGCCTCCTCATTTTTCGCGCCCACTTAGCAGTCTTTCCTTATAAATAGACCCGACTAGGTCTCCTCTCATTCTCCCCTTTCCTCATCTTCTTCCTCTCGCACCCCTACTGCCGCTCGAGCTCCGCCGCCGTCGCAGCGCACCGACCTTGGCCGCTGCATCGACCTGAATCTGTCCAGAGAATGGTGGTGCCCCTCCGCAGTAGATTTGCTGCTGTAAGTCTTCTCCTTCCCGCACCTTAGATCTGCATTAGGGTTCGCGGGTTCCTGTGTTCTTCGTAGTTCATCTCGGTTTCTTCATGATTCTTCTATTGCAGCCTCTTTTGATCCAACAGAAGCATAGAACTCATGCGGTAGCTGTTTTGCATCCATTTTTGACACTAGCAGATCCCTTTTCCTTGTAAAGCCTCATTAGAACGCATGAACTCCTCTGTACCATGTTTTTAGGTATTGAATATTTTCTTTTCTGAACCACCATTTGATCCAAAATAATCTGCAACCTGTGAAACTTGTTTGTGTAACACTTTGGCAAAAAACTATATTTGTTGAATCCACCTAGCCATGGTGACTCTTATCACCGGCTTAAAAAAGGCAGTGCTCAATTGATAATCTTGACCACCCACGGCGGTTTAGATAACTTTAACTGCTCATGGAACCCATGGCGGCTTAAATAATCTTGACATAATTATCCTCATACCATTAGGCCCCTTATAAGCCGCCATCTTGAGTAGGCATTGAAATATCTCTCTCTGGCTTAAATTTGAACCGGTAAATTTTTGCTCTGTCTTAGGCTTTCGTCGCAATGGCACCGAAAGCACCCACTTCTTGCAACTGGGTCAAGTCAATCGTCACAGACAGTACACTGGATGACTTTCTGAAGACCGGCTATCTGCCGAAGAAGGAAATCATGTCCTATCGTGCTCCTAACCCAAAGGAGGATATTCCTCAGCCCAAAGCGAGGGGGGGTGTTATTGTTTTCACGGATCACATGAACCGGGGTTTCTCTCCACCCGGCTCCAAATTCTTCAGGGATGTCTTGCACTTCTTTGACCTCCGCCCTCAAGACATCGGACCCAATTCTATGTCTAACATTTGCAATTTCCAAGTGTTCAGTGAAGTATACCTCGGAGAAGAACCCAACATATTACTCTTCAAAGAGTTATTTTACTTGAATCGCCAGAATGAGTGCGCCAATGGCCAGAGCTTGGAACTTGGTGGTGCCTCGATCCAACGTCGGAGAGATGTAATTGTTACTTATGCCAATCGGCCGAGTCATCCCAAAGACTGGAACCAGACATGGTTTTATTGCCAAGACACTTCTCCGGCTGATGAAAACCCTCTGCCCGGTTTTTGTGCTCTACGTCTTGCGTCCAACCATCAGCTTCCTGACAAGATAACAGCCGCCGAACGCAAGATGATCGCCCCCACCCTGGCTAAGATCAAGGCTCTTTTGGGGAACGGTCTAAATGGCATCGATTTAGTCTGGGTTTGGCTCGCCTGGAGGGTTATTCCATTGAGCCGCCGCCCCGGCCTGATGTGCACCTACACAGGCAAGAAAGATGATCCTCTGCGGCACAACCCTGATGACTTGCCTGAAGATGGCATCAATGATATGACGAAGTCACTTTTGAACGAGAGCCTAGCAGATTGTGGTAAGGTGGGCTTAAGCCCCTTCTGCGAAGCTAACCCGGCTCCAGCGGTAAGCCGCCCATCTGAATAAATTACCTTGATTTTTTGATGTTTTATCTATACTCATATCTCTGCTAACTCTCACAGGCGGGAGACAAATTCTGGAAGGCTAAATATGATCATGAAGTTGCGAAGAAAGCCAGGAAGGCCAAGAGAGCCGCCAAGAAATTGTTGGGGAACGTAGCAATTTCAAAAAAATTCCTACGCACACGCAAGATCATGGTGATGTATAGCAACGAGAGGGGAGAGTGTTGTCTACGTACCCTCGTGAGACCCGGCGAAGCGATCACAACGTAGAGGAAGTAGTCGACGTTCTCCTCGCGATCCGACCGATCCCGGCGCCGTTACTCGGCGCCCGAGTTCTTGACACACGACAGCTCGATGACGTCCCTCGTACTCCGATCCAGCCGAGTGTCAAGGGAGAGTTCCACAAGACGACGGCGTGGTGACGATCTTGATGTTCTACGGCGCGAGGCTTCGCTAAGCTTCATGACGATATAACCGAGGTGGAATATGGTGGAGGGGGCACCGCACACGGCTAAGGAACGATCCGTAGATCAAACTTGTGTGTTCTAGGGTGCCCCCTGCCCCGTATATAAAGGAGGGAGGGAGGTGCGGCCGCCCAAGGGAGGCGCTGGGAGGGGTCCTACTCCCACCGAGTAGGACTCCCCCTTCCTAGTTGGAGTAGGATTGGGGAGGAGAAGAAGGAAGGCGCCGCCTCTCCTGTCCTATTCGGACTAGGGGGAGGCGCGCGCCACCCCTGGCCGCCCCTCCTCTTCTCCTCGAGGCCCACTAAGGCCCAATAGCCTCCGGAGGGTTCCGTAACCCCGGTTTCCCAGTAAAATCCGATTTCACCCGAACCATTCCGAACTCCAAATATAGGCTTCCAATATATCAATCTTTATGTCTCGACCATTTCGAGACTCCTCGTCATGTCCGTGATCACATCCGGACTCAACTTCTTCGGTACATCAAAATACATAAACTCATAATATAAGCATCATCGAAACCTTAAGCGTGGGACCCTACGGTTCGAGAACAATGTAGACATGACCGAGACACGCCTCCGGTCAATAACCAATAGCGGACCTGGATACCCATATTGGTTCCTACATATTCTACTGAAGATCTTTATCGGTCGACCGCATAACAACATACGTTGTTCCCTTTGTCATTGGTATGTTACTTGCCCGAGATTCGATCGTCGGTATCCAATACCTAGTTCAATCTCGTTACGCAAGTCTCTTTACTCGTTCCGTAATACATCATCTCACAACTAACTCATTAGTTGCAATGCTTGCAAGGCTTAAGTGATGTGTATTACCGAGAGGGCCCAGAGATACCTCTCCGACAATCGGAGTGACAAAACCTAATCTCAAATACGCCAACCCAACATCTCCTTTGGAGACACCTGTAGTACTCCTTTATAATCACCCGATTCGTTGTGACGTTTGGTAGTACCCAAAGTGTTCCTCCGTAAACGGAGTTGCATAATCTCATAGTTACAAGAACATGTATATGTCATGGATAAAAGCAGTAGCAACATACTAAACGATCGTGTGCTAAGCGAATGGATTGGGTCATGTCAATCAGATCATTCTACTAATGATGTGACCTTGTTAATCAAATAACAACTCCTTGTTCATGGTCAAGAAACATAACCATCTTTGATTAACAAGCTAGTCTAGTAGAGGCATACTAGTGACATCTTTGTTTGTCTATGCATTCACACATGTATCATGTTTCCGGTTAATACAATTCTAGCATGAATGATAAACATTTATCATGAAATAAGGAAATAAATAATAACTTTATTATTGCCTCTAGGGCATATTTCCTTCAGTCTCCCACTTGTCCTAGAGTCAATAATCTAGATTACATAGTAATGATTCTAACACCCATGGAGTCTTGGTGCTGATCATGTTTTGCTCGTGGAAGAGGCTTAGTCAACGGTCTCGCAACATTCAGATCCGTATGTATCTTGCAAATCTCTATGTCTCCCACCGGACTAAGTCCCGAATGGAATTGAAGCGCCTCTTGATGTGCTTGGTCCTCTTGTGAAATCTGGATTCCTTCGCTAAGGCAATTGCTCCAAGATTGTCACGAAGATTTTCATTGGACCCGATGCACTAGGTATGACACCTAGATCGGATATGAACTCCTTCATCCGCACTCCTTCATTAGCTGCTTCCGGCTGCTATGTACTCCGCTTCACATGTAGATCCCGCCACGATGCTTTGTTTAGAACGCACCAACCGACAGCCCTCCGCTTAGTGTAAATACGTATCCGGTCTGCGATTTAGAATCGTCCGGATCGGTGTCAAAGCTTGCATCAACGTAACTGCCACGATGAGCTCTTTGTCACCTCCATATACGAAAACATATCCTTAGTCCTTTTCGTATTTCAGATGTTCTTGACCGCTGTCCATGATCCACTCTGGATTACTTTGGTACCTCCTGCTAGGCTTATAGCAAGGCACACATCAGTGTCTGGTACACAGATTGCATACATGATAGAGCCTATGGCTGAAGCATAGGAACATCTTTCATTTTCTCTCTATCTTCTGCGGTGGTCGGGCATTGAGTCTTACTCAACTTCACACCTTGTAACACGTGCAAGAACCCTTTCTTTGCTTGATCCATTTTGAACTTCTTCAAAATTTTGTCAAGGTATGTGCTTTGTGAAAGTCCAATTAAGCGCCTTGATCTATCTCTATAGATCTTAATGCCCAATATGTAAGCAGCTTCACCGAGGTCTTTCATTGAAAACTCTTATTTAAGTATCCCTTTATGCTATCCAGAATTCTATATCATTTCCGATCAGCAATATGTCATCTACATATAATATCGAAATGCTACTGAGCTCCCACTCACTTTCTTGTAAATACAAAGCTTCTCCAAAAGTCTCAGATGAACCCAAATGCTTTGATCACACTATCAAAGCGCTTATTCCAACTCCGAGATGCTTGCACCAGTCCATAAATGGATCGCTGAGCTTGCACACTTTGTTAGCTCCTTTGGATCGATAAAACCTTCTGGTTGCATCATATACAACTCTTCTTCCGTAAATCCATTCAGAATGCAGTCTTTACATCCATTTGCCAAATTTCATAATCATAAAATGCGCAATCGCTAACATGATTCGGACAGACTTAAGCATCGCTTCGGGTGAGAAGGTCTCATCGTAGTCAATCCCTTGAACTTGTCGAAACCCTTTGCGATAAGTCGAGCTTTGTAGACGATAACATTACCGTCGGCGTCGGTCTTCTTCTTGAAGATCCACTTGTTTTCTATTGCTTGCCTACCCTCGGGCAAGTCAACCAAAGTCCATACTTTGTTTTCATACATGGATCCCATCTCGATTTCATGGCCTCAAGCCATTTTATGGAATCTGGGCTCACCATCGCTTCTTCATAGTTCGTAGGTTCATCATGATCTAGTAGCATGATTTCCGAACAGGATTACCGTACCACTCAGTGCGGATCTTACTCGGTTGATCTACGAGGTTCAGAGTAACTTGATCTCAAGTTTCATGATCAACATCATCAACTTCCTCACTACTAGGTGTAGGTGTCTCGAAACCGGTTTCTGCGACAAACTACTTTCAAGTAAGGAGAAGGTACAATTACCTCATCAAGTTCTACTTTCCTCCCACTCACTTCTTTCGAGAGAAACTCCTTCTCTAGAAAGGATCCATTCTTAGCAACAAACGTCTTGCCTTCGGATCTGTGATAGAAGGTGTACCCAACTGTCTCCTTTGGGTATCCTATGAAGACACATTTCTCCGATTTGGATTCGAGCTTATCAGGTTGAAGCTTTTTCACATAAGCATCGCATCCCCAAACTTTAAGAAACGACAACTTTGGTTTCTTGCTAAACCACAGTTCATAAGGTGTCGCTCAACGGATTTCGACGGTGTTCTATTCAGTGTGAATGCGGCCGTCTCTAGAGCATAACCCCAAAACGATAGCGGTAAATCTGTAAGAGACATCATAGATCGCACCATATCTAGTAAAGTACGATTCTGACGTTCGACACACCATTACGCTGTGGTGTTCCGGTGGCGGAGTTGCTAAACTATTCCGCATTGTTTCAAATGTAGACCAAACTCAGAACTCAAATATTCACCTCCACGATCGGATCGCAGAAACTTAATTTTCTTGTTATGATGATTTTCAACTTCACTCTGAAATTCTTTGAACTTTTCAAATGTTTCAGACTTATGTTTCATTAAGTAGATATACCCATATCTGCTTAAGTCATCTGTGAAGGTGAGAAAATAACGATATCCGACACGAACCTCAACATTCATCGGACCACATACATCTGTATGTATGATTTCCAACAAATCTGTTGTACTCTCTATAGTTCCGGAGAACGGGGTTCTAGTCATCTTGCCCATGAGGCACGGTTCGCAAGTGCCAAGTGATTCATAATCAAGTGACTCCAAAAGTCCATCAAGATGGAGTTTCTTCATGCGCTTTACAATCGATATGACCTAAACGGCAAGTGCCACAAATAAGTTGCACTATCATTATCAACTCTACATCTTTTGGTTTCAACATTATGAATATGTGTATCACTACTATCGAGATTCATCAAAATAGACCACTCTTTAAGGGTGCATGACCATAAAAGATATTACTCATATAAATAGAACAACCATTATTCTCGATTTAAATGAATAACCGTCTCGCATCAAACAAGATCCAGATATAATGTTCATGCTCAACGCAGCACCAAATAACAATTATTTAGGTCTAAAACTAATCCCAAGGTAGATGTAGAGGTAGCGTGCCGACCGCGATCACATCGACTTTGGAAGCATTTCCACGCGCATCGTCACCTCGTCCTTTGCCGTGTTCGCAATCCGTAGTCCCTGTTTGAGTTGCAAATATTAGCAATGAACCAGATCAAATACCAGTGCTACTGCGAGCTCTAGTAAGGTACACATCAATAACATGTATATCACATATACCTTTGTTCACCTTGCCATCCTTCTTATCCGCCAAATACTTGGGGCAGTTCCGCTTCAAAGGACCACCTGCTTGCGGTAGAAGCACTCAGTTTGGCTTAGGTCCGACTTGGGTTTCTTCTCTGAGCAGAACTTGCTTGCTGTTCTTCTTGAAGTTCCTTCTTCTTCCCTTTGCCTTTCTTCTTGAAACTAGTGGTCTTATTGACCATCAACACTTGATGCTCCTTTTTGATTTCTACCTCCGCAGCCTTTAGCATTGCGAAGAGCTCGGTATAGTCTTTACTAACCCTTGCATATTATAGTTCATCACGAAGCCTTTGTAGCTTGGTGGCGTGATTAAAGAATTCATCAATGACACAATCATCCGGAAGATTAACTCCCAATTGTGTCAAGTGATTGTAGTACCTGACATTCTGAGTATGTGCTCACTAATGAACTATTCTCCTCCATCTTGCAGCTATAGAGCTTATTAGAGACTTCATATCTCTCAATCCGGGCATTCTGTTGGAATATTAACTTCAACTCTGGAACATCTCATATGCTCCATGACGCTCAAAACGTCGTTGAAGTCCCGGTTCTAAGCCGTAAAGCATGGCACACTGAACTATGGAGTAGTCATCGCTTTGCTCGCCAGACGCTCATAACATCCGGTGTTGCTCCAAAGAGCAGGCTCGCACCCAGCGGTGCATCCAGACGAACTCTTACAGGCAGCAATGAGGATAATCCTCGAGTTACGGACCCAATCCGTGTAATTGCTACCATCATCTTTCAACTTTGCTTTCTCAAGGAACGCATTAAAATTCAACGGAACAACAAAGACGAGCCATCTATCTACAATCAAACATAAACAAGCAAGATACTATCGGTACTAAGTTCATGATAAATTTAAGTTCAATTAATCATATTACTTAAGAACTCCCACTTAGACAGACATCTCTCTAGTCATCTAAGTGATCACGTGATCCAAATCAACTAAACCATAACCGATCATCACGTGAAATGGAGTAGTTTTCAATGGTGAACATCTTATGTTGATCATATCTACTATATGATTCACGCCGACCTTTCGGTCTCCGTGTTCCGAGGCCATATCTGCATATGCTAGGCTCGTCAAGTATAACCCGAGTATTCTCATGTGCAAAACTGGCTTGCACCCGTTGTAGATGGACGAGAGCTTATCACACCCGATCATCACGTGGTGTCCGGGCACGATTTAACTTTGGCAACGGTGCATACTCGGGAGAACACTTCTTGATAATTTAGTGAGAAATCATCTTATAATGCTACCGTCAATCAAAGCAAGATAAGATGCATAAAAGATAAACATCACATGCAAATCAATATAAGTGATATGATATGGTCATCATCATCTTGTGCTTCGTGATCTCCATCTCTGCAGCACCACCATGATCACCATCGTCACCGCGCGACACCTTGATCTCCATCGTAGCATCGTTGTCGCCTCGCCAAACTTATGCTTCTCGACTATCGCTACCGCTTAGTGATAAAGTAAAGCATTACAGTATGCATTGCATTGCATACAATAAAGCGACAACCATATGGCTCCAGCCATTGCCGATAACTTCGTTACAAAACATGATCATCTCATACAATAAAATATAGCATCACGCCTTGACCATATCACATCACAACATGCCCTGCAAAAACAAGTTAGACGCCCTCTACTTTGTTGTTGCAAATTTTACGTGGCTGCTACGGGCTTAAGCAAGAACCAGTCTCACCTCGCATCAAAACCACAACGATATTTCGTCAAATAGACTCCGTTTAACCTTCTCAAGGACCGGCGTAGCCACACTCGGTTCAACTAAAGTGAGAGAGACAGACACCCGCCAATCACCTTTAAGCAACGAGTGCTCGTGGCGGTGAAACCAGTCTCGCGTAGCGTCGCAGTAATGTCGGTCCGGGCCGCTTCATCTCACAATACCGCTGAACCAAAGTATGACATGCTGGTAGGTAGTATGACTTGTATCGCCCACAACTCACTTGTGTTCTACTCGTGCAAAACATCAAACCATAGAAAAACCTAGGCTCGGATGCCATCATTGGGGAACGAGTAATTTCAAAAATTTCCTACGCACACACAAGATCATGGTGATGTATAGCAACGAGAGGGGAGAGTGTTGTCTCGTACACTCGTGAGACCAAGCGAAGCGATCACAACGTAGAGGAAGTAGTCGACGTTCTCCTCGCGATCCGACCGATCCCGCGCGTTATTCGGCGCCCCGAGTTCTTGACACACGTACAGCTCGATGACGCCCCTCAGACTCGATCCAGCCGAGTGTCAAGGGAGAGTTCCACAAGACGACGGCGTGGTGACGATCTTGATGTTCTATCGGCGCAGGGCTTCGCTTAAGCTTCATGACGATATAACCGAGGTGGAATATGGTGGAGGGGCACCGCACGGCTAAGGAACGATCCGTAGATCAAACTTGTGTGTTCTAGGGTGCCCCTGCCCCGTATATAAAGGAGGGAGGGGGAGGTGCGGCCGCCCAAGGAGGCGCTGCTGAGGAGTCCTACTCCCACCGGAGTAGGACTCCCCTTCCTAGTTGGAGTAGGATTGGGGAGGAGAAGAAGGAAGGGCGCGCCCCCTCCTGTCCTATTCGGACTAGGGGGAGGCGCGCGACCACCCCGGCCGCCCCTCCTCTTCTCCTCGAGGCCCACTAAGGCCCAATAGCCTCCGGAGGGTTCCGTAACCCCGGTTTTCCTAGAAAATCCCGATTTCACCCGAACCATTCCAACTCCAAATATAGGCTTCCAATATATCAATCTTTATGTCTCGACCATTTCGAGACTCCTCGTCATGTCCGTGATCACATCCGGACTCGAACTTCTTCGGTACATCAAAATACATAAACTCATAATATAACATCATCGAAACCTTAAGCGTGCGGACCCTACGGTTCGAGAACAATGTAGACATGACCGAGACACGCCTCCGGTCAATAACCAATAGCGGGACCTGGATGCCCATATTGGTTCCTACATATTCTACGAAGATCTTTATCGGTCGACCGCATAATAACATACGTTGTTCCTTTGTCATCGGTATGTTACTTGCCCGAGATTCGATCGTCGGTATCCAATACCTAGTTCAATCTCGTTACCGGCAAGTCTCTTT
The DNA here is from genome assembly GCA_021437245.1 of Aegilops speltoides. Classification (NCBI taxonomy): domain Eukaryota; kingdom Viridiplantae; phylum Streptophyta; class Magnoliopsida; order Poales; family Poaceae; genus Aegilops; species Aegilops speltoides. The sequence goes on along the minus strand of CM038145.1, from coordinate 448,509,450 downwards.
ACTCGTTCCGTAATACATCATCTCACAACTAACTCATTAGTTGCAATGCTTGCAAGGCTTAAGTGATGTGTATTACCGAGAGGGCCCAGAGATACCTCTCCGACAATCGGAGTGACAAAACCTAATCTCAAATACGCCAACCCAACATCTGCCTTTGGAGACACCTGTAGTACTCCTTTATAATCACCCAGATTCGTTGTGACGCTTGTTAGTACCAAAGTGTTCCTCCGTAAACGGAGTTGCATAATCTCATAGTTACAGAACATGTATATGTCATGGATAAAAGCAGTAGCAACATACTAAACGATCGTGTGCTAAGCTAATGGATTGGGTCATGTCAATCAGATCATTCTACTAATGATGTGACCTTGTTAATCAAATAACAACTCCTTGTTCATGGTCGAAACATAACCATCTTTGATTAACAAGCTAGTCTAGTAGAGGCATACTAGTGACATCTTTGTTTGTCTATGCATTCACACATGTATCATGTTTCCGGTTAATACAATTCTAGCATGAATGATAAACATTTATCATGAAATAAGGAAATAAATAATAACTTTATTATTGCCTCTAGGGCATATTTCCTTCAGAAATAGGCTGCAAAGAAGAAGGGCAAGAAAGCCACCGCCTCTGACTTGCTTCGACTAGAGGATTCTTCTGAGTCGGAGGGAGCCCTTGACTCTCTTGGCTCCTTTTTTAACCATCTTATTGACACTGATTATCAGCAGGAGGACACAGGAACAAGCCATGGCAAGGATGAAGAGGTAACTATCATTTCCTCCGACTCCGAGCCTTTGCCAAGACAGAAAATCCGCAAAGTAACCTGGAAAGTAAGATTTTCACATCCCTTAGATTATCAAGATCCTCAATTTCTTTTGAAGCGGCAGATTCATGAGAGCCAGAGGCAGACCCGAACCAGCAAGGATGCGGAGCTCTCCTCCGGCTTACCGAACACCCCAAGGAAGCGCCGGAACGAGGTCACCTCTGATTTAAATCTCTTTTATCCTTTGGCGGGTCTCACTCGTTAACCACTCAATTCTTCTGACTCGGATTATCAGGAAACTTCACCTTCCTCTGGCGACTCGATGCAGTCTAATTTACCGGCTTTCAAGACTGCTCCAGGGTAATGATAACCTGCTTATCCTGTGTTTATTTCAATTTATTTGTATTTGCACTGACCTTTTGATTTTAGGCAGTGGAAAAGCAAAGCCCAGTAAAAGGATGAAGAAGAATAAGTCGGCCGAAGAAACGGTCTTAATAGAGCCGGAACTTGGAACAGCCGCGCCTGAAACCTCCACTCATGAGCCGCCACCGAGCCAACAAGATAACATGCCAATCAGACCCTTTCTGCCGAGCGAGCTGCCGATGGCTCTGAAAACCAGGAAATCCCTAGCCCGGTCAGGACGGATGATCCTCAATACCCTGATGTTGAGATCACCAAGATTGGCTTTGTTGAGCCGGGGAGACAAACCGTGATGGCCAAGTGCTCCGCCAAGGAGGAGCTTCTGGAAGGCCACTGGGTCAAACTTGATGTCGCTGATTATACTCACATGAGTATTGGAGAAGTCTTTTCTGGCTATATGAGCCAAGTGCACAGTAGTCGTGACATCAAAATTGACATGGTGAAGCAGATGCACTAGAAATTTGAGGAACAATCCTTTCTCTGTACTCATTTATCCTTACTATGCCAACCCCCAAGTCTATTGCTTATGATGAATATGTTGTAGACTTTAGAAACAAACTTAGTGACATTAGTAATATATTTGGATAAAATATGTAAAAAATCCGGCTTACTCTGTAATCCCCAAGGGGCGGCATAAGCAGTATGGTTGAGCTGGTCCTTCATATGGTTGTATTGAATGAAGTATTTGAAAACCTTAAACATCAATATGCATTAGCCACCAGGTGCCAAGTACTCTTGCTTGCAAAGTGCTTGGGACTTACTGTCATGAACCGTCACTTTAAGTAAAATTCTTCAGTACACATTAGCCCCCAAGTGCCAAGTGCTATTGCTTGCAAAAGGCATTGGGACTTAATATTGCATCATGATAATCCTGATTTTGACCCGGTATTTGTATAGGACGCCACTAGTCAACTTGAGTCAGAAGTGTCTAATTTGAAGAACCGCCTTGAGGCCCAAGAGACGGAAACCCAAAGAGTTGACTCCAAGTTTAAATTCAGCATTTCTGAACAAGAAAAACTGAAGAAAGATTTTGAAATGGAGAAAAAGGCCTGGGCTGATCAAAAAATTGCTTTGATCAATCGAGCTGAGAAGGAGGAAGTGGCTCTTGAAGAGGGAACCGGTGAATTGTCCGGCTTAAAATGCCATGTCTCTCAGATGGTCTCAGCAATCTTTGGTAAGTCGCCCTGCAAGTGTTAAATATTTGAATCTTTCTATTGATCATATAAATTGTAATTAACTCACCTGACAATGTTTATGCAGGCCACGCGAGTTCAAATCTAAACCAAGATATGTTGATCAAGCTGAAGGCAGTTTATACGCTGGTGGAACAACTATACACCGGGTCTCAGCGTGCCTTAGCCATGGTGGCCCTGTCCAATGAAGTGCCCACACTCCTGGTAGATGTGCTATAGAAACTCTCTGTGCTACCCCAGCGATTCACTGAACTGAGGCGATCGTCTGCAAGAGCCGGAGCCGTGGCCGCCGTAAGTCGAGTCGAAGCTTGGGTACCGGAGTTAGACCCGGCCGATGTCGCCACTGGTTATCCAAGCTATAAGGAAGATGGCACTCCCTTTTACCAGGAAGACTTCGCCACTTGTGTGAAGGATATACGGCCCGTGGCTACCCTGATAGCTGATGAAGCAGATCTCACCAAGTATCAGCCGGGTTATGACGCGGAGAACCAGAGAATTCCCACGCCACACTATGAAGTGACCAGCCTGATCCCTCCACTCCGTAAGCATACCTTCGCCCCTAAAGTTGACCCGGTCGGACTAATTGATGATGAAGATAAATTTAAAGCATTGAATGGCATTGACTGGTCATCATCAACCTTCCAGGAAAAGGAACAGGGTGAAGAAGCGGAGAGGGCTGACCCGGATGTTTCAGGTCAATACGAGAATTAATCCACCAGGCGGCTCATACCTATGACGTGCTGAAAAAACAATCTTAACCATTCAGACTCGGGGAGTCATGTAATAGAGTAGAAATAACTTTGTTTTGCCGTGCCATCGTGCATGTTTTGATGCTTAATACTTTTAAGCCGCCATATTATATTCACCCGTGTTATACTTGTCATCTGCTTTCCTTGTGCTTGACCAAGTCTTTTAACTGTCCTACACATAGAAATAGATCACAAGATCCCTTGGCGACTTACCGCAAGGCAGATCATAATATCTTGACATATTACCATTAAGATAGAAAAAGAATCACAGATAAGCCTGTTGTAACATATAATGTTGAAACACAACTATAATCTCATACATGTAATCTTTTGATTTGCACTGCCGGCTTATATGACCCGAAGAGTAAGGGTGATAACCCAATCTTTGGAAACCAACACTTCCAAAGGTATGATGATTCTCATATATTGGCGACTTATCAGCCAAAATTAAACTGGGTTAAATTTAAACCATGCTGGCACTTAGATATTTGAACAAAAAGTCTCAAGTCAAACAAAGGTTGCCTTCAAATAAAACTTAAACCAAATAGAATGTAAAAGATTCGAGGCTTCTGATTCAAATACGATCAGTAAACTGTTCCAAAGGGGTTAAGCTAGGATTCAAATACGATCATGTAGCCCTCAGTGGCTTTGGCGTTGCGTCGATCAAGAGGGTACCGACAGCTATGTTCTCTTTGGTTCGAATACGACCTATGTTTGAACAGGAAGCCCCCTAATGACCTTGAGAGTTTTTTAACGACTCTGATTCGAATAAGATCAAAGTCGGTTCCCAAAAGGGGTTGAACTATGATTCGAATACGATCAAGAAGCCCCCTAGTGAGCTTGGCAGTGTGTCAATCAAGAGGGTACCGACAGCTATGTTCTCTTTGGTTCGAATATGACCTATGTTTGAACAGGAAGCCCCCTAATGAGGTTTAACGGCCAGATTCGAATACGATCATGAGCCGGACCAAGGGGGTTAAGCTAGATTCGAATACGATCAGCCCCCAAGTGATCATTTGAAAAGACAAGGATGAAGACATATGCTCTTTGATGATGAAAAGGACAGAGGTCCTGCTTTATTTATAATATATACATCGTCAAAATATGTACATCATGAGAGCTGGTGGCTCAAGTGTAGTAAGGTTGAAGATGAGCAATATTCCACGGCCAGCGGGTCTCCTCCTCCGACTTATGTTAGTCTTTGTGCTCTCGAACATCGATAAGGTAGTATGACCCATTGTTCAAGTTCTTGCTGACCACAAAGGGCCCTTCCTAAGGTGGGGATAGCTTGTGCGCATCAGTTTGGTCCTGGATGAGCCGGAGCACCAAATCACCTTCCTGAAAGGTTCTGGACCTAACCCGGCGGTTGTGATAGTGGCGCAGGTCTTGTTGATAAATCACCGAGCGAGATGCTGCCAGGTCATGCTTTTCATCTAACAGGTCAAGGGCATCCTGACGCGCTTGTTCATTGCCGCCTCAACATAAGCCGCCACACAGGGGCGAGTCATGACGGATGTCACTAGGGAGAACCGCCTCAGCTCCGTAAACCATGAAGAAAGGCATATAACCCGGAGACCTGTTAGGAGTAGTATTGATGCTCCATATCACAGAGGGTAACTCCTCAACCCAACAACCTGGCGTCCGTTGCAAAGGGATCAAAAGCCGGGGCTTCATGCCTTTCAAGATTTCCTGATTGGCTCTCTCAGCTTGACCATTCGATTGGGGGTGAGCCACTGATGAAACATCAAGCCGAATATGCTCACGTTGACAAAATTCTTCCATGGTGCCTTTAGATAGATTAGTACCATTGTGAGTTATAATGTTGTGTGGAAAGCCAAAGAAAAATATCACCTTCTTCATGAACTAAACCGCCGTGGCTGCATCACACTTACTAACTGGCTCTACCTCAACCCACTTTGTAAATTTGTCAACCGCCACCAAAAGGTGGGTCTTTTTATCTTTGGACCTTTTGAAAGGCCCAACCATGTGAAGCCCCCAGACTGCAAATGGCCAAGTAATTGGAATCATCCTCAACTCTTGAGCCGGCACGTGAGCACGTCTCGAGAACTTCTGACAACCGTCACATTTACTGACCAGGTCCTCTGCATCAGCATGAGCCGTCAGCCAATAAAATCCATGACGGAAAGCCTTGGCCACAAGGGATTTTGACCCGGCATGATGGCCACAATCCCCTTCATGAATCTCATGTAGAATTTCTTGGCCTTCTTCAGGAGAGACGCAACGCTGAAACGCCCCAGTGACACTGCGATGATGCAACTCACCATTGGCAATTGTCATTGACTTACACCACCGGGTGAAGGAAATATGCCCTAGAGGCAATAATAAAGTTATTATTTATTTCCTCATATCATGATAAATGTTTATTATTCATGCTAGAATTGTATTAACCGGAAACATGGTACATGTGTGAATACATAGACAAACATAGTGTCACTAGTATGCCTCTACTTGACTAGCTCATTGATCAACGATGGTTATGTTTCCTAACCATAGGCATGTGTTGTCATTTGATTAATGGAATCACATCATTAGGAGAATGATGTGATTGACTTGACCCATTCCGTTAGCTTAGCACTTGATCGTTTAGTATGTTGCTATTGCTTTCTTCATGACTTATACAAAGTTCCTACAACTATGAGATTGTGCAACTCCCGTTTACCGGAGGAACACTTTGTGTGCTACCAAATGTCACAACGTAATTGGGTGATTATAAAGGTGCTCTACAGGTGTCTCCAAAGGTACATGTTGAGTTGGCATAATTCGAGATTAGGTTTTGTCACTCCGACTGTCGGAGAGGTATCTCTGGGCCCTCTCGGTAATACTCATCACCTAAGCCTTGCAAGCATTATAACTAATGAGTTAGTTACAAGATGCTGTATTACGGAATGAGTAAAGAGACTTGCCGGTAACGAGATTGAACTAGGTATTGGATACCGACGATCGAATCTCGGGCAAGTAACACACCGATGACAAAGGGAACAACGTATGTTGTTATGCGGTTTGACCGATAAAGATCTTCGTAGAATATGTAGGAACCAATATGAACATCCAGGTTCCACTATTGGTTATTGACCGAGAATGGTTCTAGGTCATGTCTACATAGTTCTCGAACCCATAGGGTCTGCACGCTTAACGTTACGATGACAGTTTTATTATGAGTTTATAAGTTTTGATGTACCAAAGTTTGTTTGGTGTCCCGGATGTGATCACGGACATGACAAGGAGTCTCGAAATGGTCGAGACATAAATATTGATATATTGGACGACTATATTCGGACACCGGAAGTGTTCCGGGTGATTTCGGAGAAAACCGGAGTGCCGGAGGGTTACCGGACCCCCCCCCCCGGAGAGTAATGGGCCTTATGGGCCTTAGTGGAAAGGAGAGAGGGGCGGCCAGCATGGGTCGCGCACCCCGTCCCTCCTCTGGTCCGAATTGGACTAGGAGGGGGGCGGCGCCCCCCCTTTCCTTCCCCCTCTCCCCCTTCCTTCCTCCTCCTAGTAGGAGTAGGAAAGGAGGAGTCCTACTACTACTAGGAGGAGGATTCCTCCTCCTTGGCGCGCCCTCTAAGGGCCGGCCGGCCTCCCCCCTTGCTCCTTTATATACGGGGGCAGGGGCACCCCATAGACACACAAGTTGATCTACGGATTGTTCCTTAGCCGTGTGCGGTGCCCCCCTCCACCATATTCCACCTCGGTCATATCGCCGGGGAGTTTAGGCGAAGCCCTGCGCCGGTAGAACATCATCATCGTCACCATGCCGTCGTGCTGACGGAACTCATGCCCGACGCTTTGCTGGATTGGAGCCCGGGGGACGTCATCGAGCTGGACGTGTGCTGAACACGGAGGTGCCGTACGTTCGGTGCTTGGATTGGTCGGATCGTGAAGACGTACGACTACATCAACCGCGTTGTCATAACACTTCCGCTTTCGGTCTACGAGGGTACGTGGACACACTCTCCCCTCTCGTTGCTATGCCATCACCATGATCTTGCGTGTGCATAGGAATTTTTTTTAAATTACTACGTTCCCCAACAGTGGCATCCGAGCCAGGTTTTATGCGTTCATGTTATATGCACGAGTAGAACACAAGTGAGTTGTGGGCGATACAAGTCATACTGCTTACCAGCATGTCATACTTTGGTTCGGCGGTATTATTGGATGAAGCGGCCCGGACCGACATTACCGTACGCTTACGCGAGAATGGTTCTACCGACGTGCTTTGCACACAGGTGGCTGGCGGGTGTCAGTTTATCCAACTTTAGTTGAACCGAGTGTGGCTACGCCCGGTCCTTGCGAAGGTTAAAGCGGCACTAACTTGACGAACTATCGTTGTGGTTTTGATGTGTAGGTAAGAACGGTTCTTGCTAAGCCCGTAGCAGCCACGTAAAACTTGAAACAACAAAGTAGAGGACGTCTAACTTGTTTTTGCAGGGCATGATGTGATGTGATATGGTCAAGACGTGATGCTATATTTTATTGTATGGGATGATCATGTTTTGTAACCGAAGTTATCGGCAACTGGCAAGAGCCACATGGTTGTCGCTTTATTGTATGAAATGCAAACGCCCTGTAATTGCTTTACTTTATCACTAAGCGATAGCGATAGTCGTAGAACCAATAGATGGCGTAAACGACAATGATGCTACGATGGAGATCAAGGTGTCGCGCCGGTGACGATGGTGATCAAGAAGGTGCTTCGGAGATGGAGATCACAAGCACAAGATGATGATGGCCATATCATATCACTTATATTGATTGCATGTGATGTTTATCCTTTATGCATCTTATTTTGCTTTGATTGACGGTAGCATTTTAAGATGATCTCTCACTAAAAATTATCAAGAAGTGTTCTCCCTGAGTATGCACCATTGCCAAAGTTCGTCGTGCCCAGACACCACGTGATGATCGGGTGTGATAAGCTCTATGTCCATCTACAACGGGTGCAAGCCAGTTTTGCACACGCAGAATACTCAGGTTAAACTTGACGAGCCTAGCATATGCAGATATGGCCTCGGAACACGGAGACCGAAAGGTCGAGCATGAATCATATAGTAGATATGATCAACATAGAGATGTTCACCATTGAAAACTACTCCATCTCACGTGATGATCGGTTATGGTTTAGTTGATTTGGATCACGTGATCACTTAGATGACTAGAGAGATGTCTGTCTAAGTGGGAGTTCTTAAGTAATATGATTAATTGAGCTTAAATTTATCATGAACTTAGTACCTGATAGTATTTTGCTTGTCTATGTTTGTTGTAGATAGATGGCTCGTGCTGTTGTTCCGTTGAATTTTAATGCGTTCCTTGAGAAAGCAAAGTTGAAAGATGATGGTAGCAATTACACGGACTGGGTCCGTAACTTGAGGATTATCCTCATTGTTGCACAGAATAATTACGTCCTGGAAGCACCGCTAGGTGCCAGGCCTGCTGCAGGAGCAACGCCAGATGTCGTGAACGTCTGGCAGAGCAAAGCCGATGACTACTCTATAGTTCAGTGTGCCATGCTTTACGGCTTAGAACCGGGTCTTCAACGATGTTTTGAACGTCATGGAGCATATGAGATGTTCCAGGAGTTGAAGTTAATATTTCAAGCAAATGCCCGGATTGAGAGATATGAAGTCTCCAATAAGTTCTACAGCTGCAAGATGGAGGAGAATAGTTCTGTCAGTGAGCATATACTCAAAATGTCCGGGTATAATAATCACTTGATTCAACTGGGAGTTAATCTTCCGGATGATAGTGTCATTGACAGAATTCTCCAATCACTGCCACCAAGCTACAAGATCTTCGTGATGAACTATAATATGCAAGGGATGAACAAGACAATTCCCGAGCTCTTCGCAATGCTAAAGGCTGCGGAGGTAGAAATCAAGAAGGAGCATCAAGTGTTGATGGTCAACAAGACCACTAGTTTCAAGAAAAAGGGCAAAGGGAAGAAGAAGGGGAACTTCAAGAAGAACATCAAGCAAGTTGCTGCTCAAGAGAAGAAACCCAAGTCTAGACCTAAGCCCGAAACTGAGTGCTTCTACTGCAAGCAAACTGGTCACTGGAAGCGGAACTGCCCCAAGTATTTTGCGGATAAGAAGGATGGCAAAGTGAACAAAGGTATATGTGATATACATGTTATTGATGTGTACCTAACTAGAGCTTGTAGTAGCACTGGTATTTGATACTGGTTACATTGCTAATATTTGCAACTCAAACAGGACTACGGAATAAGTGAGCACTAGCCAAGGACGAGGTGACGATGCGCGTGGGAAACGGTTCCAAAGTCGATGTGATCGCGGTCGGCACGCTACCTCTACATCTACCTTCGGGATTAGTTTTAGACCTAAATAATTGTTGTTTGGTGCCAGCGTTGAGCATCAACATTATATCTGGATCTTGTTTGATGCGAGACGGTTATTCATTTAAATCAGAGAATAATGGTTGTTCTATTTATATGAGTAATATCTTTTATGGTCATGCACCCTTGAAGAGTGGTCTATTTTTATTGAATCTCGATAGTAGTGATACACATATTCATAATGTTGAAGCCAAAAGATGCAGAGTTGATAATGATGGTGCAACTTATTTGTGGCACTGCCGTTTAGGTCATATCGGTGTAAAGCGCATGAAGAAACTCCATACTGATGGACTTTTGGAATCACTTGATTATGAATCACTTGGTACTTGCGAACCGTGCCTCATGGGCAAGATGACTAAAACACCGTTCTCCGGTACTATGGAGAGAGCAACAGATTTGTTGGAAATCATACATACAGATGTATGTGGTCCGATGAATGTTGAAGCTCGTGGCGGATATCATAATTTTCTCACCTTCACAGATGATTTGAGCAGATATGGGTATATCTACTTAATGAAACACAAGTCTGAAACATTTGAAAAGTTCAAAGAATTTCAGAGTGAAGTGGAAAATCATCGTAACCAGAAAATAAAGTTTCTACGATCTGATCGTGGAGGAGAATATTTTTGTTACGAGTTTGGTTTACATTTGAAACAATACGGAATAGTTTCGCGACTCACGCCACCTGGAACACCACAAAGAAATGGTGTGTCCGAACGTCGTAATCATAGTTTACTAGATATGGTACGATCTATGATGTCTCTTATTGATTTACCGCTATCGTTCTGGGGTTATGCTTTAGAGACGGCCGCATTCACATTAAATAGGGCACCATCAAAATCCGTTGAGACGACGCCTTATGAACTGTGGTTTGGCAAGAAACCAAAGTTGTCATTTCTTAAAGTTTGGGGCTACGATGCTTATGTGAAGAAACTTCAGCCAGATAAGCTCGAACCTAAATTGGAGAAATGTGTCTTCATAGGATACCCAAAAGAGACTGTTGGGTATACCTTCTATCACAGATCCGAAGGCAAAACATTCGTTGGTAAGAATGGATCCTTTCTAGATAAGGAGTTTCTCTCGAAAGAAGTGAGTGGGAGGAAAGTAGAACTTGATGAGGTAACTGTACCTGCTCCCTTATTGGAAAGTAGTTCATCACAGAAATCAGTTCCTGTGACAAATACACCAATTAGTGAGGAAGCTAACGATATTGATCATGAAACTTCAAATCAAGTTTCTACTTAACCTCATAGGTCTACCAGAGTAAGATCCACACCAGAGTGGTACGGTAATCCTATTCTGGAAGTCATGTTACTTGACCATGATGAACCTACGAACTATGAGGAAGCGATGATGAGCCCAGATTCCGCAAAATGGCTAGAGGCCATGAAATCTGAGATGGGATCCATGTATGAGAACAAAGTGTGGACTTTGGTTGACTTGCCCGATGATCGGCAAGCCATTGAGAATAAATGGATTTTTAAGAAGAAGACTGACGCTGACGGTAATGTAACTGTCTATAAAGCTCGACTTGTTGAGAAAGGTCTTCGACAAGTTCAAGGGGTTGATTACGATGAGACTTTCTCACCCGTAGCGATGCTTAAGTCTGTCCGAATCATGTTAACGATTGCCGCATTTTATGATTATGAAATTTGGCAGATGGATGTCAAAACTACATTCCTGAATGGATTTCTGGAAGAAGAGTTGTATATGATGCAACCGGAGGGTTTTGCCGATCCTAAGGGAGCTAACAAAGTGTGCAAGCTCCAGCGATCAATCTATGGTCTGGTGCAAGCCTCTCGGAGTTGGAATAAACGCTTTGATAGTGTGATCAAAGCATATGGTTTTATATAGACTTTTGGAGAAGCCTGTATTTACAAGAAAGTGAGTGGGAGCTCTGTAGCATTTCTAATATTATATGTGGATGACATATTGTTGATTGGAAATGATATAGAATTTCTGGATAGCATAAAAGGATACTTGAATAAAAGTTTTTCAATGAAAGACCTCGGTGAAGCTGCTTACATATTGGGCATTAAGATCTATAGAGATAGATCAAGATGCTTGATTGGACTTTCACAAAGCACATACCTTGATAAAGTGTTGAAAAGGTTCAATATGGATCAGGCGAAGAAAGGGTTCTTGCTTGTATTACAAGGTATAAAGTTGAGTCAGACTCAATGCCCGACCACTTCAGAAGATAGAGAGAAAATGAAAGGAGTTCCCTATGCTTCAGCCATAGGCTCTATCATGTATGCAATGCTGTGTACCAGACCTGATGTGTGCCTTGCTATTAGTTTGGCAGGGAGGTACCAAAGTAATCCAGAGTGGGTCATCGACAGCGGTCAAGAACATCTGAAATACGAAAAGGACTAAGGATATGTTTCTCGTATATGGAGGTGACAAAGAGCTAGTCGTAAATGGTTACGTCGAAGCAAGCTTTGACACGATCCGACGATTCTAAATCGCAAACCGGATCGTATTTTTATTAAACGGTGGAGCTGTAAGTTGGTGCAGTTCTAAACAAAGCGTCGTGGACGGGATCTACATGTGAAGTGGAGTACATAGCTGCTTGGAAGCAGCAAATGAAGGAGTCTGGATGAAGGAGTTCATTTCCGATCTAGGTGTTATACCTAGTGCATTGGGACCAATGAAGATCTTCGTGACAATCTCGGTGCAATTGCCTTGGCAAAGGAATCCAGATTTCACAAGAGGACCAAGCACATCAAGAGACGCTTCAATTCCATTCGGACCAAGTCCAAGTGGGAGACATAGAGATTTGCAAGATACATACGGATCTGAATGTTGCGCAACCCGTTGACTAAGCCTCTCTCACGAGCAAAACATGATCAGCACCAAGACTCCATTGGTGTTAGAATCATTACTATGTAATCTAGATTATTGACTCTAGTGCAAGTGGGAGACTGAAGGAAATATGCCCTAGAGGCAATAATAAAGTTATTATTTATTTCCTCATATCATGATAAATGTTTATTATTCATGCTAGAATTGTATTAACCGGAAACATGGTACATGTGTGAATACATAGACAAACATAGTGTCACTAGTATGCCTCTACTTGACTAGCTCATTGATCAAAGATGGTTATGTTTCCTAACCATAGGCATGTGTTGTCATTTGATTAATGGGATCACATCATTAGGAGAATGATGTGATTGACTTGACCCATTCCGTTAGCTTAGCACTTGATCATTTAGTATGTTGCTATTGCTTTCTTCATGACTTATACAAAGTTCCTACAACTATGAGATTGTACAACTCCCGTTTACCGGAGGAACACTTTGTGTGCTACCAAATGTCACAACGTAACTGGGTGATTATAAAGGTGCTCTACAGGTGTATCCAAAGGTACATGTTGAGTTGGCATAATTCGAGATTAGGTTTTGTCACTCCGATTGTCAGAGAGGTATCTCTGGGCCCTCTCGATAATACTCATCACCTAAGCCTTGCAAGCATTATAACTAATGAGTTAGTTACAAGATGATGTATTACAGAACGAGTAAAGAGAATTGCCGGTAACGAGATTGAACTAGGTATTGGATACCGACGATCGAATCTCGGGCAAGTAACACACCGATGACAAAGGGAACAACGTATGTTGTTATGCGGTTTGACTGATAAAGATCTTCGTAGAATATGTAGGAACCAATATGAACATCCAGGTTCCACTATTGGTTATTGACCGAGAATGGTTCTAGGTCATGTCTACATAGTTCTCGAACCCGTAGGGTCTGCACGCTTAACGTTACGACAGCGCTTTTATTACGAGTTTATAAGTTTTGATGTACCGAAGTTTGTTTGGTGTCCGGATGTGATCACGGACATGACGAGAGTCTCGAAATGGTCGATACATAAAGATTGATATATTGGACGACTATATTCGGACACCGGAAGTGTTCCGGGTGATTTCGGAGAAAACCGGAGTGCCGGAGGTTACCGAACCCCCCGGAGAGTAATGGGCCTTATGGGCCTTAGTGGAAAGGATAGAGGGACGGCCAGCATGGGCCGCACGCCCCCTCCCCCCTCTGGTCCGAATTGGACTAGGAAGGGGGCGCCCCTTTCCTTCCCCCTCTCCCCCTTCCTTCCTCCTCCTAGTAGGAGTAGGAAAGGAGGAGTCCTACTACTACTAGGAGGAGGATTCCTCCTCCTTGGCGCGCCCTCTAAGGGCCGGCCGGCCTCCCCCCTTGCTCCTTTATATACGGGGGCAGGGGGCACCCCATAGACACACAAGTTGATCTACGGATTGTTCCTTAGCCGTGTGCGGTGCCCCCCTCCACCATATTCCACCTCGGTCATATCGTCGCGGAGTTTAGGCGAAGCCCTGCGCCGGTAGAACATCATCATCTTCACCATGCCGTCGTCTTGTGGAACTCATCTAACGCTTTGCTGGATTGGAGCCGGGGGCGTCATCGAGCTGGGCGTGTCTTTGAACACGGAGGTGTCGTACGTACGGTGCTTGGATCGGTCCGATCGTGAAGACGTACGACTACATCAACTGCGTTGTCATAACGCTTCCGCTTTCGGTCTACGAGGGTACGTGGACACACTCTCCCCTCTCATTGCTATGCCATCACCATGATCTTGCGTGTGCGTAGGAAATTTTTTGAAATTACTACGTTCCCCAACACCGGGTTATCTGCCTGGCCAAGGTTTCATCCTCAGGAAACTCGCCCCAGGTCATGTAAGCCAAGCATGGCACTGTCCAATCTAGGATGACGTGAAGAGCCGCCACCAGTTGTGCTTCTGGGTCAGGAACAGCCAACTCTTCCTCTGTAAGTAACTTAACAGAAGGGTTATGCAGAATATCCAAGAAAGTATTAGGCGGTACCGGCTTACGCTGAGAGCCCAGCCGGCTTAAGGCATCAGTCGCCTCGTTCTTTCTGCGGTCAATGTACTCCACTTGGTAACCCTTGAAATGTCCAAATGGCATCAACTTCACGGCGATAAGCCGCCATGAGAGGATCCTTGGAATCCCACTTGCCTGATACTTGTTGAGCCACCAAATCTGAGTCACCAGAGCACCTTATCCAGCTTAAGCTCATCTCCTTAGCCATCCGAAGACCATGGAGTAAGGCCTCATACTCAGCTGCATTGTTAGTACAGGGAAACATCAACCGTACCACATAACAAAATTTGTCACCTCGAGGGGAAGCTAACACAACTCCAGCCCCCGAACCCTCCAATTGCCTGGACCCATCGAAGTGAATAGTCCAATACGTGTTGTCTGGCTTCTCTTCAGGTATCTGCAGTTCTGTCCAATCATTGATGAAGTGCACCAGTGCCTGAGACTTGATAGCAGTGTGTGGCACATATTTTAGACCATGAGGCCCAAGTTCAATGTCCCACTTGGCGACTCGTCCTGTGGCCGCTCTATTCTGGATAATATCTCCTAAAGGAGCAGAACTGGCCACAGTGATGGGATGACCCAGAAAATATTGCTTAAGCTTCCGGCTTGCCATAAACACCCCATAAACGAGCTTCTGCCAATGTGGATACCTTTGCTTGGATTCAATAAGTACCTCACTGATTTAATAAATCGACCGTTGAACCAGATGCTCCTTACCAGCCTCCTTGCGTTCCACCACAATGGCTACACTGATGGCACGCGTGTTAGCAGCCTCATATAACAATAACGGCTCCTTATCAATGGGAGTAGCAAGGACTGGCGGCTCGGCTAGCTGTCTCTTCAAATCTTCAAAGGCAGCGTTAGCAGCATCACTCCAGACGAAGTTATCTGTCTTCTTCATCATTTGATACAGTGGTATAGCCTTCGCACCTAACCGGCTTAGAGAAGCAATACAACTTGCCAATTGCTGAACATCATTGATACCCGCCGGTTTAGCCAAAGAGGTGATTGCCTTGATATTCTCCGGGTTAGCCTCAATGCCCCTGTTAGAAATCAGAAAACCAAAAAGCTTGCCTGCAGGCACGCCAAAAACACACTTGGCCGGGTTAAGAATCATCTTGTAGACCCGGAGATTATCAAAGGTCTCCTTCAGATCATCTATCAAGGTCTCCTTCTCTCTGGATTTCACCATAATGTCGTCCACATAAGCATAAACATTGCGCCCAATCTGATTATGAAGACAGTTCTGCACACACCGTTGGTAAGTCGCCTGGGCACTCTTGAGCCCAGGCATAGACACATAGCAGAAGGCTCCAAACGGAGTAATGAACACCGTCTTCTCCTGGTCCTTAACTGCCATCTTGATCTGATGATAACCAGAATAAGCATCCAAAACGCTCACAACCCGTTGTAGCATCAATGATTTGATCAATACGAGGGAGAGCGAAGGGATCAGCCGGAAAAGCTTTGTTTAAGTCCGTATAATCCACACACATACGCCAAGTGCCGTTCTTCTTAAGCACAAGCACCGGGTTAGCAAACCACTCTGGATGAAAAACTTCAATAATGAACCCGGCCGCCAAGAGCCGGGCCACTTCCTCGCCAATGGTGTTACGCCTCTCTTCATTGAATCGCCAAAGAAACTGCTTGACCGGCTTAAACTTTGGATCAATATTTAAAGTGTGATCAGCGAGTTCCCTCGGTACACCCGGCATGTCAGAAGGCTTCCATGCAAAGATGTCCCGGTTCTCACGGATGAACTCGATGAGCGCGCTTTCCTATTTGGGATCCAGATTGGCACTGATACTGAACTGCTTAGATGAGTCGCCTGGAACAAAATCAACAAGCTTAGTGTCATCGGCCGACTTAAGCTTCATTACCGGCTCGTGCTCTGTGGTTGGTTTTTTCAAAGACGTCATGTCCGCCGGGTCAACATTGTCCTTGTAGAACTTCAACTCCTCTATTGCACAAACAGATTCAGCGTAAGCAGCATCGCCTTCCTCACATTCCAAGGCTATCTTCCGGCTCCCATGCACTGTGATGGTACCCTTATGACCCAGCATCTTGCTGCAAATAAACATAACACGGTCGTGCCATGAACTTGGCATAAGCCGGCCGTCCGAATAGGGCATGATACGGGCTCTTGATTTTGACCACCTCAAAGGTTAAATTCTCATCCCTAGAATCATGCTCATCTCCGAAGGCGACCTCCAGCTCAATCTTACCCATTGGGTAAGCCAACTTACCAAGTCTTGAGATTTTTATCAGTCGAACCCATGCGACGAAAAGTCTCATAATAGAGGATGTTGATGCTGCTGCCTCCATCCATGAGCACTTTAGTGAATTTATATCCACCAACCTGAGGTGCCACCACCAAGGCCAAGCGACCCAGATTATCAACCCGGGGAGGGTGGTCTTCCCTACTCCATATAATAGGCTGCTCAGACCATCTCAAATAACGAGGAACTGCCGGCTCAACAGCGTTCACAACCCTCTTGTGAAGCTTCTGGTCCCGTTTGCACAAACTAGTGGTAAACACGTGATACTGTCCACTATTCAGCTGCTTTGAATGACTCTGGTATCCACCCTGTTGTTGCTGCTGCTGACCTCCCTGGCCAGATTGCTGATTATAACCACCTTGATTACCCTGAGTGTTTTGAAAATTGGAATTTGAACCGCCGCCTGGGCCATGAAAGCCGCCGCCGCCTGAGCCGCCGCCAGGCCCATGATTACAGTCGAACATGTTGGAACTCTTGAAAGCTTTCATGATCGTACAGTACTTCCATAGGTGAGTGGTCAGCTTATGTGGGGTACCATGTCTCGGACAGGGCTCATTCAGCAACTGTTCAAGCGTGGGGCTTGACCCGCCGGACCGAGGGGGTGGTCTCCCCTTACGTCGTTGATTGTTGCCCTGCGCATTGGTGTTAGCCACAAACTCCAAGCTACCATCAGCCTTACGTTTATTATTACCTCCCTGATTTGCCGGGTTATGCTGAGGGCCCTTGCCGTTGCCATTCTTTTTTCCCTTCCCTGTCTTTTCATCATCAGACTCGGGATCCTTGGTACTATCAGAGTCAGCGTACTTGACCAGAGACGCCATCAGCTAACCCATGTCATTACAATCGCGCTTGAGCCGCCCTAGCTTCATCTTCAGAGGAAAAAACGGCAATTTTTCTCCAACATTAAGACTGCAGAGCCGGCATCCATCTTATCAGACGAATGTATTATGGCCTTGACCCGGCGCACCCAATGGGTTGTGGACTCACCCTCCTCCTGCTTGCAGTTAGTCAAATCCACAATTGACATGGGCTGCTTGCATGTATATTTGAAGTTCTGAATGAACCGGGCTTTAACTCTGCCCATGAACCGATGGAATTAGGTGGTAGCCCCTTCAGCCAAGTGCGGGCAGTCCCATCCAACATCATGGTGAAGTACTTGGCCATTGCAGCATCATTGACCTCCAGCAACTCCATAGCCATCTCGTAGCTTTCAATCTATGCCCCAGGCTGTAAGTCGGCCGTATAATTAGGCACCTTTCTGGGCCCTTTGAAATCCTTGGGCAAACGCTCGTTACGCAGAGCCGGCACTAGACAGGGGACACCTCCGGTCCTGGTGGTCGCGCCTGCCTCAGTAGAAGTCGTCGGAAAAACCGGAAAAGGCTGGTAAGCCGCCAGCCGAGCCGCCCGCTCAGCCTCTTGATGTATTTTGTCCTGATCAACCAAGTTAAGAGCTCCATCGCGCGCTGGGTCATGCCCGCCTGGCTGGTTACGGCGTCGGGCGTTGCTTGAAACGGTCGCTGAATCCATGTGCTTGCTATAACTCGGGCTCCGGCTTGGATGAGGGGTCGAATGAATCCTGTCCCGGCTATACGAGTACGCCTCCTATTGTGCCAAAGCTGTCTAAAGAAGCTCTCTGATCCTTTGAGTTTCAACCGCCGTCGGGGAGTCGCCCTCCATCAGGAGAGTCGCCAATCGTGTCGCCGCAGCAGTCATGTTCTCCAATGGGTTAGAGTAATGACCCAATGGTGTTGGTATATACTGAGGCAGAGCGGTATTCATCCGGGGATGTTCCATCATACGTGGCTGAACCGGCGTTCCAGCCCCGGGTGCCGCAACCCGGTCTATCTCCGGCGGGTTACTGGGCCCTGCACCGGGTGTATGGAAGAGGTTTCGAGGATCGTAAACCGGAGGGAGCCGAGACTGAGTCCTTTGGTGTCTTCTTCTCGTGACCTCGTTGGATGCATTCTGATCCATCGTGAGCCGGAAAGTCTGCGCCTGAATCCGCTGAGCCTGAGCGTCCAGAGCCACCTGCTCTACGGTCATCCTGACATCTTCCGCTGCCAGGTCTTCCATAGCCTGCACTATATCTTGTTTTAACTGCGCCACTTCCGCATCATGTTGAGCTTGATCTGCCGGGTTGACCGCGGTGGCTAACTGAGCAGTCATCTTATCCATGAGATCCATCAACACCTAAGCCGACGGGCGCACAGGGCCTCCTGTCCCGGCTGCCGCTGACCCGGAGGTTATTGCTCCCGTTGTTGTGGAGTTTTGAATGGGTTGTGTGCCAGCCATGAAGATCCCAACTCTGCTCGGCGGCTCAAGGAGGTCTAGAATACTGCTGCCATCGGAACAGCCCCAAGCCCGCCGTCTTGTAGTTGATACAACAAATCCGTCTCGCCCGTGGACGACTCACCATCAGAATAGATGGCCGTCTCACCGTCAGATGCAGATCCTTCAGAGAGTCCTTCGTGGATGCATCCCACGAAGGCACCCTTCATGGCTAGCAGAGCCCGGGCGGGTCTCGCACGCTGAGCCATCTCGACGAGGTCAGTGCAGATGTCCGGCTCAGGGCCCGGCTCACCGATCTTGCCGATGAAGACGTGAATTCCGCCAAAGGGGACCCGGTACCCGTACTCAATTGAGCCGGCGTTGGGGCCCCAGCCTGCATCGTCGATGTAGAGCTTGCCGCGACGACTCTTGGTCATCCGGCCCACAGCGTATCCCTTGAGCCCTTCGAAGCTTCCCTTCAAGAACTCAAATCCACCATGCGCTGGCCCCACAGTGGGCGCCAACTATCGTGGAATCGTCATGTCAGATGTCCTAGTGAAAGGACTTAGTCGTGGAGCCATCGCAACTAGGAAGCTTAAAGGGGTTAATCGGGACAAAGGACATGGGGTTTATTTTGGTTCGACCCCTTACGGTGAAGGTAAAAGCCCCCAAGTGATCAAAAGGTGATGTCATGGCACTGCTATGATAATCCCTGCTTGTGAACAACAACTTGAGCAACTGAAGAATATTCTTATGCACTTCACCGTGTATACTGGACTGAGAATTAATTAAGAAAAATTAGTTATATATGGTCCCCATCAACACTTCAGATAATCACTTTGAAGTTGTAGCCTCAAGACTGGGTTGCAAGATTGGATCTCTCCCTTTTCTCTATCTTGGGCTTCCCTTTAGCTTAACGAAGCCAAAATTGGAAGACTTTTGCCCTGTTCTTCAAACGATTGAGAGAAGACTTAATGGTTGTTCAACCTTCCGCTCTTATGGAGTTAAGTTAACTCTCATAAAGTTTGTTTTCATCAATTTGCAAATCTTCTACATGAGCGCCTTACTCTCCCTATTGGAATCATTGAGAAAAACAATAAATATCTCATACACTGCTTTTGGAGAAAATATGGCATGGAAGATAGAGGTACAGCTCTCATTGCTTGGAATTCTGCCTACCCAAAAAATCAAGGAGGCCTCAATTTTGGATTTGTTGTGCACAACAAATGTTTACTTATGAAAAATCTGCATAAATTCTTCAATGGGGAAAACTTACCATCGATCTCTCTGGTCAAGCAAGCCTACTATTCGGATGGTTTTGTGGAATGTGGGTTCCTTCTGGTGGAAAAGCATATACAGATTAATCCCATATTTCAAAGTTGTGGCCAAGAGTATTGTTAGAAATGGAGGCACAGTGAGGTTTTGGCAGGATGATTGGGGACATGGGCCCCTCCACACATAGGCACCTCGGTTATACTCTTATTGCAGCAATGCAGAACATGCTTATCAAGCAATTCATCCAAGCACTAGATCAACTGTCATTATTTCAATCCCCTCTTTCATTGAAAGCTTTTCAGCAGCTGCAAACCATTCAATTCTCAGATGCCCATGATATTTGGAATTACCCATGGGGCCACTCCTTTTCCCAATGAAGATATATAAGAAAAACACCACAGTTCAAGACTCTGCTCCAATCTTCAAAAAGCTTTGGAAGAACTGTGCCATGTTAAGATACAAGATTTTCTTCTGGCTGCTGTTACATGATAGAAACAACACAAGGAACCTGCTGCAAGGAAATCTTTCCATCTTCCTTCTTATAATTGTGAATTATGTGGTGAGAGGACTAAGGAAACTTCCATTCATTTATTCTGGGATTGTCCTTTTGCTCTAAATTGCTGGGATAGCATTGCTCCTATAAGAAACAGAGGGGTGTCTGCATTCGATAAAATCACCTTCAAAATTGTTTGGATTGCTTGCCACATGTGTCTCACGTGGTAAACCGTCGCTACCTCAGCTCGAGCGGGTCACATGACAAAATATAAAAGGTAGGCTCGGCGGCCACATCTGCTGTCAGCACACATGCGCGGGCCACCCTCTTTGCATGTACCACATGGATGCCCGAATACTCATCTGCATATATATAGCTAGTTAAATTAGCCGTGCAAGTGGAAGTTAGTATGGAAACTGCTCTTTTGCCCGCATAGCCCTTCGCTCCTGCCCATGTGCGAACTCCCATCTAGGGTTTTTCCTTGCCTCTCGCCGGCGCCGCCGGTCCGCCTCATCTTCTATGGTTCTTGGATCATGGAGAGGCACGGTGGATCCCGGCCCTTGCCAGCGGGAGGGCTCCATTTTTAGATGTTTTTCTGAGTTTCGTTAGGGTTTGTGACATGCTCAAGAAGATGAGGCGGCGGCAGCTTCTTGAAGATGAAATAAGGTCCTCCCCGCCTTGCCCCCATCTCGGTGATGTTTCAAGCATCGTCGGAAGGCGTGTGGAGGTTTGTCTCCGGCGGATCTCGTGGGATCCGGTTGACGTTTGTCTTCGGTGGATCCGACTAGATCCGGTCTTCATTCGTCTACATCTGTGTGTTTGCAGGTTGGATCCTTTCGGTCTATACTTCTCTTCATCGGCGGCGGTTGCTGTTCTGATGCGCTGATCCTATGGGGCCTTAGCACGACGACTTCCCGACTGTCTACTACAACAATGTTTGCCCGGCTCCAATGAGGGAGGGGCGACGCGCCTTCGGCTCGCTCAGTGGTTGTAGTCGTCGCTAGGTGGTTTACGGACCTGGATGTAAATTTTACTTCTAGTGTTTTTTATACTACCTTGACAGTTGATGAATAGATCAAAAGTTTCTCGAAAAAAAATAGCCGTTCGTGAAAGCTAAGCAGGATTACTGTTGCGGCTAGGCAGAACTTTCAGCTAATCCTGATTGAGCCGGCTGTGTTTTTTCCACGCCTAACTAATTAGGTTCGTTCTTAGTACTACAAGGCTTTCGCTATCGTCCCGGACATTATTATAATCACCGGAATAGACTAATCCATCTTCTCATATATACGTGCATACACTTATCCCTATGAACGCACATACGCACACACTACGCCTATGAGCATCTCCCAAAGACCGAGCCGGCATATCATCCTGAAATTTACGAAGTCATTGTAAGCACCTCGTCATCGACGGGACGTCTCCTCCCACTGAATATGCATCGTCGGAAATCCTGAAATAAATTCAGAAATAAATGCGAGCACCAAGACTTGACCCCTGACGGGCTGGGGATACCACAGTCCTTCTAATTAACCATCCATCTTCGTACATACAATCCGCAGCAGGTGTGGTGAGCAGTTTTCAAATCATTCAAATTTTCGTACGTACATTCTACTGTACGTGTGGTCGTTCATCTTTGGGATGCAAAATTGACCTCTGTACGATTACACGGCCGTCTCTTGACTATCACATCACATGTTCACAACTACTCCCTCCGTTTTAAAATAGATGACTTAACTTTGTACTAAAGTTAGTACAAAGTTGAGTCATCTATTTTGGAACGGAGGAAGTATGTAGCAACATTGCATGTGGCAGATACACGTAGGCCCTCGTGGAGAAAAAAGATAAACCCCTGAAAGGGCGTAAAAGGAAGAAAAGAAAAGGTCTTCTTGACTATCACAACTATATGCCGACATTGTACAACGTATTATCTGACTATAGCATGATTCCACGGATGTGGCAGACACACGTAGGCCTTTGTGGAGAAAAAAGTTGAACCACTGAAAGCGCAAAAAAAAAAAAAAATCTTCACATTGTACAATGGCAGAACCTCATATATGCGCAGATACATCCACCCTATAAACACACGCATACATAACCTACTCCTATGAGCACCTTCGGGATAGTGAGTCGCATCACATATTGAGATTGATGAAACAACATGTTTACTTATGGTGCTATCAATGCATGTGTGGTTGTACTTGTACCCCTAGAAAACTATTGGTCTTCTCATGGAAAAAACATCGAGTGGGTTGACAATATGGCATCTATAAGTCGTACAAAATACTGAAATCCAGGTTTCAACTGCACATTACAAAATGAAGGGCGCAAATCAACTGTGATTAGCGTCCTATATGTTAGTATTCCATGCACTATTTATATCTTGATTTGTCTTCCCTTTTTTTCCTTATCTGTATGTAAAGTGAATTTGAATAAAAAGTTGTGGGCTTGTAGACACTTCCTATTTACTCACTCATTTGTTTCCAAATAGTTTCATAACATTTTAGACGTGCTACCGTCCATCGCTAACAATTGTAGCACCTAAAGTGAGTGTACCACTGTAACCCCTCTCTCTCTCTCTCCCTCTCTCTCTCTCGGTGGTCAGACACACAGCAATGAGTGTTGTAGAAATTCCCTACAAGTCCGCTTTTCCAAACGTTCTATGTATTTTTTTTTAGGGACAAACATGACATGTTTTTTACGAGGAAACACATGCAAATACATCACAAGTATAATAAGTAATTTATCTTGCAGGTTTATGAGAGCTTGGACATACTGTGAAAAATGCATAACGGCTTGTTTGGCATAGGGGGGTTAGGGCATCTCCAGCCGCGCCCCCAACAGGCCCTCCCCAGGCGATTTTGCCGTGCCGGCGCCAAAAAAAAGGCCCCAGTCGCGCCCCCAGAAGCTCGTTTTTCGCCGGCTCGGGCCAAAACTGGTGCCGGCGGACCCAGGCGAACCCGCGCCTGGGGCGCTTGAGGAGCAGCGCATAAAGCGCGTGGGCCCGCACTAGAGGCGACCCGAGGGCCTTTTCCCGCCGTTTCTTGACGCTTTTCTCGCTTCTCTCCCGCTCGCTCACCTTCCTCCCACCATTCTCTCCCTTTCTCCCGCCAAACCCCCTCCCGCTCGCCTTCCGCCGCCAGAGCAACGACGAGAAGCTCGAGGCATGGTACCTGGTGCAGCGCGGCCTCATCCTGAACGAGCTGCCGACGGCAACGCCGACGACGCCGACGACGCCCACGACCACACGGACGCCAAGCCAGAGCGACGCCTCTACATCGCCGCCAGCGATGTCGAAGCAGCGCCGACGCAGCCCAAAGACCGGCAGCTCCGACACCACCGAGCTCACGACGCCGACTCCGCCAACGCCTGGAACCAACCCCGCCGAGTGAACCGGCCCCGCCGAGGCGGCGGCGCTCTGTTTTTTGTAACGCCAGACTACGTTCGATCGCCGGATTTGCGGCGTCTTTTGAGAGCGGGAACGACCAACTTTTAATTTCCGCATCACAGGGCGGGGCGTGGGGCGTGATCGAGCTAGCTCGCCCCGGGGGTTTAACTAGCGCAGCACGCCCCCAGGCCGCTCTATTTAGGCGCCCTGGGGGGCCGAACGGCGGGAGATGCCCTTAGGGAGTGTATAAGTGGGGATTATCCCCAAATTGATGGGGTGAAACCTATCCCTTAACCCAGTCCCCTCAATCTTGGAGAAAACGCTAGGTCAGGGTAGTGGATTGAACAACATAACCATCTCGGGGTTTTGTGGGGATTTTCAGGGTTCAAGGACTCCAATACCAGCCTACCAAACAACCATTTTGGATTTTCGGGATCGATCGGTATTATCCACGTAATCCCTTTGATACCTCTCTACCAAAAAAAAGTCCTAAGGGGGGTTATGCAGAAACCACCATCAGCGGGGCCCATGCACCTAGTATGTTGCCGCCACGTGAATTGGTCCTGCCCTAGTCAGGTTGGTTTAATTCACCTCTCATCCCCCTCCCCCCCCCTCCTGGCGCGCACGTCAGGTTTTGGATTCCATTATTTGGGTCCTAGTTGGGTACCTATTCGGATCCCCATGAGGCCTAACATAAAATTAGGTCTAGAGCAAATATGTATATGGATAATTTCCAGTCAAAAAATGTATACATAACTCCACTGTTAGATTTCATCAGTAGAACAGAGCTCGACACATGTACCATTCTTTACTTCATCATTAACAACACGATGCCCTAGTGATGTCTAAATAAATATTGTCATGTAACTTGGCAAAATTTTGACAACGCCTTTTTTTTCGAAAAGGGGGGCTTCCCCGGCCTCTGCATCAGCATGATGCATACGGCCATCTTATTAATCATAACATAGTCCACAAAGTATCCAAGTCTGAAAGTTGATAACTAGAAAAATAAGAAAAGGCTCACAGAGCCGAAGGCTAGATACACAAGCTAGCCAAAGCACAAATACATCACAGCGGTTGGCTCTAAAATAGACAGAAAACTAATTGCCTATCCTATTACACGACCGCCATCCAAACCGGCTGAATATATCCCGAGCTACCGCCTCCCATCGGGTAGCAGCGAGAACCAAAAGCTCCACGGCCTCCGTCGGAGTGAGTAGCGACCAGAACGGATAAGAGCCGTAGCTCAAAGATAACCTGCAAAACATGGATATTTGTTGATCTGTTAAAGACGAAGTCATTTCTGCAGTTCCAAAGAGCCCACAAAAAGGCGCAAACCCCCAAGCGAATGTGTTTTGCTAACCCGGGCTCTACCCTAGTTAGCCATGTCCCAAACAGCATGTGAACCGTCCTTGGTGGGGTAATATTGAAAGCGACTTGAATCGTCGTCCAAAGAATTCTAGCTAGTGGGCAGTCAAAGAAAAGATGTTTAATGGTTTCACCCTGATCACAGAAACTACACCTAGTAGGTCCTGTCCAATTACGCCTAATAAGATTATCCTTTGTTAAGATCACCTGTTTATGTAGGAACCACATAAACACCTTGATCTTTAAAGGAGCTCTGACATCCCACACATGCTTTGAAGTGGGAATCGAGCTAGAATTAATAACATGCACATACATTGATTTAACCGTGAATCCACCCGACCTAGTGAGATTCCAAAGAATTTATCGGAGTTGTTGAGATAGTTGTACCTGCATGAGTCTCCTAACTAGATGCAGCCACTCTTCCCAACGATTGCCCACTAACGATCGTCTAAACTGGATATCCAGGGGTACCGAAGCGAAGACCGATGCAACCATAGCGTCGCGCCTTCACTATCACGATCTGAGGGCGGATCTTTGGATTGCTAGGCGCCTCTCAAGCCAAGTATCCTCCCGTAATCTCGTGCTCGCACCATTACCAACTAAATGCGTTGACCTCTCAAAAATGAAAGCTTCACTTTCATAAGCCCTTTCAAAAGGGTGAATCAGTTGGTCTAACCGACACCGAGCCAAAGTTTTGGTTTGGAGATACTTGTTACGCAAGATTTGAGCCCACAAGGCGTCGGCTCGAGGATAACTTCCACAACCACTTACTAAGCGAGCACTGTTCTTAACTTCGAGATTCTCAATCCCCATACCCCCTTGGTCTTTCGGTCTACAAATGATATCCCACTTCGCTAACCGATATTTTCTCTTAAGCTCATCCCCCTGCCAAAAGAACCGCGATCGATAGAAGTCCAGTCTTTTCCTAACGCCAACTGGCACTTCGAAGAAGGACAAAAGGAACATGGGCATGCTCGTGAGCACTCCATACGACATGAGCTTGCCCTTCCAACAACTTAGCTTCTTCTCGAAACGATCCTCAATACACTTCCATTCATTATTCGTGAGCTTACGGTGATGAATAGGAATTCCTAGGTAGGTGAAAGGCAGCTCACCCAAACCACACCCGAACAACTGCTTGTAATCCTCTTGTTCCTCTTTGGCTCTCCCAAAGCGTAACAATTCACTTTTAATGGAAGTTAATTTTAGCCCACTTAGCTGCTCAAATAAACAAAGCAGCAACTTGTGTTCTAGCTTTTACCAAGTCATGCTCCATGAAGATAATAGTGTCATCAACAGTATTGCAGGGATGGATATCCCCCATCCACTAAGTGTGGCACCAAGCCCCTATTTGGCCAACTTCCTTGGCTCTCCCTAACAACACCGCCAACATATTGGCTACTATGTTGAACAGAATAGGGACATCGGATCTCCCCGCCGCAAGCCCTTATGTGTGCGGAAGTAATGACCTACATCGTCATTCACTTTTATACCAACACTACCCTTTTGCGTAAAGGTTTCGATCGGTCTCCTCCACCCTCGTGGAAACCTTTCATACGTAAGGCTTGTTGCGAAAAGGCCATTTAACTTTGTCATCGCTTTCTCAAAGTCTACTTTAAAGATGACTCCATCAAGCTTCTTAGAGTGGATTTCATGGAGCGCCTCATGCAACACCACCACCCCTTCAAGGATGTTTACATGCGGCATGAAAGCAGTTTGGGATTGCTGCACCACGAATCGCGCAATCTGTGTGAGCCTCGTTAGTCCCAACCTTGGTAAAAATTTTGAAACCGACATTCAAGAGGCGATGGGACGGAACTGCTCAATCTCGAGGCGTCGGTCTTCTTTGGAAGCAACGTTATCGTTCCAAAGTTCAAATGAAAAAGTTGCAGCCGTCAAACAAATAAGTCATGAAACATGGGTAGCGACCCCCTTAATAATATGCCAACATCTTTTGTAAAACTCTGCGGGAACCCATCCGGTCCGGAGCCTTATTGTTCTCCATCGAGAGATGGCATCGTGAACCTCTTTTTCCGTAAACGGCGCCACTAGCATGTCATTATCAGCAGCAGTTAATTGAGGCACATCCTCAATCTCGACTCGTCGAGGACACAGCGCTATCCTCCGGCGGTCCAAATAACTGCTTGTAGTATTCAATGATGTAAAGCTTAAGGTTATCGTGACCGACAATTGTGCCTTCATCTTGCTCGAGCTGAAAAATTCTTTTCTTTACTGTGTTTGCCATTCGCAATCAAATGAAAGAATTGAGTATTCGCATCCCTTGGATTACCTTGCGAACCTTTGCTCGAAGCGCCCACTTCAGCTCTTCTTCGCGGAGAAGTTCCTTTAACCTCTTTTCGCATCAACCTTACAAAGACAAATCCATGAGGTTGAAGAACAAATGATTCAGCTTTAACATCTAGGTATTGGATAATCTCCGAGTCTGTCTTTCTCAACCTTATAAACTCCACTTAGATGTTTAGCCCAACCCGAAGAAAGCACCTCAAGTGCGAATCTTATTCTCCCATCTCTCGACAAAGCGATCTACCCTGGACTCTCTAGCCCACTCTCTGGCAACAATATCCAAGAAGCCTTCTCTCTCAAACCATGCCGTTTCAAAAGAGAAAGTATTCTTGTTTCCCACATGCCTTGGCTCCCCTGAGTCAACAAATAGCGGAGTGTGGTCCGAAATCCCTCGTGTGAGAGCTTGCACCGTGACCAGAGGGAACTTCTGCTCCCATTCGGTACTTGCCAGAACCCGATCCAACTTCTCATATGTCGGATTTGGTAAAGAGTTAGCCCAGGTAAATTGTCTACCAGAGAGTTCGATTTCTCTCAAATCCAAACTCTCAATGATGGTATTAAACATAAAGGACCAGCGCCCATCAAAATTATCGTTATTCTTTTCATCCCGCCTCCTAATAATATTGAAGTCCCCCCCAACCAGGATAGGGAGTTGTTCGGACCCGCACATTCGAACCAGGTCAGCCAAAAATTCTGGTTTAAGCTCGGTTGCGCCCCATAAACCGCCACCAACACCCGCTTAAACCCATCTATTTTGGATCGACTCTGAATTTCACCGCAAAGTCGCCCATAACAACACTCCGGACTTCAAGGGAATCGCATCTCACACCCAAAGAAGATGCCCCGGACCTCCCTCTTGGAGGCAGACAATGCCAATCGAATTCAACCCCTCCCGACAAAGTGCTAAGAAACTGAGGTGCAAAATTATCCCTACCAGTTTTAGAGAGAGCAATGAAATCTAAACGGTGTTCTAAAGACGCCTCCGCTAGAAACCTACGTTTAGCCAAGTCTTTAAGACCTCTGCTATTCCAGAATATTCCTTTCATAGGTCATCATGGAATTTTTTGGCCTTACGAATTCTAGCACTCCTGCGTACCGCGGATGCAGGGTACACCTTCCGCTTCCACTTACGTTTAGGAATGTTATCACCCGTAGCCCGGTCCTCATAACCGTGCTCCGGTTGAGCATGAGCAGCATCGTCTGCCTGGATTTCATCCTCATCAGGCTTCGCAGATAGTGGGACAAGATCCGCACAGAATTTATCAAGTACCATAACACCCAAGGCCTCAATCTCCGCATCATTCATAGGTTTTACTGCCGCTAGGTTTCTAATAGACTCCAAGGCCCGTTCCGCTTCCAAATCTAATAGATCATTAACCGAGTTTTTAATTTCCAAATTATTATTCCCAAGAGACACCCCCACTTGGTTGGCATTATTAATAATCTCATCCTTAGAGAAATGCAGAATGGAATTTGAAACATTAACTGACATACCTGTAGTGCTCTCCACATCACGCAGCTTGGCCGCCCGCATAGCGCACCTCTGCTGCAAATCATCCACCTCCGGAAGGTCCTGGAGACGAGAGCTCGTCCGCCTCCCCTCGGAGGCCGGGTCGCGGATCCCGCCGAACGCGATCACCTCCTCCCGAGTAGCGGCTCCCGGAGTAGGCCTGGGAGAGGAGGGCCTCGGAGGAGATGGGGAGATGCCTGACGGAGTTGGCACGAGCCTCCCGCCTAGTCCGACCCCCCAGCCGGGCGTCGTGGCAGCCGTGCGTTCGGCTGAAGGACCGCCGTCGGTACAAGAGGTTCAGGGGCCACCTGCCCCTGACGCACGTCCAGCTCGACCGGCGGCCCCACCACCAAGGAGGGCCCCGCGAGACGGACCTCCAGGGCCTCCTGCCCCAAAGGTAAGCCACCGCCGCCGGACACCGGTGCCTGTGCCGCCTGCGCCGAAACAGGAGAGCGAGAGGGGGTCGTGGCCACCTGCCCAGACGCCCCTCCCCTCCGCGAGGAGATCGGGGACCCTGATCTCTCTGGCGACTCCCGAGGCCCCACCTCACGGAACCCACGGTCACAGAAGCTGGCCGACCGCCGAGGTGACAGCCCAAAGTCCAGGACCGGGAGCGAATGCTCGAACACGTCATCCGAGTCCACCCGATCACTCCACAGACGAGGCGGTGCTGACGCCGGCAAAAAAGATCCAAACCGCAGTGAGTTATGAGGTAAAGACGAAGCCGGGGACTGCTCCCTCCCAGCTCCGTCCTCCGGCTCCTGAGCAGCAGGCCCCGAACCATTGGGCTCCTGTGCTGCCTCGTCTATCCGCTCCCTGGGAGCGCCGGTATCATCACCCCCATCGTGCATATCCACGTCAGTGCTAGCAGCAACCTCAGCAAATAACTCTGCATCCTCAAACTCAATATCAAGTGGGAACACCTCGCCTCTATAGGTCCAGTTGATGACGTCCGGAACATACTCAATGTCCAGAATACTGACTCGCAGCCAAGCCACCCCCTGAGCTCTAGTGAACGCCATATCCACTTTCTCCGTCTTACCGACCATAATGCCCAAACTAGCCACCACACGCACATCAGAAAGAGCCTCAGACGGCGCCCCCGAGAAACGCAGCCACACCTGAGTAAGTGGTTTCCCCTTAGGCTCCACTTTCTTCCACTCGTGGAACTCCAAAATGCCTTTCGTGCCTGGCACCTTACACATCCCAAAACTCAACAAACGCTGCAAGTCCTCAGTCGAAGGAAACTCCACTCTGAAAACTCTATCCTCCATGGGTACGAGGTCCCACTGAAACTCACCCGAGCCAACTCCAAGTCTCGCACAACCGAGCCTCGAGAAACATCTCCTGTGTCACCTTGACCAAACCAGTAGTAAGGCTCGGTGTGTCAACTGGGATCTCCTACGCCGCCCTTGAGACTAAGAACATCAGCTCCGCAAGACACACCATATACAATGAAGAGCTGGAATGTGGTCCCTCAGCAAAGGACAATCCCTAAACATGCGCGAGCTTACCACAGGGACTCGCACAGCTGGGCCACACACTCCATGATGAAGTGACCCTTCTCTCCGCGATCGGTAACAAAGCATCCTCTCCTTCTTCCGAGCGTGCTTGAAGCCCTCTCAAGATCAGCCCCTGAACCACCTCAGCCTCCTTCGCAGTCCCAGG
The DNA here is from genome assembly GCA_021437245.1 of Aegilops speltoides. Lineage (NCBI taxonomy): Eukaryota > Viridiplantae > Streptophyta > Magnoliopsida > Poales > Poaceae > Aegilops > Aegilops speltoides. The sequence continues at coordinate 448,478,532 of CM038145.1, read as the reverse complement.
AACCTCAGCAGCCGCAAGTGCATTTACCACCTCCATCGCCTGGGGAGGTAGCTCCTGCGGTGGCTGATCAGTCTCCATCGCCGCCCTGTCAGTGTCCTCATGTCAAGGGGGAGGCGGTCGGCGAAACCGTCCGCGGCCTCCACCACGACCACGGTATCCGCGATAACCTCCTCTGTGCCTGTTATCAGGACCTGAGGCCCCCTCAACGAAGCCTCCAGCCGGCCCCAGGAACGGTCTCTCCGCAGACCCGTCACTCTGCCAAGCATAACCCCGACCTCCTCCTGCTGAAGAAGAGCCCCGATGCTGGCCAACTCCATACGCATCATACCCGTCATCACCCCACTTGCCTCGAGGTGCATCAGTCGGTCTTCCACTGGTATAAGACTGATTACTCTGGACCGGATTCTGCCCCGATCGATTTTGCGCCTGGCGAACCGCCAGGTGAGGCGGCGGTGCGCGCTGACCCCCGGACGGTGCAGCCACCGGAACAGCAGCGGCACCGGCAGCCACCGTGGCGGCCGAAGTCTCGGCCCGCATACCAGCCGTCACCGTCGTCGGCGCATTAACCGGAGCCACCGGCGCTGCCGGCGAGGAGCCCCACGCCCGTCCCAGAGCTGCGCCGCCGGCGAGGAGGACGAGGCCTCCCGCCCACTCCAGCCGCATAAGCCGCCCGGTGGCTCGTGGCGCGGCACGGCCGCCACCGATGGCGGCGGCACCGAGGCCGAGCGCCAAGCGCCCGAATCGCCTCGGCGAGGCACCACCTCGACCGCCGCACTGGCGCGACAGCCGGCGGCGGCGGCCGCCCCGCCGGCGGAGCGCCCGTCCCGACAGCTGGCGGCATCGACGGGCCGCCACGTCCAGCCCGCCGCGAAGCAGCAGCAGGGGGTCCCACGCCGACCAGCCATGAGCAGCGGCGGGATCCTCCTCGCCTGCCCAACCACGCCGCGGAAAACCGAAGAACCTGGCGATGAACCCTAGCGGCACGAAGCAGCGGCGTAGGGTCGATCGACGTGCATGGCAGGATAACCTCACAGGGCCTTCTTAGATCGACACACTGGGCCTCATACCCATATTTTTCCGGCCCACATGCAACCAGGCCCAAAGGCTCCCGATCTGGCCCAGCCGCACCAAGCAGCCGAGCGATCGCGGCAGCCCTGGACGAGCGGATCGCGGCCGCCGTGGCCTCCATGGCCGGCGCCGGCGGCGGCGCATTTCGGGTCAACAGCCTCCGTCCCTTCTTCTTCCGAACCGTAATCCACGCATCCGGTCGAATGAGATCAAACACAGTTAGTTTCGGCAAACATACCTTGGGTAAAGGTCCCTTCCATGGACGAATCGCCGATGCCGCCGTCTTTCTATGCACGATCCGGCGAACGATCTCGATCTTCTCTCCCTCTGGCAGTCCCTCCCGAGCCAGATCATCCCTCGGAACCACCTTGTCCACCGTGGTCGCAACCTCCTCCTCCGAATAGCCTGAATGAAAAAATTCACAAATAAGGTCCGACGGCGTGGGGGAAGGCGGTGGCTCCTCCGGCGGCTCCGCTCCGTCCTCGTCCGCGTCATCTTCGTCAGCTCCGGCTAGAGCCCAGAAGCGCCCGCCCATCCGCCGGCGATCACCGGCATCGGACGGGGGCTCCGCCGTCGGGCGCGGAGATCGCCTAGGATCGCCCCCCCGTCGCCCCGCAACGGTCATTGCCGGGACAACCAGGGTTTCTACCTTGGCTCGTCAGCGCCAAAATTTTGACAACGCCTAAGAGCAACTCTAACCAACTCCACTAAATTTGCCTCTCTAAGGCCCTTTTAGGATGGCTCCCTAGAATCGGATGAGCTCCACAAGTGGTAGCTGAAGACATCACATGGCATCAATGGTTGGTAGCAGAAGGAAAATTTCATGGCGATTGGCAGTAGTTGGTTTTGGGGGTACAATGGCGGGAGGATTGAGGTGAGTTTAATAGGGAGAGGGTTGGGCTTGCTTTGTTTTTTTTTAAATACTAAATTAATAGGGTGGAGAGTAGGGGGGGGGGGGATTGCTCCAGCCAGTGTAACAATGTGATTAAGTAATCCACAAGAGGTGCCACATTGACGTTTTTGGCGCTGAAAGATAACAAAGTATGATATGTCACTTGCTTGTAAAAACCATATGTAAGATTCTTGTAGCAAACTTACATATTGTGGATATTTTTCTGTTGTATATGATATCATTTTAATTAACGCTCACAAATTGTAAAGCTTATATTTAAGCAATCGATCAACAAATATATATTTTTGACAAAATGTAGCAATGCTATCTTTCTCATTCATTAAGAGAGAATCGTCGGAGCCGGAAAATTACAAGCAAATACTATGAAGAGATGAAAAAAAATCCCATCGTCATCGTGACCAAACAACAGGAGAATTGCAAGGAAATACAAGAAAGAGATCAAACAAATCACACCGAGAGCAACAAAGGAGCTACACGGATGGAAAGACTATCCCAAATCTCGCCAGTGCAACCAACGCAAGGGAAGATTTCAACTTTCATCTTCACTGACCAAGTAAGGCGAGAACGCTTTGAGCTTGACGTCCGGTGGTCCCCGGCAATACTCCTCAAAAGAGGGGGAAGGAGTGTCGAAAGGGAATGCGGCGATGTAAGGTGATTCACAGACTCACTAATCCGGCAGATGAGACCATTATGCTCTTCCATAAAACTGGTCAAATGGCAAGACAAACAAACCCACCTCAGCATGGATCTACGTCAGAAGTAAGAAGAACTAGGACCAGCCACCACGAATACCTGCAGCCTCGGTTAAAAAAAAACACCTGCAGCCACGGACCTCAAACCGGCCAACTGCAGGAAAGAACATCGGTTTGTCTAGATCATGCTTGCCCGTAGGTCGTACTACCTCCATCGTGTTTATTAGAGGGGAAGGCTAATGCGCGCGCGCCCGTTGCAGCGGTCAAATTCCGACAGAGGCGCTGTTCCTGATTAAGAAAGTGCATTAAGACCCATTAATGTTGATTAAGAAATTAGGAAGGCCCCCACCCCGTGAAAATCAGGGGGGGCATTTATTGATGGATGGAAAGTTTGGTGGGCCCACCGAAAAATCAGGGGGCTGTAGATTATGAAGTGCAATGCACAACGGAATACTTGCATCGTTGAAGGGGTAGAGGAGGTCACCATTCGAATAGATGGAAACAACTACGGGTGAATTGGAAAGTAATAATACAACTCAGAAAAGAATGAATTGGAAAGAAATACATCGCTTATGGAAACAGATTCGAGTTGCAGGAAGCGGATCGAGCGTTGACGCGCGCGGTCGTGAAAGAGTCCTTTCGGTTTATTAGTCCCCCTCACATTTTGAATCAAAATTGCCCATAGATTCAACTAGCAAAACATTATGTATATGTACTCCCCTAGATTCATATTACTTGTCGCTAATTTAGTACAAACTTGATACAACTTTGTACTAAACCAGCGACCGGTAATATGAATCAAGTAACAAAAGGTTTATCATTGGAAACTTATTTGAAATACTAATCTATCAACATAATTTTTACGGCATGCAATTTATATTTTACTAGTCAAATCTAAGGTCAAGTTTAGCACAAAATACAAAAAGAACTCATAAATTTGGACGGAGGTGGTATGCTAGTAAAACACAGCGACGTGTATCTCCAACGGTGCAGTTGGTCAGGAGTAAATTGCATAAAACCACCATATTGAGGGCTAGCTTTGCGAAAAAACACTAGGATACAGAATCATTGCAGAAAGCACCACGTCTAGCGTAATTGTTTTGCAAAAACCACTGATCGGCGGATCGGGCTGATTAAGTGAGTTGTGACAGGTGGGGCCCGTTTTTCGTGCACGTGGCACTCCAGGCCGTCCCGACAGCCGGCGGACGGTGTTAGAAGGCGCCGCTAGGTCTCGTCTTTAGTCATCCCCGCATCCGTCTCTGTTTCCCAATTCTTCTTCCCCCTCCCCCTCGCTCCTGCCGCCGTCGCCCCCTCCCCCTCGCTGCCCCCGCCGTCGCCCCCTTGCCCCTCGCACTGCAGAGATGCGTAGCCCGGTGAAAGGTGGAGTTGCTGGTGGCGGCGCTCCGCCCGGCAGCGAAGGAGAACCCGCAGTGGATCCAGGCGAGCTTTGTAGGAGCTCGAACCCTAGCAAGCCGACGGAAGAATAAGAGGAAGAGGACCCACAGTATTCGATGGAATACCGGGCGGCGAGAGCATTCGCCGCGGCGGTGAAGGCCAATCCGAAGGGAAGCCAACACATCGGGTCATCCTACGGCGGCATATAGTGAGATCCACTTTTCTTTGCTCTTCCCCTTCCCGTTCTCCATTCAATGAGTACTCTCATTCAATTACGTTGCTAGTGTACTCTAGGGTTAGGGTTCATATTGATCTATCCTATCAGATGGAGTAGATGCTGTGGATTTGTTGTCATGTGCTCTAGGGTTGACATAATTTAGATTAGTTCAGATTCTGTGATTCTGTGATTCTGTGATCCTGTTATCTGCTTTATAAGTGATAAAGGATTGTATTAGTGCACTGACATGAGTTGTTTCATTAGTATTATTCAGTTATAATTAAGCACTTATACTGCTATGTATTTTATATTATTTGCAGTCTAGATGATGAGGTTTGCGAATTGAGGATGCATTTCCATGACAGAGACAATATTGAGAGATCTATGATGATGTCAGACATAACATTTTACAACCTAGTAGCACTGATGGAAACAGAAGGTTATGGATTTAAAGATTACATGTACTATGTCAGGGATCCTGGGCTAGGTATAGAAGGAATGGAAGAAATAGATGATGATGACAAGCTTGAGTAAATTCTAGACAACATAGCATTGCAAAATCAAAAGATATTGAATGTGACAGTTGTTAGGGCAAGTTCTCCCAATGCTGCAACTATAAACACCAGCTCCAATGTTATTGAGAAGCAAATCCCTCTAGATGAAATTGGAGAGCCCAAACTATATCAGATAGATGAAGGAGGAGTGTTGTTTAGTGCAGGAAATGTGCATGTAGCAGCAGCTAGTTCAGAAGCAGCAGAAATGGAGCCAATGCCCATACAGTTTCAAACACAGCATAGCACAAACAATTTGGAGGAGCAACTTGCTTTAGGTTATGTACAAGTGGAAGAAAATCCTGTAAACAATTTAGAGGAGCAAATGGAAATTGAAAAGGTTATGGAGGAGACAAGGAGGAAGGAAATTCAAATGTTTAGGAGGAGAAAAGCTGCAGTGATGGATAATGAGGAGGACAGTGGTGATGATGATTTGGAAGAATATGGTGATATCCTTGCTAGGCTTGAGGAGATGAAAAGACAAAGGGAAGATCCATTCCTTCATTTTGAAGGGGACACAGATGTTGAGGAAATGTATGAGACAGAGGAGGAGGATGCACCATATGAGCCTGAAAGTGAAGAAGAGGAGGAAGAGGATGAAGAGGGTACTCTGGAGGAAGAGAGTAATCTGGAGCAGGTAGGGGAATATGGGCGGAAGAAGAAAAAGGAGAAGAAACACAGAAAAGGCCCAACAAGCAAATCACATGCAAGTGTAGAGGAGTTGTTTGAGGAGGACTGGATACCATCTTCTGATGAAGACAAGAAACCAATGGACTTGGGTGTGGAAGATGATGATGGTGCAGAGACATTGGCATATGTCTTGCCCAATGGCGAAAAGCGAGCTAAGAAGATGAAGAAAAGGTTATGGTATGATGAGAATAGAGCTCACCCAAATGAGCAATTTGTGAGGCATCTTTGCTTCATTGATGTGTACCATTCAGAATGCACTTCAAACAATGCACATTGCACGTAACAGAACTATGAGTACCATAGAAATTGTAGTGACAGGTTATAGCACAATGCATAGATGAGACATGCCCTTTTATATATCAGCTTCTCAGATTGCAAATGAGAAGACTTTTACCATAAGGAAGCGGTATGTGGTGCACACTTGTCATACGTGTCGAGAACACAAAAGTTCTGCTAAGTGGGTTGCAAAGTTTTGTGAGGAAGCAATCAGAAATGACCCATGCACAATAATCACTACTATAATTAACACTGCAAAGAGCAAGTATGGAGTGGAAATATCAACCCACATGGCATACTGGGCTAAGAAGGCAGCAAAGAATGTTGTGTTAGGAGATCGAAGGCCCAAGACACTAGGATTAGGGATTATTTGCAGGCTGTGCTAGATACTAATCCAGGTTCAAGGTGTATAGTGACAACAAGACATTTGAGGGAGCATCCAAGCACAAACCCTAGGTTTCATGGATTATTCTATTGCCTAAATGGATGCAAAGAAGGGTTTCTGAGTGGCTGCAGACCATTCATAGTTAATTCCTTGGTATCTAATGTGTGTTTGAATAATGGTGTTTTCAAATAGTTTGCCTAATGTGTTAACTTGTTATAGGTCGGATGGATGCTTCATAAAGCTCACTCTTGGTCAACAAATCCTTGTCACATCGGAAGAGATGGGAACAATAATATATTTCCCATTGCTTTTGGAATTGTTGATAAGGAGGACACAGATTCCTGGACTTGGTTTCTGTATCAGCTGAAGGTAGCACTAGGTGGCCAATCTGGGAAGTTTGGCAACTACACAATAATTTCTGATAGGCAGAAGGTAATGAAATCCACTTGTGCTAGCTTTCATTTAATTCTTTCCCAATCATTTCTAGTAGTTACTTGCATTTAGGTGTAGCTACTTTCTGTACACAATCATTTAGTTCTTTTTAGTAGTTACACAATCATTTAGGTGTAGTCACTAAGTTAGCTTTACTTAAATTCACACAGGGCCTGCTTAAAGCCATAAACAGAGTCTTTCCCAATTGTCCACAAAGGTTTTGCCTCAGGCACATTTACCAGAACTTTCAAAATGCTAGGTTTAGAGGGCCAGAATTGAAGAAATACATGGATGAAGCAAGTTACTCATACACTGAACATGGTTATAATGTTGCAATGGATGAGTTGAAGAGAGAGTGTGAGGCAGCATGGGCTTGGCTTAGTAAAATCCTAAAGCACACTTGGGCCAGACATGCCATGGACACAAATTGCAAAACAGACTTAGTAGTTAACAACTTAAGTGAGGTTTTCAACAAGTGGGTTCTAGATGTCAGGGCTAAGCCAATAAGGACCATGGTTGATGGAATTAGAACAAAATTAATGGTCAAGTTTAATACAAATAGAACCAAGACTCAGACTGTCAGATGGGAGATTTGTCCAACATATGTAGAGAAATTGGAGGAAGCAAAGAAGTGGTCTAGAAACTGCCAATCATTGATGGCTGGCCCCAACCTTTTCCAAGTAACTAGTGAGGAGAGAACATATGCTGTCAACCTAGCACATAGGACTTGTGGTTGTAAGAAGTGGGTGTTGGGGAACGTAGCAGAAATTCAAAATTTTCCTACGTGTCACCAAGATCTATCTATGGAGAAACCAGCAACGAGGGGAAGGAGAGTGCATCTACATACCCTTGTAGATCGCTAAGCGGAAGCGTTCAAGAGAACGGGGTTGAAGGAGTCGTACTCGCCGTGATCCAAATCACCGGAGATCCTAGTGCTGAACGGACGGCACCTCCGCGTTCAACACACGTACAGCCCGGTGACGTCTCCCACGCCTTGATCCAGCAAGGAGAGAGGGAGAGGTTGAGGAAGACTCCATCCAGCAGCAGCACAACGGCGTGGTGGTGATGGAGGAGCGTGGTAGTCTAGCAGGGCTTCGCCAAGCACCGCGAGATCTGAGGAGAAGGGAGAGAGGTATGGCTGCGCCAACAGGTGGAGGAACTCATGTGTTGGGCTGCTCCTATGCCTCACTATATATAGGGGGAGAGGGGGCTGCGCCCCCACCTAGGTTTCCACCCTAGGGGGCGGCGGCCAGCCCCCAGATCCCATCTGGGTGGCGGCCAGAGGGGGAGAGAGGGGGAGGCGCACCCAGGGTGGGCCTTAGGGCCCATCTGCCCTAGGGTTTGCCCCCTCCCACTCTCCCCTGCGCCTTGGGCCCCTTGTGGGGGGCGCACCAGCCCACCTAGGGCTGGTTCCTCCCACATGGCCCATGCAGCCCTCCGGGTTGGTGGCCCCACTTGGTGGACCCAGGACCCTCCGGTGGTCCCAGACGTTCTGCTTAAAACCCAAACTTTTCCGGTGACCAAAACAGGACTTCCCATATATAAATCTTTACCTCCGGACCATTCCGGAACTCCTCGTGACGTCCGGGATCTCATCCGGGACTCCGAACAACATTCGGTAACCACATACAAGCTTCCGTTATAACCCTAGCGTCATCGAACCTTAAGTGTGTAGACCCTACGGGTTCGGGAGACATGTAGACATGACCGAGACGTTCTCCGGTCAATAACCAACAGCGGGATCTGGATACCCATGTTGGCTCCCACATGTTCCACGATGATCTCATCGGATGAACCACGATGTCAAGGACTCAGTCAATCCCGTATACAATTCCCTTTGTCTAGCGGTATTTTACCTGCCCGAGATTCGATCGTCGGTATACCGATACCTTGTTCAATCTCGTTACCGGCAAGTCTCTTTACTCGTTCCGTAACACATCATCCCGTGATCAACCCCTTGGTCACATTGTGCACATTATGATGATGTCCTACCGAGTGGGCCCAGAGATACCTCTCCGTTTGCACGGAGTGACAAATCCCAGTCTCGATCCGTGTCAACCCAACAAACACTTTTGGAGATACCTGTAGTGCACCTTTATAGTCACCCAGTTACGTTGTGACGTTTGATAAACCCAAAGCACTCCTACGGTATCCGGGAGTTACACGATCTCATGGTCTAAGGAAGAGATACTTGACATTGGAAAATCTCTAGCAAACGAACTACACGATCTTTGTGCTATGCTTAGGATTGGGTCTTGTCCATCACATCATTCTCCTAATGATGTGATCCGTTATCAACGACATCCAATGTCCATAGCGAGAAACCATGACTATCTGTTGATCACAACGAGCTAGTCAACTAGAGGCTCACTAGGGACATATTGTGGTCTATGTATTCACACGTGTATTACGATTTCCGGATAATACAGTTAAAGCATGAATAAAAGACAATTATCATGAACAAGGAAATATATAATAATACTTTTATTATTGCCTCTAGGGCATATTTCCAACAGTCTCCCACTTGCACTAGAGTCAATAATCTAGTTCACATCGCCATGTGATTTAACATTGACAGGTCACATCGCCATGTGACCAACATCATCAAATGAGTTACGGGGTTTGATCAAGTTTTGCTTGTGAGAGAGGTTTTAGTCAACGGTGCGAACCTTTCAGTCCGTGTGTGCTTTGCAAATTTTTTAGGTCATATTGTAAATGCTGCTTCCACACTCCACTTGGAGCTATTCCAAATGGTTGCTCCACTATACGTATCCGGTTTGCTACTCAGAGTCACTCGGATAGGTGTTAAAGCTTGCATCGACGTAACCCTTTACGCCGAACTCTTTATCACCTCCATAATCGAGAAACATGTCCATATTTACTCCAAGGACAATTTTGACCGCTGTCCAATGATCCATTCTGGATCATTCTTGTACCCTTGAGTGACTCATGACAAGGCACACTTCGGTGCGGTCCACAAAGATAGCATCTTTGTAGAGCCTATGTATAAAGCATAGGGGACAACCTTCGTCCTTTCTCTCTCTTTTGCCATGGTCGAGCTTTAAGTCTTAACTTCATACCTTACATGTCAGGCAAGAACTCCTTCTTTGACTGATCCATCTTGAACACCTTCAAGATCATGTTAAGGTATATGCTCATTTGAAAGTACCATTAAGCGTTTTTGATCTATCCTCATAGATCTTGATGCTCAATGTTCAAGTAGCTTAATCCAGGTTTTCTATTGAAAAACACTTTTCAAATAACCCTATATGCTTTCCAGAAATTCTACATCATTTCTGATCAACAATATGTCAATAACATATACTCACCAGAAATTCTATAGTGCTCCCACTCACTTCTTTGGAAATACAAGTTTCTCATAAATTTGTATAAACCCAAAATCTTTGATCATCTTATCAAAGTACATATTCCAACTCCGAGATGCTTACTCCAGTCCTTAGAAGGATCGCTGGAGCTAGCATACCTTTCAGCATCCTTAGGATCGACAAAACTTTTCTTATTGTATCACATACAACCTTTCCTTACGAAACTGGTAAGGAAACTCGTTTTGACATCAATCTACCAGATTTCATAAATGCAGCTAATGCTAACATGATTCCGACGGACTTAAGCATCGCTACGGATGAGAAAATCTCATCGTAGTCAACTCTTTGAACTTGTGAAAAACTCTTCGCCACAAGTCGAGCTTCATAGTCGGTGACATTACCGTCCACGTCCGTCTTCTTCTTAAAGATCCATTTATCTTAATGGCTTGCTGATCATCGGGCAAGTCCACCAAAGTCCATGCTTTGTTCTGATACATGGATCCTATCTCGGATTTCATGGCTTCTAGCCATTTGTCGGAATTTGGGCCCACCATTGCTTCTCCATAGCTCGTAGGTTCATCGTTGCCTAGCAACATGTCTTTCAAGACAGGATTACTGTACCACTCTGAAGCAGTACACATCCTTGTCACCCTACGGTATACGGTAGTGACTTGATCCGAAGTTTCATGATCACTATCATAAGCTTCTACTTCAATTGGTGTAGGTGCCACAGGAACAACTTCCTGTGCCCTGCTACACACTAGTTGTAGTAATGGTTCAATGACCATATCAAGTCTCCACCATCCTCCCACTCAACTTTTCGAGACAAACTTTTCCTCGAGAAAGGACCCGATTCAAGAAACAATCCCTATTGTTTTCGGATCTGAATTAGGAGGTATACCCAACTGTTTTGGGTGTCCTATGAAGATGCATTTTATCCTCTTTGGGTTCGAGCTTATCAACCTGAAAAAATTTCACATAAGCGTCGCAGCCCCAAACCTTTAAGAAATGACAGCTTAGGTTTCTCTAAACCATAGTTCATACGGTGTCATCTCAACGGAATTACGTGGTGCCCTATTTAAAGTGAATGTGGTTGTCTCTAATGCCTAACCCATAAACGATAGTGGTAATTCGATAAGAGACATCATGGTACGCACCATATCCAATAGGGTGCAACTATGATGTTCGGACACACCATCAAACTATGGTGTTCCAGGCGGTATTAATTGTGAAACAATTTCCACAATGTTTTAATTGTGTGCCAAACTCGTAACTCAGATACTCATCTTTATGATCATATCATAGACATTTCATCCTCTTGTCACGATGATCTTCAACTTCACTCTGAAATTACTTGAACCATTCAATAATTCAGACTTGTGTTTCATCAAGTAAATATACTCTACATCTACTCGAATCATCGTGAAGTAAGAACATAACGATATTCATCAGATGCCTCAAAGACTCATTGGACTGCACACATCAAAATGTGTTACTTCCAACAAGTTGCTATCTTGTTCCATTTTACTGAAAAACGAGGCTTTTTAGTCATCTTGCCCATATGATTTGCATATCTCAAGTGATTCAAAATCAAGTGAGTCCAAACGATCCATCTGCATGGAGTTTCTTCATGCGTATACACCAATAGACATGGTTCGCATGTCTCAAACTTTTCAAAAACGAGTGAGTCCAAAGATCCATCAACATGGAGCTTCTTCATGCGTTTTACACCTATATGACTTACATGGCAGTGCCACAAGTAAGTGGTACTATCATCACTATCTTATATCTTTTTGGCATGATAATGTGTATCACTACGATCGAGATTCAATAAACCATTCCTTTAGGTGCAAGACCATTGAAGGTATTATTCAAATAAATAGAGTAACCATTATTCTCCTTAAATGAATAACCGTATTGCGATAGACATAATCCAATCATGTCTATGCTCAACGCAAACACTAAATCTCGATGGTAGAGGGAGCGTGCGATGCTTGATCACATCAACCTTGGAAACACTTCCAACATATATCGTCAACTCACCTTTAGCTAGTCTCCGTATATTCCGTAGCTTTTATTTCGAGTTACTAACACTTAGCAACCGAACCGGTATCTAGTACCCTGGTGCTACTAGGAGTACTAGTAAAGTACACATTAACATAATGTATATCCAATATACTTCTATCAACCTTGCCAGCCTTCTCATCTACCAAGTATCTAGGGTAATTCCGCTCCAGTGGTTGTTCCCCTTATTACAGAAGCACTTAGTCTCGGGTTTGGGTTCAACCTTGGGTTTCTTCACTAGAGCAACAGCTCATTTGCCGTTTCATGAAGTATCCCTTTGTTAGGGAACGTAGTAATTTCAAAAAATTTCCTACGTACACGCAAGATCATGGTGATGCATAGCAACGAGAGGGGAGAGTGTTGTCTACGTACCCTCGTAGACCCGAAGCGGAAGCGATCACAACGTAGAGGAAGTAGTCGACGTTCTCCTCGCGATCCGACCGATCCCGGCGCCATTCCGGCGCCCGAGTTCTTGACACACGTACAGCTCGATGACGTCCCTCGTACTCGATCCAGCCGAGTGTCGAGGGAGAGTTCCACAAGACGACGGCGTGGTGGCGATCTTGATGTTTCACGGCGCAGGGCTTCGCTTAAGCTTCATGCGACAGTATAACCGAGGTGGAATATGGTGGAGGGGGCACCGCACACGGCTAAGGAACGATCCAAAGATCAAACTTGTGTGTTCTAGGGTGCCCCCTGCCCCGTGATATAAAGGAGGGAGGGGGAGGCCGGCCGGCCTAGCTAGAACACGCCGGAGGAGTCCTACTCCCACCGGAGTAGGACTCCCCCTTCCTAGTTGGATTAGGTTTGAGGGAGGGGAAGAGGAGAGGCGCCGCCTCCTTGTCCTATTCGGACTGGGGGAGAGGGCGCGCGCCACCTCCTGGCCGCCCCTCCTCTTCTCCCTCGAGGCCCACCGAGGCCCATTTACCTCCCGGGGTTCCGATAACCTCCGGTTTTCCGAGAAATTCCGTTTTGCGGAACCATTCGAACTCCAAACATAGGCTTCCAATATATCAATCTTTATGTCTCGCCATTCCGAGACTCCTCGTCATGTCCGTGATCACGTCCGGGACTCAACTTCTTGGTACATCAAAACTCATAAACTCATAATAACCATCATCAAACCTTAAGCGTGCGGACCCTACGGTTCGAGAACAATGTAGACATGACCTAGAACTATTCACGGTCAATAACCAACAGCGGACCTGGATGCCCATATTGGTTCCTACATATTCTACGAAGATCTTTATCGGTCAGACCGCATAACAACATCGTTGTTCCCTTTATCATCGGTATGTTACTTGCCCGAGATTCGATCGTCGGTATCCAATACCTAGTTCAATCTCGTTACCGCAAGTCTCTTTACTCGTTCCGTAATACATCATCTCACAACTCACTCATTAGTTGTAGTGCTTGCAAGGCTTGATGATGTGCATTACCGAGAGGGCCCAGAGATACCTCTCCGACAATCGGAGTGACAAAACCTAATCTCAAATACGCCAACCCAACATCGCCTTTGGAGACACCTGTAGTACTCCTTTATAATCACCCGATTCGTTGTGACGTTTGGTAGCACCAAAGTGTTCCTCCGTAAACGGAGTTGCATAATCTCATAGTTACGTGAACATGTATAAGTCATGGATAAAAGCAGTAGCAACATACTAAACGATCGTGTGCTAAGCTAATGGAATGGGTCATGTCAATCAGATCATTCTACTAATGATGTGACCTTGTTAATCAAATAACAACTCTTTGTTCATGGTCCGAAACATGACCATCTTTGATTAACAAGCTAGTCTAGTAGAGGCATACTAGTGACATCTTGTTTTGTCTATGCATTCACACATGTATCATGTTTCCGGTTAATACAATTCTAGCATGAATGATAAACATTTATCATGAAGTAAGGAAATAAATAATAACTTTATTATTGCCTCTAGGGCATATTTCCTTGATCTCCCACTTGCACTAGAGTCAATAATCTAGATTACATAGTAATGATTCTAACACCCATGGAGTCTTGGTGCTGATCATGTTTTGCTCGTGGAAGAGGCTTAGTCAACGGTCTGCAACATTCCGATCCGTATGTATCTTGCAAATCTCTATGTCTCCCACCGACTAAGTCCGGATGGAATTGAAGCGTCTCTTGATGTGCTTGGTCCTCTTGTGAAATCTGGATTCCTTCGCTAAGGCAATCGCTCCAAAGATTGTCACGAAGATTTTCATTGGACCCGATGCACTAGGTATGACACCTAGATCGGATATGAACTCCTTCATCCGCACTCCTTCATTAGCTGCTTCCGGCTGCTATGTATTCCGCTTCACATGTAGATCCCGCCACGACGCTTTGTTTAGAACTGCACCAACCGACAGCTCCTCCGTTTAGTGTAAATACGTATCCGGTCTGCGATTTAGAATCGTCCGGATCGGTGTCAAAGCTTGCATCAACGTAACATTTACGATGAGCTCTTTGTCACCTCCATATACGAGAAACATATCCTTAGTCCTTTTCGGTATTTCAGATGTTCTTGACCGCTGTCCAATGATCCACTCTGGATTACTTTGGTACCTCCTGCTAAACTTATAGCAAGGCACACATCAGTCCGGTACACAGATTGCATACATGATAGAGCCTATGGCTGAAGCATAGGAACATCTTTCATTTTCTCTCTATCTTCTGCGGTGGTCGGGCATTGAGTCTTACTCAACTTCACACCTTGCAACACAGGCAAGAACCCTTTCTTTGCTTGATCCATTTTGAACTTCTTCAAAATCTTGTCAAGGTATGTGCTTTGTGAAAGTCAATTAAGCGTCTTGATCTATCTCTATAGATCTTAATGCCCAATATGTAAGCAGCTTCACCGAGGTCTTTCATTGAAAAACTCTTATTCAAGTATCCCTTTATGCTATCCAGAATTCTATATCATTTCCGATCAGCAATATGTCATCTACATATAATATCGAAATGCTACTGAGCTCCCACTCACTTTCTTGTAAATCAAGGCTTCTCCAAAAGTGCAGACAAACCCAAATGCTTTGATCACACTATCAAAGCGTTTATTCCAACTCGAGATGCTTGCACCAGTCCATAAATGGATCATTGGAGCTTGCACACTTTGTTAGCTCCTTTGGATCGATAAAACCTTCGGTTGCATCATATACAACTCTTCTTCGTAAATCCATTCAGAATGCAGTCTTTACATCCATTTGCCAAATTTCATAATCATAAAATGCGCAATTGCTAACATGATTCGGACGGACTTAAGCATCGCTTCGGTGAGAAGGTCTCATCGTAGTCAATCCCTTGAACTTGCGAAAACCTTTTGCGACAAGTCGAGCTTTATAGACGATAACATTACCGTCGGCGTCGGTCTTCTTCTTGAAGATCCACTTGTTTTCTATTGCTTGCCTACCCTCGGGCAAGTCAACCAAAGTCCACACTTTGTTTTCATACATGGATCCCATCTCGATTTCATGGCCTCAAGCCATTTTGCGGAATCTGGGCTCACCATCGCTTCTTCATAGTTTGTAGGTTCATCATGATCTAGTAGCATGATTTCCGAACAGGATTACCGTACCACTCAGTGCGGATCTTACTCTGGTTGATCTACGAGGTTCTCAGAGCAACTTGATCTGAAGTTTCATGATCAACATCATCAACTTCCTCACTACTTGGTGTAGGTGTCTCGAAAACCGGTTTCTGCGATTTAACTACTTTCAAGTAAGGGAGAAGGTACAATTACCTCATCAAGTTCTACTTTCCTCCCACTCACTTCTTTCGAGAGAAACTCCTTCTCTAGAAAGGATCCATTCTTAGCAACAAATGTCTTGCCTTCGGATCTGTGATAGAAGGTGTACCCAACTGTCTCCTTTGGGTATCCTATGAAGACACATTTCTCGATTTGGGTTCGAGCTTATCAGGTTGAAGCTTTTTCACATAAGCATCGCATCCCCAAACTTTAAGAAACGACAACTTTGGTTTCTTGCTAAACCATAGTTCATAAGGTGTCGTCTCAACGGATTTCGACGGTGTTCTATTCAGGTGAATGCGGCCGCTTCTAGAGCATAACCCCAAAACGATAGCGGTAAATCTGTAAGAGACATCATAGATCGCACCATATCTAGTAAAGTACGATTCGACGTTCGGACACACCATTACGTTGTGGTGTTCCGGTGGCGTGAGTTGCTAAACTATTCCGCATTGTTTCAAATGTAGACCAAACTCGTAACTCAAATATTCACCTCCACGATCGATCGTAGAAACTTAATTTTCTTGTTACGATGATTTTCAACTTCACTCTGAAATTCTTTGAACTTTTCAAATGTTTCAGACTTATGTTTCATTAAGTAGATATACCCATATCCGCTTAAGTCATCTGTGAAGGTGAGAAAATAACGATATCCGCCACGAGCCTCAACGTTCATCGGACCACATACATCTGTATGTATGATCTCCAACAAATCTGTTGCTCTCTCCATAGTACCGAGAACGGGTTTTAGTCATCTTGCCCATGAGGCACGGTTCGCAAGTGCCAAGTGATTCATAATCAAGTGACTCCAAAAGCCCATCAAGATGGAGTTTCTTCATGCGCTTTACACCGATATGACCTAAACGGCATTACCACAAATAAGTTGCACTTTCGTTATCAACTCTGCATCTTTTGGTTTCAACATTATGAATATGTGTATCACTACTATCGAGATTCATCAAAATAGACCACTCCTCAAGGGTGCATGACCATAAAAGATATTACTCATATAAATAGAACAACCATTATTCTCTGATTTAAATGAATAACCGTCTCGCATCAAACAAGATCCAGATATAATGTTCATGCTCAACGCAGCACCAAATAACAATTATTTAGGTCTAAAACTAATCCCAAGGTAGATGTAGAGGTAGCGTGCCGACCGCGATCACATCGACTTTGGAACCATTTCCCACGCGCATCGTCACCTCGTCCTTTGCCGAGTTCGCAATCCGTAGTCCTGCTTGAGTTGCAAATATTAGCAATGAACCAAGATCAAATACCAGTGCTACTACGAGCTCTAGTAAGGTACACATCAATAACATGTATATCACATATACCTTTGTTCACCTTGCCATCCTTCTTATCCGCCAAATACTTAGGGCAGTTCCGCTTCAAAGGACTACCGCTTGCGGAGAAACACTCGATTTCAGGTTTAGGGCCGACTTGGGTTTCTTCTCTGAGCAACAACTTGCTTGCTGTTCTTCTTGAAGTTCCCTTCTTCTTCCCTTTGCCTTTCTTCTTGAAACTAGTGGTCTTATTGACCATCAACACTTGATGCTCCTTCTTGATTTCTACCTCCGCAGCCTTTAGCATTGCGAAGAGCTCGGTATAGTCTTTACTAACCCTTGCATATTATAGTTCATCACGAAGCCTTTGTAGCTTGGTGGCGGTGATTGAAGAATTCATCAATGACACAATCATCCGGAAGATTAACTCCCAATTGTGTCAAGTGATTGTAGCACCTGACATTACGAGTATATGCTCACTAATGTAACTATTCTCCTCCATCTTGCAGCTATAGAACTTATTGGAGACTTCATATCTCTCAATCCGGGCATTCTGTTGAATATTAACTTCAACTCTGGAACATCTCATATGCTCCATGACGTTCAAAACGCCGTTGAAGTCCCGGTTCTAAGCCGTAAAGCATGGCACATCGAACTATAGAGTAGTCATCAGCTTTGCTCGCCAGACGTTCATAACATCTGCAGTTGCATTAGCAGCGAGTCTGGCACCTAGCGGTGCATCCAGACGTAACTCTTCATGCAGCAATGAGGATGATCCTCAAACGGACCCAATCCGTGTAATTGCTACCATCATCTTTCAACTTTGCTTTCTCAAGGAACGCATTAAAATTCAACGAACAACAAAGACGAGCCATCTATCTACAATCAAACATAAACAAGCAAGATACTATCAGTACTAAGTTCATGATAAATTTAAGTTCAATTAATCATATTACTTAAGAACTCCCACTTAGAAAGACATCTCTAGTCATCCAAGTGATCACGTGATCCAAATCAACTAAACCATAACCGATCATCACGTGAAATGGAGTAGTTTTCAATGGTGAACATCTTATGTTGATCATATCTACTATATGATTCACGCCGACCTTTCGGTCTCCGTGTTCCGAGGCCATATCTGCATATGCTAGGCTCGTCAAGTATAACCCGAGTATTCTCGTGTGCAAAACTGGCTTGCACCCGTTGTAGATGGACGTAGAGCTTATCACACCCGATCATCACGTGGTGTCTGGGCACGACGAACTTTGGCAACGGTGCATACTCGGGGAGAACACTTCTTGATAATTTAGTGAGAGATCATCTTATAATGCTACCGTCAATCAAAGCAAGATAAGATGCATAAAAGGATAAACATCACATGCAAATCAATATAAGTGATATGATATGGTCATCATCATCTTGTGCTTCATGATCTCCATCTTGCAGCACCACCAAGATCACCATCGTCACCGGCGCGACACCTTGATCTCCATCGTAGCATCGTTGTCGCCTCGCCAAACTTATGCTTCTCGACTATCGCTACCGCTTAGTGATAAAGTAAAGCATTACTGAAGCGATGCATTGCATACAATAAGCGACAACCATATGGCTCCAGCCGATTGCCGATAACCGGTTACAAAACATGATCATCTCATACAATAAAATATAGCATCACGTCTTGACCATATCACATCACAACATGCCCTTCAAAAATAAGTTAGACGTCCTCTACTTTGTTGTTGCAAGTTTTACGTGGCTGCTACGGGCTTAAGCAAGAACTAGTCTCACCTACGCATCAAAACCACAACGATACTTCGTCAAATAGACTCCGTTTTAACCTTCTCAAGGACCGGGCGTAGCCACACTCGGTTCAACTAAAGTGAGAGAGACAGGCACCCACCAGTCACCTTTAAGCAACGAGTGCTCGTGGCGGTGAAACCAGTCTCGCGTAAGCGTCTGCGTAATGTCGGTCAGGCCGCTTCATCTCACAATACCGCTGAACCAAAGTATGACATGCTGGTAGGTAGTATGACTTGTATCGCCCACAACTCACTTGTGTTCTACTCGTGCAAAACATCAAACCATAGAAAAACCTAGGCTCGGATGCCATCATTAGGGAACGAGTAATTTCAAAAATTTCCTACGTACACGCAAGATCATGGTGATGCATAGCAACGAGAGGGAGAGTGTTGTCTACGCCCTCGTAGACCCGGCGAAGCGATCACAACGTAGAGGAAGTAGTCGACGTTCTCCTCGCGATCCGACCGATCCCGCGCCGTTATTCGGCGCCCGAGTTCTTGACACACGTACAGCTCGATGACGCCCCTCGACTCGATCCAGCCGAGTGTCGAGGGAGAGTTCCACGAGACGACGGCGTGGTGACGATCTTGATGTTTCACGGCGCGCAGGCTTCGCTTAAGCTTCGACGGTATAACCGAGGTGGAATATGGTGGAGGGGGGCACCGCACACGGCTAAGGAACGATCCAAAGATCAAACTTGTGTGTTCTAGGGTGCCCCCCTGCCCCCGTATATAAAGGAGGGAGGGGGGAGGCCGGCCGGCCTAGCTAGGGCGCGCCGGGAGGAGTCCTACTCCCACCGGGAGTAGGACTCCCCTTCCTAGTTGGATTAGGTTTGGGGGAGGGGGAAGAGGAGAGGGGGCGCCGCCCCCTCCTTGTCCTATTCGGACTGGGGGAGAGGGCGCGCGGCCACCTCCTGGCCGGCCCCTCCTCTTCTCCCTCGAGGCCCACCGAGGCCCATTTACCTCCCGGGGGGTTCCGGTAACCTCCCGGTTTTCCGGTAAATTCCCGTTTTTGCCCGGAACCATTCCGAACTCCAAACATAGGCTTCCAATATATCAATCTTTATGTCTCGGCCATTCCGAGACTCCTCGTCATGTCCGTGATCACATCCGGGACTCCGAACTTCTTCGGTACATCAAAACTCATAAACTCATAACAACTGTCATCGAAACCTTAAGCGTGCGGACCCTACGGTTCGAGAACAATGTAGACATGACCTAGAACTATTCACGGTCAATAACCAACAGCGGGACCTGGATGCCCATATTGGTTCCCACATATTCTACGAAGATCTTTATCGGTCAGACCGCACAACAACATACGTTGTTCCCTTTGTCATCGGTATGTTACTTGCCCGAGATTCGATCGTCGGTATCCAATACCTAGTTCAATCTCGTTACCGGCAAGTCTCTTTACTCGTTCCGTAATACATCATCTCACAACTAACTCATTAGTTGTAGTGCTTGCAAGGCTTGATGATGTGCATTACCGAGAGGGCCCAGAGATACCTCTCCGACAATCGGAGTGACAAAACCTAATCTCAAATACGCCAACCCAACATCGCCTTTGGAGACACCTGTAGTACTCCTTTATAATCACCCGATTACGTTGTGACGCTTTGGTAGCACCAAAGTGTTCCTCCGTAAACGGAGTTGCATAATCTCATAGTTACAGGAACATGTATAAGTCATGGATAAAAGCAGTAGCAACATACTAAACGATCGTGTGCTAAGCTAATGGAATGGGTCATGTCAATCAGATCATTCTACTAATGATGTGACCTTGTTAATCAAATAACAACTCTTTGTTCTTGGTCTGGAAACATGACCATCTTTGATTAACAAGCTAGTCTAGTAGAGGCATACTAGTGACATCTTGTTTTGTCTATGCATTCATACATGTATCATGTTTCCGGTTAATACAATTCTAGCATGAATGATAAACATTTATCATGAAGTAAGGAAATAAATAATAACTTTATTATTGCCTCTAGGGCATATTTCCTTCACCCTTCTTGCCCTTGCCCTTGTTGAAACTAGTGGTTTCACCAACCATCAACAATTGATGCTCCTTCTTGATTTCTACTTTCGCGGTGTCAAACATCGCGAACACCTCAAGGATCATCATATCTATCCCTGATATGTTATAGCTCATCACGAAGCTCTAGCAGCTTGGTGGCAATGACTTTGGAGAAACATCACTATCTCATCTGGAAGATCAAATCCCACTCGATTCTAGTGATTGTTGCACTCAGACAATCTGAGCACAAGCTCAACGGTTGAGCTTTTCTCCCTTAGTTTGCAGGCTAAGAAAATCGTCGGAGGTCTCATACCTTTTGACGTGGGCACGAGCCTGAAATCTCCATTTCAGCCCTCGAAAACATCTCATATGTTCCGCGACGTTTCGAAAAACATCTTTGGTGCCTTAATTCTAAACCGTTTATCTGAACTATCACGTAGTTATCAAAACGTGTATGTCCGATGTTCGCAACATCCACAAACGACGTTTGGGGTTCAAACACATCGAGCGGTGCATTAAGGACATGAGCTTTCTCTGTCCGCATAATCGCTACTGTCAACTTTCAACTATATTTTCTCTAGGAACATATCTAAACAGTGGAACTAAAGCGCGAGCTTACGACATAATTTGCAAAGATCTTTTGACTATGTTCAGGATAATTAAGTTCATCTTATGAACTCCCACTCAGATAGACATCCCTCTGGTCATCTAAGTGATTACATGATCCAAGTCAACTAGGCCGTGTCCGATCATCACGTGAGACGGACTAGTCATCATCGGTGAACATCTTCATGTTGATCGTATCTACTATACGACTCATGCTCGACCTTTCGGTCTCCGTGTTTCGAGGCCATGTCAGTACATGCTAGGCTCGCAAGTTAACCCCAAGTGTTTTCGCTGTGTAAAACTGTCTTACACCCGTTGTATGTGAACGTAAGAATCCATCACACCCGATCATCACGTGGTGCTTAGAAGCGACGAAACTGTAGCAACGGTGCACGGTCGAGGAGAACACTTCTTGAAATTTTGTAAGGGATCATCTTATTTACTACCGTCTTCCTAAGTAAACAAGATGCATAAACATGATAAACATCACATGCAATCAAATAGTGACATGATATGGCCAATATCATTTTGCTCCTTTTGATCTCCATCTTTAGGGCTCCATGATCATCATCGTCACCGGCATGACACCATGATCTCCATCATCATGATCTCCATCATCGTGTCTCCATGAAGTTGTCTCGCCAACTTATTACTTCTACTACTATGGCTACCGGTTAGCAATAAAGTAAAGTAATTACATGGCGTTGTTCAATGACACGCAGGTCATACAATAAATTAAGACAACTCCTATGGCTCCTGCCGGTTGTCATACTCATCGACATGCAAGTCGTGATTCCTATTACAAGAACATGATCAATCTCATACATCACATATCATTCATCACATTCTTTTGGCCATATCACATCACATAGCATACCCTGCAAAAACAAGTTAGACATCCTCTAATTGTTGTTTGCATGTTTTACGTGGCTGCTATGGGTTTCTAGCAAGAACGTTTCTTACCTACGCAAAACCACAACGTGATATGCCAATTGCTATTTACCCTTCATAAGGACCCTTTTCATCGAATCCGTTCCGACTAAAGTGGGAGAGACTGGCACCCGCTAGCCACCTTATGCACGGTGCATGTCAATCGGTGGAACTCTGTCTCACGTGGAGTACGTGTAAGGTCGGTCCGGGCCGCTTCATCCCACAATACCGTCGAAACAAGATTGGACTAGTAACGGTAAGCATATTGAACAACATCAACGCCCACAACTACTTTGTGTTCTACTCGTGCAAAGAATCTACGCAATAGACCTAGCTCATGATGCCACGGTTGGGGAACGTAGCAGAAATTCAAAATTTTCCTACGTGTCACCAAGATCTATCTATGGAGAAACCAGCAACGAGGAGAAGGAGAGTGCATCTACATACCCTTGTAGATCGCTAAGCGGAAGCGTTCAAGAGAACGGGGTTGAAGGAGTCGTACTCGCCGTGATCCAAATCACCGGAGATCCTAGTGCCGAACGGATGGCACCTCCGCGTTCAACACACGTACAGCCCGGTGACGTCTCTCACGCCTTGATCCAGCAAGGAGAGAGGGAGAGGTTGAGGAAGACTCCATCCAGCAGCAGCACAACGGCGTGGTGGTGATGGAGGAGCGTGGTAGTCCAGCAGGGCTTCGCCAAGCACCGCGAGATCTGAGGAGAAGGGAGAGAGGTATGGCTGCGCCAACAGGAGGAGGAACTCATGTGTTGGGCTGCTCCTATGCCTCACTATATATAGGGGGAGAGGGGGCTGCGCCCCCACCTAGGTTTCCACCCTAGGGGGCGGCGGCCAGCCCCTAGATCCCATCTGGGTGGCGGCCAGAGGGGGAGAGAGGGGGAGGCGCACCCAGGGTGGGCCTTAGGGCCAATCTGCCCTAGGGTTTGCCCCCTCCCACTCTCCCCTGCGCCTTGGGCCCCTTGTGGGGGGCGCACCAGCCCACCTAGGGCTGGTTCCCTCCCACACATGGCCCATGCAGCCCTCTGGGGTTGGTGGGCCCACTTGGTGGACCCCCGGGACCCTCCCGGTGGTCCCGGTATGTTACCGATAAAACCCGAAACTTTTCCGGTGACCAAAATAGGACTTCCCATATATAAATCTTTACCTCCGGACCATTCCGGAACTCCTCGTGACGTCCGGGATCTCATCCGGGACTCCGAACAACATTCGGTAACCACATACAAGCTTCCTTTATAACCCTAGCGTCATCGAACCTTAAGTGTAGAGACCCTACGGGTTCGGGAGACATGTAGACATGATCGAGACGTTCTCCGGTCAATAACCAACAGCGGGATCTGGATACCCATGTTGGCTCCTACATGTTCCACGATGATCTCATCGGATGAACCACGATGTCAAGGACTCGGTCGATCCCGTATACAATTCCCTTTGTCTAGCGGTATTTTACGCGCCGAGATTCGATCGTCGGTATACCGATACCTTGTTCAATCTCGTTACCGGCAAGTCTCTTTACTCGTTCCGTAACACATCATCCCGTGATCAACCCCTTGGTCACATTGTGCACATTATGATGATGTCCTACCGAGTGGGCCCAGAGATACCTCTCCGTTTGCACGGAGTGACAAATCCCAGTCTCGATCCGTGTCAACCCAACAAACACTTTCGGAGATACCTGTAGTGCACCTTTATAGTCACCCAGTTACGTTGTGACGTTTGATACACCCAAAGCACTCCTACGGTATCCGGGAGTTACACGATCTCATGGTCTAAGGAAGAGATACTTGACATTGGAAAAGCTCTAGCAAACGAACTACACGATCTTTGTGCTATGCTTAGGATTGGGTCTTGTCCATCACATCATTTTCCTAATGATGTGATCCCGTTATCAACGACATCCAATGTCCATAGCCAGGAAACCATGACTATCTGTTGATCACAACGAGCTAGTCAACTAGAGGCTCACTAGGGACATATTGTGGTCTATGTATTCACACGTGTATTATGATTTCCGGATATACAGTTATAGCATGAATAAAAGGCAATTATCATGAACAAGGAAATATATAATAATACTTTTATTATTGCCTCTAGGGCATATTTCCAACAGTGGGATATGACAGCAGTTGCTTGCAATCATGTTGTTTCTGCTATACACAAGGCTAAGCTTCAGCCAGAGGACTTTGTTCATGATTTCTTTAAAAAACCTATGTACCTGGCAGCTTACAGTCCTATAATATATCCTGTACCTAGCCCTGACATGTGGCCAAGGACAGATTTGGACATTGAGGCTCCTGTTTTCAAAGAACACAAGGGCAGAGCATAGACTAAGAGGAGAAAGGGCCAATTTGAGAAGCCAGCTCCCAAGGACACTTCAAGAATGGCCTCAATTACCTGCTCCAACTGTCAAAAGGTGGGCCATAGGTACACCAACTGCCATGATGCTCTAAAGCCTGCACTTGCTATGAGAAAGAACAAACATCAGGTAACCACTCTGCTATGAGAGAGACTAAATTTGTTGTTACTTTATTGCTTACTAATATTAAACTACTTGTTTCATTGCAGCCAAGCACCAGCTCTTACCCACCTGATAGTAGAAGCACACCAAGACCGGCAAGGATCGCAGATCTGCTGCTGCCAATCCAGCTCCAGCAAGGACTGCAGCCTCTGCTGCTGCCACTGCTGGTGGATCATCAAGGAGGGCAACATCTGCTGCCAGTCCAGCTCTAGCAAGGAGGACAATATCTGCTACTGCTCCAGCTAGGAGGCAGCCAGCTGCTCTAGCTGCTCCCAAGGGTAAGGCAGCAGCCAGTAAATCTTCATCATCTGCTCCCAAGAGTAAGGCATCAGCTGCTCCCAAGGGTAAGGCACCAGCAACTAGATCTTCATCAGCTGCTGCAAAGGGACCAAGGTTAGCTTTCATGCCTCCAAGACCAAGTGATGGTTCCCAGAGAGTCAGGAAGCCCAGCAACAGAATGAAGGATTACTTGACTGCCTCTGGTGCAAAATGGTGATGATTTGGTTGTGTTGATGTTTTATTTGCATTTTGGTTGTGTTGTGAAACTATGTTGTGTTGTTCTGCTACTCCAGTTATGCTACTCCAGTGTTGATGGTGATTTGGTTGAGTTGATGTTGTATCAGACTTTGGAATTCTAGTAGTCCTGTGATGCTCAACTATTATGATCAATTTGTGTCAAACTATGGCATTCTAGTAGTACTGTTGATGTTGTGATAGTCTTGATGCTGTGATAGTCTTGATGCTGTGATACTCTTGATGTTGCGATAGCCTCGGCGTCGACAAAAAGCCAAAAACCCATCACTTGGCCTACTTGATGCCTCGGCGTCGACAAAAAGCCAAAAACCCATCACTTGGCCTACTTGATGCCTCGGCGTCGACAAAAAGCCAAAAACCCATAACTTGGCCTACTTGATGCCTCGGCATCGACAAAAAGCCAAAAACCCATCACTTGGCCTACTTGATGCCTCGGCGCTGACAAAAAGACAAAAACCCATCACTTGGCCTACTTGATGCCTCGGCGCCGACAAAAAGCCAAAAACCCATCACTTGGCCTACTTGATGCCTCGGCGTCGATAAAAAGCCAAAAACAACCCTAATTGTCCCTACTTAAGATAACATTAACCAGCTCTAAATACCACCAAATTCAGCACTAGTTCAAATACATACATAATCATAGTTTGACATTCAGCACTAGTTCAAATACCACCACATTCAGCACTAGTTCAAATGCAAACATCTTACTTAAGCTTACATATCCATAGTTCAGGCTCATAGTTAATAGAATTTATACTACTATCATTACAACAAATGCCAAACCACACCCTGCAAAAGGTCAGCAAATGCCAAATGATATTGCCCATTCTTCTCTTGCAATCGCTTATCCATTTATGATGGCCTTGATCCTCGACTTCACATTGCTCTCTTCAACCTGTCTTCTTGAGCTCATCAATGTGGATCTGCAAATTCTTCTTCTCTTGAGCTAGCTTCAACTTCATGTTCCTAATGACAGTACCTTGAGCATCTGCTATGTTCTTCAAAATGTCATACTTCTCCTGCAACTTGGTTGTTTCAAAGATCTTTCCTTTCTATCATCGCCTCTGCTCACAGGCATCCATAAGTGCATTGATATCTTCAACCAACTTCTCATAGCTGGCCTGGAGTTTCTCCTTCTCTTGTGTGAGGTCATGAATAGTAAATGAATGCATCAGACATTCCTCATTCCTGTCAATCTTACTCTGTTCATACATAGACCACAACTTGGACAGTGCATTCTCAAGGGTATTGGGCCAAGATGGATCAATCCATTCTACTAGTCCACAGTTTTTACCTTCTTGGAAAAAGAGTATTAACAAAATGAATTACATAACAGTGACTTGCTTACAATGATATGCTAGATTACTTTATACTAAAACTCAGATCATGCTCTAAAGTAAACAACTACTAAGTAAACAATGCTGGTGTGCTAACCCATGAATATTCTGTCCTAAAATAAGCTAACATGGCAGAGTTAAAAAATGACCTAACTAAACAATATTGCCAGATCCAAACTAAAAAATGCTGGTCTGCCAACCCATGCATCTACTTTCTTAAAATACCTTCTCTGCACAACAAAGAAACCTCCTGCCAGTGTGAATCCCTTCGAAAGCAACACGCCTTTCTGCTGCCTTCCCGTGTCCATGGCACAAAACATGAATATCTGTCTCAGGGCCCTCGAAATCTGAGTCTTGGTGCTAGCAGAACACGAGTGCAAAGGAATGACAGAGATTTGGTCCAATGATTGAAAAGAAGCTCATTCCGTAAATCCCCAAATATCAAACCCTAACCCTAACTCGAGAACCGACCTTAATGGTGCCGTCGTCGAATCGAGCTCATGTATCGCTGGTGTGCTCGCTGCTATCCGACCCATCACTCCACGACACCATGGCGCTGCGGCTGCAACATGCAGCAAGGCGGCGACGCAGTGTGGCGACCAAACAGAGCGAGCGAGAGCGAGAAGAGTGCGAGAGAGAAGAGAGCGAGCGAAAGCAGAGGGAGAAAGAGTAACGGTTGGCGCTTTTGATCGCTAGGACCGAACGGCGCCAGATAACGCCGTCCGCCGGCTGTCGGGACGGCTCGAGTGCCACGACGCGAAAAACGGGCCCCATCTGTCATAAACTCACTTAACTCAGCCCGATCCGCCGATCAGTGGTTTTTGCAAAACAATTACGCTAGATGTGGTGCTTTCTGCAATGATTCTGTACCCTAGTGTTTTTCGCAAAGCTAGCCCTCAATATGGTGGTTTTATGCAATTTACTCATTGGTCAGTAACAAAACAAAATCCGGCTTGACTTCTATGGCCATGCATGAAGACAACGTCCACTACGTGACCGCGACCATTGGCATGCGATTCGTTTCTTCTCGGAAGGTGCGGCTAACCAACCGAAACTTTGGAAGCTTTTGGAACCTCGACCGTTTCGGCGTTTCCCACGGACATACACATCACCACGCACGCACGCGTGCACCAGTAAAAACACCTATACTGCACAATTCTCCCTCCCTCTGATCTTTCATCATTCACTTTTCCATATGTCACCCTTCTGGACCTTCCGAGGGAGAGAAAGAAAAACGGCGCCTTTGAACGGCTCTTCTCCTCAAGTCAAGACGCGCGACGTCGGATCGATGCTCCACGTCTCAACACAGAAAACAGGAACTGGCACAGGACAAACTGGTCGTGTATACCTGTGGCGAGTTTTTTTTACTGGGGTGCCGCAGATCGGTCACACGATGATGCATGTTTGTACAGGCAAAGTCAGTGGGTATGTTCATTTTTTATGTTTGAGATGACTGAGTAGTAACTAGCTAGTGTGAACTCTAACTAGAAGCAGAATATTGCCGCGTCGTTTTTCCTAACATAAGCAACACTTTTCACCCTTTTTAGGTTAACCAAGACCCGAGGCAAGTGAGTGGTAGGGTTATTGACAGGATCTGTCGGCCGTGACAGTTTATCAAGCGCAGGAGCCGTTCCAAGATTGCCCAGCTTGGCTGTTAAAAAACAGTTGATTAGCTTAATCGGTCCGTGTTAATCCATAGTTAACGTGTTAGAGTTCGATTGCACTTGGGAAAATCGGTAACCAAGACTAGGTAAGATGCAAATCTTTTGTTTCTACCACGTAGCACTGACAAAAGACAAGTGTGAGCTATTTTCTGGGATGCGAGATCGAGGCTCTGGAATTGTCATGCTAGATTTCAGACTGCAACCGAAACAGACAAAAAAACATGTGATCATCCAAGGAGAAAAGTTTATTTAAGCACGTTGGTTATTATATTAGCCTGGCCACAGATGTTTGGTGAGCTTATGTATCTCTTCTTTCTTCAGAGATTCAGATTGATGGACCTACAGAAAGCTATATATATATATATATATATATATATATATATATATATATATATATATATATATATATATATATATATATATATATATATATATGAAAATTCACTTCTTCTTCGGTACAACCCCCTGGACACATCAACGGTCCAGATCATGGTCATTCCCCCCTCACCCTCACCCCAGCCCCGCTCCCGCGACGTACCCGCGCGGCCCGGCGACGTACGTGCTCTCGCGGCTTCAGACGGATTTTTTTACACTGGGGCGACGTACGTACGTGTACGCGTGTCGGACGGCGTCTTTTTCTACACTGGGGCGACGTACGTACGTGTACGTGTGTCGGTGGTCAAACAGCGTCGGTGGTCAAGCGGCGATGGTTGTTCAATCCGCGACGCGCGGGCCGGGGAAAACGCGTCGTGGCGTGTGGACTGCGGCCCCGCCGCCCCGTCCCGTCCATCCCCTCGACTGCTGCCCCGTCCCGTCCGTCCCATCGACTGCCGCCCCGTCGCATCCCGTGGGCATCAATGCCGTCCACCCACCCGCCCGTCGCGATAACTGCCCGTCCGCCCGCCGCCCCGCCGTCTGCCCTATAAAAAGCACCTCGTCCGCCCATCGCCGCTCACGCCAGTTCTTCCCCGACCCGTCGAGACATCCACCTCCCAAAAGGCCACCGGCGAGATGTCGTTCCACCGCGGCAGTAGCTCCGGCACCGGCGGCGACGACGGCCCTAGCGCGTGGCCGTCGAGCCTGAGCACGCCGGAGACAGAGGAGCTGTACCGGTTTGGGCTCCTCGTGCCGCCGGGTTGCCGTCTTCCACACGACTGGAAGCTCGACAAGAATGGCTACCCGAGGCGCGGGCCCGACACCACCGCGGAGGAGAAGCGGACTGGCGGCCGCAACAACATCGTCGGTCGGCACGAGTTTTGGGACGGCAAGGACTACACCGCCGTCATCGACGCGTACCGGCTGGCGAAGTCCAGCGTCACGCCCGACCTCAACGGCGACCGCCGCCGCCTTCTTGTCCCGCCCCGTCGAGCGCGGCGGCGTCGAACCTCCACCACCAAGGCGGCGCCGTCGACCCCGCCCGCCGGATGTGGAACTGCCGCCGGAGGTGAGATCAATGCCAACATTCCACAACATCATCGCGAATACAGTAAATTCATCAACAGTGACATGACTATGTGGCATGCATACAAATTTGAATGTACAAAATCATTAAGAGGTCATTAAGAGGTCACTACTCTCCTCTCTTATTTAGCCAAGTAGGGAATCATTTTGCATAAAAAATGCAATGGACAAATCAAAAAGAAAAAAGAGAGCCAGAGAACCTACTCTCCGCCGTCGAGGGGTCCTCGCCTGGGGTCGACGCCGATGCGCTGCTGCCACCCACGTCGTGGAGGGCGCGTACCAGAACAGAACATTGACGCGGGAGCGCTGGGCGTTTCACCGGCGACACGGCGCATGGGTGACTACGGACGCCGTCCGTGCTCGTGACTAGACGGGCACGTCGGGGTCGACGTCGTGACGGCGGTGGACCATGGTGGCGTTGATCCCGCTAGGGTTTCCTAGGCGGGGATGGGGTGTCGGTTTCACGCGACACGGCGACACGACGCGTGGATGACTACGGACGCCGCCCGACGTCGTGACGGCGGTGGACCACGGCGGCGTTGATGCCGCTAGGGTTTCGTAGGCGGGGATTGGGTGTCGGGGTGGGGTGTCGTTTTTTTTCCTTTTCCGGTCGAACTACCGAACGGCACGGTATGCGTACGACGCGGGCGTACGGGGCGGGACGTACACGGGCGGCCGGCCCTACGACGGACGGCGGGTACACAAATACAAAATTTAGTATGGACAATACTACCCCTTCTATGTTTATTGGGGGGAGGGTGTACCGAAGTACTTCGCATGAAAATTAAATCCGAGCCTATTACTATTCAGACGACTGCCGGGTAGCAAAATCACAGATGTATTAGATATCTGGTTACTATTTCTGACGTGGATTCAGATCTTTAAAAAAATATTCTGATGCCTTGTGGAATTCTTTGTCACCTATCTTGTCAAAAAGATGGGCATATTATCTCCCCTCTGAACCATACGTATACATCAGTAGAAGTCGAGTTGCTCACTTCTTTCGGTACAGCAGTTTTCAGTATTCTGTCCTGAAACAGTACATTAGGAAATTCTGTCCAGCCAACTTATAGGAAAAATGAAGCAAAGATCAGGGCCAATGAATTCAACATCAACAGACGAAAATGTACTTTTGCACCTAATAATTCATCGAAGACTGTACTAGTTCTTAGCAACATCGTTTCAGAGATTAGAGACACTCACAAATGCTGCATAGTAAATTTCCTGATACTGTCAAATGTGGCAACAGGCCTACATCTGATGACCCCTGACTCACCACAACTGATATGACAACGAGTGGTTGAGTGCATTATGGTTGTCCCCTCTTGCTTCCAACCAAAATCCTACTATTAGGTCAGAAAACGAACTGCTGCAAAATTATAGCAGCAACATAAGAATAGTGTGATACAGTATATATGTAACTAACAATTGTACCTGGTCCTGGACAGAAGGAATAGCCAGGAAGCCAGCTCAAACTCGATATGATCGAAAGGGTCAAGCATCCACAGTTCATTCCAAGTTCCCGACCATCGCATTCGATTTCCAGCGACAGAATTGTTCCTTTCAGGTTGGCCGGCAGTATCCTTCCGGGAGATAACTATGTGACTGTGTTCAGGTCTGCTCAAACTACATACATCTTCATCACTGTCAGTCGTGTTATGCATGCATGTTGTGTTCCTTGTTTCTTGCGATTTCTTCGCCGCCATCATCGATCCCCAAGTGGAGTGGGAGGAACTAGGCTGGAAGCAAAGAGACCCAAGATGAGAGGCCCCATTTTTTTGGAAGTTCTCCTGCTCGTCCCACGGACAAGATGATGGCTGAGTGCTCAGGACTCGGGAGGAGCACGTGCAGATGACCACCCAATAGTTCTACTTCGGACTGGACAAATGGCAAAGGGTTGAATATTTTGTACTACTATGAGACCTTTGTCTTGTCAAATTTGGACCCCGGGCAGAAGATTATACTCCCTCCGTCCCAAAATAACCATTCCTCATACGCCCGCGGACGCGCCCGGTCAGTGACCGGACAGGAGAGAAAGAAAATTGTGACCCAACCGGACACCTCATATCATCCCTATATGTCCGGGCAGTCCATGAACCCTCATATTCATCTTAAATATGGGGAGGATATCAGGGCTCGCGGACGCGCCCGGGCGTCCCGGGCATTCCTCCACGTAGGACGCGGCCTCACTCCGAACCACCTTTTCTCTTTCTTTATTCAATCTTTTATTTCTCTCTCTTCATCTTCACTAATCATATGCAAGTGACCGGACATATGAGAAGAAAAATGAGGAGTGTGGCTGTGCGGAGGGATAAATATGGGCTCAAAACGGATACGCCAGGTCACTGTCCGGGCGTGTCCGTGGGCGTTTAAGGAGTCATATTTGCTATGCCCGGCTGTAAATGCTCTAAATGTCTTAACTTTGTCCTAAAGTTGGGACACATTTTGGGGCGGGGGAGTATTTGATGTATGATTTCTATGTCACCGCCTGGGATGGATACTGCGATTCAGTCTTGTGATGAAACCTTGACATCAAAAAGTGTCTTCGGAGAGATCTATGATTTGGTCAAGAAAATCGACCCCACGGTCACATGATCTGGTCATCAACTTGAACTAATGGTTAATTACTTAAGCCTGCTGCGTCTTAATCACATGCTGATTTAGTCGGAGGATAATATCAAGGTCGTGATTCAGGGTTCTTTCATCACAGAAAAAATTACACCAAAAGTGAAAACTTAAGGTAGCAGTGCTAATGTGCTATCTTAGGATTTCGCACTGCCTTGATGCATTTGCCTGAACAGGCGAGCTGCCTTGCTCATAATGAAGAGTTGAACAGAGTTATTACAAAATTACACTGAACATTATCAATGACAGGTTGAATGTTGGACGAACTTCAAACATTACCAGTTTACCACAATGGTTTGCGGTCTTTCTAGGTTCTTGATGAGCATGCTCTTAGTGAAGAGTTGAACAGAGTTAATGCAATCTGCATTGTATGAAGAATGTCTGCTACTACATGCTGATGACTCATACACTAGATTTTGACACTGCAACAATGTCAATTATGAATTGGTCTGGACCATTTCTGCAGTCACCGACTAACTGATCAACAAAAATAGTTGGGATATTGTTCAAGAGCGTCCATTTGAACATTTTCATTTTCTAGAACAGCGTAATAAATACATCTGCGTGCCCGCAAGAAAATGAGTATTAGACGGTATGAATTCCTTTAACCGAATTGTTCTTTAAAACTTCTTGCCTTCAGCATCAGTTATTTTTCACCAGGCTGATGGCAGGAGTTGAATTTTTGGGCATAAACTTGCTTTCGTCAATTTGCGCAAACAGGATTTCGGACAAAAGGGTAATGAATTCTTCAGCGTGCCCAAAAAGGTAAACGAGTGATGGTATGAATTGCATGAATTATTCCAACAGAATGCGACAATCCTTTTTCGATGCCCACGTAATTGAATCGTTCTCTGAAATTTTCAAACTTCCTGCATCCACATAAGTTATTCTGCCAGGCTGATGACAAGAGTTCTTTTTTGCACAAGAAATCTGGGTTTTCAATTTGCATGAACAGGGGCTGATAGATTAATTGAAGTATAAGCTAGTTTGACATACTGTAGTGAAACAGCGCATATTTAACTGTTACAAGTCGCGTTGTGGATGAATATTTGACAAAAAGTGGTCATTTTGGTAAGATATTGCCTGAACTCCGCCTAACTGGAACGGGAAGTCTAATGAGGCTTACAACATATATGCTTCTTTTTACAGAACACTGCAAATCTCCAATGAAGCTTTCAACTGGAGCTTAAATGTTTGATGTGGATTGTGCAGCAAAGAGATTCAGTGCAGACTTTTCGACAAAGAATGTCCACTGCTCCTCTCCATGCTATGCATTTATTGGTAGCTTTGACACTGCAACAATATAAATCATCACTGTGTGCTGAATTGGACGTTTTGGGGGAGCTTTATGGCCCTTTATATGAACTAATAGGAGCTTCCCAAGAAGAAACAGAAGGCTGAAGAATTGTTACAACAGAGATAAGATCAACCTGATGTATGACACATCTTCTGACAATACGATCGTAAACACTTCATGTTTTTTTATCAACGATGACATTAAACAATGGAAACAATAATGAGAAACAAACTGATAGCACACACACATATCAGTAAGCAACAAGCCCCAAATGTACAATCTTTCAAGTAAGACAGCCCACTGGTCACAACAGAAGGTTAGCATAATAACTGAAGCCTCTGGGTAAACTTACATCAGCCACATAATTAGGTCACTCGGTTTCCATAACGTGTATCTTTGTTCAGATGCACGGTGTCAGCACAACAATTTAAAGATGCCAATGGAAAGCGAATCACTACCTCATCATGATCAATGCAAAATAACTCTTCATCTCGTATACTCTTAGTCTCATGTCATGAAACTGGCTAAAAAATGGACCCGGATTTCCCCTTCCCCATGAGCATGTCCTTGGCCTCGTTTATCTTGGAAGCGATGTAATGGCTGCCGCCACCATCAGGGTGGTTGGCTACCATTACCCTCTTGTGGGCCTCCTTTATCTTGTCCAGTGCAGCACGTTCTCTGAAACAATGCCAGTTCCATATTTTCAGTAACTCAAAAAACAACTGTACATCATTTCAGTCGCACAGGATTTCAGCGACATTGTCAATATACAGGTTAACAGGGACAGGCTGGAGAAGAAACGTCACCTCACGCCAAGGATCAGTGCGGCTTCTCTTCTGCTCATCTCCCTCTCAAATCCGCCAGGATAGAATTTACGCACACGTGGCATCGCCGCCCGGATCCGAAAGGCCTGCCATGCCTGAATCATGTATCTGCTTCCCATCGCAGCAGCAGCTACCGACAGCCCAGCTACCAGCGGCGTAGCCTGTGGTACCAGAGAATGTTCCAGCACACTGATTAGATCGATTGATGACAGTGCTAAAAATTCAGAATGATACTCTGAACATGACACAGAGTAAGCATGTGAATTGTGTGCAGGTTCAGTTATGCATTCCAGCATATACACAATAATAATAAAGAAGAAATTCATCTTCATATACACAATAATAATAAAGAAGAAATTCATCTTCAGTGCTAAAATTCAGAATCACGCTCTGAACATGACATGGCTAAGTTTCTGAATTATGTGCAGGTTCAGTTATGCATTCAACATTATACACACAATAATAAAGGAGAAATTCATCTTCATATAGCTGCAAATTGGACCCAACCAAATGATTTAGTTTAACCACAAGTTCCTAAATCCGTGTCAGGTACACGAACCCAGCCAGGCAGGCTGCTATCGTTGTCTGGCACTGTTCGTCTGGACCAGCGCGGCTAAGGGGGTCACGGCAGCTGCAGTGGGCGACTGCTGCCGCCTCTCCGGACCAGCGGACCACGCTGGCCGCCGGGACCCTGGGATGGCCCGATTCAACCAACCCACTAGCACTAGGCACGCCAGCAGCCCCGCCAGAAGCGACCCGGTCGCCGTCGTCGACGGCGGAACAGGAGACCCCATCCGGTATTGGGCAGGACGTTTACCCGATACTGTCGCTGTCCCGCCGTAACTCTCAAACAGCCGGCGGACCCGACTCGGGAGGGGCCTCGCCTTGGATTGTACTCGACCGCTAGCTGCTGCCCCTACCCCTCTATCTATCTACCGGAGCCGCGGGGCACGGCAGGCGGAACGACAGCGACGCCGGATCATCACTAGAACGACGCGAGAACGAAGGGCCGGGGTGGGGAGGAGGGCGTACCATGGCGCGACGGCGGCGAGCGAGCGAGCGATCGAGGCGGCCGGAGCAGCTCCGTCGGCGAGCTCGGGGGAATCTGCGGAGACCGAGGGGAGCGGAGGCGCCGGGCGGGCGGGCGGGCGAGGTTTGGGTGCCTCTGTGGGCGGGTTCGTTGCGGATTAAGGCGGCGCTCTTCTTGTGCAGCAAGAAAGAATCGAGTGGAAAAAGGAGGAGGGGTCGGTTTCCTTCTCTTTTTTAATTTTTTTTGTTTCGTTATAAGACGAGGAGAAATTGGTTGGTTCATCTTGGGGAAGAAGAAGAAGAAAAAAAGAATATGCGGCGGCGGCGGCGGAGGGCACGCGGCGGGACGCTTCCGGATACGGCTGGAACACGCGCGCCCCCGGTCGTTCCAGAAGGCCCACGAGGCCATCAAAAAACAGGGGAGGCTTCGCTGAAAGCCGACTCAAACGGGCCGGGTTTCTCTTTTTCTTCTTCCGTTTTTAGTCGGCCTTTCACCTAAAAAAGGTACATATTTTTAGGAGCTACTCCCTCCGTCCTGAAATACTTGTCGGAGAAATGAATAAAATTGAATGTATTTATAAATAAAATGCGTCTAGATTCATCCATTTCTCCGACAAGTATTTCGGGACGGAGGGAGTACATTTTTTTAAACATATGAAAAGTATTCTTATAAAAAAGATCAGTATGTGTTACATACTATGCAAAAGTCCAGTGTACATAAAGAAGCTTAATCTATATTCAATGAATGTTCGGTGTGTGTCATAAAAAATGTAAATCACATAATTTTTAAAAATTATATTGTATATAAAAAATAGAAAATATTCATCATATACTAGAAACATTTCCACTATATTAGTAATAAATGTCCACCATATATTACAAAAAGACTTAAAATTAAGAAAAATTAAACGATGAAAGAAAATAAAAGAAAACCAAAATCTGGAAAAGCAAACAAAACAAATACAAAAACAAAACAGAAAACCAAGAGCAAAACCACACACACACAAAAATGCGCAAACATGCCAAATGAGCCAACCCATCTCGCCTCGCATTTCTGGCGCACCT
This sequence comes from Aegilops speltoides, assembly GCA_021437245.1. Lineage (NCBI taxonomy): Eukaryota > Viridiplantae > Streptophyta > Magnoliopsida > Poales > Poaceae > Aegilops > Aegilops speltoides. The sequence goes on along the minus strand of CM038145.1, from coordinate 448,441,761 downwards.
ATAGGATTCAGGTGGACGTCCCATAGGATTTTCCAAGATTCTTTTCCCACCACCGGAACTATATCTTGCCTATAGTGGGTATAACTATCATCTCGTCTGATACGATTTTCCAAGATTCTTTTCCCACCACCAGAACTATATCTCGCCTATAGTGGGTATAACTATCATCTCGTCTGATAGCTTTCCTCCCTAGTGTAGCTGCTCGGCCAGCTCATTTCTCTTTATTCCGTTAGCTGGGATGCTCGCTCGTGAAAGTCGTTCCATCGCTCCACAGTTTTGGTTTGGTTTTGTGAAGGGGGGTTCCGTTTCTTCTTCTGTTCATTTATTTGGTTCTCTCTTTTTCTTCATCAGTTTTCTATTATTTTACATTGGGTTTCTTTACTTCTTTCATGGTTCTTTATTTCCTTTTTCATTGTTTTCCTTCGTTTCTCTCCTGCTTTTTCACTGGTTTTTACTGCTTTTCTTTTCTTTTTCTTGTTTCTTTCTTGGTTTTCATTCGTTTTCTCTTTTTCTTGTTCATTTCTTTGGTTTTCATCATCTTTCTTTGTTTTTCTTTTATTATTCATCACATATCTAAAAAATTTGGTCCATATGTGTACATTTTTCTCTGTGTCAGGAACATTATTTGCATATGTTTAACAATTTTACAAATGCATGATTAACATCTTTTATAATTTTATGTTTTAGGACTAATTTTTTTTATACATATTTTACATTTTTATATATACCAGGAAAGTTTTGTAATACATGTTTAACATTTTTAAATATATGATTAATACCTTTTATACATGACCAATATTTTTAATACACGTTCTATAATTTCGTATACATCAGGATTATTTTTATACACCTTTAAAAAGTAACACATGATTAACACTTTTTCATAAACATTATATATTTTCATATATATTCGAAATATTTTTATAGATGTTTGACATTTTTTAAATGTGTTATTTACATTTTTCAAACACACGTATTTGAATATTTGTTGTCAAATATGTGTTAAATATGTTTTCAATAATTCTTGAAAAAAAATTGGACACTATCAACATTATTTATAAGTTGCACCAGCGTTGTTTAACACTACACAAAACTTTTTTCCATACTTAAATATTTTTTTGATATATATATATTATGTTGTTTTCGAAACAAAAAAGAAAAACAAAATCGAGTAAGCCAAATAACGGAATCTGAAAAGAAGGAACGGTGTAACCAGGCCAGCCCAATCCTGGTATGTCTAGCTTGAAGTGAGATATATGGTCTCGCGCCCGTTTGCCACCGGCTGTAGGCTAGCTACTAAGCTCACATCAGCGATGGTCTGCTCCTATATGAGGGCTTTCTCGCGCGGTGTCTGCCGCGATTTGAGAATTTAGGTCCCCTCGCCTCTGGCTACCATCTTGGCGCTCAGAGGTGGGGGGACTTTGGATCTTTAAGACATTTATGTTCTTCGTCAACTTCTAGTGATTATCATAGTTGTGTAAGAATTAATTTCCTCTTGTTTTTCTGGCGATGCCATGAGATTAGAGAGTTTTTTGTCCTTGTAGATCCGATTATTCGAATATGGTGAGTTTTTGTTGTGTCAAGCTTTTTCTATTGGTTTGATTCTTTGAGGGTTTTCCGCAACACTGCCGCTCCTACTACCGTTGTCATTGCCAAGATTAAAGATGAGGCCTCTATTTGGGCTCGTGCTGGTGCGAAGTATTTGTGTAATATTATGCCGAGAGAGTGATCTGTACTCTCCTGCTTGGCGGAACTATTTCTAATCTTCTTCTTAGTTAATGAAAATGGCAAATCTTTTGCCTTGTTTAAAAAAAATTCTTTGAGGAGATGAAATTTTTCGACATCATGGTGAAGATATAGTGATTTAACGGCATTGCATTTCTAGGGGATCATCACCGGCCCAAGTACGTTCGTCGATGAAGGCTTCCCATCTTTTTGGATGGATGACTCAAGGCGCTTCCAAAAGCCATTATTGATAATGTTTGTGCGGGTGAAAGAGCGACAACATCGTTGCTTCAGTCCAATTGCAGCCTCTTTATTGAAGTCTTTGGTGTATTTCTTCAAGCAGATATTGATACCCCGAAGAAAGTGTTTTCAAGAGATTGCGTTATAATTCTTAGTCATAAGGGTTACTTTGTATTTTCTTGAATCTAAGGTCCAAATCAGTGTACCCGTAAAAAAATTGACAGTGTTGTACCTGTAATTATATGAGTATGAAAAAAAACTAGAGGTGTTTTTAATAAAACTACTAAGCTCGCTTCATGCCTTATCTACCGGTTTCGAGAAGGTTCAAATGGTTTTCTTCGTTTTCCTTTTTATGTGCTTTCTTTTGTTGCTTTACTGGTTCTCCAATTTTTCTAAGTTTTTTCTTGCATTTTCTTGTTTTATATTTTTTACTGCCTGAAAATCATGAACATCTTGTTATATCCAGAATTTTTTTCACATTTTTAACAGTTTTTAAAATTGATTAATATCTTTCGAAATTTTGTAAACATATTTTTTATTTTTCTGAAATTAAAGAACATTTTAATAAATATTAATATTTATAATTTCGTACCAAATTTATGGAATTTTTTCAGTTGATTATTTTAAAACTAAAAAGAAATTTCAAATACAAGAAATTGTCAGCATTTATTAATTTGAACTCATAATCATTTTATAATGTTTGCAAATATATTCAAAATCCATACATATATATATATTTTCAAATCCATAAACATGAATATTACTTCAAATACAATTTTCTTACCTTTTACAAATGTTTAAAAAAAACGCGAACATTTTTCATTTTTTTGGGCATAATATATATTCTCTCGGTTTTCCTTCCTCTCTATTTTTTTACGTCACTTCTACGAATGTGCTGAGGTGCAACTAGGTCGACTGGCCAACCAGCCGAAGCGAGCGCCTTGTGATATGTGTTTGGTCATCCTTTGACGTGTTGCACACGGAGTAGAAGATTCCTTCTAATTTTTATTATTTTGGTGTTCGTTGTACTGGCATAATTGAAGATGAATAGATCGAAAGCTTTCTTCCAAAAAAAGGGGCAGCGACTATAGTTGTGAAACGATGGATACAAGGATACTTGTGCAAGGCCGAGCCGAACACATGTTCATATCCCTTTTTTTGGCGAGATGTTCATATCCTTTTTTCACTGACTATACCCAAGTGGAACAGAACAAGTTCTAGCAAAAAGAGAATGACCTCTTAAAAAGGTAAAAATAAAAAACAAAAAGTTTGTGTCGGTTTCACTCAAAATGTCAATTGGTTAGGCAAGACCTATCCCTAGATGCGGACTCCGAAGTTGACAATGTCGAACAAAAAAGCTGCTCAAAGTCAGGCAAAACACTAATTAGTTAAGGTGCTTATAAGATGTGTTTTTGGGGCGTAAGGTGTCACACCTATGACAAGCTCAGACAACTACCGGCCAAGCAAGAGGGGCTATATTGTATGGAAATGAGTTGCAAACAATATGGCAAACAAACAAGTATCCTTTTATTAAGGTTGTACCTGATTACTACCCGACCTACATAATCTTACATTCTTAAAAAGTTGATCCCCACTACTAGCTATTCTCTCAACATGCAGCCCGTCCACATCATCATTTAGCCACCTCAGCAAATTTCACCCACGTCACTTCATTTCTTCCTTATTTTTTTTCTTCTCCACGTCCACCAACAGTAACAGCCATGCATGTGCCCCTTCAGCAAAAAAAAATAATGTTTTAATTAACAAATCTTCCACCTCATCCAAATCTAAAAATAAAAACCAACAAATCTTGGGAGATAGACAGCCATCCTAAACACCGAAGTGACCCAACGTTTACTCTTCGTAACAAACGAGGCAGCCCACAATAACTAGAAGAGGAGCCTAGACCCCAACGATGCATCTTCCCTTGAGTTGTAGCCACGACAACTGAGCTCCGGCAGGAGCGACCTCGACACCAAGATGGGGCTGGATGATGCGCCACCACGCAGCACCTGGACGGAGCCACCGCAAGCCTACGGCTTGGTGTGGTTGACACCCGCATGGGCTTCACTCGGTCGGCCACCTCCGACCGTCCGTATGGACTTCACCCGGTTGGCTGCCATCCACACCCCATTCTGCTCCGCCATGGCACCGTCGCACACTTCACACCTGCATGGGCTTCGCTCTGCCGGCCACCTCCGACTGTCCGTACGGACCTCACCCGGTCATGCTGGCTACACACCCCTGTCCGTGCCATCGCGGCAGCAGCAAGATACCGCCGCACGCCTACAGCGCGTCATTGGCACCCCGCATGGGATTCGCTGGACCGGCCACCTCTGACCGTCCGTACTGACTTAACCTGGTCGCGCTGCCCTCGACTCCCCAGTCTGTGCAATCGCGGCACCAGCAAGAACTCCTGCTGCTGCCTGTGGTGGAGCCGCTCAGCCCTCCTGCCTTTGCTCCGTCATGGAGCGCAGTTAGTCGGTCGGCGTGGCGTGCGATGTGAGTGGAAGAAAAGGGCTCTTTGCAGTAAGGATATCTAATTTCTCTTATGTTGTCTCAACATCTAGAGCCGGAAGCTTGTGGGATTTCATTTCAATTGGCAAGCTGAACTTCTATCATTGGCTTCATTGTTCCTGTCTGCAAGGTAAACTATTTTTTTCATGATTATCAAATCCGAAGGCCAGTGCTATTATTGATATATACTCCACTTGACCATGAATCAATAGCCAATTAGACATCATACATTAGAATTGGATGATTTGCCCCAGTGCATTTCACTCATATCTGTGCATCGGGTTTTGTTTACAGATTCTTGATATATATATATATACTTACAGGAGCAGTCCACTGGTCCATCTCTTTCTGTTTGTTATCCGCCCATCTTCCATTATTGTGTTAATTAGAGAGGGCATAATGGATGAAGCGGAAAGTTAATTCATGTATAGGAAGCTCAAGCGATTTAAGCTATTTCCACATAAGAACTACTTCAATGCTAAATTACCTTCAGCGTTTCAGAGTTCTCTCTTAAAGTTATAACATTCCAAATTATTTATGATTTCAGATTAACAATGCTATGTTCATTCCCTATTGTTGTGACCTCCATGGTTATCATTGCGACATAATTCTAGCAAATAATCAGTGGTTATCTATGCTTCTCTACCTGTAAATGGTTCAATATCAATTCACCGAGTTTTTTTTGCTATGTTCATATGTAAATTTCTGTCCAATATATGCAGTTTTCATTTTTCTATCGGTGCAGACTCATGAGATTATTCAATTTTTTATGTGATTGTCGATTTGCCCATCGAGGAGTAAAGTGGGTGCTCTAACCTTCTTCTTTTCTAGATCTGACATCTCTTAGTAATGTTCCCTTTCTACTGCTGCCAAAGTGGGACATTTCTTAATGAAATCATTAACTCTGAAAGGATCGATATGGTTGAATAGAGGGGGGGGTGAATAGACAACTAACAATTTTTAACCTTTTCTTTACCAAATTAAACTTTGCAACAAAATAGGTTGTCTAGATGTGCAACTAGATGAGCAACCTATATGATGCAATAAAGGCTACTACACAAGCAAGCAAGGGATGAAACAATAAGTAAGCTTGCAAGAGTAAAGGCACAAAATAACCAAGAGTGGAGCCGGTGGAGACGAGGATGTGTTACCGGAGTTCCTTCCTTTTAAGGGGAAGTACGTCTCCGTTAGAGCGGTGTGGAGGCACAATGCTCCCCAAGAAGCCACTAGGGCCACCGTATTCTCCTCACGCCCTCACACAATGCGAGATGCCGTGATTCCACTATTGGTGCCCTTGAAGGCGGCGACCGAACCTTTACAAGCAAGGTTGGGGCTATCTCCACAACAATCGGAGGCTCCCAACAACAACAACAACAACAACAACACGAAGCTTCACCACGATGGAGTATGGCTTCGAGGTGACCTCAACCGTCTAGGGTGCTCAACACCCAAGAGTAACAAGATCCGCAAGGGATAAGTGGGGGGAATCAAATTTCTCTTGGTGGAAGTGTAGATGTGGGCCTTCTCAACCAATCCCGAGCAAATCAACAAGTTTGATTGGCTAGGGAGAGAGATCGGGCGAAAATGGAGCTTTGAGCAACAATGGAGCTTTGGGGGAAAGAGGTAGGTCAACAAGGAAGAAGAAGACCCTTTATATAGTGGGGAACACATCCAACCGTTACCCCACCGAGCAGCCCCAAGAGAGCGGTACTATCTGGGAAAGGCGGTACTACTACGAGAGCGGTCTGCCGCTCCTCCTCAGCGGTACTACCGCGCTAAGGGGAAACCCAGGCCACTGGCCCCAGAGCGGTACTACCGCGGAGTAGGAGCGGTACTACCGCTCAGGGCGGTACTACCGCTTCCACTACCACTGGTGGTGCCGCAAAACCCGACACGAGAAAACATCGTCCCGAATCGAGGCGGTAGTATGCGCGGTACTACGGCGGTACTACGACCGAGCCCCCTGAGCGGTACTACCGCTCGACGGAGCGGTACTACCGCTGAGAGCGGTACTACCGCTGAGAGCGGTACTACCTCTGTGGGGCTTCAGCGGTACTACCGCTGTAGATCGCGGTACTACCGCTGGCACAGGACGAAGAGGGAACCGGAAGAGAAGAGCAGCTCCAAAGATGCGAAGGGAATGCGACGGGTGTGAGAGGGATGTGTACGTGTTGATTCCACCCAGTCTTGCCAAAGCGGATCCCCTCTTAATAGTACGGTGACTCCTACGAAACTAGTCCACCAACAACGAAACGCATGAGTTACATCGTCTTGAGTAAAACCCCGAGGGGAGGAAATCGTCTCGTGCCAATGAATGCTTCTCTGAAAGAACTTAACGCACACGATTAGTCCGCATAAGCGTTGTCATCAATCACCAAAACCACCGGGGAATGAATATGCCCTTACAATCTCCCCTTTTTGGTGGATTGATGACAACACAGGATTTGCATAGGCATGATATATGTAAGCATACAAACCCCACGGTCCTAAAATGTAGATGGGCTCCCCCTAGATGTGTGCTAGTTTAGATAAGTGCTTTGGACTGCACAGAACACATACTAGGAACAAAGCTCCCCCTACATGTTAGAGACCGATAAACTAAGCATGGTGTATGAGAGCAGCATAGATGATATAACAAGATAAGAACGCAACTCATGAGCTAGATAGACATAGATAAAGTTACTGAAAAGGAAGGTAGCATATGTCTTACACCATATGATTCGAACTCGCGAACACGAACTTAAGTCTCACGGACAAACCAACCAAAGCAAATGCGAGGAAAACATGACAAGACACGGATAAGAGACGACAAAGACGCAAATCCCTAAACTCTCTCCCCCTTTGGCATCGAGACACCAAAAAGGAGCGGGAGTGTTGCTACGGCTCCAGGTGAGAGACACACGCATCAGAGCCCAGCAGAATCATCGGCACCACCGTCGTCGACCGAAGTGCTCGGCCTCGAGAATCAGTCCACAGGCGGTCTTCTGAATCCACCTCCTCCTCGAAGCTGGTCCTCGATCCACTCTTGATCAGAGCACCCAACCGACGCATGAGCTCCTTGTGACGACCGCGAGCCTTCTTCTCAGCCACATGAGTCATGTACTGGCCGTGAGCCTCCATGCAGAACAGCTTCTTCATCTTAGTTTTGAGCTTCTTAGCCCACGAGGGCCTTGCCGCAGAAGGTATGTAGTCATCATCCTCATCATCATCAGCGGCAGGCTCCTCCTCGGTCTCCATGGCACCAGCAGACGAAGGACCTCCAGTCTTAGGGGCCGGAGTGCCCGTGTGATCCTTCTTCCTCAGACGCTTGACATCGTGAGAGATCAACTCTCCACACTCCAGAGGCACCATAGGGTATACATGATCCCAAGCCTTCTCAATGAGTAACATGATGAACGGACCATAGATCGGGCACTTACGCTCGAGAGATAGCGCATGCAGCTCGCACCACATAACATGAGAGATATCCAAAGACTCTCCTGGGATTTTCCTTCTCACGCTGGCGAGCGAGTACATATCCACAAGATAAGAGTGAACTGGTCCAAATTCCCAATGCGAGGGAAAAGAGTCTCTCTGAAGATGCGGTGAAGGATATCCAGATAGGCGATGCAGCTCATAGGTTTCCTTCGTGTCTCGGGTTGACCTTCAGAGTGCAGAGGGGCGAGAGCTTGCTTGTGGGTGCAATGGGTGCGGGCGTGAGGTCGAAGCCAACTGGGACTCAAGCCCTAGATCTTGCACCCCAATCAGTTGCATGAACACTTTCCACTTGATGAAAGCAGCTTGCCATTGGTCATCCAGTGAGAGTCCTGCCTTCATCAGTCCCAAGGTGAACCGTGGCATAGAATTGGGCCACAATATCAGCATCAAAGTCCTTGTTGAATTTCGAATCTCAAGAATGTTCGCTTGAGTGCACATCTCAAGTGCTTCACCAAAGTAGTCCGGTCTTGCTCCATATGGTCGATGTCGATGGAGTGCACGTTGACATAGAAGTTCTTCTTTGCCTTGATGACATCGAAGAAGATAGCAAACCGAAACCTGTTCCAGAATCGACGGTTGACCAAAGTGGGGTCTTGGTCAAGATCATACGGATTCTTGGCGCGCTTTGCCCGTAACTCTTTTGGCGGCATTTCGCACTTTGCCTTGCCGGGCTTTGGCTTGACTCTGGCTTCTTCCGGAGTTGAGGTGGAGGTGGAGGTGGAGGTGGAGCACTTGAGGATCCTCCGGCGGCTCGGTAGTACGATGGCGCTTGGGCGTTGCACGTCCGGGATTGATACGACGAGCCCGATGCTCGTGGACCTCATCACCGAACCACACAGCAGAACACGCAAACAACCGAAAGCACAAGAATAAGCCACAAAACACGAGCAAAAGATCACCGAAAGGCAGATGTCTGATGGAACTTGGTGAAGGCGGTAGTACTGTGATGATCGATAGCGGTAGTACCGCCTTGAGCGGTAGTACCGCTCCACGAGAGCGGTAGTACCGCTCCAGCGGTAGTACCGCCGGTGGGCGGTAGTACCGCTTCGGGCAGGGAAACAAAGCAGTTTCCTACTACCGTGGTCGATCCGCACTACCGTCCCAACCAAATTCAAATATACTCCAGCCAAACATCAATCCATACTGCCTAGAAGCATTCTCCATCCAACTCAAGCCTAGATTTGGCCAAAAATCTAGAGATGCAATCGCTACTGCGCCTAAGATGCTAGATTGGAAACCTAGACAAAAAGAACAAGAGAACAGGGGCAGTACCAGCATCCATGGCAAGAGGACGAGGTGGGGATCGTTTCCACCGAACGGAATGGAGAGGGATGGCCCGGAGAGGGAGATCCGCGGAGCCCTCCATGGCGCCCGGTTCTTCAGAGAGAGAAGAAACAGTGTGGGGCGGCGAATGGGTATGGGGGAGAAGAAACTCCCCCTACCCCGATATAACCCCCCACCTCGCGCCTCTCAGCGGTAGTACCGTGCTGGCGGGCGATAGTACCGCTTGGAGCGGTAGTACCGCTCGCCAGCGGCGGTAGTACCGCCAGCAACCGAAAACTGCCTCTAGACCCAAAAAAACGCACAAAAGACACGGGTATGCAAAGATCAACAAGATGACAAAAACAAGAGTAACGAAACGGAACCCACACCTTCACGGCAACAAAACAAGAAAAAAAACGGGCTCTGGCCTCTCTCAAGAGAGGGCGGTGGCCGGAGCCACCTATGTTTGAGTCAATTGGTATGGCACCGCGAAGAATTATCCTTGGGCCCATGACCAAAACTCGTCTTTGAAGCACAAGTACCATCAAAAATGGCTAATGTGAAAGAGTTGATCGTTTTATGCATAATGGGGGGAGGGAGAGTTCATTGAGAGAACAACACTCCCCTATGTCCATGCCTACATCTAAACTAGACAACAAGTTGAGTGTGGTGGGGGTGCACGGTTCAAGTCACATTGCTCAAATCGATGATATTTAGCTCATGCCTTAACTCACAAATCTTGCTTCATCCAATGGCTTCGTGAAAATATCTGCAAGGTTATCATGAGTGTTGACATACTTGAGCTCGATCTCCCTCGCCTAATGTGATCCCGGATGAAGTGATACCGAATCTCAATGTGCTTTGTCTTGAAGTGTTGCACGGGTTGAGAGAAATCTTGATGGCACTTTCATTATCACACCAAAGAGGCACTTTGTCACAAATGACACCGTACTCCTTTAAAGTTTGCCTCATCCATAGAAGTTGAGCACAACAACTACCGCCGCCACATACTCGCTTGTGGACGAGAGAGACACACAACTTTGCTTCTTGGAAGACCAACTTACCAAAGAGCAACCAAGAAATTGGCACCCTCCGAAGTGGACTTCCTATCCACTTTGTCTCCCGCCTAATCGAATCAGTGAAACCTTCAAGCTTGAAGTTTGCTCCTCTTGGGTACCATAAGCCAAAGTTTGGGGTATGAGCCAAATATCGAAGATTCGCTGACCGCCACAAAGTGACTTTCCTTTGGTGCGGCTTGAAAACATGCACACATCCCCACACTCAACATGATATCCGGTCTAGATGCACAAAGGTAAAGCAAGGAGCCAATCATGGAGCGATATACCTTTTGATCCTTTGCTTTACCATTGGGATCGATGTCAAGTTGGCACTTGGTAGGCATTGGAGTAGATGCCACTTGACATCACTTAGCTTGAATCTTTTAAGCATGTCTTGAGTGTATTTGGCTTGGTTGATGAAGGTTCCTTCTCTTCTTTGTTTGATGTCAAAACCAAGGAAGAACTTCAACTCTCCCATAGATGACATCTTAAACTTGGAGGTCATGAGAGCGGCAAATTCCTCATTGAAAGCTTTGTTAGGAGAACCAAAGATAATATCATCAACATATAGTTGGCATACAAACAACTCCCCGTTGACCTTCTTAGTAAAAAGAGTGGGATCGATTAGCCCTACTTCAAATCCACGATCTTGTAGCAACTCGGTAAGGTGGTCATACCACGCACGTGGGGCTTGTTTAAGGCCATAGAGTGCCTTATCGAGTTGGTACACATGATCCGGGAAGTAGGGATCCTCGAACCCGGGGGGTTGCTTGACATAAACCAACTCATTAATAGGACCATTAAGAAAAGCACTTTTCACATCCATTTGTTGCAACTTAAAGTTGTGATGAGAAGCATAGGCAATCAACAAACGTATGGATTCAAGACGAGCAACGGGAGCAAAGGTTTCACCGTAGTCGATACCCTCGACTTGGGAGTAGCCTTGTGCTACCAATCTTGCCTTGTTGCGAATGATGTTCTCATGAGCATCTTGCTCGTTCTTAAAGATCCACTTGGTTCCAATGATATTGTGGTTCCCCGATGGCCTTGGCACCAATCTCCATACTTTGTTGTACTCGAAGTTGTTGAGTTCTTCATGCATGGCATTGAGCCAATCTGTCGTGGATTTGTCACGGCAGATGTCCTAGCGTAAGGACTTAGTCGTGGAGCCATCGCTGCGGGTTTACTTGAAGGGGTTAAAGCGGACACAAAGACACGAGGGTTTTATACTAGTTCGCCCCTTCGATGAAGGTAAAAGCCTCGCCTAGTTGTGATGGAATTGATGTGGTCTCGATGGCTAGGAGCAAACAAGCTTCGCTTAGGCTCGAGTTGTGGTTGTCTATCTACGAACCGTCGCGGGTCGCCCCTTATATACACGAGTGACGCCTGTCGGTTCATAGAGTCCCAACCGTTCATACTGTATCCCGTTGGTCTCTCTCTATTCCTAACTTACAATACAAGTTATACATCAGGCGGTTTACGGCTACAAGTTCCAAACCGACTACGTGGCCTTGGGCCTTTCTTCGCTTATACCACTAACAGAGTTAACTCGGCCCAAGCTGGCCGGTTTACACCTAGTGGTAATATCCCCAACATTAGGCCCCAGATTGATTTGAAACGCTTCATGTCAATCCTTCACAAAACTTGTATCTTGGACATCTTCTATTGTCTCGTAAACCGCCATGTCGTCATTACTTCGTCATCAGAAACCGCATGACGTCATCCTGAAATTTGATCCTTTATAACGCCTTCTTTAATAGCAGTTCACGGATCCGCGCTTGACCTAGCTCGGCTGCCTTATAAATAGGACCGAAGGTCATTTCTTTCCTCCTTCGCTCGCTCTTCTTCGCCTTCCTCGCACCGCTGCTCTTGAGCTCCACCATCGCCGCCGACCTTCGCCTCGCCTGGGCCGCACATCGACTGATCGTACTCGAATCATCGCGCCTCTTTCCGCGTCTTCTCCGCTCCCTAGCTTCTTCCCCTTCTCGACTTAGATCTGTTTTTAGGGTTCTAGCTTCATACTATGTTCTTCGTGCGTTTCCGTCTATCCTTTTAACTTTGAACCACACTGTGAATCTGTACTGTATTAATAGCGATTCCTGCGCATCCGCTGTACTTTCTCATCTTAAGCCCATGGATCTTCTGCGTACATATCTGCCTCATAGTCCACTTCCGTTTCTGCCTTACTTCCGTGAAATATTTTCTGTTTTCTGTAAACCTGCATTTGATCCGTAGCTATCATGGGATCTTGTGAAACTTGTTTCTGCAAACTATCCATAGCTTCAATTATTTCCAAAGTCCAGATTAGGCGGTTTAACTCACCATAAGAAAAAGCTGCTAAACCGGCACAGATACACCATTAGTCCCCTTGTGGAACCGCTAGAGCCCCATCTGATATCATATCACAGGAAACCGATTTATAGACACTGCCTCCGGTTTATCATAACTTAGATCAATCACTTTGTAACAAGCACGCTCTTGAACCAGATCAATTACTTTTGTAGATCTTATCATGGCCAAACAAGTGTATGAATGCAACTGGGTTCCTTCTCGCATCACCGAGTCGCAGCTGAATGACCTGGTCTTGATTGGCGCTTTAGACGACAAAGATACAGTCCACTGGAGGGTCCCTGGAGAGGAATGTCCTCCCACACCCCAGGAAGGAGAAGTTGTGGTCTTTGCAGATCACCTGGCCCGGGGCTTCAAACCGCCCGGTTCAAAATTTTACCGGGATGTGTTGGCCAATTTTCAGCTCCGTCCCCAGGACATTGGCCCCAACTCCGTCACCAATTTATGCCACTTTCAAGTACTATCTGAAGTATATCTGCAAGAAGAACCTTCCGTTGAACTGTTTAGAGACCTCTTCCATCTAAACCGTCGCACTGAATTCACCGACGGCCCCAATACGGAATTGGGTGGTATGGCTATTCAGAAGAGGAAGGAGATCACCTATCCCCACGTCAAACTCCATACTCACCCCAAAGAGTGGAATGCAACTTGGTTTTATTGCAAGGACACTTCTCCTGAAGATGAAAATCCCTTACCTGGCTTTCGTCCAGAGCGGCTAAGCAACACTCATTCGTTTCCTCAAAGATTAAGCGCCAAAGATAGAAGCAAATATGCCCCAAGAATCGTCCAAGCTCCGAGCCTTTATGGCCAACGGTTTGACTGGAATTGATCTTGCACGCTGCTGGTTATCATGGGGCATACTGCCTCTGAGCCAGCGTTCCGGTTTGATGTGTCAGTATACTGGCAGCGTCGACGACCCACTCCGACACACAAAACTCGAACTTTCTGATGATGAAGTTATGGACTCGGTAAAAAGGATGCTGAATGAACCGGAGCACCTCTGTGCTCAAACCGGTCTAGCTCCTTACTGCACCACCAACAAACCACCTGCGGTAAGTTTCTAGTTGTTTCATCATTAAACTTGTTACTGCTTCATGTATCCAACATTTAATTACTTCTGATCCAGGGTGATAATCCGTTTTGGAGCAAGAAACTTTCACAAGACAAAGCGGACAAAGCAGGGCGGCCAACCCGGCCCAAAACAAAAATTGTCAAGAAATCAGCCCATAAGAGAAAGACCACTGCTTCATCTGATCCGGCCATTGACGATGATGTGGGTAATCCGGAACTTGATTCTCTTGGCTTGCTTTTTACACGCCTTATTGATGATGATGCTTGTCAGGATGATGCTGAAGCCAGCAACGCAGGATTTGCTGAGGTAACTATTCTCTCTTCAGCAAATTTGCCTTTACCAAAATTTCGCCAGGCAAACCGGAAAGTTAACTTTTCTCACCCTCTTGCTTATTTGGATCCCAAATTTCTTATGAAGACACAAAGAACATGAAGCTCGCCGCACAACCCCAAGATGGGTCGTAGTTACCTCTACCGGTTTACCAAACAGCCCGGTTCGAAAGCGCCACCCGAGGTTTCCGACCTTTTATTGCTTTAAATTCCAAAGCGGGTTTCTTCCACAACCTCTTAATCCGTCCGACGCCGATTATCAGGTCACTTCCCATTCATCCTCTGGTGAATCCTCGGCCACTCAGCTACCACCGTTGAAGATAGCCGCCGGGTAAGTCAAAACCGGCCATATGCTTTCTAATATATTTTGTAACGGATATGCTTTTTCCCTGACTCTTTGTCTCTTAGAACCAAACCGAAACCAAGAAAGAAGGCCCGGTTGGATAAAACGGCTGAAGAAACTGCCGCCTCAGATCATGAGAGAGCGCCGGATCTTGAAAATTTTGCCTCTAAAGACATTCCCAATGATCCTCCGGTTCAAGAAGAGGTTATTCCTGAAGAGAGGCCTGTCAACACTTCAATCTTTGTCGATCCACCTGCCAGCGCCGTCCGGTTTGATAAACCTCGCAGTCCTGCTACTAAAACGGCCGTGCCCACACAATCCGTAGAATCGAAAGATGATGACGTTGTGATTACTGGTATGGGCCGCTCTGAACCGGGGAATCCTGCGACCCTAACCAGGCACTCTGTGAAAGAAGATTTTTCCACCTTGAATAAAGGAAAATGGGATGTTGAACTAGAAACATATGCTGCTTTAAGCGCCCAAGACCTTCATTCTGGCTATTTAAACCGGCTTTATACCAGCCGTGACTATGAAGCTGGCCTGGTCAAGTTAATGAGGGACAAGTTTGAGGTAACTCACTCCTTTTCTTACCGCCAATATATCAGTTCTTGTAGCCCCCAAGGGTCGGTTTGTAATCTTGATCAAACCGGGACTTGACTATTTTTTAACAACTTTGAAATCTACCTGCATAGCTCCAAGGGCCGGTTTAATTGTGCATATTTAAACCGGACTTCCATAAAAACTGCCTTTGGAAACATTGCTAGATCAAATAGCCATTAGCCCCCAAGTGCCAAGTTGAATACTTGAATTGAGCTTGGGACTTTGCCATCTAGTAGTAAGATAAAAATCGAAGGTACATTAGCCCCCAAGTGTCAAGCATATAACTGCGTTGTGTGGTTGGGACTTTGACTATCTTGAATTTCTGGCTGAACATACTATCGATACACAGGCTGAGGTGAAAATCAAAGATGACCGGATTGCCGATTTACAAGCTGCTTTGAAAACCCAAAGCAGGCGAAATGTAAAAGGCCAAGAAAGAGTTAACCAAAGCTTTGAACGCTGCGACCAAGTGAAGGAAAGCTTGAAGAAAGAACAGCGGATCGGGCCACCGAGAAGGCCAATTTAATCAAACGAGCGTAAAATGTCAAGCTGCCCTTAAACCGTGGTAGATGATCCGACACCGTAAGCGGCAAGTACACTCTATGACTACGGCAATCTTTGGTAAGCTTCCTTTGATCAGTTGTGATGTGTTGAACCTGCTGTATCATTACTCCGGTTTAAAACTAACCGTGTACTGTTGTAGGCACACGCATTGGGCACTTAGGGAACGATGTGCGGAAGAAACTGAAGGTTGTCTACACCTTAGTAGAACAGTTATATACCGGAGCCCAGCGTATCATCACCACAGCCTCACATAACAATCCGGCACCTTCGTTGATTCAAGATACTCTGAACCGGCTGTCCATGCTTCCAGCCTGGATTGAAGAGGTGAAAAAATCTGCTGCTCGAACCGGAGCGATTAATGCCTTGATCCGAGCCAAGGCATGGGTACCAGACTTTGATCTTGTGGAAGCAGCTCAAGGCTATCCCAGTGTTAAAGAAGATGGTTCTGATTTCAATGAAGAGGATTTACGGGCTATAAACGTGCAAGACGCCTCTAGCTTGTCACCAGCGAAGAAGCCGATTTGGAGCATTACCAAGCACAATATAATGATCAAAACAAGCGAGTGCCTGCCCCAACTTTTGAAGCGGAAAATCTGATCCCTCCAATCCGTAAGCATACTTACGCTCCTGATATTGAACCGTCTTCTCTGATCCACGAAGAGGCTGTTTTCCAAGCGCTAATGGGAATCGACTGGACCACTGTTGATTTCCAGCCAATGGGTAGAGACGACGAGGATGAAGCGGCGGAGGATGAAGAGCAGGCTTAAACCGGTGGCCGTTTTAAATATCTGTCGTTGGCGGTTTGCCCAAAGAACAATGATCTCACTTGGGCACCATGTTGCCTTGTAATAACTTTAGTTAAAACTTTCCGTCTGAATATGCCTTCGCGCATAAATAGCGAAACTTTTGCTTGATTCGTATTTCCTGCAACCAGAAAATTTTGAACCTCGGTGGCGGTGATACCGCCAGCCGGTTTATGATATGTAACATATATATCGAATTTCAACAAATATGTGATACAAATACCGCCGTGTTCAAGGCATGAAGTCAAGCGTAGCTAAATTTAAAGCGGAGGCCTTAAAAACCATGACCGCTCAGAAGCGGGGAGAGAATAACTCCATATAAACCGTGCTGAATCAGCACAAGCCCCCTTGTTATTCAATGATGATTAACAGGAAGAAGGTAAACCGGCCAGATAAACTCCGGCGAAGATTAAACCGTGTCATGTCAATGTGTAATTGACAGTTGAACCGATAAAACGCTTTGTCGGGTTAAAAAACGCAACAAAAAATCAAATACCAATTATGAAAAAATATGGCAACAAAGGCAATAACTCTTTGCAAAAGAAAAGCTATACTGAGCTGATCAGATGGCATTACCATGGTCAGACGCAACCAAGCTCCCCAAAGGCGTAGCGATGGTGCCAGTCGGCCAGGTCCCCAAAAGACTCTTGGCGAGTACGCCGCCAAGTGGCATGACATTGGTTCGGGTTCACCAAGCCCCAAATGACTCGCCCTATAGGCCGACCAAGAGGCGTGACCGGTTCAGACTTGACCGTGTCCCCAATGATCTGGTGGCTTTCGCCTATCAAGAGGTGTTGCATTGGTTCGACACCTACCAAGCCCCCAAGTGATAAAAACAATCACAAGGGGTAAACCGAGGCCGCTTTAAAAAGTAATCACTCCATGTAACCACGCATGATAAGAAAGACAGAGACCCCGCTTTAGCCGAGGCTCGGTTTTATTATATCGAAGATAATATATACATTGTCATGATATGTACATAAGTAGAGCCGATGACTCAAGTGTAGTAAGGTCAAGATGAGCTATATTCCACGGCCTATTGGTCTCCTCCTCGATGTACGTGAGTCTTGACGCCTCGAATATCAATCGATAGTATGATCCGTTGTGTAGATTCTGTCGACCACAAAAGGTCCTTCCCAAGGCGGGATAACTTGTGCATATCTGTGCGGTCTTGGATGAGGAGAAGCACCAAATCTCCTTCTTGAAAGGTTCGGTTTTAACCCGCGATCGTGATAACGACGAAGATCCTGGCGGTAAATCGCCGAACGAGCAGCTGCCACATCACGCTCTTCATCCAATAGATCCAAAGCGCCCTGCCGTGCCGCCTCGTTGTCCGCTTCAACATAAGCCGCTACCCGGGCGAATCGTGCGGATATCACCGAAGTACCGCCTCGCTCCGTAGACCATGAAAACGGTGTATATCCAAAGGACCGGTTTGGCGAGTATTGATACTCCATAGCACCGATGGTAGCTCTTCAACCCAGCATCCTGGTGTTCGTTGTAACGGAACCATAAGCCGAGGTTTGATGCCTCGTAAGATCTCTTGATTAGCTCGTTCTGCCTGCCCGTTGGACTGGGGATGAGCCACTGACGACACGTCAAGTCGGATGTGCTCACGCTCACGTAACTCTTTCATAGCACCCTTGTATAAATTAGTGCCATTGTCGATGTGATACCGTGGAAAGCCAAACCGGAAAATCACCTTTTTGATGAACTGCACCGCTGTTGCCGCATCACACTTGCTGACAGGCTCTGCTTCAACCCATTTGGTAAATTTGTCCACTGCCACCAACAGGTGGGTCTTCTTATCCTTGGATCGTTTAAATGGTCCTACCATATCTAGCCCCCAAGTTGCAAATGGCCACATTATTGGGATCATCCTCAACTCTTGTGCCGGTACATGAGCACGCCTTGAAAATTTCTGACACCCATCACACCGTTTAACCAAGTCCTCCGCATCGCGCAGCGGTCAACCAAGAAAATCCGTGGACGGCGCGCCGCCACTAGGGACTTTGAACCGGCGTGATGTCCACAATCCCTTCATGGATTTCTCTTAAGATTTCACAGCCTTCCTCGGGGAAACACAACGTTGAAACGCCTCGATACATCGCAATGATGCAACTCACCATTAAGAATCGCTATAGACTTGGAGCGCCGGATTATCCGTTCGCCGTAATCTCATCTTCCGCAACTCCTCGAGTCATATACGCAAGAAAAGGAATCGCCCAATCCGAATAACATGTAATGTTGCCACCAACCGAGCCTCCGGATCAGAATAGCCAAATCCGCTTCACCAGGAGCCGGATCGACGGGTTGTGCAAGACGTCCAAAAGACATTAGGTGGAACCGGTTTGCGCTGAGAACCTAGCCGCTCAAAGCGTCCGCCGCCGTTCTTCCGCGATCCACATGATCCACTTGATAACCCTTGAAGCAACCTGCAATATTATCCACTTCTCGACGATATGCAGCCATAAGCGGTCCTTAGAATCCCAAGTGCCGATACTTGCCGAGCCACCATATCCGAAGTCACCAAGCACTTAACCCGCTTAAATTCATCTCCTTAGCCATCCGGAGACCATGGAGCAAGGCCTTGTACTCAGCTGCATTATTAGTACAAGGGAACATTAAACGGAGAACGAATAAAACTTATCACCTCGTGGGAAGTTAAACGACTCCAGCCCCGAGCCTTCCAACCGCCTCGATCCGTCGAAATGAATAGTCCAATATGTGTGATCCGCTTCTCCTCCGGTGCTTGTAACTCCGCCCGGTCATTAATGAAATCAACAAGTGCTTGAGACTTCACGGCTGTCCGTGGTATATACTTTAGTCCATGCGGTCCAAGCTCTATGGCCCATTTGGCAATCCGGCCAGTCGCCTCCCGGTTCTGTATGATATCACCCAAAGGAGCTGAATCGACCATCGTGATAGTGTGCCTTGGAAATACTTGCTTAGTTTCCGATCGCCATAAAAACACCATAGACTAGCTTCGCCAATGCGGATACCTTTGCTTGGACTCAATAAGCACCTCATCGATATAATAAACCGCCACGAACCGGATATTCCTTACCGCCTCCTTGCGCTCCACCACAATAGCCACGCTTCGCCAAGCATTGGCTGCCAATATAACAACAAGGGCTCTTTGTCAACCGGAGCCGCAAGAACAGCGGATTGGCCAATTGCCGCTTTAAATCTCAAATGCTTCGTCGCAATGGGCTCGCATTTAAATTATCCGCTTTCCTCAAAGATCTAGTACAAGGGATGGCCTTCTCTCCGAGGCGGCTGATAAACCGGCTCAACGCAGCGATTCTGCCCGCCAAACGCTGAACATCATTGATACACTTCGGTTTAGCCAAGGAAGTAATAGCTTTAATTTTCTCCGGATTAGCCTCAATTCCTCTGTTAGACACCAGAAACCCCAATAACTTGCCTGCCGGAACACCAAAGACGCACTTGGCCGGATTAAGCATCATCTTGTAAATGCGCAAGTTGTCGAAGGTTTCCTTCAAATCGTCCACCAGTGTCTCCTTTTGTCTTGATTTTACCACAATATCATCCACGTAAGCATGCACATTGCGACCGATCCGTATGCGAGCAATTTCACACACACCGCCGATAAGTAGCCTGGGCGCTTTTGAGCCCAAAAGGCATAGATACATAGCAGAAGGCTCCAAAGGGAGTTATAAACGCTATTTTCTCCTGGTCCTTAACCGCCATTTTGATCTGATGATATCCAGAGTACGCATCCAAAAAACTTAAACGCTCACATCCTGCGGTGGCATCAATAATCTGATCAATGCGGGGGAGGGCAAAAGGATCCGCTGGACAGGCTTTGTTAAGATCTGTCTAGTCCACACACATACGCCAGGTGCCATTTTTCTTAAGGACCAGCACCGGATTAGCAAGCTACTCTGGATGAAACACTTCAATGATAAAGCCACCGCCAAAAGCCCGCTACTTCCTCTCAATGGCTTTGCGCCTTTCTTCGTTAAACCGCGGAGGAACTGTTTCACCGGTTTATACTTAGGATCCACATTAAGTGTGTGCTCAACGAGTTCCTCGGTACACCGGCATGTCGATGGCTTCCATGCAAAGATATCCCGCTCTCACGGATGAACTCGATGAGCGCGCTTTCCTATTTGGGATCCAGTTGGCACCGACAAAGGAACTGCTTGGACGAATCCCACGCTCAAAGTCAACAAGCTTGGTCTCACTGCCGATTTAAACTTCAGATCCGATTCATGCTCAGTAGTTGGTTTCTTTAAAGGGTCATATCTGCCGGATCAACGTTGTCCTTATAGAACTTCAACTCCTCCGTGGCACGCACCGCCTCTGCATAAGCTGCGCCACCTTCCTCACATTCCAAAGCAACTCGGCGGCTTCCATGCACCGTTATCGCCTTTGTAACCCGCATTTTGAGCTGCAAGTAGATATAACAAGGTCGTGCCATGAACTTAGCATAAGCCGCCGCCCAAACAAGGCATGATATGGACTCGGATTTTACTACTTCAAAAGTTAGCTTTTCGGATCGAATCGTGCTCGCTCAAAAGCCACATCCGTGGCTATCTTACCAACTGGATAAGCAGATTTGCCCGGTACTACGCCATGGAACACCGTATTGACGGTTCGAGATCCTTGTCTCATTAGACCCATGCGACGGAAAGTCTCATAGTATAGTATATTAATGCTGCTTCTCCATCCATAAGCACCTTAGTGAACTTATAGTCCCCCACCGAGGGTCTACCACCAATGCCACCGCCCGGATTATCAACCCGGGGATGGTCCTCTCGCTTCCACACGATAGGCTGCTCCGACCAGCGTAAATAACGCGGCAAGGCCGGTTCAACAGAGTTTATCGCCGCTTGAAGCTTCCGATCGCGCTTATCCAAACTAGTTGTGAAAACATGATATCGCCCATCGCTCAACCGCTTTGGTTGGCTCGATAACCCGATCGCCGCTTGCTGCTGCTGCCAGCCCCGATTATTCGACTATTGTGATCGCTTTGATTAAGACCTGAACCGAAGCTCCATCGTGACCCGCCTGTGGAAACCGGATCCCGAATCGCCACCGACCCTGGTCATACCGAAAGCATTAGAATTTTTGAACTCCCGCATAATATAACAGTCTTTCCAGAGATGGTTCGATGGGGACTCCTTCGTCCGTGCTTGGGGCAAGGTTGATTCAATAAGTAATTCAAACGGCTCAGATAGGGTTTGGGCCCCGATTCGCCTTGCCTCTGCGCCGCTGCCCATCTGTGCATTAGTGTTGGCTACGAACTGGGTTGCCATCCGCCTTTGCGCTTGCCTCCGCTTCCATGACCCGCCGGTTTGTACCGCTGCCCTTGAGTTGCCGTTCTTCTTTCCCTTCCTGCTTCATCATCATCAGCCTCGGATCCTTGGTACCGTCCGAATCAGCATATTTCACCAAAGCGCCATGAGGGTTCCCATGTCATTACAGTAACCGCTTCATGCGCCCCAATTTTAATTTTAAAGGCTCAAACCGCAGCTTGCCTTCTAATGTTAAGATTGCGAGTCGGCGTTAATCCTGCCGGAGAGTGCAAAATCTCGAAACACGGTGTACCCAACGGGTTGTTGACTTCTTCCTCCTCGACACAAGCCGCCAAGTCTACTATGGACTTGGGCTGCTTACACGTATCCTTGAAGTTCTGAATAAACCGGCCCGTGAATCGGGCCCATGAGCTGATAGAATTGGGCGGTAAGCTCTTCAACCAAGTACGAGCCGTGCCTTCCAAAGATCATGGTGAAGTATTTTGCACACGCGTCTCATCGACATCTAGCATCTCCATGGCCATCTCATAACTCTCAACCCACGCTCAGGGACAGATCAGCGGTGTAATTAGGCACCTTGTGGACCCTTAAAGTCTTTAGGCAGCGCACATTGCGTAAAGCGGGATTAAACAGGCACCCCTAAAGCGGATGCGGCTCCGGTCCGCGAAGGTGGTAGGGCGAACCGGTGTATGTTGACCCGCCATCCTGCGGCTGCTAACTCGGCCTCCTCATGCGTGCGGGCCGGTCCACCACCTCCCGAGCATCACGAATGCCGCCCATCCGGTGATTGCCACGGCCGCTTCACGGTCCCGCTGTTTGATATGGCCGGTTCATCCATACGCTGTTGTAGCTCCGCTTGACGGGCGAAATGAATCCGATCACGGCCGTATGAATATGCCTCCGCTGGATTAGTGCAGTCCGAGAAGCTCCTTAACCCGGCGTGTCTCAACTGCCAGGGGAATCTCCTTCGACCGATAGCCTCCAATCGGCGGCGGCTGCAACAAGGTTGTCCATAGGATTAGAATAATGACCAGGGGTGTTTGTACCGGCGGAGGAACCACCACGCTCGCCGAGGAGGCTCCATCAGCGTGGTTGGGCCGCCGCTCCCGCTCCCGGTGCCTCGATCCGGTTTACCTCCCTGTCTTTGGGCGGATTATCGGGTCCAGCTCCCGGGTCTGAAAGAGATTTCTAGGATCAAATCCTAATGGCAGGCGTGAGCTATACTTCCGCTTCAACACCTCCTGCGACGCACTCGGTCAAGCATGAGTTTGTAAGCTCAAGCGCCCAGAGCGGCCCGCTCTGCGGCCATACGCTCCTTCTCTGACGCTAGATCCGCTTTGGCTTGCGTGATCTGCTCTTTCACCTTCGCGATTTCCGCATTATGAGCCTCCTGATCCACCGGGTTGTCCTCTGCCATAAGCGCAGCTAGTGCATCAAACAGATCTGATAAAACTTGAACCGGCGGGCGCACCGGGCCTCCTGCCCCTGCGGCCGCTGCCGCTGCTGATCCGGAAAGCATCGCTGCTGCGGTAGAAGAGTGGTTCGCTGCCTGCATACCGGCCATGAATATTCCAACCCGGTTGAACTAGCTTGGGGGGTCCGGAATACTGTCGCCGTCGGAACAGCCCCTGATCATATCGCCCCGCAGTGGTACAATGACTCGGTTTCTCCCGTTGAAGATTCGTCGCGGAATAAACGACGGTCTCACTACCGTGTTCGAACCGCGCCGTGTTCTCCTCCGTGGATGACTCCAACGAAGACATGCTTCACGGCCGGTTTAACTCGGGCAGGTCGCGACGCTGAGCCGTCTCGACGAGGTCGGTGCGGATGTCCGCTCAGCCCAGCTCCCGATCTTGCCGATGAAAACATGTATGCCATCAAGGGGACCCGATATCCGTGCTCGATTGAATCGGCCTCGGGACCCCATCCGCGCCGCCGATAGATCCGCCGCGACGACTCTTGGTCATCCGGCCCACGACGTAGCCTTCGAGTCCTTTGAGCTTGCCCTCCAAGATCGTCAAACCATCGTGCGATAGCCCCACGGTGGGCGCCAACCTTGTGGTCGTGGGTTCGAGCCCCACGGTGGGCGCCAACTGTCGTGGATTTGTCACGGCAGATGTCCTAGCGTAAGGACTTAGTCGTGGAGCCATCGCTGCGGGTTTACTTGAAGGGGTTAAAGCGGACACAAAGACACGAGGGTTTTATACTAGTTCGGCCCCTTCGATGAAGGTAAAAGCCTACGTCTAGTTGTGATGGAATTGATGTGGTCTCGATGGCTAGGGAGCAAACAAGCTTCGCCTAGGCTCGAGTTGTGGTTGTCTGTCTCTGAACCGTCGCCGGGTCATCCCCTTATATACACGAGTGACGCCCGTCAGTTCATAGAGTCCCAACCGGTTCATACTCGTATCCCGGTTGGTCTCTCTCTATTCCTAACTTACAATACAAGTTATACATCAGGCCGGTTTACGGCTACAAGTTCTAAACCGACTACAGGCCTTGGGCCTTTCTCTGCTTATACCACTAACGGAGTTAACTCGGCCCAAGCTGGCCGGTTTACACCTAGTGGTAATATCCCCAACACAATCCGAGTCTTCGAGCGCCTCATAGACCTTTTGGGGTTCAACACAAGAGACAAACGCGTGATGTTCACAATAGTTTGCTAATTGTCTACGAGTGCTTACCCCCTTTCTTAGGCTTCCAACTACATTTTCCATGAGATGCCCTTGAGTGGTGAGCTTGGAAGCAATCTTCGCGGCGCGACGCTCTAATTCCTCCTCGGATGTGGAGGGAGGAGGGTTGACTTGATCATCTTGGGCGCCTTCTTGAGCTTGTTCTTGATGTTGAGCTAGTACTTGAGCTTGAGTTTGCTCTTGATCTTGAACTTGCTCGAGGGGGAGAACTTGACCTTGGGCATCATTTAGAGGTTCTCCACCATCTTGAGGTTGATCTTGCCCTTGATCTTGTTCACAAGGTTGAGGACCTTCACTTTGTTCTTCGGAAGCGTGTGGGTCTTGATGAGGTGATGGCTCTACTTGAGTAGAGCATTGTCCTTCTCCTTCGGCCACAAGGGGTTCCTCAATGGGTAGGATTTGACCAATACCCATTCTTCTTATGGCTTGGGAGGAATTTCATCACCGCATCACAAGTACCACTTTGATCCACTTGGGAGCCGTTATTTTCATCAAACTCCACGTTACATCGCCTCCTCAATGAGTCCGTGGACTTGTTGAGGACACGGTAAGCATGAGAGTTTGTAGCATAACCAACAAATATGCCCTCATGAGCTCTAGCCTCAAATTTAGACAAACGAACACCTTTCTTGAGAATGAAACACTTACAACCGAACACCCTGAAGTACTTGAGGTTGGGCTTGTTGCCGGTGAGTATCTCATAAGGAGTCTTGTTCAAGCCTTTGCGAAGATAGAGCCGATTGATGCATGACATGCGGTGTTGATGGCTTCGGCCCAAAAGTTGTACGGAGACTTGAACTCCGCCATCATGGTCCTTGCCGCATCCATCAACGTCCGGTTCTTCCTCTCCGCAACACCATTTTGTTGAGGGGTATAAGGTGCCGCATATTGATGCTTGATCCCCTCATCACTAAGAAACTCATCCAAGGTGTAGTTCTTGAACTCGGTGCCGTTGTCGCTTCTTATTGTCAAGATCTTTGCATCATGTTGACGTTGAGCTTCGTTTGCAAAGTTGATGACGGTTTGTTGGGTCTCACTCTTCCTCTTGAATAAGTATACCCAAGTGTACCTTGAATAATCATCCACAATCACCAAGCAATACTTTCTTCCTCCAAGACTATCAAAGGATGGAGGCTCGAAAAGATCCATGTGAAGGAGCTCCAAGGGTCTCTTTGAGTAGATGATGGTTGAAGGAGGGTGAGCCTTTTCATGAAGCTTTCCTTCGATACAAGCACTGCAAGCACGATCTTTGGCAAAACTAACATTTGTTAGTCCACGGACATGGTCCCCCTTGAGAAGACTTTGCAAAGATCTCATATTGACGTGGGCTAAACGGCGATGCCAAAGCCATCCCACGTCAACTTTAGCCATTAGGCATGTCGCGGTCTTAGTGGGTTGCTCCGAAAAGTTAACCACATAGAGACCGTTCTCGACATGCCCAACGAAGGCTACTTTAAGAGTCTTGCTCCATAAGAGGGCCACGGTATCAATATCAAAGAATGTAGCAAAGCCCATGAGTGCAAGTTGACGAACGGAAAGTAAATTGAATGCAAGGGACTCAATAAGCATGACTTTCTCGATCGTTAGATCATGAGAAATGACAACCTTGCCGAGGCCCAGTACCTTAGAATGTGATGCATCACCCCACTCGACATTGGTGGGCATAGATGGAATCTCTTGCACGTCCACCACCAAGTCCTTGCTCCCGGTCATATGATTTGTTGCTCCACTATCGAGCAACCATGATCCCCCACCGGAAGCAAACACCTACACGAGATCAATGCTTGGTTTTAGGTACCCATTTGGTAATGGGTCCTTTGATGTTAGAAACAAGGGTCTTGGGAACCCAAATAGACCATTCAATGTACTCATAAGAAGAACCAACAAATCTAGCATAAACATGTCCATCACTAGCACGGCACAACACATATGAGGGGTTATAGTCGCCGGCTTTGTTTGAGGAAATGTTCTTGCCCTTTTGGACATCAACTTCCTTCACTTTCTCCTTCTTCTTCTTAGAAGCACCCTCTCCCTCTTTCACGAATGATTGTTTGAGGGAAGGAGGACGATTGGCCTTGTTGTTCTTCTTCTTCTTGCTCTTGGACTTGGGTGCAAACCCAATTCCTTCTTTCCCAACAACTTCCTTTTGATTGCTCAAAAGGTCGTTGAGGTTTTTCTCACCTTGAATGCAAGTCACAAGGCCCTTCTCAAGTTGATCCTTCAACTTGGCATTTTCCTCCACAAGATGCACATGCTCACAACACGGGTTAGTAGCACATGCATTATCAATTAATACCATATGAGGAAAGGTGGCCTTTTCCTTGATTAGCTTAACTTGGAGTTGAGCATGAGAATCTTTGAGGTTGGCATGAGTACCCTTCAAGACTTTGTGGGCCTTGTCAAGTATCTCAAACTCCTCTTTGAGTCTAGCATGATCAACCCCAAGTTTAGCCTTCTCGGAGTTTAACACACGAGACATGACAAGAGCATGATCAAGATCTTTCTTTAACTTAGCGTGGTCATCATTGTGTGACTCCTCAAGAGTCAAACGATGCACACGCTCTTCCTCAAGAGCATTAGAGAGATCCGATATCTCATCGGCATAGTCACGACTATGACTTTCCATCTTGGAGATGGTTTCTTCGTGAGCCTCGATCATGTCATTGGCCTCACCAAGTTGTTCCAAGAGAGCAACAAAGTGCTTCTTGGACTTTCCCTTGAGCTTACTCATAAAAGACTCAAATTCATTCACTTCCTCATTAGACTCAACATGTCCATCAATGCAATCCTCCGAGGAGGGATGAGTAATGATGGTGGTTGTGATGTTGGGGGTTACCTTGTTTGAAGCTTTAGCCATGAGGCATCTAGCGGTGATGTTTTCGTTGGGTGATTCGAAGAGAGACACCCGGGGAGTAGCAATGGCAATGGACGCCATGGCCGTTGCTTCTTCATCTTCATCATCATCGTCATCCTCTTGGTATTCTTCTTGAACCACCAACCCACGAGTGGGAGTCTTCTTGGCGAGGTTGTTCTTGTTGGGGAAGGACTTGGCTTTGTCTTTTCGAATGAACTTGCCACCATTGTCTTCCCGCTTCTCGTAAGGACAATCCGCAACGAAATGGCTTACATTGCCACAGTTGAAGCAAGTTCTAACTCGTTGCTTGCCCTTGACGCCACTTGAGTTGTTCTTGTTGAAGTTGGGTCTTGAGCTCTTCTTGCTCCAAAATTGTCTTGAAGCAAGGGCCATGTGCTCATGGTAGTCAAACTTGGAGTCTTCGGGGTTGCTTTCTTCATCTTCCACTTCTTCCTCTTCTTCCATAGTAACCTTGGCCTTCAGAGCAAGGTTGGGCTTTAGCCCTTTGGGAACAAGCACCGCATTGTCGGCGGTCTTATCCAAGATGTTCATTGCAATAAACTCATCCAATACTTCGCTAGAGGACATGGAGTGGAAGTCCGGTCTTTGGCGGATGATGAGAGACATGGCCTTGTTGTAAGGCATCATAGCCTTGAGAAACTTGCGCTTGATCCAGTTGTCATCCGTGTCCTTACTCCCATGATCTCGGAGTGCAACTGCAAGTTTGGTCACTCTTCGGAATAGCTCACGAGGTTCTTCATCCTCTTTCATTGCAAACTCATCGGCTTCATCTTGCACCACTTCATAGTTGGAGCGTTGAATGCTAGCACTTCCTCTCAGACATACGCCGACACACTTCCATGCATCTTTAGCCATGGAATGAGGTCGAGATGAGGGAGATCTTCGGGAAGGATAGCGCCTTGGATGATGAAGAGAGCACTCTCATTGAATTGATTGTCCACTTCTTCTCGAGGGTGAAGTTGCTCGGGTCATGAGGAAAGAAACCTTCTTCAATGATTCTCCAAAGGTTAGTGTTCACATGTTTTAAATGTCGCCAGCGATAAACCCAAGAATCAAAATCTTCATTTTTCACATACTTAGGAGGAGGACCGCATGATTTAAATGAGTGGAGGAATCGGTCCTTTATAGATAGGAGGTTCCCCATGGGCAAAGATGCGGTGCCATTTCTACCACTAGTCGAAGGACTCTTTTCATTGTTAGCTTCTCCTTGTCGGAGATAGCATCCGTCACCTTGTCAAGAGGATCACCCACTTTCATAGGCGCGTAGATAGCTTAAGTCCCTCTAGAAAATCATTAAACATGCTTTTAACCTCGGCCGTCATGGAGGTTTTCAATGTGTCTAAAGCCACATTGAATTCCTCACGAGAGACCGAGGCTCCCCCTTCGGCCGAAGACGAGATGGGATTCACACCGGAGTGTTCCTCCGCACCATCGTGGGTGTCAACCATACTCTTCGGACGGCAAAGTCCTTAATAAAGAGACGAGGCTCTGATACCAATTGAAAGGATCGATATGGTTGACTAGAGGGGGGGGTGAATAGGCAACTAACAATTTTTAACCTTTTCTTTACCAAATTAAACTTTGCAACAAAATAGGTTGTCTAGATGTGCAACTAGGTGAGCAACCTATATGATGCAATAAAGGCTACTACACAAGCAAGCAAGGGATGAAACAATAAGTAAGCTTGCAAGAGTAAAGGCACGAAATAACCAAGAGTGGAGCCGGTGGAGACGAGGATGTGTTACCGGAGTTCCTTCGTTTTAAGGGGAAGTACGTCTCCGTTAGAGCGGTGTGGAGGCACAATGCTCCCCAAGAAGCCACTAGGGCCATCAGATTCTCCTCACGCCTCACACAATGCGAGATGCCGTGATTCCACTATTGGTGCCCTTGAAGGCGCGACCGAACCTTTATAAGCAAGGTTGGGGCTATCTCCACAACAATCGGAGGCTCCCAACAACAACAACAACAACAACACGAAGCTTCACCACGATGGAGTATGGCTTCGAGGTGACCTCAACCGCCTAGGGTGCTCAACACCCAAGAGTAACAAGATCCGCAAGGGATAACTGGGGAATCAAATTTCTCTTGGTGGAAGTGTAGATCTGGGCCTTCTCAACCAATCCCGAGCAAATCAACAAGTTTGATTGGCTAGGAGAGAGATCGGGCGAAAATGGAGCTTTGAGCAACAATGGAGCTTTGGGGAAAGAGGTAGGTCAACAAGGAAGAAGAAGACCCTTTATATAGTGGGGAACACATCCAACCGTTACCCCACTGAGCAGCCCCGCACAGAGCGGTACTACCGCTGGGGAAGGGCGGTACTACCGCTGAGAGCGGTACTGCCGCTCCCTCCTCAGCGGTACTACCGCACTAAGGGGAAACCCAGGCCACTGGCCCCAGAGCGGTACTACCGCGGAGTAGGAGCGGTACTACCGCTCAGGGCGGTACTACCGCTTCCACTACCGCTGGTGGTGCCGCAAAACCCGACACGAGAAAACATCGTCCCGAATCGAGGCGGTAGTATGCGTGTATTACGGCGGTATTACGGCCGAGTTTCGAAGCGGTACTACCGCTCGACGGAGCGGTATTACTATCGAGAGCGGTACTACCGCTCGGCAGAGCGGTACTACCATCAGGGGTTTCGCGGTACTACCATCAGAGATCGCGGTACTACCGCCGCACAGACGAAGAGGGAACCGGAAGAGAAGAGCAGCTCCAAAGATGCGAAGGGAATGCGACGGGTGTGAGAGGGATGTGTACGTGTTGATTCCACCCAGTCTTGCCAAAGCGGATCCCCTCTTAATAGTATGGTGACTCCTACGAAACTAGTCCACCAACAACGAAACGCAAGAGTTACACCATCTTGAGTAAAACCCCGAGGGGAGGAAATCGTCTCGTGCCAATGAATGCTTCTCTGAAAGAACGTAACGCACACGATTAGTCCGCATAAGCGTTGTCATCAATCACCAAAACCACTGGGGAATGAATATGCCCTTACAAACTCTATGACCATGTCTGTTTTTATATTTTTTTACTCATGTTCTTGACATTTTTTCCTCTTTCGCTGTCATTCGGCGAGTGATCGTTTATGTACTGTGTCATGCCAACATTTTATATTCGTCTAGACAGAGAATAAATATAGAATGCAATAGTGGGCTGAATTCTTACACCACTATGCTAGGTGATACATCTGTTCTTTTTCCCCATCTCATGATTTCATATGCTTCATATTTTTGTAGGGAATAATAATCCATGTATTGCTCAATGATACAATTGTGAACCTTCTTATTCTTAATTATGAGCTTTCTCCCCTAATATATACTATATTTGACATAGAAATTCCCATTCTGGGTGTGGTATACTAGAAAAATATGTAATGGCAGCATCTTGATAACGTATTTGCAAACTTTGCACTAGTGCAGAACCGGGCATTAGCACCGGTTCGTAAGGCCCTATAGTGCCGGTTACATAACCGGCACTAATTAGTGGTCACTAAAGGCCCCCCCCCTTTAGCACCGTTTCAGCACGAACCGGTGGTAAAGAGCGACCACGTGGCACTAGCCAGCACCGGCGGCCTGGAGGCCTTTAGTACCGGTTGGTAACACCAACCGGTACTATAAGGTTTGGTGGGTTTTTAGTTTTACGATTTCTTTTTCATTTAATTTTGTGTTTCCATTTTAATTCTTTTTCGTTTGCTGGTATTTTACGATACTACACATTGTACACGTTATGCATATATATATATATATATATATATATATATATATATATATATATATATATTTCTAGTAGAACCAATCATGCATATATATATCACATCAATGTCTCTACAAATTAAACCACCATATTAATTAATTCACACATACACACACGCATGATATATACAATTTCTCCTACATATGAATGTTGCCTTGAGCCAGTCTAATTGGTGCCTTCGAGCACGATGACAATTGAAAGTGGTTTTCATTGGGGCGGTAGCGGTAATAGAATTCTCCATTCGGTTTATGACCTCGTCGAGCAAAAATCCCGCTATTTCCTCTTGAAGTGCTTCTACGCGCTCCGCTTCTATGAGCTTCTCCGCACCTCTTTGAACTGTTAAGAAGGAGATCAATATGCATGTGTATTAGTTGTGTGACTAGCTAGATATCGATAATGGTGTAAAATTGTGAATAGTGTTCGACAAGCGTACCCATTGTTTGTCTTTAAGATCTGCTCCTTTCGGACGCCATCATGCGAATATTCTCGCAAACGCAGAATGCACACAGATCGAGACCCTGCTACCGCTTCGTGGCCTTTACGAGAATGGAATTTGATCGATAAAAATTAATCAAGCATGATAATTAAAGAGATGGCAGCTAGCTAGTACTACTTAATTACTTACCTTGGGTCGAAACCATTCAAGCTTTTGTTTCCATTCACGGGCGTGACGCGATGAATCTTGCCCAAGCCCTACCCACCGACAAAGAAAATGAATAAAGGGTTATTAAATAGTTCATATCATGAAATGACGAACTAAATAGGCCGAGATATATAGTTAATAATGATTGAAATTACCTGTTGACTATCCCATACATGATGTTAAAGTCAGTTTTTTGAGACTAGTGAGTCCAAGACTTCAACCTGTTCGGCGTCAACTTTAATGATACACAAGACCCAGTGAAATCTGCATATGCACACACGCTTACATGTCTTAATTAAGCGGGCATATGTTAGCAAAAACATGTAGCTATAGCTAGTAGGCAAAAACAGAGAATTTGTAGTACAAGACAAGTGTGACTCACCCAAAGTGGTAAGGAAGTAGTATATCTTCATTGTATTTGAGGCGCTTCAAGAACTCTAGCATGCTGTCCTCTACTTCCTTTGCATAACGCTCACTTATCTTCCATGTGAATTCATTAACGGTGTTTGGGTCAATGAACCCAATGCCATAGCGTCCACCTTTTCTCATTTCATATATCTTCATCCCGCATAATACCACGTAAAAGAATATAGTGAGGATAATTACAGGTAATGATTGATCTCAAAAGGATCACTACAGCTAGCTTGAGACTTAAATTATAGAAAGAAATCACTTACAGACAATAGAAACTGATGATAGATTTGTCGAGTGCTTCCTTATTGTATAACTGAAACAGTTCTAAATACTCAACGGACCCAGCTTTCTCATGGTAGTAATGGTCCTCCTTGACATTCACCATGAGGGACACTCGATCTGAAATCTTGGTCATGTTCATGTACCATTGATGCAATTCATACATTCTCGTTGGGAGGTTCTTGACCTTGTCCAGCGCGACCAAAGGTTGGCCCCGACATATTGCCATTTTACTTCATCCTCTCTAAGCAAAGGCATGGGCTCGATCTCGAGGAGTTGTCCAACAGTGATGTTGAGAACTTCAGCCCGCATTATATGCTCCTCCATTATTACCACATTGCCCACCTCGAACATGCAATCGCTTGCCCACAATAATATTGGGGCGCCAGATCTTATCCGTTGTTGGCACAACAAGCGAGGGATCGATTCGCCCTGTTCTCCCAGCCGGGAATGGTTTTCCGCATTTTTGGCAGCTGCTTCTTGTTTGCTCGATCCCGATGTAGACGTGCTCGCCTCCCTTTGTAGACGTGCTCGATTTAACTTCCGATGTGGCGCTCATAGTCTGTGTCAACAGGCTTGGAAGCTGGTGGTTGAGCCATACGAATGAAGTGGTCAATCGCTTCTCGTGCACTTTCTCCCTTGGCGGCGGTGGCGGTTTCGATGCAAAATGGGCTTCCACCTCGGCCTTCGATATGGCTGTGATTTCCTCCTCGGACTTGTCATAAGACCTCTGCGGAAGAGGCTTCAGTGCTTGGACCATATTTATACCGCTTGCCTCCGCTGTATTTCCAAATGTACTACCTCGACCAGACTGCCACGCACTGAGCTGCGGGGTGTCTTTGCGATTGCCGAGGCGGCGGAGATGGCCGACGGGACTGAGTTGGACGAGGAGGAGGAGTGGCTGAGGTTGTGCCGACTTGGAGGAGGAGGGACGCGTCGACGCTGTGGCGGACTTGAGGAGGAGGATTGTCCCGACACTTTGCCGGACTTGGAGGAGGAGGATTGTCCCGACACTTTGCCGGACTTGGAGAAGCGGAGTCTGCTGACTCGATGGCGGACTTCGACGAGGACTCGGGTGACGCGTGGGTGGCCTTGGGAAGATGATACAATCCTTTTTCCATAGGATGATACGATGTTTGGCCTCTCGAGAAAGCGCCGCCACCTCCAAAGAATGTCAAGTCTGTAGCCCGAATATGGGTCCAGACATCATCAACCACGACACGAGCATAGCCCGCTGAATCGGGTTGCCATGGAAGGTTGCCTCGGGGGGATTTGTGAAAGCAGAGCCGTCCGCCACCTTCATGGATATGTTCTTCATTTTGTAGTGTAGCTCGCAGTTAGTGTTCTCCGTGATGTCATCCACGGGGTATCTACCCAGCATTGGGTCGTCCGGGACGGAACCCACGCTGCTTCTCGGCATGGATGGGCCGGTGCTATCCAATGCTGGATCATCCGCTAGCTGCTGCAGCTATTGAGACCCCCTTTGATGGGTAAGTGAGTCGATCTGCTCCTGCTGCCGCTGGAATTTGACTGCCAATTCTGCTTGACTTGCTTCTAGGCCTTGAAGGCGTTCATAGTCCCGCTTCCTCTGCTCCTCCTCCATCTTCCTCTTCTTCTCCTCCGCAATTTTCTTTCTCGCACGGGTTCTCGTATTCGTGTTCCATCAAAACCCCTCATACCACGGAATAGCGCCCTTGCCTCGTGTTCTTCCCGGTGTTCAGGATTTCCCGAGCACGCGTAAGCTCGTCGTTCTCTCTGTTGGGCTGGAACACCCCGCTCGTGCCTCTTCTATTGCAACAAGTATCGCATCGTCGGCTCCTTCAGACTTGCCCTCGTCGAAACTTTTCCCGCCTCCGGTCCAACTCCCCCATGCGCATAGAACTAAGTCCCGACCTGGCGGGTCAGCTCTTAGTAACCGGAGTGACACCTGCATCCTCCATCTCTTTCTCGGACTTATCCCACTTAGGCATTGCCACCGCGATAGCCACCGCCCCACTTATGGAACTTATCCTTCTTTTCGCATTCTTCTTGTTTATTCTCGACCGTTCCTTAGCTAATTCCGAATCCTTGAATTTCACGAAATCGCCCAATGATCACGTTGGTTCTCCAGTGTTCCCTTGAATACTGGAGTCTTCCTTCCTCCGCTGACGTACTTGTTCCATTCACCATTCTTGTAGTTCTTGAATGCATTCGCCATCATCTTAAGAGCAGCCTCTTTGACTTTCTGCACATCTGCTTCTGTGAAATGATCTGGTAGGGTGAAATGTTCCATGAGAGTATCCCAAAGCGATCTTTTTGATTCTTGTCAACATAAGTAACATCTGGACGTGGCTTTGCCGGGCGCCTCCATTCTTGAAGTTTGATCGAGTTGGTCCTTCACAAGAACTCCATGACCGCGAAACGAACTTGTTCGCAATCTTCTTAGGCGCTATTGGTTTGCCAAGAGGGTCGCATGCCTCGATATTGTACTTTACGCCCGCTTCAACTTTTTGTTCGGGCCTCGTTTCGTCATTTTTTCTGAAGATTTGCTCGATCCGGATGGCTGAAAGAACAAAGATCGATTCGTTAATATATCTTCAAGTCATTTAAAACATGTGATGATCAGCAGATGCCTGCTTATATAAATATATATATACCTCGTCGGTGTTTGTTGTTTCAGGATCATGTTCTTCGTCATCGTCATAATCATTCATGACTTCGTCGTGATCGAATATCATATCACCCTCTCCGGTGTTGTTTAGAAATTCCAGCCACCAACCGGTACTAAAGGTCTGTTTTGGCCAGGCCAAGCGGCGGGAAGCGACCCCTTTAGTACCGGTGGTGGCACAAACCGTACTAAAGGCCCCCTTTAGTACCGGTTTGTGCCACGACCCGTACTAAAGGGGTGCATCAAGCGCTTGATCTTGCGTGCGGCAAGTTTAGTCCCACCTCGCTAGTCGAGGGCTACAAGACTGGTTTATAAGCCCCAAGCGGTAGCACTCTCGAGCTCCTCTCCTATTTAGGCCTCTGGGCCTACCTGCCCTCCTCGCCTTGTGGGCCTATCAAGCCAAGGGCCTTGGCGGGCATCCTGGCCCAATGAAAGGTTGTATCGCTGGTCATATGCAGCCGCTTTGGCCCAAAGAGCGTGCTTTTTTTGCTTTATTTTTTTGTTTTATTTATTTTTGAGTTGTTTTTGTTGTATTTAGAGTTTCTTTGTGAATATTTTTGCTTTAGGTACAAAAATTACAAACTTTCTCTTAGTGCCGGTAGATTTCAAATTTGAATAGTTTAAATTTTGAATTATTTGAAATTTGTGTGGATCACTAGTTTGTGAATAACTTAACTTTGAAAAAGTTTTTCCAAAGGATTCTTTTTCTTATGTTCAATATTAGTGTGGTTTATCATTATATTCAATTTAGTAATGCTTAGGTTATTTAAAAATGAAATGCCTTTGTAACAGTTCAGTTTTCGCTTGAAACCATGATACTTGAAAGAGATTGTCCATTTTGTACACGGTGCATCTAGTTTTTGTCGTAACCCTCTCTACTTTCTTGCACATGCTATTTATATGAAATTATGATACCATGCCAACTTTCAACCTTTTACTCGAGTTCATTTGAATTGCTTTTCAAATGCCAAAACACATAACTACCCTAACTATTACGTACATTTCCCTCCGGTGTGAAACACGAAGAAAGTGATGATAGTGAAGCCGATCACATCCTGATCTTTGGGTGTGAAACTTTTTCTTCAAGGTGTCCCTTTGCGCCAGAACCATGGAAAATCTTCATCATTTAACGGGATGCTCGGGTCAATATTC
The DNA here is from genome assembly GCA_021437245.1 of Aegilops speltoides. Taxonomy (NCBI): domain Eukaryota; kingdom Viridiplantae; phylum Streptophyta; class Magnoliopsida; order Poales; family Poaceae; genus Aegilops; species Aegilops speltoides. The sequence goes on along the minus strand of CM038145.1, from coordinate 448,405,683 downwards.
ACTATGAATGGAGCAATTTCATCAAACTTTTCATAATCTTCCTCGACTTTTCTGTCTTGTCATCCACTCCCACGATGTTTCTCTTCCCGTAAAGAACTATGTGCCGCTTTGGCTCATCGTGCGATGCATTCGCTTCCTTATCTTTTCTTTTTCTTGGCTTGGTAGACATGTCTTCACATAGAAAACCTGTGCCACATCATTGGCTAGGACGAATGGTTGCTCATGCATACGCAAGATTGTTGAGATCCACTGTTGTCATTCCGCATCGCGGGTCTTCCGCTACCCGCCTCGTGTCATATTGATCCATTTGCACCAAACAAAGGGACCTTTAAACCACGCCGATAGTCAAGTTCCCATATGTCCCGTATATAACCATAATATGTTTCCTTTCCGCCTTGGTTTCTCGTGATCAAAGCGACACCACTGCTTTTGGTTGGTGCTCTTCTTATCTTGGGCAATTGTGTAAAATGTATTACCATTTATCTCGCACCCTTTGAAAGTCATTATATTCAAGATGGTAACTGGGACAGCAAGTACAGTCATCTTCAATAGAGGTGGCATGCATGGTGCGGTTCCGCAACCAGTTGGTGAAACTCCCGGTTTGTTCACGTGTAATCCACTCATCGACCGCTCCCGTGTTTGGAGCGTAGCAAATTCTTGTGTTCATCCATATACGGAGCCACCAAGGTGGAGTTCTCAGAACTGTGTAGTGTGCTTCAAAGGAGAGAATGTCCGTCCATACATATTATTTGTTCCTCCTAGCGTGCCTTTTCCATCCATGCGCCCTTATGCCGCGATTCAGAACACCAATCGGCTTAAGGTCGAAATAAAGTCAATACAAAACTCAATGACCTCCTCATTTTGATGGCCCTTGGAGATGCTTCCTTCGGCCTAGCACGGTTATGAACATATTTCTTTAAGACTCCCATGAACCTTTCAAAGGGGAACATATTGTGTAGAAATACAGACCCAAAACGTTAATCTCTTCAAGATAGGTGAACTAGGACGTGCGTCATGATGTTGAAGAAGGATGGTGGGAACACCAACTCGAAACCGACAAGACATTGCACCAAATCATTCTCAGAATCTTGGTATGATTTCTCGGATCGACACCTTCGAGAGATTGCATTGAGAAATGCACATAGCTTCACAATGGCTAATCGAACGCTTTCCGTAGAAGCCCCTCAATGCAACCGGAAGCGCTTGCGTCATAATCACGTGGCAGTCATGAGACTTTAGGTTCTAGAACTTTTTCTCGCCATGTTTATTATTCCCTTTATATTCGATTTAGAAGCCAAACGATACCTTAATATCGAAAGGCATTCAAAGAAGATTTCCTTCTCTTCTTTGGTAAGAGCGTAGCTTGCATGACCCTCGATGTATGCCATCTTCTCCGTGCATACGCTGCTGGTCCTCCGTGCTCGAGGTGTATCTTTTGTCTTCCCATACACGCCCAAGAAGCCAAGCAGGGTCACGCAAAGATTCTTCGTGACGTGCATCACGTCGATTGCGGAGCGGACCTCTACGTGCATCACGTCCAATATGGCAGGTCCCAAAATATAGATTTCTTCTTCCACATGGGTGCGCATCCGTCCGCGTCCTTCGGAACAGGTTGTCCGCCAGGACCCTTTCCAAATATCACCTTCAAATCCTTGACCATATCGTGTACATCAGCACCAGTACGATGGCGAGGCTTCGTCCGTGATCCGCCTCACCTTTGAAATGCTTGCCTTTCTTTCTTCACGGATGCTCGCTCGGAAGAAATCGACGATGTCCTGTACACATTCTTCTTACAACTATTCAAATATATACTCGTCGGTATCATCCAAACAAGGCGTGCATCCGCGGTATCCCTTGTTTGTCCATCTCCGAAGGTTACCGAGAGCAGGCCAATCATTGATGGTCACGAACAATGAACGCCTTTGAGGTCAAATTCTTCCCCATGTGCTCATCCCACGCACGCACACCTGCTCCATTCCACAGCTGTAAGAGTTCTTCAACTAATGGCCTTAGGTACACATCAATGTCGCTGCCGGGTTGTTTAGGGCCTTGGATGAGCACCGCATCATAATGAACTTCCGCTTCATGCACAACCAAGGAGGAAGGTTATACAAACATAGAGTCACAGTGCCAGGTGCTATGGTTGCTGCTCGCTCCCCAAAAGGATTAATGCCATCTACGCTTAGACCAAACCATACGCTCCTTGCGCCATCCGCAAACTCCTTCCTGTTTCTTTCTTTCGATTTTTCTCCATCGCGATTCCCGTCGGGTACTCTCAACTTTCCGCCTTTCTTACGGTCTTCTCTCGTGCCATCTCATCGCTTTGGCATGCTCTTTGTTTTGGAACAACGTTTCAACCGTGGTATTATAGGAGAATACCACATCACCTTGGCAAGAATCTTCTTCCGGGCGCTCGCCGACATCACCAGCTCATCGCGATGATCTTATAGCGCAATGCACCACATACCGGACAAGCGCTCAAATCCTCGTACTCACCGCTGATGCAGGATGCAATCATTAGGGCATGCATGTATCTTTTGCACCTCTAACCCTAGAGGGCGTAGCCTTCTTTGCTTCAGACGCATTTCGGGCAATTCGTTGTCCTTTGAAGCATATCCTTTATTATTACCAAAGAACTTTCCAAATCCTTTGTCGATACACCATTCTCTGCCTTCCATTGCAGCAATTCCAGTGGTGCCCAGCTTTTTCTTGTCACCTACGCAATTGGGTACAACAATTTTTGTGATCCTCTAACATGCACCGCAACTTCTTCTTCTCCAAATCACTTGCGCGATTTCTCTTTGCATCGGCAATGGCCCGACCTAGATCATCAACGGGCTCATCGATGCCTCTTCTTCAGCTTCTTCCGCATTGCCGGCTCAGCTTCTTCCCCATTACGGCTCAGCTTCTTCCCCATTGTTGTATCATCATATTCAGGGAACCCATGGCCGGATAGTCTGTCGTCGTCCTCTTCTTCTTCATTGTCTTCCATCATAACCCCTCTTTCTCCGTGCTTGGTCCAAACATTATAGTGGGGCATGAAACCGACTTAAACAGTGGACGGAATGGTTCTTGACGAGAGTAATTGTGACCATTCTTACAGCACACCACATGGACAAGGCATAAAACCATCCGCCCGCTTGTTTGCCTCACCATAGCGTAAAAGTATGCACGCCTCAACGAACTGGGGTGAGCATCGGTCATCGACATCCATTGCCGCTCATCTTCATTACACAACACCAAATAGACCAAATTAATACAAGTTCATACATAAAGTTCATACAACACTTAAATGCAACAAACAAATCACTACTAGGAAAAGGCATGCTAGTGGCGCACCAGTTTTGCCTTCTAATGGCGCATGGCTGGTGCGCCATCGGCATCACGCCATTAGAATTTCTTTCTAATGGCGCACCACATGTGCGCCATTAGAATTGGTATTCTAATGGCGCACTTTAGGCAATCTTAGCCATTAGTATCGCTACAAGGCGCCATTAGAATGCCTCCGGGGCCATATGTACAAATTGTTGGGTAACGAGTAATTTCAAAATTTTCCTACGCACACGCAAGATCATGGTGATGCATAGCAACGAGAGGAGAGTGTTGTCTCGCACTCGTGAGACCAAGCGGAAGCGATCACAACGTAGAGGAAGTAGTCGACGCTCTCCTCGCGATCCGACCGATCCCGCGCCGTTACTCGGCGCCCAGTTCTTGACACACGACAGCTTGATGACGCCCCTCAGACTCGATCCAGCCGAGTGTCGAGGGAGAGTTCCACAAGACGACGGCGTGGTGGCGATCTTGATGTTTCACGGCGCAGGGCTTCGCTTAAGCTTCACGGACGGTATGACCGAGGTGGAATATGGTGGAGGGGGCACCGCGACACGGCTAAGGAACGATCCGTAGATCAAACTTGTGTGTCCTAGGGTGCCCCCGCCTCGTATATAAAGGAGCAAGGGGAGGGGCTGGCCGGCCAAGGGTGGCGCGCCAGGAGTCCTACTCCCTCCGGGAGTAGGATTCTCCCCCCAATCCTAGTTGGACTAGGATTCCTGAGGGGAAAGAGAGAGGGGGGGCGGCCCTTCTCCTAGTCCTAGTAGGACTAGGGAAGGGGAGGCTTGCGCCACCTAGGGCTGGCCCCTTCTCCTTTCCACTAAGGCCCATCGAGGCCCATTTACCTCCCGGGGTTCCGTAACCTCCGGTACTCAGAATTCCGTGCCGCCGGAACCATTCCAACTTCAAACATAGGCTTCCAATATATCAATCTTTATGTCTCGACCATTCCGAGACTCCTCGTCATGTCCGTGATCACATCCGGGACTCCGAACTTCTTCGGTACATCAAAATACATAAACTCATAATAACTGTCATCGAAACTTTAAGCGTGCGGACCCTACGGTTCGAGAACAATGTAGACATGACCTAGAACTATTCACGGTCAATAACCAACAGCGGACCTGGATGCCCATATTGGTTCCTACATATTCTACGAAGATCTTTATCGGTCGCATCCGCATAACTATATACGTTGTTCCCTTTGTCATCGGTATGTTACTTGCCCGAGATTCGATCGCCGGTATCCAATACCTAGTTCAATCTCGTTACGCAAGTCTCTTTACTCGTTCCGTAATACATCATCTCACAACTAACTCATTAGTTGTAGTGCTTGCAAGGCTTCAGTGATGTGCATTACCGAGAGGGCCCAGAGATACCTCTCCGACAATCGGAGTGACAAAACCTAATCTCAAATACGCCAACCCAACATCTCGCCTTTGGAGACACCTGTAGTACTCCTTTATAATCACCCGATTCGTTGTGACGCTTTGGTAGCACCCAAAGTGTTCCTCCGGTAAACGGGAGTTGCATAATCTCATAGTTACAGGAACATGTATAAGTCATGGATAAAAGCAGTAGCAACATACTAAACGATCGTGTGCCAAGCTAATGGAATGGGTCATGTCAATCAGATCATTCTACTAATGATGTGACCTTGTTAATCAAATAACAACTCTTTGTTCATGGTCAGGAAACATAACCATCTTTGATTAACAAGCTAGTCTAGTAGAGGCATACTAGTGACATCTTGTTTTGTCTATGCATTCACACATGTATCATGTTTCCGGTTAATACAATTCTAGCATGAATGATAAACATTTATCATGAAATAAGGAAATAAATAATAACTTTATTATTGCCTCTAGGGCATATTTCCTTCACAAATGTGCTATGGCATTCTAATGGCGCATTACCAGTACATGCGCCATTAGTGTGATGATCACAGTGCGCCATTAGTGTCTTTTGTGGTGCGCCATTAGTATGAATATTAGGTTTTTTTTTTTGCTTTTCTGATTTTTGCACAGATTACAAAATATATTATTGCATAGAATATAGACAGCAGCACACAGCAACATCAAATTCATCAAATACAATAGAAGATTAGTCTCCGAATACAATTCATCATATTAGTCTCCGGATTCAAAAGACCGGACAAAGATAAAACATTACAAGTCTCAAGACCGCGAGTATCGAGTTTGCCTTCACATTACAAGTCGATATCGATCATCTAAACTACCATCACATCAAGAGAGTTGTGGTCATCACGATGAGCATCATCGCGATCAAACCGGTCTTCATCCGTTCCTCCAACGCCCTCCTCTCTCCTCGCTAGATAGCGGGCGATCTAGATTCGCCTCCGCCCTAGTGGTGTACCTTTGTAACTATTACCGCTGAACGGTGAACCTGTCTCCGACACTCCTCCCACCATCGAGACTCGGGAACCTTACCCTTGTACACGACATACGACGGCATCTCTATGCACAAGCCAAACAATGATAATACATAAGCAATGTGTAAGTATGCAACAAAAGGATCGGAAGAGAAAGCAAGACATTAATAGCACGATTCATGGTCCTACTAATAAAATAGCATCGATTACATCTAAGTTGAACAACCGTCCAAACCAAAGAGACATACGAATTCATTAAAAAGTTTAATTACAACATGAGCCAATCAATGTTTCGTAACTACACATCACTACTTTCGACTCGACTCATCGGATAGGAGCGTGATGAAGCCGCCGTCGTCGCGATGGTCATGAAATCGCGGTCGTTGTCACCCTGCATTTGTAGCATTCCATCTATCTCACCGTTGGACGGTTGATTTCGAGGAAGAACTGCCCGACGTATGAAGGACATCTTGATGGATGATGTCCGCAAACTCCGATCGGATGCGAAGAATTTTGTCCGAGGTCCGCGCCCGGACTGCCGACAAGCTCGCGCCCAATCTTTGAGATTATCCGGTAGCGTAGGTGATGGTGGTCCTTACGACGCCTCGCATGTGATGGAGGGCGAGTAGGCATCCTTCGATCACGGTAACTGCTTGACGCAGCAGAACTTCAGACAGTGAGAAGATGTGCTTGCCGACGTGCTTAACCGGCCTCGGTGAAGGTGCTTCCAGATTGGGCGAGCCAGGAGAACATCATCAAGAACTTTCTTCACATTTGTGTAGTCTATCATGGAGTTACGGTTCGGTCTAAATACGTGGCCATGGAATATTTCGGCTTAAGAGGATGAGTGTGCAATGTGTGTCCGCACGTAACACGGAATGTTAGAAAAAAGAATGATCAAATCTAAGAAATCATATGTTACGGGCGGTTAAGGGATGACTTACTCGGAAAGTAAGGCACAAGGAAGTTATCCTTATCTGCGCTTGCGTAATGACGCCTTCGAGGTGTGAACTCGCAACTTGGCGGTCCCAGCGCTGCTCAAGTGCTTGGCACGCATGTAGAAGGGGTCGACTATCACGATGTCCGGTATTGTCTCTAATGATCCGTGATCCGCATGCTCAAAAAACAGCCGAACGAAGGTGTAGTGCAACGGATGAAGGTTAAACATAGCAAAGATGTCATCAAACCGCAGGGCGATCATACCCCGATGTCGCCATCCACAAAGCCCTTGCTCTCGCACCTTGGCCACGAAAACCGGTATGCCACATCCTTCTCTCGAGACGCCGCTTCTCCAAAATCAGAACACCGTCATGCGGACTCAGATAGCACCGGTTGCAAGATTCAGCATATTTGGCGGTAGCATCGCCCTACCCGCCACATGCACCTCCTCGAGATATCCTTAGGTGAAGGTGGCCCGCCCCGAGCACGGATCGAACTCGGTGTGCGGCTGGCTCGCACCGGCGCCTTTGTTAGTCTTTCGCTTCCGCCCTTCTTCTTGATCTCCCGTAATGGGACCGAGTTCGCTCACGCACCGCCTTCTTCAGCGTGTTGGGGCTGATATATTCGCGCCTCAGCTATCTCGAGGCTCGGTGAAGACGGAGCCGAGGCGGTCTCGAGAACTCAACGCCGAGACGACGCTTGTTGCAATTGATTTCTCCGCTGCATCAGCCTAGATCGCGGTGGTCTTGGCTGGGTTCTTGAGAAAGAGGCCCGCAGAAATCATCAGCGTACCCATGTTCGCAAAGTACTTGTCAACTTTGGTAAATGTACCATCGCCGTTGTCGCCGCCGTCTCGATCTGTGCCATAGGGCTGTCCGGATCCCGTACCATAGGGATGTCCGCAGGTCCGTAGCGTTGCTGCGTTCTTGCCATGGCTTGGCGCCGCACGATCGGGCGGTCTTGTCTGTGGGGTGGTGTCCCCGCCCCAAACGAATCTGCTCTTCGCCATAGCAGGGCCAGCTTTATGCAGTGCGAGGGTCCACTACTAGGAAAAGCCTATACACGTAATCTTATCAAGCAGCTGCTCAAAATAACTCGCTGCGCTAACTAGCAAGAGCGCGGTTAACAAAGAACTCGCTGTTGGTAAAAATATAGCAAGAGCGCGTCCGCGAAAGACGCGCCTGCTATAATTCCTACGAGGCCGCCATGAGGCTAGTTATAGCAGAACGCGTTAGCGACGCTGCCATCGCTACTTAGCATAGTAGCAACGCCTTTCCTCGACAAGCGCCGCTAAGTTTCCTACAAAAATTTAGTCCCACCTCGCTCCGTCAAGAGAGTTTATACCACCTTAAATATGTTACTTCCCACACTTTGACAAGCACTTGATCTTCATTGAACTCTATGTGTAGAATTTAGGTTGCAATATGAGTCTTCACCTGTTCCTAAACCGTGAGGACTCATATTGTCGAATCAGATTGTACACAAAAAGATCGTTGATGATCAATGTGTATTTTTGCATGTCGACATATATCAAGAGCGCTTTATGTTGAAAAGCGCTGCTGCTAGATAGCCTAACAAGAGCTGCTTTCTCCAAAGAGCGCCATCTGCTAAACCATCTATCTCCTCCTTCGACCGGATCCACTCACACACAGCCACAACTATCTCGCTTGCGCCAAGGCCGTCGCCGCCTCCTCTCCTCCGCTGCGCTCTCGCCAGACGCCTGCTCCTCCTCCGTCTCAAGGCCACTGGCCACCTCCTCCTCCTTGCTGGACTCGGTAGCGGCCTCCTCCTCTGTCCTCCTTTCCACTCGCCGCTGGCGGCCCCTCCTCGCTCCGCCTTCCTCCTGATCCGTTCTCCTCAATCGGCCGCCCGCTGCCAACCCCTCCGCCTCCGCCTTCCTCCTCCATCCTACTCTTTCTCCCTCCTCGAGTCGCCTCCTTCTCCCTCCTGCTCATATGCAACATTTGATTTAGTTGATTTAGTTGACTTAGTAGAACATTTTGATTTAGTTGATTTAGTAGGCTAGTTGATTTAGTTGCCTTAGAATATTTTGATTTAGTTGACTTAGTAGGTTAGTTTATTTAGTTGACTTAGAACATTTTGATTTAGTTGATGTAGTAGGTTAGTTTATTTAGTCGATTTAGAACATTTTGATTTAGTTGATGTAGTAGGTTAGTTTATTTAGTTGACTTAGAACATTTTGATTTAGTTGATGTAGTAGGTTAGTTTATTTAGTTGACTTAGAACATTTTGATTTAGTTGATGTAGTAGGTTAGTTTATTTAGTTGACTTAGAACATTTTGATTTAGTTGATGTAGTAGGTTAGTTTATTTAGTTGACTTAGAACATTTTGATTTAGTTGATTTAGTAGGCTAGTTGATTTAGTTGACTTAGAACATTTTGATTTAGTTGATTTAGTAATCCTTTGCTCATATTGCTTTAGGAAGAATGGCCCCACCACCACCACTATGTCAATCGTGTAAGTCAAGATGCGCCAAAGAGCCTTGCAACCGGCAAGTTGTTCGGCATCTACTTCCGCCGAAGTTTTCATGCGCGCGGTAAGAAATTAGATGAAATGTAATAACTATTTTATTTTTAGTGTTGCCATTACTGCATTGTGTCATTTTGTTTAGTTTACACAGATCGTCCCATGCAATGTGAGGTTGAAATTCAACAAGTCGACAGGAGACACTCGTGACATTTGAGGCTCTGGGGGGCCGTACACTATGGAGGTCGAGAAAGGACGCAATATGTCGCAGATTGGAGGAGATGGATGGGCCTGCTTGCCGCTCGATGCATCTTATCGGTGGTGAGTTGATCAGCTTCAACTTCCGAGTAGAAAGACCCAAACTAGCTGTCATTTATCTCAACTCGGTGGAAGATGATGAAGATGACGAAGATGATGAAGATGATGAAGATGATGAAGATGATGAGGACCCACTTCATGAAGCCATCGTAGCTCAAAGAACAAGGCTGAGTGAGGAGGAGGTGTCCAACCTGTGGGACATAATTCCGCCACGTGCGACTTTGTCGGGTGCCATTCGTGACCCGCTTGACAAATACCATGGTTGATCGACATGATATGGTATGTTATACTTACAAATGCAAATTAATAGTGTGAATTACTTAGTGTACAGTCCAATGATATGGTATATGTTGTGTGGAATCTAGTCGATGATATATATGTTTTAGTGTAGAGTTCGATCACATGCTTATTAATTGATATGTTTTTCTTATTCAGAAATTGGCAAAGAGCATATCTGTGAGTTATGGTATCGAGCCCGATGAAGAAGGCTCAGCCGGACTACGCCTTCTGCAAGGGGCTCCGTCACAACTCAGTACTTACCAAGCGGGACACGGACGGTCGCACACACTTAAACTCGGTTGGGTGGAAGAAATTCCTCGATGGCAAGAATCTTCGTGTTGGACAAAGCTATCCTAATTACTATCAGAACACCAACCGCCTGTGCTTGAGGATGATGATTGTTTTCGATATCATCTAGAACTACATGTGTGTGTGGCTATATCATCTAGAACTACATATGTGTGTGTGGCTATATCATCTAGAACTACATATGATGATCGTCGTCGATATCATCTAAAACTACATATGATGATGGCGCTGATATGACCATGCATGTACCGCTTGAGGATACATTTTGGCTGTGCATGAAATTATTATCTTAGTATTTTTCGTTTCAAATTACTCGTCGTGGTTTGAACTAAAACCACGACGAGTAATTTGAACGAAGGAGTACTACCGCATCTAGTAATGGTTTATGAATTTGATGAAAGATAGTACCTAGTTTCTAGCATCCTAAGGAGAAATGAAATGGAAATGATGAAAGAGATAGCAGTAGCGTTGATGGGGAAATCGCCATCGCTAGCTAATAGTAGCTGCTCCTAAAAAGCGCCCGATATCGCTCAACAAGAGTAGCGCTGGTTCGCAACCAAGGCTACTACTATGAGTTAGTCAGTAGCGCCTTATTAGTAGCGCTGCCACCCGCTGCTGCTAGCCTGAAAACCCGCGCTGCTGCTAGCCTTTTCCCTAGTAGTGGTCATCTCATCTTCTTCGTCGGCCCCAGCGGGTCGAATCGGAGGTAACAACTCGTCGCAGCCTGGCAGCACCCGGACCACTTCAACCCTATACATTGTGGGTGGCATCGGATTACCGTGGAACATGGGGTTGCCCGGTTGAACGATTTTGCCCTTGGCGACATCGACCAACTCGGCGCCCACGAAGTGCAGAAGAGTGCAAGGAACGTCGGCGGTGCCCTGCGAAAACATGTGTAGGGCGTCAGGGATGCCCAGTCAAAGGCAAGGAGATGAAGTCATCGGCCGAGAGGCTTAGTTACCGTGATGCCGTCAAGCTCGGCTAATGTCGAGGCACCGCCAACGGCCACTACTAGGGAAAACCTTATACACAGAAGTTTATCAGTAGCGCGGTTTAAAAATGGGCGCTACTGCTAATTAGTAGTAGCGAGGTGTAAAACCGCTACTACTAAGTTGATAGTAGTAGCGAGGGTATAAACCCGCCGCTACTAAATAGTCTCCAACAATGCCTCCGGATAGGCCATAGTAGTAGCGAGGGTATAAAACCGCGCCACTACTATAGTAGTAGTAGCGCAGTAAGACCCCACGCTACTACTAATTAACCGTGTCCACCCCGCCCCGATCCACCCCAACCCCACCAACCGTCAGTCCCCACTCCACCCACCCTCTAAAAAATCCACCTCCGATCCAGATCCCTCCACCTCCACCTCCGATCCAGATCCTCCTCCTCCTCCAGGTCAAGACGGCGCGCCAAAGGGCTCTCGCCTCCCGTCCCTGGCCCTGGCCCCACCTCCCAAGGCCTCGCCTCCCCGTCTGCCCCACTGCTGGGCGTTCTAACTCGCCTCTCCGCTGGCCGCTTTGCCCTCCGTGACGCCCGCCGTCGTCGCGTCGCCGCTTCACCCGCCGGCCGCACCCACCTCCGGAGAAGGTGAGGATCCTCCCGTCGTGGTTTCGCCGCCGCCGCCGCGATATTTGGAAGTGGGCCATTGTAGATGATGGGTGATTTGATGCGCAGATCTCGCTTCCGTGGAGATGATGGGTGTGATTGGTTGGTTTCGATGTGGTTTGGTTGCGGTGAGGAAGGTGGACATGCTTGACGGGTCACCATCTTGCGGTCCGAGAAGGTCAAGGATGAGGTCGTCCTCGACGGCAACGACATCGAAGTTTGTCTCCCCTCCGCCGCCCTCATCAACCGTGTGAATCAAACAAACAGGATCCGCCCCTTTCTTTGCTCATGTCCATAATGATGTTGCTGGATAATTTGGTTGATGTGATGCAAATGACCATGGATCATGTTTGCTTATGCTCCTTGGTTAAACTAGTATGATGGATGTGCATTGAAATCATTGCGTTGTCTTTATATGTTGGATGTCTGAGTGCTTTTGTCTGCGTGATGCATATACAGCTTGTGTGTGTTCAACATGATGCAAACAGAGGGCTACTTTGGCCGCTTTGCTGTTTGTTGAGCGCCAGTGCTGCGTGTTTATATGCCAAAGGCACACCCCATTATTGGTCATTTGATTCGTAACAGCAATCTTATCTGGTTAGTACTGTTATTAGGTAGTGGTTAAATCATACATGTCCATTTGTTTGCAATGATGTGAAGAAGAAACTATGATAATCTGCCCGAATGATATGCGCCCAAAGAGCGCTTAAAAGCATTAGTCGATGTCCAATCTGCTCGATTTTGGTATAACTTGATGATCTTGTCGTAAATGCAGGGTATTGTTTATCGCCAACCTCCACAGTGGTTGTGAAATTATGGTTCATGATGTGGTACAGATTTGAAGTACGAACTAGCGTTAGCGATGATTCATGATGCAAGATAGATTTTGATTTTATCCCAGGAAAAAAACTTGTGAACTATTCTATTCTGTTGTATGCGAGGGGGTTCACTTAATTTTTACAAAATGTTACCGAAGTTATTGTCCTTTTTCTCCTGAAGGATCCTCAGATACCGCAAACTTGTTCCAACATCCTCGTGAAATACTAGTTCGCTCTTCTCAATATAAGACTTAGGAAAGCTGCCCTCTTTTCAGTAATACTAGTTCTCGCTTTTCAGAACACGGCATTTTGAAGTTACCAGCAGAACTATTCTGTTTTGGTGTACAATTGGGATTCTCCTAATGTTACCTGAAATTATTATCCTCTTTACATAAAGGATCACAATTACATCAATACCATACTTTGCTGAATACAAAGAACTTGTTCTCACATCGAGTGAAATACTAGTTCATTCTTTTCAATAAATGACTTTGCAAACCTGCCCTGCTTCCTGGTGCTCTCTGCCATCATGGTTACTATTATTTTTGCATGAGAAGCAGTCTTGAATTTGTTACCTCCATCGATAGATTGTACTATCTGCTTTCCATGCTACTGTTATGTGGCATCTCATAACCTGCTATCTGCACATACTTTTCTTCTTTCACTCCTCCATAAAGTTTTATTTTTGTTTTAGCCAGCTTCCCTACAATGACTTTACACTTATCTGTTATTTATGTGCAGGTGTTTGAGATATCCACCTTATTCTAGCTTATAACTCCAGCAGCATTGTAATTCTACACAATACTATCATGGCAGTTGTGAGCGTATGTGTATATTGATAGTATCCTCGGTTCTTTGTTGTCGCTTGGACATCAGATGTGACAAATATGTACACAAAGGGGCCGCAGTTAGATGTTCTTAGAGGAATCATGGATGCAAACAGTTCTGGGTTGTAGAGTATAGGCAGTCACATGATCCAGAATCATGTATACATGTCATGGGCCACGGAGCCCAGTCATGGATGAGCAGCAGCAGTTCAATGTCAAGGTTCTTCTAGTTTGAATCTACATACATACATGCTTTACTGAATTTTTGCTGCTTGGTCAGACTCTAGTGTTGAATAAGATGGACACCGATCGCATTGTTTGCTAATTAATTATTTTGCTTGCTCCCACAATAATTCACTATAATTTAGTTTGCCGATTGGTCTAGTTGGTTTTCTCAAGATGTTAGCAAAGCCCGCCACACCGCTGCTATCTCATCAACCGAATGAAGCCGCCAAATTTGGAGTTGCCGCTGCTTCTTGTGTTCATTTCCTTCTTTGTCAATTCGCACTGACTAGTCTAGTTAGTACTATTGCGCAAGTTGATTGACGGAAAACTCTTGCCCCGCTAACATATCTAAAATCTGACCTATCTATATGCACACTTTGAGGAAGAAACAGGAGATATATGTGCTTCATGTTTCTAAATTATATACATGTATTTTAGTTATTCAACATGCTTCAAACTTTTTCTGCTCGATGGTGCAGGAGGATGCCCGAGCTGACCAGAGGACACCTTTTCTGCATCTCGCCACCACACAAGGTTGTCCTTCTATTTTTTCGCTATTTGTTCATGTCCTACTTGTGTTTCGGGCCCATTGGCTCCTACCGCAAACAGGTCTATAACAGTGCTTGTGTTCTCATAGTAGCAGATCTGCTTATGTGAGCTACAATGGCCTACTTCTTCCTAATAATATGAACACTATCTCATCTTGCCATTTCCCCCTCTCTCCTGCAGTTAACACCGGAGAGGCTCGAGCTATGAGCAAGTGAGTCGTTGTTGCCGCCACGGATGCTCCAAATGGGCGAAACCTCCGTCGATTCCCTCCACGGCCACTACCACTACCCTAGCTACCACCGCCGACGGAACCACCACAATATCCTTGCTCGCCAAGACCAGCCCTTGAGATCTTCCTCCGCTCGCCGAGCTCGCTGGCCTCGTCCGCGCCACGCCACTTGTCGCCGTGGCTTGGCGCCGTCCGCCCTTCCGCAACCTCTTCCGCGCCTCCACCCGCGCCTCATCGATCTTCTCGATGTCGACGAAGGCAATGTCCGCTTCTTCGTCAATAAGGATATTACACTGGCAGATTAACACAATTTTTCCTTTTCATTTTTCTTATTATTGGAGTGAGGATGTTAGAATGAGGAACTGTATGATATACGGCAACAGTGTAATGGTATAATCAGGAATAACAACATTTCCATCACTATTGTGTTTTCTTGAATTGCATGCATAAAATGGAATTTGTTGATTTTTTTTTAATTCCTAATTCGTTAGTAGTGGCGCGGGGACAAATTTGCACGCTACTGGTATTTAGGATACTAGTGGCGTTGGTATTATAGACGCGCTACTACTATTTCGTTAGTAGTAGCGCGGGTTCATAATAGTAGTAGCGTGGGTGGAAACGCGCTACTACTAACTTTGTTAGTTGTAGCGCGGGTTGAACCCACGCTACTACTAACTATTAGCTGTAGCGCGATACTAGTAGCGCGGGCACCCGCGCTGCTAGTAGCCATTTTACCCGCGCTGCTAGTAGCCTTTTCCCTAGTAGTGGGCGGGCGTGCAACTGACGGAGGGGGCGCTTGCTGGCGAGGTGCCGGTCGGCGTACACCCGGGTGCATTAAGCTCCAATACTGTGCGGTGCCGAGACACGAATACCGCCCGCCGGAGACACCAATGGCGCCGCCACGGAGACATTAATGGCGCCGCCACGGAGACACTAATGGTGCCACCACTGCCAGGCGAAGTTCTCGCCATGAAGCTGGAACCGGGAGGACCTTTTGCCGCCCGCGAATCCACGCCGCCGCCCATGAATCAACGTGGCACCATGGCTTCGAGCTTCGCTTCCAAATTGTTGTTCCATTTGCTCTTGGACAAGCTCCGAATCCGCGCCACTTGTGCCTTGAGTGCTTCAACCTCGCTGCCCCGCTTTCCGAGCTGGCCTTTTCTCCTTCCGCACACCAGCGTATAGTATGACCCCATTTTGTGGACAAGCCTTTGTCGGCCACACGACCAGTGACGCCGGCTTATCGAGCTTATCCTTCTTTTCATTACGCTCAACGCCTCTATTTAAAGGGTGTCGAAGGGGAGCTCTTAGACGACCCCCGCCATCGCTTTCATTGTCCCGCGAAGGAACATGAGCCATTTAGAAATATTGGTGATTAATTAGAGTGCAACCATATGGAGCTAATTACGCTGGGTGTATTCCTTACCGTAACAAGCTCAAGCTCCCCGGTCTTCGGATCCGTGGTAAGCTCCTTTGTTATCGGGTCCTCCTTGTACCGGCCCCGACATAGTTCGTGGTCCGCTTGTCACCGCCAGATTTCTCGGCGGGCGGTAGGCCTTGCTCGGCACGCCCAAGGCCCTCCTTGTCCCATATAGGCTCCGCCACTCTATAACCGCGGGACCGAAGTTTGTGTTCCCTAAGTTCAACTCCCGCATTTCTTTCCCCAATCGACTTGATTCGAGCTTGCGGGCTCGCACTTGATCTTGAACTCCTTGTACTCATCTTCGCCATCAAATGATATTTCGCCTTGATCTTGTCATAACTATCACCTTTATCAATCATTCTCTTCACCGTGCTTCTCCAAGTAGACAGGGCGTGCTCATCTTCGTGAGGGCGGCATTGTTCACTCTATTCCCCGAGAGGCGGTGTTTTCAAATTGCCGGGAACTTGTATCGCTCGTGCAGCTTCGGAAGAGGAGGCTGCGCAAATTCCTCGGTCCTTATGCCTAAGGTTCTCGGTGTTGATCGAGACGGTGTTCCGAGAATGCACCCGAGCTGAACCGCTGCACTTTGACTATATGTTTGGGTTCATTGGATTCCGCCGGAGTCCACTTGAGTGAATTCCTCCTTGACGGTGCGGAGCGATTCGGCGCCGGTCCTTCCTTTGCTTCTTCGGTTGGCTGCCATCCGTGTGTGCGCCACCATCATCGATGGTGTCATCCCCGACGCCACTAGGGGTTGTGTAATCAGGATCGCTGTCTTCCGCGGCCATCATAGCGGTGAGGTTGTTGTTCCTCCAACTCTTGGGACATCTCCTGAATTGCTTGCCGCTCAACCACCGGCCTCATCGCTAGGGCCATGTTTCTCTCTAAATAGGAAAAAGTTTGGTCAAAAGATGGTTATTGTCAAGGAACAAGATCATGGTCTCATGATTTAGGGTTGGGCCTAATCACTTGGCTCTATTGCCACCTATGTTGGGTTTATCATCTAGGGTTTATCCATGCTAAGGATAATTCTAAGTTGGGCCTAATCACTTGGCTCTATTGCCACCTATGATTTAATGCAGCAAGAATGGCGTAAGCAGTTGATCCTACTTAACTAAGTACTAAGATAGCCCAGCCCATGCATTAGTCGCAGTACCCTCTATATGTCCTATTTTTAGCAAAGTCATGCTAAAATTCACGGAAAATTTCAGCATGACCTTTGCTGAAAATAGGACATATGGAGTACCAATTTGCCTGAACGGAAGTTAATCGACATTCCGCAAACTCAAGGGCCTCTCGGGTACTGCAAATTTGCTTGCCGAGACTCAGACTCAGCTCGAAGTACCCACATCCCGCCACATGTGTCCACCAGCTCAACAAACATCCTAGTACCGCAGAGACTACAAAATTTGAAAATGACAACTTTTGTACACAAAGTGTTTGACTGCCTTCACATCACAAGATACATGTTACTCGAAATTTAGTTTACTAAATGCTAGGCACCTACAGGATACTTGAGCTCATGACTGTTGAGAACCTCCTCACAGGATGAAACGCTCCAAGTCAACAACAGAAACAAAATTTGCAATCAGAGTAACAACTAGCTAGTTGATAAAAAATGAACAAGAATGCACAAGAACAAGTTACAGCCACACACAAGTTTTTTGCTCAGGCAACACTAGGCAAATTGAAGATCAGGTCCTCAAACAAGTAATCAACGGATCCTAATACAAGATATTAGAGAGTTGTTGGCTGCAACAAGTAAATGAAATCCTCGAACAAGTGATCGTACAACTGAAAGGCATTATCAAGATTCAGCATTTGGTTCGAATGATTCTTTGATGAGCATATGATCAGAATACTGCTAGGTCTGTTACATATGATCAGAATACTGCTAGGTCTGTTACATATGATCGTGAACTGCAATACTTAGGGTTTGCGGTGTGAGGGGTGGAGGAGAAGGAGGAATCACTGGGGACGGGCGAGGGCGCGGGCGGATGGGGGACGGCGAGGGATGCTGGGCGGGCGCGGGCGGAGGAGGGACAGCGAGGGCGCTGGGCGCGGGCGGAGGGGGGACGGCGAGGGCGAGGGCACGGGCGCGGGCGGAGGGGGGACGGCGAGGGCTGGAGCGGGCGCGGGCGGAGGAGGGACGGCGAGGAGCTGGGCGCGGGCGAGGGGGCGGCTGCCGCCTCTTCGGCTCATGGGCGGGCGGCGACGGCGCAGGGCGGCGCGGGGGCGACGACGCGAGAGGCTGGGGGGGGGATCCGGCGAGGGAGGGAGAGAGGCCGAGGGGAATAGGTGAGGATGCTTAATGGCGCACCACACGCCGTGCGCCTATAAGTATTATCGCCTAATGGCGCACTACCACGCGGTGCGCCATTAGAATGTTGTTTTATTCTACCACAAGAGTGATATCTAGAGCCCAACCCTTTCATAATGTAACGCACGCACTAGCCCGACCGGTCAAGACGTAGCACACAGAGCAGTGAGGTCCCGGGTTCGATTCCGTGATCCCCAATATTTTTTATGCATTTTAAATGGTGTTTTTATATTTATTTGTGTTTAAATATGTTCAAACTTGTTTAAATCATAACAGTAATATTTTTTATGCATTTTAAATGTTGTTTTTTATATTTAAAATATAAAAAATATTCATGATATCAAGATGGGTGGAGCGGGGGAGGGTCGAGATCGAGATCAAGTGTCCTCATGAATTCAAAAACTGCCCATGAAATTTAAAAATATTCATGATATCAAAAAGTGCCCATGCATGAAATACAATCGAGAAATGAAGACTACGATTTAAATACAATCGGTCTTAGCTAGCTATCTCTGCTCACAATCTTCTTGCCCTTCTTTTTCGCAAACGGAGTTCTTCTCGTGGAACGGACGCCCTTAGGTAGGGTGGTCCTGCTTCTTCTTGTGGTGTGTGCTGCTACTTCATCGTCAGCCGCCATGTTCGATCTTCGGTCGCCAGATTTGTCAAGTCTTGCTCATTGGCTACTCCATCCATTCCGATGATCTTCCTTTGCCTCTCCTCACGACAACACGACCGGGCTTTGGCGGGTCGGTAATGAAGAAGCATTGGTCCACTTGGGAAGCCAAGACCCATGGCTCATTTTTCAAGGTGACGCTTATACCATGGTCTTGGATTTGGCTTCGGGTATAACCATGGTGGTGAAATACCGGTCTTCTTTATGACGCTTTTGGCCCATCCGACACGGAACATCGGACCTTCTCTCCAACAGAGCTCAGCTCCCAGATCTCCTCGATCCTTCCATAGTATCTGCCCTTGTCGCTACCGTGTAGGATTCCATCGCTACCCCGGAGTTCGATAACCATCGCCTTCATGTCCTTGTCCTCGTGTAGAATGTGTAGTCATGGATATCGTGACGCCTCATAGGTCATCGTTGTGCTCGGCGCTCGTGACAAGGCGAATAGTAGTTGTTCTTCCGCGGAAGAATCCTCATGTAAAGGGTACGATGTAAGCTTCGCTTGAACCAACGCGTGAAACATGAGTTGTGCTCTTTGAGTATATCTCCGTCCGCCCTCTCGCTGGCCCTCGGCCATTGTACGCCTTCTTAATAAAGGTTTTGTGCTCTACCACCCAAGGATCGACCACGCCTATGTGTTGTAGCGCGACTAGGTTTGCTCTTTCAAAGTCGGCGAAGTCGACCGGTTTACATGCATTTCGCGGCGAATTCCTCATGGTGACCCCATCCAACGAGCCCGCCGAGGTGCCCGCTGACGCGCACCAACGGGTTCTCGATGCCTAGATAATTCGTGGCAGAGGAGATGCACTCTTCGGTCGAAAAGCCCCGGCTATGCTTCCATCTCGACGTGACATGTTGCAAACGATCCTTTGATGACACCATTCATCCTTTCGAACGCATCATGCTCAGCGTGAACGCCGCCCGAGTTGATGATATCCTCCACTATATGGACCAGCAGATGCACCATAACGTCAAGAATGCGGGCGGAAGTACATCTCAAGCTCGCATAGTATCACCACGATCTCTTCCTCAGAGCCTTCGAGTTGCCTCACGCCAATCGACTTCCGAGAGATGACGTCGAAAAAAGTTGCATGTGCCAAATAGCGCTTTCACCTGACGCGGCGCGGCCATGATCCCACGGATTGCAACCGGAAGTATCTCACGCTATCAAGACGTGATACCGTGAGACTTCATCCCGCTGAACTTCGCTTCACTGGTCTAGGTATCCGCTTATCTTCCCCCAGAATCAGAAGGAAGTTTTACTCCTAGGAGGCAGTGAAAATTGCTCGATCTCCTCCCGACTTAGAGTGAAGCACGCGGAGGGTAGTCATTTCCGGTCTTCTTGGCCTTTTGCCTTTGGCGACGACTTTTCCGTGTCCCGCTTCCTCATCATCATCATCATCATCATCATTAGCGTGAAGCTCCCCGCCTCGATGCCCATTGATTTCAAGTCCGCCCTTGCTTTCGCCCATCTTTGGTCCTCTCTCGCATGTTGAGCAGGGTACCAAGCGCAGACTCTCGCACACGCTTCTTCGTGATATGCATGACATCAAGGCTGTGAGGCACACGGTGGATCTTCTAGTACGGCAAGTCCCGTAAAACAGACCTCGCTTTCCATACCTTCAGCAGCGGCCTCGCGCTTTCGTGATCTTTCCCAGCAAGGCGCCTTTTCCAATTTTTCAACAGCTTGACTATTTCCTCACCGCCCTCGCACACGGCGCCAGGGTTCGGTTTCACCATCCAACAGATCCTTGCGCTTCTCCACGGGTCATCGCTGGCCACCTTCGATGTCCCATGAACACGGTTTTCAAGACCCGGATCTCTATCTAGCTGGCGATACGCTGTGTCATCCATGCACCTTACGATCCGTAAAATCCGTGGACTACCCGCCTCATGAGATATCCGTGAATCGAGATAGTCGTGGCACCGTCGTGAGCAAGGGCGGCTCTCATAGGGAAATATTCTTTCTCTGGCAAGGCCCCACGACACGGGCGTTTTCACAGCGTGTCTAGCTCCTCCTTCAAAGAGCCCCAGACATGATTGATGTCGCTCCCTGGTTGTTTCGCCCTTCAATTAGCATACTCATGTGAATGTACTTCCTCTTCATGCACAACCAGGGGGAAGGTTGTACATCCACACAAACACAGTGCCAAAGCTATGTGTGCTTCTCTGCTGCCAAACGGATTGACTCCATCGGTGCTCGCGCCAAAGACGATGTTCCTTGGATCCTTCCCAAATTCGGGTTGTCGGTAGAGAAGGTAGGGGTACCTCAAGACCTAACTTGTGCACGGGCAACGCAGCCTCCGCTGCAAGGGTTTACCATGCGCCACGGAGGCCACCCCGCCCACACCAACCCATCCAGATACATCAAATCTACAAGACAGAAGATCAAGACCCCGGCAAGTGGAGCTTGCCGAGGGCCATTTCAGCTTAAGATTACATCACTACAAGCCCCCGGGCGAGAGGAGCTCTGCCGGGAGACTAGAAGATTACATCAGAAGACACGCCTGGCGCCAAGCGATGCCCGGCAAGGGCCCGGGAGCGATAAGTTACGAAGTCCGCAAGCCCCTGGCCCGACAAGATCAAGACCCCGCAAGGCGCTGCCGGGAGGGTTGCACTGCAGCTCGCGCCCAGCCATCAGCCCACGCCACGCCTGGGCCTCTCCAGGACGCTGCAGGCTGGTGGTCTGCGCAGCCCGGGGACACGGTGGCACTTCACGGTGGATCCATCGCCGCAGGCAGACGGAGACGCACAAGCGGGAGCTTTTGGGGTCGACGCGACGGGCATTTAATGCCCTTGTCCCTCTCACAAAGTAGGTAGAAACCACTGCTCATGCAATCGTAGCTCCACCGTTCCCGCACTGCTCCAACTACCACCTCTTTTACATTTTTACCCTCTTCCTATGTTGACACCTGCCGGTGACCCCTTTGCGCTTATAAAAGGAGGCCCATGCTCAACGTAGGAGAGGTTCGGCCGATTCGATACTCGTAACATCACCCCACGCCATACGCTTGAGCAAGCTCAATACAAACCAAGGCAGAGTAGGGTTTACGCGCCCATCGCGTCTCAACCTGGGTAAAGACCGCCTGCTCGCCGATCCGCTCTTCAGGCCTCCTCCGCCTGCATCAAGACTTCACGAAGGGGCCCCTGTGCCCTATAGGTGTCCGCGGCGGCAGAATCCCCTGCATCTTTGGCGCGCCAGTAGGGGGCGCGAGGTTGTGCGGATCTGATCCGGCGCTCGCTGGCGCTTCCTTCGTCAACCTCTCCGGCACAACAAATATCAAGAATCAGCGCCATGGTTCAAGAGAAAAGCTCGGGTCGCAGACCTCGCTGTTCTTCCGCCGCCACCGTGAGCCAACGGTGGGCGGAGGGACGCCTGCCGGAAGGGTGGTTGCCGGGCGAGACACTCGCGGGCGCCACCGTGATCCGAGGACGGGCGGATGGTCGCGCCTCGGTCTCCGTGGATCCACGCCCATCTCAACAAGACGACAACCCAGCAGCGCTGCGCATAAGATGTGGTACTTGCATGCCGGGCAAGAACATGCCGGGGCTCGCGGATGCTCCGGACCGCTGTCCATGCATGAGCAAAGCGAAGTGCCGAGGCAGGATTCTCGCCCTCCTATCGCTATTAGGAGTCCGAGCAGATCCTGCTCTCGCTGCCGCCGCCTCCCCTCCTCTGGCGGCGAAGCATCTCCTTGAGCGCCACGCTGTCGGTGAGGACCCGCCATCGAGCTCCAAGTCCGGCTAGGACAGCTCTGGTGCTCACTCCGACAAGCACCGCTCCTCGGAGCACTTTAAGCCCGGCGAGGGCAGCTCTGGTGCTCGTTCCGGCAAACGCATCTCCCCGAGCGCTATGCTGCCGCCGAGGACGCCCATCGAGCTCCACCAGCGAGAACAAGAAAGCAAGAAAAAGAAAAGCTAAGTCGCCGAGCTTTTGTGCGAGCACTTTTAGTTCTATGCTTTTTCGTGTTATATCCTCGTATGCTCGTCCCTTTGTACGCTAAACCCGTGGCGCGGAGGAGCCTGCTTTCGTGGATAGCCGCACTTTACTTTGCTTCGAGCACACTCAACGAAGTTAAAAGTGGACCGCCACCAGCTTCGCGCCTTTGTTTCGCTTTCGAGTCCTGCTCAGCAAGTTAAGTGCGTCGCGACTAGATCGCTGCAAGGTTGCTTGTCGGAAGCAACACCAGCCAGCGGGTTGCCGATGTTCCGCACTCAGCAAGTGTGTTGAGCGCCGGCAAGTTCCCTAGAAGCGTAGGGTGAAAACGTGCAAAGGATGTAAAGTAAAGGGTGTAACGTGGCAGGCCCTGTCGTGAAATGTCCTTCGTATGAGAGACTTGAGCGCGAGAGGAGCCAAGTCGTGGCCCAGTTGCGTGCTTGTTTTGTTTCCGAGTCCGCTCAACAAACACAAGTGTGCTGCTGCACCTTACCTTGCTTTCGAGCCTGCCAAAGAAGTTAAGCGCCGAATCGCCCGCAAGGTTGTTCGCCGAAGCAACACCGCCACGGGCTGTCCCAAGACAAAGAGTTCGCCTCCGGCGAGCTCCCCAAGAGCGAGAGTACAACATACAAAGGGCAAGGCGCTGCATCGCATTGCACAATTAAGATTTATACACACATACATATACATGAAGCGCTTGCATATCTACCTCACTGTTTTCATGACTGAAATTGCAGCAACAAGGAGGAACTGAAAGATCACACCAATACCGGGTCCGCAAGCCAGTGGTCGCCGGGCTGCGGGTGCTATAGGTTCTTTCCCGCAAGCCGTGGTCGCCGGGGCTGCGAGAGCTAAGATTTGTCTCCAGCCGAGTCGAAGTTGCTGGGGCTGCGATATCGATAAGTTTTTCATCCTCGCCATGCATCCTCCTATGGACCGAGAAAGGCGGGCTGCGCTTTGAACGAAAGCGTGTCTTGTAAAACCCAGACGTGGAGGAGCCGAGTCGTGGTCCGCTTATGCATTTGGTTTGTTTCCGAGTCCGCCAACAAACACAAGTGTGTTGCTGCACTTTACCTTGCTTTCGAGCCTGCTCGCAAGTTGCCGCCGTGAATCGCCCGGCAAGGTTGCTTGCCGGAAGCGACATCGCCAGCTGGCTGTCCCAAGACTCGCAAGCGTGTTCGCTTCCGAAGCTCCCCGATAGCGTAAGAATACGCAAGGCACGCAGTCAAGTAAAAGACTCATCCGCAAGCTTTCCTCTTTTCATTAAAACATCCCAGCCTAGTACATGTCCATAGAGGATGAAAAACATGATAGAGAGGATTACAAGTTTTAAATACGCTTAAGGCCCGAGGGCTTACAAATTAAAAGATAAGGTGCCTGTGATCCCTCTCCTGCTTTCTCTGCTCAGAGTTCAGAGGTAGGTCAGGAGCGCCTGCAAGAAAAGCTTGCCGGAAGGAGGCCCCGCAAGAGGAGCTTGTCGGGAAGGGCGAAGGAGCGCTTAGGAGAGCGTGGGCGTGACGCCGCTGCGTTCTCTGTGAGCTGCGCAAGGTGACGGGCATGGGGAACGATGCCCGAGAGCCACGGGCGCCGAAGACACCAAGAGAACACCCCGGGCCGCCAGAGCTTGGCGAGACGGCGCGGAGGCAGAGCTTGAAGACGGGTGGTGGGATATCGCACGAGGGCACCTCGCCTCAGATTCGATTTAACGGCCTTGCCGCCACTCCCCTCTTCCTTCCGCAGCCTCCTACGCCAGCCGCCAAGAAGACGGCCCGGAGCTCAGGCGCCGGCGACCCGAAGATGGGGTCGCCGGCGCGCGAGGCAGCGGTGTCCGACGCCTAGTCGGGCCCGCCATCCTCGCCGCCGCTGCCGCCTCCTCCTCGCTACTCGCCGAGGAGCCTTCGCTATCCGAGGAGCTGTCCACACAAAGATCTCGCCGGTCCCGAACTCGCCAAGACCTTGACGGCGAGAAGGTCGCCTCCAAAGAACTTGAAATGGAGGGTAAACCCCGCCATCAAGCTGTGGATCCGGCGAATGTCTTCCACCCTCGGCCGGTACATCACGCCGGGTTGGGACACGACACTCACCCGAAAGTGCCGCTGATCCCGCAGCCCCTCATGCGCAACTCCATCACGCCGGGCGGATCCGTCCCATTGCGTCTCCGCGAACGGGCCGTAGAGCCGGAGGCGACGGCGAGGCGCCGGGCGCAGCTCGATGAAGAACTCCCAGGTCGCCTCGTGTACCGCCTCGTGGTCGGGCTCACGGAGGAGACGGGAGGCGCGGCTGCGCGCCGCCTCCCGCGCCCGCCTCGACCACGCCCTCGCCTCGTCTGCTGCCTCGCCTCTCCTCTCCCCCTCGTGGCGGCTCCACCGCCACGGCCGGGTAGAGAGAGGTGCGCTGCCCGAGGCAACCTCGCAGCCACCGTGGAAGAGCCAGATTTCTCCTTCCATGGAGGCGAGAAGAATAGAAGCTGAAGATGAAGGGAGAAGAGGAAGTGTGAGGCCAATGCTCCCTTCCGCCTTTTTAAAAGGGCGGGTGGGGACACGACCGCCTTTCCTAGCTAATCGGGAGGCGCGGCCACAGAGGAGCGGGCTGGTTTGCTGCTTTCGCCTGCGGACGGCTCGGTTTCCCACCATCGCCGCCACGACCCCTATGCATGCGGGCTGCTGTGGCGGAAAAGGCGGGCCGGGCGACGGGTGAAGTGACCACGCCCGCACCACGATCACGGGTGGATGCCATAAAGACCGCACCCGCTGCCCACGCCTCCCACGACGCCGCAATCGACGATGCCGCCGCAGGGAGCGCGCGGGCGCTGGAGCCCGATTCTACACGAACCTGTGCCACGCGTGTCTGCAGACGCTTTTGGGCCTGGCCCAACAACGCCGGCACCGTGTGGCCCAGTTCGGGCTCCTGCCGGTGTAGCTAAGGTAGGGGTACCTCAGACTTAACTTGTGCACGGGCAATGCAGCCTCCGCTGCAAGGGTTTACCATGCGCCACGGAGGCCACCCCGCCCACACCAACCCATCCAGATACATCAAATCTACAAGACAGAAGATTAAGACCCCGCAAGTGGAGCTTGCCGAGGGCCATTTCAGCTTAAGATTACATCACTACAAGCCCCCGCGAGAGGAGCTCGCTGGGAGACTAGAAGATTACATCAGAAGACACGCCGTGGCGCTGCATGCGCCCGGCAAGGGCCCGGGAGCGATAAGCTACGTAAGTCCGCAAGCTCCGGCCCGACAAGATCAAGACCCGCAAGGCGCTTTGCCGGGAGGGCTGCACTGCAGGTGCTCGCGCCCAGCTCATCAGCCCACGCTACGCCTGGGCCTCTCCAGGACGCTGGTGGTGGCTCAGCAGCCCGGGGACACGGTGGCACTTCACGGTGGTGGATCCATCGCCGCGGCAGACGGAGACGACAAAGCGGAGCTTTTGGTCGACGGTGACGGGCATTTAATGCCCTTGTCCCTCTCACAAAGTAGGTAGAAACCACTGCTCATGCAATCGTAGCTCCAATCGCTCCCGCGACTGCTCCAACTACCACCTCTTTTACATTTTTACCCCTCTTCCTACGTTGACACCTGTCGGTGACCCCTTTGCGCTATAAAAGGAGGCCCATGCTCAACGTAGGAGAGGTTCGGCCGATTCGATACTCAGAACATCACCCCACGCTCATACGCTTGAGCAAGCTCAATACAAACCAAGGCAGGAGTAGGGTTTTACGCGTCCATCGCAGCCCGAACTCGGGTAAAAGACCGCCGCTTTCGCCTCGATCTGCTTCTCTGGCTCCTCCGCCTCGCATCAAGACTTCACGAAGGGGCCCTGTGCCCTATAGGTGTCCGCGCGGCGTAATCCCCAAGATCTTTGGCGCCAGCCCAAAATAAAGGCACGGCACGCGGCCTGGGTTCGTAGAATCGGGCTCGCGCCCACCGCGCTTCCCTTGCGACGGCATGCGCCGATTGCGCGTCGTGGGAGACGTGGGCAGCGGGTGCGGTCTTTATGGCATCCACCCTGTGATCGTGGTGCGGCGTGGTCACTTCACCCGTCGCTTCGGCCCCGCCTTTTCCGCCACGCGGCCCGCATGCATAGGGGTCGTGGGCGGCGATGGTGGGAAACCGAGCCGTCACGGGCGAAGACGACGAGCCAGCCCTCGCCTCCTCTGGGCTCAAGGCCCCTGATTGGCTAGGAAGGGCGGTCGTGTCCCCACCCCGCCTTTTTAAAAGGGCGGAAGGGGAGCACATTGGCCTCACACTTCCTCTTCTCCCTTCATCTTCAGCTTCTATTCTTCTCGCCGCCATGGAAGGAGGAAACTCGCTCTTCCACGGTGGCTGCGAGGGTTGCCTCCAGCAGCGCACCTCTCTCTACCCGCGGCCGGGCGGTGGAGCCGCCACGAGGGGAGAGGGAGAGGGCGAGGCCGCGGACGAGGCCGAGGGCGTGGTCGAGGCGGGCGCGGAGGGCGGCCGCAGCGCGCTCCCTGCCTCCTCCGGGCGAGCCCCACCACGGGCGGTACACACCGAGACGCACCTCGGAGTTCTTCATCAGCTGCGCTGAAGGCCATTGCCGCCTCCGGCTACCGCCCCGCTCAGCGGACGAATGGGACCGGATCCGCCTGACGTGATGGAGTTGCGCGAGGGGTCTGCGGATCAGCGGCACTCGGGTGAGTGTCGTGTCCCCAGCCCTCGGCGTGATGTACTTCGACCGAGGCTGGAAGACATTCGCCGGATCCACAGCTTGATGGCGGGGTTTACCTCCATTTCGTTGCTTTGGGATGACCTTCTCGCCGCCAAGGTCTTCGGCGAGTTCGGGACCCGGCGAGATGTCAGTGTGGACAGCTCCTCGATAGCGAAGGCTCCTCCCGAGCGAGAGTGACGAGGAGGAGAGCGACAGCGGCGACGAGGGGATGGCGGGCCCGACTAGGCGCCGGACACCGCTGCTCAAGGCCACCGGCGACCCCATCTTCTGGTCGCCGCCTCGAACTCCCCAGGCCGCCTTCTTGGCGGTGGCGAGGGAGGCTGCGGAAGAGGAAGAGGGGGAGGACGGCAAGGTCAAGAATCGAGCACGAGGCGAGGTGCCTCGTGTCGATGTCCCACCACCCCGCCTTCAAGCTCGCCTCCGACGCCTGCCTCGCCAAGCTCCCCGGCCGGCCCCGGGTGTTCTCTTGGTGTCTTCGCGCCAGGGCTCTCCGGCATGCGCTCCCCATGCCCGCCACCTTGCGCAGCTCTCGGGGGCACGGGCGGCCACCGCCACGCCTCCTAGGCGCCCTTTCGCCTCTTCCCCGACAGCCCTCTTGCCGGGCCTCCTTCCCGCAAGCTTTTCTTGCTGGCGCCTTGACCTACCTCCTGAACTCCCGAACAGAGAAACAGGAGAGGGATCACGGCACCTTATCTTTTAATTTGTAAGCCCTCGGCCTTAATCAGATTTAAAAACTTGTAATCCTCTCTATCATGTTTTTCATCCTCTATGGACATGTACTAGGCTGGGATGTTTTTAATGAAAAGAGGGAAAGCTTGCCGGATCGAGTCTTTTACTTGATCGCGTGCCTTGCGTATTCTTACGCTTATCGGGAGCTTGCCGGGCGAACACGCTTGCCGAAAAGGGACAGCCCACCGGCGGTGTCGCTCCGCAAGCAACCTTGCCGGCGGGCTTATGACGCTTAACTTGTCGAAAGGTGCTCGAAAGCAAGGTAAGGGTGCAGCAAAGACACTTGTGTTTGTTGAGCGGACTCGAAACAAACCAAGCACGAATCGACCACGACTCGGCTCCTCCGCTGCACGGGTTTTACAAGACACGCTGCTCAAAGACGCAGCCCCGCCTTTCTCGGTCCATAGGAGGATGCATGACGAGGGATGAAAAACTTATCTGATATCGCAGCCCCCAGCAACTCTGACTCGCTGGAGACAAATCTTAGCTCTCGCAGCCCCCCGGCGACCCTGGCTTGCCGGGAAAGAACCTTGGCACCCGCAGCCCCGGCGACTTCGGCTTGCGGACCCGAGCGCCGTGTGATCTTTCGGTTCCTCCTTGTTGCTGCAATTTCAGTCATGAAAACAGCTGAGGTAGATATGCAACTGCTTCATGTATATGTATGTGTGTATAAATCTTAATTGTGCAATGCGATGCCGCGCCTTGCCCTTTGTATGTTTGTACTCTACGCTCTTGGGGAGCTCGCCGGGGCGAACACGCCAGGCGGGACAGCCACGGGCGGTGTTGCTTCCGCGAACAACCTTGCCGGGCGATTATGACGCTTAACTTGCCGAAAGCAGGCTCGAAAGCAAGGTAAGGGTGCAGCAACACACTTGTGTTTGTTGAGCGGACTCGGAAACAAAACAAGCACGCGAATCGGGCCACGACTTGGCTCCTCTCGCCAAGTCTCTCATAACGGCGACATTTCACGACAGGGCCTGCCACGCTACACCCTTTACTTTACATCCTTTTCATGTTTTCACCCTCGCTTCTAGGGAACTTGCCGCGCCAACACACTTGCCGAGTCGGAACATCAAGCAGCCCGCTGGTCGGTGTTGCTTCCGACAAGCAACCTTGCCGCGCCTAGTCGCGACGCACTTAACTTGCTGAATGCACTCAAACGAAACAAGGGCGCCGGTTGGTCGCGTCCACTTTTAACTCGCTGAGTGTGCTCGAAGCAAAGTAAGGTGCGGCTATCCACGAAAGCTGCTCCTCCGCAAGACGGGTTTCGCGTACAAAAGGACGAACGCACGAGGGATATAACACGAAAAAGCATAGAACTAAAGAGTGCTCTGCACAAAAGCTCGAGCGACTTAGCTTTTCTTTTTCTTGCTTTCTTGTTCTCGCTGGTGGAGCTCGATGGAGCGTCCTCGACGGCAGCACAACGCTCCGGGGAGATGCGTTTGCCGGAACGAGCACCAGAGCTGCCCTCGCCGGGCTTAAAGCGCTCCGAGGAGCGGTGCTTGTCGGAGTGAGCACCAGAGCTGTCCTAGCCGGACTTGGAGCTCGATGGCGGGTCCTCACCGACAGCGTAGCGCTCCAAGGAGATGCGCTCGCCGGCGCGGAGGGGAGCGGGAGCGAGCGGCGCGAGGAACAGGATCTGCTCGGACTCCTAATAGCGATAGGAGGAGCAGAATCCTGCCTCGGCACTTTCGCTTTGCTCATGCATGGACAGCGGTCCGGAGCATCCCGCGAGCCCCCGGCATGTTCTTGCCCCAGCATGCAAGTACCACATCTTATGGCACGACGCTGCTGGGTTGTCGTGCGCTGAGATGGACGTGGATCCACGGAGACCGAGGCGCGGTCATCCGTCCTGTCCCTGGATCTGGTGGTGCCGCGAGTGCCCTCGCCGGTGTCCACCCTATCGACGGCGTCTCCTCCGCCCGCCGCTGGCTCCGGTGGCGGCGGGTGAGACGCAGACGGGTCTGCAACCCTTGAGGCCCTCGTCTTTGGGGCCATGGCGCAGTTGTCGATGAAGTTGCTGACGAAATTGGAGAGGTTGATGAAGAACGCGGCCGCGCGAACGCCGGATCAGGTCCGCACAACCTCGACGCCCCCTACCTGGCGCGCCAAAGATGCCGGGGGATTCTGCCCGCCGCGGACACCTATGGGGCACGGGGCCCCTTCGTGAGTGCGGTACGAGGGCGGAGGAGGCACAGAGAGCAGATCGAGGCGAGCACGCGGGCGGTCTTTTACCCAGGTTCGGGCCGCGATGGACGCGTAAAACCCTACTCCTGCCTTGGTTTGTATTGAGCTTGCTCAAGCGTATGAGCGTGGGGTGATGTTCTGAGTATCGACCGGCGAACCTCTCCCACGCTGAGCATGGGCCTCCTTTATAGCGCAAAGGGGTCACCGATGTGTGTCAACGAGGAAGAGGGGTAAAATGTAAAAGAGGTGGTAGTTGGAACAAGGGAACAAAGGAGCTACAGGCATGAACAAGTGGTTTCTACCTACTTTGACAGAGGGGACAAGGGCATTAAATGCCCGTCACCGTCGACCCCAAAAGCTCCCCGCCAGTCGTCTCCGCTCGCCACGGGCGATGGATCCACCACCGTGAAGTGCCACCGTGTCCCCAGTGCTGCAAGAGTTGACCAGCCACGCGTCCCCGGAGAGGCCCTGTATGCGGCGTGGGCTGATGAGCTGGAGCGCAGCACACAAGCAGCCCTCCCGGCAAGCGCCTTTGCCGGGTCTTGATCTTGTCGGGCCCGGGAGCTTGCCGGACTTCTGTAGCTTGTCGCTCCCCCGGGCCCTTGCCGGGGCGCATGCGGCGCCACGGCGTGTCTTTTACGATGTAATCTTCTAGTCTCCCCGACGAGCTCCTCTCGCCGGGGGCTTGCTTGAGTGATGTAATCTTAAGCCCGAAATAGCCCTCCGGCAAGCTCCACTTGCCGGGTCTTGATCTTCTGCCTTGTAGATTTGATGTATCTGGATGGGTTGGTGTGGAGCGGGGTGGCCTCCGGCGAGCGCATGGTAAACCCTTGCCGCGGAGAGCTGCGACTGCCCGTGCACAAGTTGGGGTACTGAGGTACCCCTACCTTAGTACACCGACATGGGTCTTCGAAGTTCAACGCTTGCCACTGGCTCGCATCCTTAGGGTGACTCAGCATCTTGTCTTTTTTATCTATCTCCGGATCATTTGCGTCATCTTCTCGCTTCTTCTCCTCCCTATCCGCGTGCCAACGCAGGAGCTTTGCTACCTTAGGGTCCGCGAAATACCGCTGCAGACGAGGAGTGATCGGAAAGTACCACACCGATTTTCGAGGAGCTTTCTTCCTCTTCTTGTATCGAGTGACGCCGCACACCGGACATATGGTAGACTCCGCGTGCTCGTCCCGATAAATGATGCAATTGTTCATGCACACATGGTATTTCACGTCGCGGTAAATCCAGAGGACACACGATTTTCTTCGCCTCCTCGAACCGGTCGGGCACTTGTTCCCCTTGGGAAGACGTTCGTGCTGAATGACATGTTCTCGCCGAAGCACGCGCCGGTCATTTTGTGTTTTACCTTCATCTCCGAGCCATGAGCGCACTTTCAGCGGTATCCTCGGCCTGCATCCTTCATACAACGGAGTAACCGCGTCTATCTCCAGTTGATCCAGCTTGGCTTTCTCTCGGCGGCAGCTCTTGCGTTATCCGTCCGCTTGAGAAGCAGCTCTTGAATATGAGGGTCCTGCACCCAGCCTCCATCGCCGCGTCTGCTCCCAAGATCTTCATCTTCATGATCATGCCCTTCGCCTTGATCTTCCTCATCATCATGTACGACATCTTCTACATGATGATCGTACAAGATCACCGCCGTGATCATGTCCTCGAGATTCTTCGCCTTCTCGCCCGCCCCGCCACGGTGGTACTTGTCTTGTCGCCCTTCCTCATTTCTTGCCCGCCCCGCCATGGACGACTTGATAGTCATCTTCATCACCTTGCCACCGATAGCCATCCATGAAACCACGCAAGAGCAGTGGTCCCGACCTGCCCGAATCCGGTCCGCAATAAGGCTCTTCAACTTGCATCTTCGACATGGACATCTTATCTCCGTCTCGCTCTTTTGAAGCATCTCGGCCTTTCAGGAGCTCAAAACCTATTCACGATGCCTTCATGCGTCATGCGGACCATGGTCGTCATGGGTAGAGCAAAACGATATGTTAGAACCAAGAAAAATTTGGCATGACCTTCCTAAAAATAGGACCAAAAAGAATGCATAGTGCCAAAATTCTCGCCAAACGGAAATGAATCAAAACATTCCGCAAAATATTGGCAACTATCGATATTTCAAATACCGGTACCTTCAAACACAAACATATATGCAACACCACAAACACTTGCAACACCACAAACATACATAGATCTAGCTAGGCCACAAAAGTGCATGTGCACGCTTGTTGGAGCGAGCTAGGGAGAAAAAAAGTAGATCTATATCATGAAGATAGCTTTCCCTTACTTACCTATCAAAACTAGGTAATTTCACCACTTAATTTTGTTGAATCTATGGTGGAAATGAGGTGAGGAGGAGGAGATGGCCGAAATCTTGGAGAAGGAGGTGGATGGAATGAAGTGGGGAAAGTGAGTGGGTAGGTGTGGGCTGTCCAAAATATCTTGTTGGTCCCAGGTTACTAATGGCGCACCCTGTCCTCATGCGCCATTAGAAACTCTCGTTACTAATGGCGATCAAGAGCGTGCGCCATTAGAAGTTTTGCAAAAAAAGAATAAAACAAAATTTAGAGTAATGGCGCATCGCCCACTTGGTGCGCCATTAGAAGTTAGAGATAGTAATGGCGCATTGTTGAGTCATGCGCCATTAGTATGTATGGGAAAATGGAAAAAAAATATATACTAGAGGCGCACCCGTCAAAGGTGCGCCATTAGAAGTTATATATAGTAATGGCGCATTGTTGGCTTCATGCACCATTAGTATGTATGGGAAAATGGAAAAAAAAATTTCATACTAATGGCGCACCCTCTCCACGGTGCGCCATTAGTGTCTTCCAATCTAATGGCGTATCTGTGGCTGGTGCGCCATTCGTATATAGTAGTGGCGCACTGCTCCCATGGTGCGCCATTAGAGTCAATCCTATCTATAGGCCTTTTCCTAGTAGTGAATAACTCTCTAGCTAAAGCATTTAAATGCAACAACAAATGCGATCAAGATCGCAACTAAGGTAACAATTGATCCAACAGCATAATGATACCAAGCCTCACTATCGATGGCATATTTTCTAATCTTTCTATTCTTCAAGCGCATTTTCTCCATCTTGATCTTGTGATCATCGATTTACATCGGCAACATGCAACTCCAATTCCATCTTCTCCCCTGAATTCTTTTCAATTTTTCTTTCAAGTACTCGCTTTCTTTCAACTAAATTTAACCTCTCGACAATAGGGTCGGTTGGAATTTCCGTTCACATACCTCCTAGATAAAAATATCTATGTCAACTTGATGGGCATAATTTGTCATAAACACGAAATGCAACTAATAGTTTTAAAAGAGAATATACCACATCCGAATCATAACAAGGACGAGGGCCGACGGGACGGATATCAAAACCATGGCACTATGTATAACAAACAACGCATTTGAGTAACATAATTATTACATGATTAACTATATATCCAAATCACACAAACATCAATTTTTTATATAAAATTACATGAACAAGAGGCTCACCACAAGGTGGTGCCGGTGACGGGACGGTGCGGGCGATCGACGGTGGTTACGACGGAGATTTAGAAGGCACTAAGTAAACCACACCTACATATGCAAACTAAGTGTTATTTTTGACCTCAGATTGCATATAAATCAAATACTAGCACATATATATATTTCCTCCCAAATTACTAAACTCACAAATTAGTAACTATTTAAAGCATTGCAAGAGCTAATCTAGCAATGAGAGATGAAAGGACAAAGTTGCTAACCTTTGTGATCATTTGAATGGATGGGGGCCTTCAAATCTTGACAAATTTTGGTCAAAATGTGTGATGAGCTCGAGAGGAAGAGGGAAGAACAGAGAGGAGAGGGAAAGGGGAAGAACAGAGCGAGCTCGGGTGGACGAAGGGTTTATGTAGGATTTATTTATAGTACCGGTTCGTGCCACTAACCGGTACTAAAGGTGCCGGAGGGGCCCAGATCGACAACATCCTCGCCACCACTCTCATTAGTACCGGTTCGTGGCACAAACCGGTGCTAAAGGTTAGCCACGAACCGGTACTAATGAGAGCGGCCCGGCTAGCCGTTGGAACCGGCACTAATGTATACATTAGTGCCGGCTCTAATACAAACCGGCACTAATGTGCTTCACATTTGACCCTTTTTCTACTAGTGTTGATTGATGGAGAATTCAGGTTGTTCACCCCTACAAGTAAAACAGTATCCAGGGAAACCAGGGACAGGAAATCCATTTGCTTTGCAACATGGTTATGTTGTGGTGGAGTGTATTCATTCCAGCAACTCGAAACTTAATTCCATGTTATCGAAAGAGTGCCCTAATCATGAAAATTGCCACTTACTATAATCATGAAATCACTATTGTTAAAATTTCAACCATATATTCCCGCGGCAAGGCGCGGGGAATTGTCTAGTTTATACAATTGTTCTCTCCATAGAAATAACGAGCTCTTGACATTCTGGGATGTGGATTCACGGCTGGCCACACATGTCGTCGACTAAGCAATGTTTTTCACCGCCTTGGCCAACACCTCGGTTACTCATGTAATTCATTAGAGGCGTTTTGGGCCGCATGTTGTTATATGGTCATGTCATAGATGGTGAAGGGAGGAAACACTAGTACATGTGGAGTGTTGTCTATGTTTCCTTGTGCCAAGTGCTCGCCTTTGATAGTACCTTTGGATCGGTATCCACAATAGTTGTGTTGCCCTCTTGGCGCTAATGGTTGTTAGAGATCGGCATGCAGGGAAGGTGCCATTGTCATGGGCCGAAGAACTATAAGGATGACTAGATCTTCCGGAAGAGGACACAACATCATCATTTGTATACAGTTTTTCGGGTTAAATAAGCAGTGTTTACTTTATCGAGACTGGTGGCAACCTTCCACGTGTGAAAGCATGGACTCTTAAACCATACTTATGCTTTCGAGAGATATCACATCTTGTTCATCCCCACTAAAACCATAAAAACAACCACCACTAAAGGAACCACCATGCATGAAATAAACCCTATAAAGGAAACCACACAACAAAGTGTGTACTTACTTCTAGGTTTACTTATGCATGAATGGCCGGAGTAAATGCAATATATTTTGAGCATTATCACCCGATAAACAATACCCCTTTCCTTCTAAAATGCATTATCTATTGTAATAGTAAGTTACTGATTAATAAAAATATTTGAACAATAGTCATTTTCACAGTACAACGTAATAATAGAGCTAAAACTAATACACGCATCTTGCATAACAAAGGAGGAAGTAGTGCATGCTTAGAAATGCTTCATGGTTTCCAGTAAATCCAGTAAAGAGAGTAAATCAACCTCGTGCAAGAACAAGCGCGCGACCCGCACTACGTTTCCAGGGCCACTGAGACTCGTGACGACGGGCGCTTTCTCCATAGTTCCAAGGTCGAGCCGAAGTAACTCACCACTGTTCATACCAGATCTTGGTTGGGATAGGATGACGGCACCGCTCCTCTCCCCGAACCCCTCGATACTCAACGGCACAAGGGCATATTCATAGGGAGAGAACCCCACCTGCCTCGCGATCTCCAGAGTGTTGATAACCACCTGCCGGCTCCATGTTGCCGCTGCAGCCGCGGACATAGGCAATGCCAACGTCCACATCGCTATGCCGCAGCTCTCGGCGACTAGCAAGCACAACTGACTACGCACTGAGGCTAGGTGGAGGTGCTCGTTTTTCTTACTTGTCGCCATTCTGGAGAAGCAACCCCGTGGGAGCTTAATCATCGTCGCCTCCCGCGCATCGAGGTCCAGAGCGAGGACATGGTCCCAATAGGAGACGGCGTGGACATGACGGGGCCAGTAGACGGTGCGACCGACGACGGCGGAGCAGTAAGAGCCGACATGTTTCTCTTGGTGGGGGACGGAGACCTGGTGGACGGCGCTCCATTGACCGCCCTTGGACGAGAATGTCTGGTGGAACCGTATGTTCTTGTCAGCGACGAGCAGCTCAAAGGAGCGGCCGGCATCACCGATGCTAAGCACGACGTGGAGGTACGCGCCGGGCAAACTGGCGGGTGGGAGTGAGGTGACATGACCGGTGAATGCGTCGCACACCCGAAGCTTGACATCAAGGCCTTGGGGGTGCCGGCAGAGGACGAGCAGGCTGCCCCGCGAGGCCACGGCCGTGAGCGAGTCCGGGAAGCTAAGTTCGTCGAGGCGAGCAGCGAGCTTTGTTGGCCCTGGGGTGTGGATGACGCGGTGGGTTGTGACATCGCCGCGTTCCCGGTAGGAGACGCCGAGGAGGAGGGTGGGGTCAAAGCCGCGGTTGTCGTGGGCCATGATGCTGCGCCGGAAGGCCGGGTCGAGGATGCCGCGGCGAAGGATCCTGCCGGTCGCGGCACAGCGGACGATGGTTGTAACGTCAGTGCGAGCAATGATTTCGAGAAGGAGATCCACCGGGAGGGCCTCCCACGACGGCGCCGCCGCTGTCCGGCTGCGCCAACGTTTCGACATTGTGGAGCTGTGCACCACTCCCATTGCCTTTTCTTTTTGGCCCTCTCGTCTTGATCCACCGGAAGCGATGATTTTTAGAGGGAGATGAGATCCACCGCGAGGTAACTGGGCGTGCGGTCCAGGGACTCTCGCATCTTGTAGTAGGTTAGGAGTCTGCCGTAAATAAAAAAGCAATGGGAGGCACGGTTTAGGAGAGCTACAACCGAACGGTGAATCCCTTTTTTTTGCGGGTAACCGAACGGTGAATCCCAATCCATTCCAAGGTGAAAACAAACTACTAGAATCGGGAGTAGTACACGGATTATTTAACAGTTCAACTCATCAAATACTACCATTGCCAATGGCCTTGGTCATTTCAACAAACACCTTGCTTGCGCCTCAGGCTCGCCGGCGACCCTCGCATTACTTCTCCTCCTCCTCCTCCTCCTCTTCCTCATCGTCATTGTCCACGATGGATCCGGCGCCCATGTCCAGCGTGAACCCGTCCCACCCCTCCCCATCGGAGGCGTCCTCCTCGCCGTCCGCGGCGGCCGCCGGCTCCAGGTCCTCGACGTCGCCGTAGGCGTCGGCCTCGCCGTCGGAGGTGGAGTACCCGTCAGGCCTCGTGGGCGGCATCCGCCGCGCCATGCGCGCGTAGCCCCGGCCCTCGACGGCGCGGAGGCGGGCCTCCGGCTCCGGGCGGCTTCGGGCCAGTGCTGCCGCGGCCGTCACTGGCCGGCGAGGGAGCCAGGCCGCGCGCCCGCGTAGCAACGAGGCCGCGCGGCGGAGCATGCCGTGCCGGGTCTGTGCTCTGCTGCGCCAAAGCGTGGGAACCGGATGAGTGCCTCTGCGCCTGAGCGGCGATACTGAACCTTTCACTAGAAGCTAGAACGACAGGGGCGGAAGGAGAGCGTACCAAGATGTTACCGAAGCCGCGGGGGGAAACGGCGGCGAGCGAAGCGGCCTCCTTGCAGGTCGCGGGATTCTGCAACAAAGAAACGGCGGGGATGTGGAGGAAGGGGTGGGGAAGGAGATGGTGATGCGGCGGTGGCGGCCGCCGGACCAGAGCTGGCCAAACGGGCCGGCCCAGCCTGTACTATCGTGCCTGCCCTGGCCCGGCCTGCCATGGCACGTTTAATAGCCAGGCCGGCCCGTGTCATGTTTAGCACGCTCGGCCGCATGTTTTTCGCCTACTCGGCTTACGCAGTTTTCCAAGTAGTGACTTGTAGATTTATTCAATATTGCATTGGGCCTAAACTGTTTCAAGGTCACGCACATTCCAAGGATTAATAATCTGCTTGCTCTTACTCTCCGGCAAAAAAGGTTTTCTCATGCATATCTTCCTCTAGTTGATCAATCCTTTGTGGTAAAGCATCTGGATGTAATTTCAAAATGGCTTTTAAAGCAATTTCATTTTCTTTAGAGCATCTCCAACAGCGCACAAAAAGAGCTCCGCATTAAAAGTTTGTTTTTTTGGCGCCGGACAGCTCCAGTAGAAGCTGTAGCGCTAAAAGTTTTTGGGCGCGCGTTGAAAAACGCTATCGTGCGCAGCATATTTGGGGCGCCGGATTGCGCGCGCTTCACAATTTGCACTATCTGCTTTTTGGGCGCGCGTTTTTGGGCGTCTGCTAAACCAAAATTGGTCCCGGCGCATTAAAAGCGCTACAGTGGCACGCTATAACGTTTAGGGCATCTCCAACAGTCGTAAGATAGGTGTTGGTTAATTTGCCACCTAGGACATAGTGATGATGTGGCATGTAATAAATATGGAGAGAGAGCAAAGTTGTATGTAGATTAACCAACAACCTTTGCACAAGCTCCAAGGTGAAATAGAGAGCAATCACATTTATTTTCTTACCATCTATTGGATAGCTTACATACAATCTATTGGAGTAGTTGTATGATAGCTTGTTGGTTGATGACATGGACATTTTACCAACAAGACTAACATACAACCTGTTGGAGATGCCCTTATTGGGCGCGGGATTTTTGTGCGGCTGTTGGAGATGCTCTTGGGAACATTCCTCTTTGTACTACATTGTTTGCGATGTTGATATTAATAAAGTAGAGCCCTCTTTGAGGGTTTCAGTTTGCGAAAGAAAAGGCCATCACCGTGTATGAATGTGCAAAATTGGGTATTAAAACATTACACAGTTTCGGCAACAATTCGAATATCACTGTTCCTGAATGACCAGGGTATTGCTTAGGGCTCAATTTATAACACTCTATATACCCATAATAACGTACAAATAATCAGTAAACAATGGAATTGACAGAGCATGCCCTAGCTACATGAATGTTCAGAAATACTTCATGGCTTGAAGCAAAGGGACCAAATCTTCCTCGTGCCAGAACAAAAACGGGTACGTGACCAACGCATTTCGCGAGCTATGGAGCTTGGTGACGACCTTGGTTCCTAGATCAACCCGGAGGAGCTCGCTGCTGCCCCGCACGACAACTGTGCCGCTCCTCTCTCCGAACCCCTCAATAACATATCGAGGAGGCGAGCCGACCAGATCCACCTGCTTCTCAAACTCTACCCTACCGATCACCAGCCGCCAGTTCCAGGTCGCCGTGGACTCAGGCGACGAGGCCGGCGTCAAGGTCCACATCGATATCCCACCTTTCACGGCGACGAGCAAGCTCAGACGGCCACGCACGGAGGCCAAGAGGAGGTGCTCGTCTTCGTCACGGAGGATCCTTGTGGTTGTGGAGGTGCAGCCTGGCGGGAGCTTCATGGTCGTCGCCTCTGCCGCGTCGACGTCCAGAGCGACGATGCCGTCCGGCTGGTACCCAATCTGGGCGTTTAGGAGGCAGCAGAGCCAGAAGACGGTGCGGCCGATGACGGCGGGACGGGAGAAAAGCAGCCGTTTCGGCTTTTGGTGGTGCTCGGCGACGGAGGCTTGGCGGATGACGCCCCATTGGCCATGCTTCGAGGAGAAGGTCCGGAACCGCATGCTCCTGCTGTAGACGAGCAGCTCGTAGGAGCCACCGGCCTCGCCGACGCTGAGGAAGACGGGCGCGTACGTCACGTCGAATTTGGGACAGGAGGTTACGTGTCCGGTGAAGGCGTTGAGGACGCTCAGCTCGAGGTTAGCTGACCGGAACCGGCGGAGAAGGAGCAGGCCGTCGCGGGACGTCAGGGGCTCGATTCCAGGACGCTGTGGGTGCCCAGCCGGACGTGGATCTGGGGTGGAGTTGGGGTGGGGATCACACGAGGGATGTGTCGCCGTCGCAGGAAGGAAACACCGAGGAGGAGGCGAAAATATATTTTAGAGCAGGTGCGCCCCGGCCCGCTTATCCTGGGCGTCCATATACCTATGGACCGGGGCCAGCCCTTCCCGTAATTGACCCACGACGCCTGTTATGAGCGGGTCACATGCACACAGATTAAGGACATTTTGCAGCCGCCCCTCTCGTGACCCTTCTTCCACCTCCGTCCGACATTGAAGTTGCTGCCTGTGCACAGGAGAGAGATAGGTGGGGGGGATTCTTTTGAGATGAAGATGTAGAGATAGCGGATCTGAGCGGAGGCCCGTTTGCTGGAAGAAGAGGAGCCGGGGATTCAACGGGCAGGTGCGGGCGGGCGGCACTGGAATCGCCGCCGGAGGCATTGTTCGATCAGATCCCAGATGAGTATGTTTGTTTTTTGATTGCGTATTCCCCTTTTTCCTCTCTCTGGATGTAGCTACATTAGTTGGGATTTATAATCCCTAAACAGGGTTTGGTGTTCGGCGCTGGATAGAATATTGACGATGTGTCCATTGTTCTGTGTCTTGCAGACCAAAATAGACAGGCAGGAGGCTTCGCAAAATCTGTATATGCGTCTGTGATTTGGCCGGCAGCATGCAGGTATCTGTTTCTTGGGGAGGATAAGTTCTTGGCGGCCCATCCATCTAGCTATAAGTCAAAAGAGCGAGAGGAGAGAGAGTAAGATGTGTTCACGGGCTTGCAGCGGGGGAGGGGCCGGCAGTGGAAGACAAAGCTACCCTGAGCCAGATGGAGCAGTATCCATGTGACCACAACGACCGTAATAGCCTGCTGCCACGGTGACAGTTCCAACAAAACTGGCTTACTTGTCGGGCATCTCGAGGTATAGTGGAAAGATTCTACCACTGGGATAGCGCGGCCCCGGCGCAGATGTTCTAAAAATCCGCTTCCGAGGAGGAGGGAGGGGTCGAAGCCGCGATCGGTCGCAGATAGGAGCGCGAGGGGGCGGCGGAAGGCCAGGTCGACGATGGCGCGGCGGAGGATCCTGCAGGTGGCGGCACAGCGGACAACGGTTATGGCGTCGGTGCACACGACTATCTCGAGCAGGAGATCGACCGGGAGGGGTTCCCTCGCCGGCGCCGACGCCGTCATGCCCTCGCTGCACCCTCGACACGCTGTTTGTCGACATCGCCGACTTGTTAAAGCCAGCCTAGCTAGGAGTTTTTGGAGAGTCTAATCTAGGTACAGTAGGTTTTTACTTTTATTTATTTTGACAGAAGAGAATTTGGGTAACTTAATTATATACGATATCGTTTTGAAAACGACTTTTTTTAGCATCAGTACAAACACAAGTGCTCATATGCACGCGCATACACTAACCACTATGAACGCACACACGCACACCCTACCCCTATGAGCACCTCCGAGAGATCGAGCCAAGATATCATCTTGAAATTTACGGTCACCGAGGTTTCGTCGTCGACGGAACGCCTCCTCCCATCGAAAGCGCGATCGCGGAATCTCAAATAAATCCAGAATAATGCGAGCACCGAGATTTGAACGCTGGTGGGTTGGGGATACCATCGTCCACCTAACCAACTCAACCACAAAGTTGATTCACACGACTCTTTTCTTTTAACATCGGTACAGACGCACACATACACTCACCCCTATGAACGCACACATGCACGCCCTACCCCTATGAGCACCCGTGCAGCTATAGGACTTGTAAAAGAAGTTGGACGCGGTGGTTAGGGTATCTCCACCCCGCGCCCCGTGAAGGCCTCCCGAGCGTTTTTTTGCGCGCGCAAAAAGGCCCGATCGCGCCCAGAGCCCGATTTTTCGCCCGCTTGGGCAAAAAGCGCCGGCGGACCAAATAACCCGGCTGTTGCGGGCGCCGGGCCGGGCGAACTTTTTGGCGCGAAAAGCCGCGGGCCTGCCAGCGTCGGCGACTCTGACTCTCTTCTCGGCCCTTCGTCGTCCTCATCGCCTCGTTTCCCGCGGCGAATCAATGCCAAAGCTGCCGCGTTGGTCAGCCTGCGCCATTGATGCCTCACGGGCGGCGCAGGGAAGACCGGACGACACGCGTCCCTCGCCCTCCCTCGCCCGCCACACGTACACATGGTGGCACGCGCGCGGGCGGCGCCACGGCCTATATATGACGCGCCCCGGCGCACTCGGCGACTCACACTCTCCCGCCGCTGCGTTCCTCCCTCTCCTCTCTCTCTTCGCCGTCTCGGTTTCACACCCATGGCCGCGCTTCCCGAGCGGCGGCGTGGCGGCGAACGGCTTCGCCGCCATCTTCATGAAGATGAGGCTCGCCTCCTTCGAGGCCGAGTACCCGTCCCGCCGGACATGCGGGTGCCCGGCGTGGAGGATCAGCGCGGCGGCGTGCGGTGCCCCCCGGTACCACAGGCGGCGCGGGCGTGTGGAGATCGCACACATCCGCTGGAACTCGCCACAGGCGGTGAGGAGGGCCACAAGACGCCCCCGACAGCCGCTCTGGGACCCTTACTTCCGCCGCCACGCCCGCCCGGCTCGAGGCCACCAACGGCGCTGTGTTCTCCGGCGAGCTCAACGCCGCCGCCGGCGTCGGTGGTGGGGCGTGCGGCGCCGTTGAGGCTGTCCTCGAGTACATCGAGGGCGGCAACACGCCGCGCCTCAAGTACCCCGCTCCCCCTTACTTCTCACGCCGCCGGGGAAGCTCCTGGACCCCGAGGCGCATGGAGACCGGGGGGTCCTCCTCCTCGTCCGGCGTCTCGCCCTGCCTCCGCCCCGTCAAGCCGGAGCCCCAAGGCACGCCGGTCAGCGCGCGCACCCGCAGTTCCGGCTGAAGGAAATATGCCCTAGAGGCAATAATAAAGTTATTATTTATTTCCTCGTATCATGATAAATGTTTATTATTCATTGCTAGAATTGTATTATGCGGAAACATGATACATGTGTGAATACATAGACAAACATATAGTCACCAGTATGCCTCTACTTGACTAGCTCATTAATCAAAGATGGTTATGTTTCCTAACCATAGACATGTGTTGTCATTTGATTAATGGGATCACATCATTAGGAGAATGATGTGATTGACATGACCCATCCCGTTAGCTTAGCACATGATCGTTTAGTATTCTGCTATTGCTTTCTTCATGACTTATACATGTTCCTGTAACTATGAGAATTATGCAACTCCTATTTACCGGAGGAACACTTTGGGTACTACCAAATGTCACAACGTAACTGGGTGATTATAAAGGAGTACTACAGGTGTCTCCGAAGGTACATGTTGAGTTGTCGTATTTCGAGATTAGGTTTTGTCACTCCGATTGTCGGAGAGGTATCTCTGGGCCCTCTCGGTAATACTCATCACTTAAGCCTTGCAAGCATTATAACTAATGAGTTAGTTATGAGATGACGTATTACAAAACGAGTAAAGAGACTTGCCGGTAACGAGATTGAACTAGGTATTGGATACCGACGATCAAATCTCGGACATGTAACATACCGATGACAAAGGGAACAACGTATGTTGTTATGCGGTTTGACCGATAAAGATCTTCGTAGAATATGTAGGAACCAATATGGGCATCCAGGTCCCGCTATTGGTTATTGACCGAGAATGGTTTTAGGTCATGTCTACATAGTTCTCGAACCCGTAGGGTCCGCACGCTTAACGTTTCGATGACAGTTTTATTATGAGTTTATAGGTTTTGATGTACCGAAGTTTGTTCGGA
The DNA here is from genome assembly GCA_021437245.1 of Aegilops speltoides. Classification (NCBI taxonomy): domain Eukaryota; kingdom Viridiplantae; phylum Streptophyta; class Magnoliopsida; order Poales; family Poaceae; genus Aegilops; species Aegilops speltoides. The sequence goes on along the minus strand of CM038145.1, from coordinate 448,362,003 downwards.
GTCCCGAATGTGATCACGGACATGACGAGGAGTCTCGGAATGGTCGATACATAAAGATTGATATATTGGAAGCCTATGTTTGTGAAGGAAATATGCCCTAGAGGCAATAATAAAGTTATTATTTATTTCCTTATTTCATGATAAATGTTTATTATTCATGCTAGAATTGTATTAACCGGAAACATAATACTTGTGTGAATACATAGACAAACATAGTGTCACTAGTATGCCTCTACTTGACTAGATCGTTTATCAGAGATGGTTATGTTTCCTAGACATGGACAAAAGAGTTGTCATTTGATTAACGGGATCACATCATTAGGAGAATGATGTGATTGACTTGACCCATTCCGTTAGCTTAGCACTTGATCGTTTAGTATGTTGCTATTGCTTTCTTTATGACTTATACATGTTCCTGCAACTATGAGATTATGCAACTCCCGTTTACCGGAGGAACACTTTGGGTACTACCAAACGTCACAACGTAACTGGGTGATTATAAAGGAGTACTACAGGTGTCTCCGAAGGTACATGTTGAGTTGGCATATTTCGAGATTAGGTTTTGTCACTCCGATTGTCGGAGAGGTATCTCTGGCCCTCTCGGTAATGCACATCATTATAAGCCTTGCAAGCAATGTGACCAATGAGTTGGTTACGGATGATGCATTACGAACGAGTTAAAGAGACTTGCCGTGACGAGATTGAACTAGGTATTGATACCGACGATCGAATCTCGGGCAAGTAACATACCGATGACAAAGGAACAACGATGTTGTTATGCGGTTTGACCGATAAAGATCTTCAGAGAATATGTAGGAGCCAATATGGGCATCCAGGTCCCGCTATTAGTTATTGACCGAGAATAGTTCTAGGTCATGTCTACATAGTTCTTGAACCCGTAGGGTCCGCACGCTTAAGGTTTCGATGATGCTTATATTATGAGTTTATGAGTTTTGATGTACCAAGGAGTTCGGAGTCCCGGATGAGATCGGGACATGACGAGGAGTCTCGAAATGGTCGAGACGTAAAGATCGATATATTGGACGACTATATTCAAGTTCGGAAAGGTTCCGAGTGATTCGGTATTTTTCGAGTACGGAGAGTTACGGAATTCGCCGGGAGAAGTATTGGGCCTTATTGGGCCTGCGGAAAGAGAGAGGATGCCTAGGGCAGGCCGCGCCCCCAAGGCCTAGTCCGAATTGACTAGGGAGGGCCGCACCCTCCTTCCTTCCCTTCTCTCTTCCCTTCCTAGTCTCCTACTCCTACTACATGGAAGGACCCCTAGTTGGACTAGGAAGGGGGAATCCTACTCCCGGTGGGAGTAGGACTCCCCATGGCGCGCCCCTCCTAGGCCGGCCTCCTCCTCCCTCCCTCCTTTATATACAGGGGCAGGGGGCACCCCATGGACACACAAGTTGATCTACGGATCGTTCCTTAGCCGTGTGCGGTGCCCCCCTCCACCATATTCCACCTCGGTCATATCGTCATGAGTTTAGGCGAAGCCTCGCGCCGTAGAAATTCATCATCGCCACCACGCCGTCGTCTTGACGGAACTCATCCCAGCTTTGCTGGATCGGAGCCGGGGATCGCCATCGAGCTGAACGTGTGCTAAACTCGGAGGTGCAGACGTTCGGTACTTGGATCGGTCGGATCGTGAAGACGTCGACTACATCAACAGCGTTGTCATAACGCTTCGCTTCGGTCTCACGAGGGCGTGGACAACACTCTCCCTCTCGTTGCTATGCCATCACCATGATCTTGCGTGTGCGTAGGAATTTTTTGAAATTACTACGTTCCCCACTGATGGCATCCGAGCCTAGGTTTTATGGTTTGATGTTATATGCACGAGTAGAACACAAGTGAGTTGTGGACGATATAAGTCATACTTGCCTACCAAAGATGTCATACTTTGGTTCGGCGGTATTGTTGGATGAAGCGGCCGGACCGACATTACGCCAGACGCTTACGCGAGACTGGTTCTACCGACGTGCTTTGCACACGGTGGCTGGCGGTGTCGGTTTCTCAACTTTAGTTGAACCGAGTGTGGCTACGCCGGTCCTTGCGAAGGTTAAAACAGAGTCTATTTGACAAACTATCGTTGTGGTTTTGATGCGTGGGTGAGATTGGTTCTTGCTTAAGCCCGTAGCAGCCACGTAAAACTTGCAACAACAAAGTAGAGGACGCCTAACTTGTTTTTGCAGGCATGTTGTGATGTGATATGGTCAAAACGTGATGAGATATAAGTTGTTGTATGAGATGATCATGTTTTGTTGAAGTTATCGGCGACTGGCAGAAGCTCTATGGTTGTCTCTTTGTTGCATAAGATGCAAGTGCCAAATAATTGCTTTACTTTATCGCTATGCGATAGCAATAGTTGCAAGAGCAATAGTTGGTGAGATGACCATGTGATGACACATTGATATAGATCAAGATGATGAAGATCATGGTGTCGTGCCGGTGACGATAGAGATCATGACAGCACTTTGGAGATGGAGATCAAAGGCGCAAGATGATCATGGCCATATCATGTCACATATTTTGATTGCATATGATGTTTATCTTTATACATCTTATTATGTTTTGTTTGACGGTAGCATTTTAAGATGATCTCTCACTAATTATCAAGAAGTGTTCTCCCGAGTATGCACCGCTGCGAAAGTTCTTCGTCTTTGAGACACCACGTGATGATCGGGTGTGATAGGCTCTACGCTCAAATACAACGGTGCAAAACCGTTGCACACGCGAATACTCAGTTAAACTTGACAAGCCTAGCATATACAGATATGGCCTCGGAACACGGAGACCGAAAGGTTGGCGTGAATCATATAGTAGATATGATCAACATAGTGATGTTCACCATTGAAACTACTCCATCTCACGTGATGATCGGACATGGTTTAGTTGATTTGGATCACGTGATCACTTAGAGGATTAGAGGATGTCTATCTAAGTGGGAGTTCTTAAGTAATATGATTAATTGAACTTTAATTTATCATGAACTTAGTCCTAGTAGTATTTTGCAAATTATGTTGTAGATCAATAGCTCGCGTTGTTGCTTTCATATGTTTATTTTGATATGTTCCTAGAGAAAATTGTGTTGAAAATGTTAGTAGCAATGATGCGGATTGGATCCGTGATCCGAGGTTTATCCTCATTGCTGCACGTAAAAATTATGTCCTTAATGCACCGCTAGGTGATGACCTATTGCAGGAGCGGTATGCGGCGTTATGAACGTTTGGCTAGCTCAATATGATGACTACTTGATAGTTTTGTGCACCATGCTTTATGGCTTAGAATCGGGACTTCAAAGACGTTTTGAACGTCATGGACCATATGAGATGTTCCAGGAATTTAAGTTAATATTTCAAACAAATACCCGAGTTGAGAGATATGAAGTCTCCAACAAGTTCTATAGCTAAAATATGGAGGAGAATCGCTCAACTAGTGAGCATGTACTTAGATTGTCTGGGTACTTCAATCACTTGAATCAAGTGGGAGTTAATCTTCCAGATAAGATAGTGATTGACAGAATTCTCTAGTCACCATCACTAAGTTACTAGAACTTCATGATGAACTATAATATGCAAGGGATGACGTAAACGGTTCCCAAGCTCTTCGTGATGTTGAAATCGACGAAGGTAGAAATCAAGAAAGAGCATCAAGTGTTGATGATTGACAAGACCACTAGTTTCAAGAGAAGGGCAAAGGGATAGAAAGGGAACTTCAAGTGGAAAGACAAGCAAGTTGTCACTCCCGTGAAAAAGACCAAAGCTGGACCAAAGCCTGAAACTGAGTGCTTACACTGCAAAGGAAATGGTCACTGGAAGCGGAAATGGCCTAAATATTTGGTGGATAAGAAGGATGGCAAAGTGTACAAGGGTATATTTGATATACAGATGTTTGATGTGTGCCTTACTAGTGTTTATTGTAGCCCCTGAGTATTTGATACTTGTTCGGTTGCTAAGATTAGTAACTCGAAACAGGAGTTACAGAATAAACAGAGACTAGTTGAGGGTGAAGTGACGATGAGTGTTGGAAGTAGTTCCAAGATTGATATGATCATCATCGCACACTCCCTATACTTTCGGGATTAGTGTTAAACCTAAATAAATGTTATTTGGCGTTTGCGTTAAGCATGAATATGATTTGATCATGTTTATTGCGATACGGTTATTCATTTAAAGTTAGAGAATAAATTGTTATTCTGTTGACATGAATAAGACCTTCGATGGTCATACACCCAATGAACATAGTTTGTTGGATCTCGATCGTAGTGATACACATATTCATAATATTGATGCCAAAAGATGCAAAGTTAATAATGATAGTGCAACTTATTTGTGGCACTGCCGTTTGGGTCATATTGGTGTAAAGCGCATGAAGAAACTCCATAAAGATGGATTTTCGAAATCACTTGGTTATGAATCATTTGATGCTTGCGAACCGTGCCTTTGTGCGAGATGACTAAAACTTCGTTCTTCGGAACAATGGAACGAGCAACAAACTTGTTGGAAATAATACATACTGATGTATGCAGACCAATGAGTATTAAGGCTCGTGGCGGGTATCGTTATTTTCTAACCTTCACAGATGATTTGAGCAGATATGGGTATATCTACTTGATGAAACATAAGTCTGAAATAGTTAAAAGGTTCAAAGAATTTTAGAGTTAAGTGAAAAATCATCGTAACAAGAAAATAAAGTTTCTGCGATCTGATCGTGGAGATGAATATTTGAGTTACGAGTTTGGTCTTCAATTAAAACAATGTGGAATAGTTTCACAAACTCACGCCACCTGGAACACCACAATGTAATGGTGTGTCTGAACGTCGTAATCGTACTTTACTAGATATGGTGCGATCTATGATATCTCTTATCAGTTTACCACTATCGTTTTGGGGTTATGCATTAGAGACAGTTGCATTCACATTTAATAGGGCACCATCTAAATCCGTTGAGGCGACACCGTATGAACTATGGTTTAGCAAGAAACCCAAGTTGTCGTTTCTTAAAGTTTGGAGTTGCGATGCTTATATGAAAAGGTTTTCAACTTGATAAGCTCGAACCCAAATCGGAGAAGTGCATCTTCATAGAATACCCAAAGGAAATTGTTGGGTACACCTTCTATCACAGATCCGAAGGCAAATTTGTTGCTGATAATAGATCCTTTCTAGAGAAGGAGTTTCTCTCGAAAGAAGTGAGTGGGAGGAAAGTAGAACTTGATGAGGTAACTGTACCTACTCCCTTATTGGAAAGTAGTTCATCACAGAAATCTGTTCCTGTGACTACTACACCAATTAGTGAGGAAGCTAATGATAATGATCATGAAACTTCAGATCGAATTACTATAGAACCTCGTAGGTCTTCCAGAGTACAGTCCGCACCAGAGTGGTACGGTAATCCTGTTCTGAAAGTCATGTTACTAGACCATGATAAACCTACGAACTATGACGAAGCGATGATGAGCCCAGATTCCGCGAAATGGCTTGAGGCCATAAGATCTGAGATATGATCCATGTATGAGAACAAAGTATGGACTTTGATTGACTTTCCCGATGATCAGCAAGCCATGTTAAATAAATGGATCTTCAAGAAGAAGACGGACACTGATAGTAGTGTTACTATCTACTAAGCTCGACTTGTTGCAAAAGGTTTTCAACAAGTTCAAGGTGTTGACTACAATGAGACTTTCTCAACTGTAGCGATGCTTAAGTCTGTCCGAATCATGTTAGCAATTGCCACATTTTATGAAATCTGGCAAATGGATGTCAAAACTGCATTCCTTAATGGTTTTCTTAACGAAAAGTTGTATATGATGCAACCAGAAGATTTTGTCAATCCTAAAGGTGCTAACAAAATGTGCAAGCTCCAGCGATCCACCTATGGACTGGTGCAAGCATCTCGGATTTGGAATATACGCTTTGATAAGTTGATCAAAGCATATAGTTTTTACAGACTTGCGGTGAAGCCTGTATTTACAATAAAGTGAGTGGGAGCACTACCGCCTTTCTGATAAATATATGTGGGTAACATATTGTTGATCTGAAATGATGTAGAATTTTTCTGGAAAGCATAAAGGAGTATTTGAAAGGAGTTCTTTAAAAGAAAGACCTCGGTAAAGCTGCTTACACATTGAGCATCAAAATCTATATAGATAGAGCAAGACGCTTGATAAGATTTTTCAATGAATACATACCTTGATAAATTTTTGAAATAGTTCAAAATGGAACAGTCAAAGAAGGAGTTCTTGCCTGTGTTGCAAGGTGTGAAGTTGAGTAAGACTCAAGACCCGACCATGGCAGAAAACAGAAAAAGAATAAAAAGTCATTCCCTATGCCTCAGTCATAGGTTCTATAAAGTATGATATGCTGTGAAACAGACATATCGTATACCTTTCTCTGAGTTTGGCAAAGGAATACAATTTTGATCTAATAGTAGATCACTGGACAGCGGTCAAGAATATCCTTAGTAAGGACTAAGGAAATATTTCTCGATTATGGAAGTGATAAAAGAGCCCGTCGTAAAAGTTACCTCGGTGCAAGTTTTCACACCGATCCAGATGACTCTAAGTCTCAATCTGGATACATATTGAAAGTGGGAGCAATTAGCTAGAGTAGCTCCGTGCAGAGCATTGTAGACATAGAATATTTGCAAAATACATACGGCTCTGAATGTGACAGACCTGTTGACTAAGCTTCTCTCACGAGCAAAACATGATCACACCTTAGTACTCTTTGGGTGTTAATCACATAGCGATGTGAACTAGATTATTGACTCTAGTAAACCCTTTGGATGTTGGTCACATGATGATGTGAACTATGGGTGTTAATCATATACAGATATGAATATTGGTGTTAAATCACATGGCGATGTGAACTAGATTATTGACTCTAGTGCAAGTGGGAGACTAAAGGAAATATGCCCTAGAGGCAATAATAAAGTTATTATTTATTTCCTTATTTCATGATAAATGTTTATTATTCATGCTAGAATTGTATTAACCGGAAACATAATACTTGTGTGAATACATAGACAAACATAGTGTCACTAGTATGCCTCTACTTGACTAGCTTGTTTATCAGAGATGGTTATGTTTCCTAGCCATGGACAAAAGAGTTGTCATTTGATTAACGGGATCACATCATTAGGAGAATGATGTGATTGACTTGACCCATTCCGTTAGCTTAGCACTTGATCGTTTAGTATGTTGCTATTGCTTTCTTCATGACTTATACATGTTCCTGCAACTATGAGATTATGCAACTCCCGTTTACCAGAGAAACACTTTGGGTACTACCAAACGTCACAACGTAACTGGGTGATTATAAAGGAGTACTACAGGTGTCTCCGAAGGTACATGTTGAGTTGGCATATTTCGAGATTAGGTTTTGTCACTCCGATTGTCGGAGAGGTATCTCTGGGCCCTCTCGGTAATGCACATCATTATAAGCCTTGCAAGCAATGTGACCAATGAGTTGGTTACGGGATGATGCATTACAGAACGAGTTAAAGAGACTTGCCGGTGACGAGATTGAACTAGGTATTGGATACCGACGATCGAATCTCGGGCAAGTAACATACCGATGACAAAGGGAACAACATATGTTGTTATGCGGTTTGACCGATAAAGATCTTCGTAGAATATGTAGGAGCCAATATGGGCATCCAGGTCCCGCTATTGGTTATTGACTGAGAATAGTTCTAGGTCATGTCTACATAGTTCTCGAACCCGTAGGGTCCGCACGCTTAAGGTTTCGATGATGCTTATATTATGAGTTTATGAGTTTTGATGTACCGAAGGAGTTCGAGTCCCGGATGAGATCGGGGACATGACGAGGAGTCTCGAAATGGTCGAGACGTAAAGATCGATATATTGGACGACTATATTCGGAGTTCGGAAAGGTTCCGAGTGATTCGGTATTTTTGAGTACGGAGAGTTACGGAATTCGCCGGGAGAAGTATTGGGCCTTATTGGGCCTGCAAGGGAAAGAGAGAGGGATGCCTAGGGCAGGCCGACGCCCCCAAGGCCTAGTCCGAATTGGACTAGGGGTAGGGGCCGCACCCCCTCCTTCCTTCCCTTCTCTCTTCCCCTTCCTAGTCTCCTACTCCTAGTACATGGAAGGACCCCTAGTTGGACTAGGAAAGGGGGAATCCTACTCCCGGTGGGAGTAGGACTCCCCATGGCGCGCCCCTCCTAGGGCCGGCCTACTCCTCCCTCCCTCCTTTATATACAGGGGCAGGGGGCACCCCATGGACACACAAGTTGATCTAAGGATCGTTCCTTAGCCGTGTGCGGTGCCCCCCTCCACCATATTCCACCTCGGTCATATCGTCGCAGAGTTTAGGCGAAGCCCTGCGCTGGTAGAACATCATCATCGTCACCACGCCGTCGTGCTGACGGAACTCATCCCCGAAGCTTTGCTGGATCGGAGCCCGGGGATCGTCATCGAGCTGAACGTGTGCTAAACTCGGAGGTGCCGTACGTTCGGTACTTGGATCGGTCGGATCGTGAAGACGTACGACTACATCAACCGCGTTGTCATAACGCTTCCGCTTACGGTCTACGAGGGTACGTGGACAACACTCTCCCCTCTCGTTGCTATGCCATCACCATGATCTTGCGTGTGCGTAGGAAATTTTTTGAAATTACTACGTTCCCCTACAGTGGCATCCGAGCCTAGGTTTTTATGGTTTGATGTTATATGCACGAGTAGAACACAAGTGAGTTGTGGACGATATAAGTCATCTTGCCTACCAAATGTCATACTTTGGTTCGGCGGTATTGTTGGATGAAGCGGCCGGACCGACATTACGCGTACGCTTACGCGAGACTGGTTCTACCGACGTGCTTTGCACACAGGTGGCTGGCGGGTGTCAGTTTCTCCAACTTTAGTTGAACCGAGTGTGGCTACGCCCGGTCCTTGCGAAGGTTAAAACGGAGTCTATTTGACAAACTATCATTGTGGTTTTGATGCGTAGGTTAGATTGGTTCTTGCTTAAGCCCGTAGCAGCCACGTAAAACTTGCAACAACAAAGTAGAGGACGTCTAACTTGTTTTTGCAGGGCATGTTGTGATGTGATATTGGCAAAACGTGATGAGATATAAGTTGTTGTATGAGATGATCATGTTTTGTTGAAGTTATCGACGACTGGCAGAAACTCTATGGTTGTCTCTTTGTTGCATAAGATGCAAGTGCCAAATAATTGCTTTACTTTATCGCTATGCGATAGCAATAGTTGCAAGAGCAATAGTTGGTGAGACGACCATGTGATGACACATTGATATAGATCAAGATGATGAAGATCAAGGTGTCGCGCCGGTGACGATAGAGATCATGACAGTACTTTGGAGATGGAGATCACAAGCACAAGATGATGATGGCCATATCATATCACTTATATTGATTGCATGTGATGTTTATCCTTTATGCATCTTATCTTGCTTTGATTGACGGTAGCATTTTAAGATGATCTCTCACTAATTATGAAGAAGTGTTCTCCCTGAGTATGCACCGTTGCGAAAGTTCTTCATGCTGAGACACCACGTGATGATCGGGTGTGATAGGCTCTACGTTCAAATACAACGGGTGCAAAACAGTTGCACACGCGGAATACTCAGGTTATACTTGACGAGCTTAGCATATACAGATATGGCCTCGGAACACGGAGACCGAAAGGTCGAGCGTGAATCATATAGTAGATATGATCAACATAGCGATGTTCACCATTGAAACTACTCCATCTCACGTGATGATCGGACATGGTTTGGTTGATTTGGATCACGTGATCACTTAGATGACTAGAGAGATGTCTGTCTAAGTGGGAGTTCTTAAGTAATATGATTAATCGAACTTAAATTTATCATGAACTTAGTACCGATAGTATCTTGCTTGTCTATGTTTGTTTGTAGATAGATGGCTCGTCTTTGTTGTTCCGTTGAATTTTAATGCGTTCCTTGAGAAAGCAAAGTTGAAAGATGATGGTAGCAATTACACGGATCGGGTCCGTAACCGAGGATTATCCTCATTGCTGCACGTAAAAGTTACGTCTGGAAGCACCGCTGGGTGCCAGAACTGCTTCGATGCAACCGACGACGTTAAGAACGTTTGGCGAGCAAAGTCGATGACTACTCTATAGTTCAATGTGCCATGCTTTACGGCTTAGAACCGGGCCTTCAACGACGTTTTGAGCGTCATGGAGCATATGAGATGTTCCAGAGTTGAAGTTCATATTTTAAGCAAATGCCCGGATTGAGAGATATGAAGTCTCCAATAAGTTCTATAGCTGCAAGATGGAGGAGAATAGTTCGTCGGTGAACACATACTCAAAATGTCTGGGTATAATAATCACTTGATTCAACCGGGAGTTAATCTTCCCGATGATAGTGTCATTGATGAAATTCTCCAATCACGCCACCAAGCTACAAGAGCTTCGTGATGAACTATAATATGCAAGGGATGAACAAAACTATTCCCGAGCTCTTCGCGATCTTTGAAAGCATGGAGGTAGAAATCAAGAAGGAGCATCAAGTGTTGATGGTTAACAAGACCACTAGTTTCAAGAAGAAGGGCAAACACTACAAGAAATATGTCAACTTATGACCTTCTGTCAGTGACCCTCGAAGAATTGGTCATAAATCTATGACCATTTTAGACCAATTGGTCAAAAGCTGTTGGGGGCTCCAAACCTCGAACCATTGCGACCATTTTGGTCGAAGGTCGTCGTTTCCTTACACTAAATGGTCACAAAGCAAATAGTGCTAGTCCATTGCCTTATTTCTAGTTGTTAACGACCAATATAGATGGTCATAGCCTTGTAAATTGTGGTGGGTTGCTATGACTAGGCGCCACCTCATCGGTTTTGCCTATGTGTCATGTCCATGTGGCAGTTTTGCCCTAGGTTGTGAAGCAACCTATATTTCTATCATTCCCAAAATTCCCAAAAAATCTCATAAATTCTTTGGGTCATATCTTCGTCAAATATGTAAAAACCTTCCTTGACTAGTTCAAAAATAATTCAAAAATATTCATTTTCCTATTTTGTTCAGAGTAATAGTTTGTGAAGGAAGTACCACTTTGGCATGTCCAAATAGTATCCATTTTCTGAGTGCTTTCCTATGCCCAAATAACCATCCTCCACCAAATGCCACTCAATCCATTCATTATTTTGAGCCGAGCTTCAACATTCAGATTTATGTCCAAAGTGGTGGTTTGCAAAGCAAGTACCACCTAGGCTCCTCCTTTTGAGCTGAAAATTTGTGAAAACGGTCTTCTTAGTAACTGATCATCCTCACCAAAACTCACGCCCATTATCCATGTACATTTCCGTACCACTAATCAAACACTTGGCTGCTAATTCATGTTTGAGCATCGATTGGTCTCCTCATGAGAATCTTATGTTGTAATTTTCTTCCTAGCACCAACCTGGGAGTGCCCAACCCACTAGACATGCCTAGGCCGCCTGAACACATGGCAACGCCACGGTCACGCTGATGACCACGCAAGCGAGCATGCGAAGTTCTGGCAGCTCTAGAGTTGGGGCCCTCGGCCACCGCCCAAACCTCGACGTATCGCCACCAAACCATGTATTTATGATTAAATAGGTCCTTATGTAACTAGAAATGATTTTTGGAAAAAATACATAGCAAACTATGAGGCATTGCAGTTCAAATTTGACCCGCTTCCAACTCAATCGGCGAAATTTGTCTTTTTCACGAGAGGTGGATCAAAATTTTTACACCAGACCATTTTGTCAATTGTGCATTAAATATGGCCTAGTATTTTATAAAAATGATTTGGTCCAATTTTGCAACAATTATTTGGTAGTTCCTTCACAAAAAAACCTCCTTTCGGGCACTCGAAAAATGGAAAATGGTTTTTTAAGTCCAACGAAAATGAAAACTTCCTTAGGCAACATTGTTTGCTATTCCAATATGCACCCTTGTGCACAATATGAGATCATTTGAACAAACTATGCCATGAATGTGGCCATAAGATTGATCATTTGGCTTGAAAGTCATGAATCTTCACACTTGATAGCTCATTTCTGAGAACACTTTTTTAAAATAATTACCGTATTACAAGTTTATTATTTTTCCTGGAAACTTGGTCACATATAATGACACAATGCGAAGGTTTTCCAATTTTTGATTTTTTGAATTTTTATGCCTGTTTCAAAATGCGGTCAAAACGGCGGGCTTGACCGTTCCTAGCTAGTGGTTGAATCTTGGAATTTTTTTGGTGTTTCTATGATTAAATAGATACTTATGTACCTATAAATGATTTTTGGAAAAAATAAATAGCAAACTATGAGGCATTGCAGTTCAAATTTGACCCGCTTCAAATTCAATCGGCGAAATTTGTCTTTTTCACGAGAGGTGGATCAAAATTTTTACACCAGACCATTTTGTCAATTGTGCATTAAATATGGCCTAGTATTTTATAAAAATGATTTGGTCCAATTTTGCAACAAGTATTTGGTAGTTCCTTCACAAAAAAACCTCGTTTTGGGCACTCGAAAAATGGAAAATGGTTTTTTCGTCCAATGAAAATGAAAACCTCCTTAGGCAACATTGTTTGCTATTCCAATATGCACCCTTGTGCACAATATGAGATCATTTGAACAAACTATGCCATGAATGTGGCCATAAGATTGATCATTTGCCTTGAAAGCCATGAATCTTCACACTTGATAGCTCATTTCTGAGAACACTTTTTTAAAATAATTACCGTATTACAAGTTTATTATTTTCCTGGAAACTTGGTCACATATAATGACACAATGCGAAGGTTTTCCAATTTTTGATTTTTTGAATTTTTATGCCCGTTTCAAAATGCGGTCAAAACGGCGGGCTTGACCGTTCCTAGCTAGTGGTTGAATCTTGGAATTTTTTTGGTGTTTCTATGATTAAATAGATACTTATGTACCTATAAATGATTTTTGGAAAAAATAAATAGCAAACTATGAGGCAGCTGCAGTTCAAATTTGACCCGCTTCCAGCTGAATCGGCAGAAATTTGTCTTTTTCACGAGAGGTGGATCAAAATTTTTTACACCAGACCATTTTGTCAATTGTGCATTAAATATGGCCTAGTATTTTATAAAAATGATTTGGTCCAATTTTGCAACAAATATATGGTAGTTCCTTCACAAAAAAACCTCCTTTCGGGCACTCGAAAAATGGAAAATGGTTTTTTCGTCCAACGAAAATGAAAACTTCCTTAGGCAACATTGTTTGGAATTCCAAGATGCACCCTTGTGCACAATATGAGTTCATTTGAACAAACTATGCCATGAATGTGGCCATAAGATTGATCATTTGGCTTGAAAGCCATGAATCTTCACGCATGATAGCTCATTTCTGAGAACACTTTTTTAAATAATTACCGTATTACAATTTTATTATTTTTCCTGGAAACTTGGTCACATATAATGACACAATGCGAAGGTTTTCCAATTTTTTGATTTTTTTTGAATTTTTTATGCCCGTTTCAAAATGCGGTCAAAGCGGCGGGCTTGACCGTTCCTAGCTAATGGTTGAATCTTGGAAAAAATTTCGTGTTTCTATGATAAAATAGATACTTATGTACCTAGAAATGATTTTTGGAAAAAATAAAGAGCAAGCTATGAGGCAGCTGCAGTTCAAATTTCACCCACTTCCACTGAATCAGCAGGAATTTGTCTTTTTCACCAGAGGTGGATCAAAACTTTTGACACCCAACCATTTGGTCAATTGTGAATCAAACATGGCCTAGTATTTTATAAAATTGATTTGGTCCATTTTTGCAACAATTATTTGGTAGTTCCTTCACAAAAAAAACTCATTTTGGGCACTCGGAAAATGGAAAATGAATTTTCCGTGCAAAGAAAATGAAAACCTCCCAAATCAACATTGTTTGTCATGCCTAAATACACGCATGTACAAAATATTGGTTTATTTGAACTAACTATAAGAGGTTAAATGTTTGCCTGAATAAGAGGGTACTAACTATAAGAGAAAAAACCAAAAATGCTTAATTCTGATTGGTGGAACCAGCTATGGCATGGATCAGTGACATGGCAAACATCTGTCCATCCATCCATCCATCCGTCCGTCCATCCACCCCTCCGCTCTCTCAGCTAACCCTAGCGCTCGCAGATCCCTCCCCTCGCCGCCCCCCCCCTCCCTCGCAGATCCCTCCTCCTTCCCTCCTCCTTCCCCTCCGCAAGATCGCCGTGATCTACTCCTCCCTCCTTCCCCTCCGGCAAGATCGCCGTGCTCTGCTCCTCCCTAGTTCCCCTCCGACAAGATCCCACATCCATTGATCCATCCTCAACCGGAACCCCTCTCCCGATGCCAGATCCAATCCTCCTCCCTCCCTCCTTGCCCCGGCTGCCTGCTCCCCTCCCCTTCCAGATCGCCGCCACCACCTCCCTCCTCCTCCCTCGCCCCGGTTCCCTGCTCCCCGAGGCCGCCGCCGGGAGATCCGACTTCGCCGACGGGAATGGGGCGAGATCCACCACGCCCGAAGCTCCCATCCTCGTCGAGAGGGACGACTACATCCTGGCCTCCGCTTCCGCCCACGGATCCCGACGAGGATGTCCATGTCGTCGTCCTCAACGGCCGCCACCGCCGCCTGCCAGCAGCCATCCGCGCCAGCGCCGCACCAGCCCGGGCCGTGGTGCGTGATGTCGGACCTCAGCCTTCGCGACCACCATTTCACCGTCCTGCTCGACCACTCCTCCCCCTCCGCGCCGCACATCACCGTCTTCATCCGCGAGGTCGTCCTAGTTACGTCCGCACCGACCCCGTACCGCTCCTGGGCGACGGCTTCCGTGTTCTCACCTTTTCCCTCACTCTCTGCAGGTGGCTTTCTCCGTGCCCGTCGCCGGCTTGGACCGCGCCGTCAGGAGTTCCAGAATCCAGGTGCGTGTCTGAATCGTGTTTTGGTGTGCTATTAGTTATAGTAGATAACACAATTGCCAGATTGGTTTGGGGCAGGGAGCAATTCTGGGCAGATTTCGATAGCGCTTAGCCGGGCTGGACCGTGTCCTCGTGCTATACATCTGGATTGCACATATTAGCTACTACTATCACTTGCGATAGACACACATACTAGTCGCAGACATGCACATTCAAGAAATTCTTGATGTTCTTGGCTTCTTAGTACATGCACATTGAGTACATGCACATTCACATTTATTGTATCTGAATTGTATCAACTTGCGGTTAGCTAATTACTAAAATCATATGCACATAACTATGTGAAGTTGATGTTCAACCATTACATGTGATAACTAGGAAGCATATTTTCATGTGATAACCATACACCGCTCTATCCTAAGGGGTGTATAGCTGTGTTGTATAGACGTTGTTACTTTTTGATGTACAAAATTTTGGTAGGTATTCTAGGCTGATGATTGTTGGGACTCTAATAGTTATTGAATGGATTTGCTAGCAACAAGGTGCCAGGCACAATTTACTGGTTATCAGAAGACTATAGTTGTGTTATTGTAATATTCAATTTATAGAATTGACTACGTTTTGTTTTTGCTTGGTGAACCAAGGTTTTGCTCATGGCTCGTACTAAGCGGCATCGCTCGAAGTCCACCGGAGGAAAGGCTCTAGGAAGCAGCTAGCCACCAAGGTTTGTGACTGCAATATTGATAGTTTACCTATGCCATGTCTTTATTTATGGTTTAGGTAAATTGAACTGGGTATAATTTGAACCTCAACCTTCATTGCTAGCTTATGACCAGATATCCTACTGTTGTATATGGACTATCATGGTATTATTATTAATTTGACCATGTGCTCTACTTTGCTTTTTGATAGGCTGCCCGTAAGTCTGCTCCCACAACTGGAGGAGTGAAGAAGCCTCACCATTACCGCCCTGGAACTGTTGCTCTTCGGTGTGTAAAATCTTCCAACCTATTCTAGCATGTGTTATAGTTTTGTTTTGAAGTATTCTCAAATGAGTAATCTTTGTGCTTGACTTTGCAGTGAGATCCGCAAGTACCGTAAGAGCACGGAGCTGCTCATCGAGAAGCTTCCATTCCGAGAGGCTTGTTAGGAGATTGCCCAGGACTTCAAGGTGATCAATCAACTTGTGCACTACATTGTGATGCTCCTGTTGTGTCAACTCTTATAGTATGATGAATCAAGTAAACTAAAAGCACCATCCTGTGTCTGCTTTTGCTGCTGTTTTTAGTGATTGTTTGGAACTGCTAGCTCTAATTTAACTTACTTCTCGTTCCCCTGTTTCTGCTGTCAGTATTCCCATGGCAATTTAGGTAACTATAGTAATACTGTACAAGAAACATCATTGCATTACAAGTTGGCTTTGAATCTACTTGTGAGCAACTAGGTGCGCCCATTCTAGAAATATGATATGTAGATTTGTTTCACAGAACTGATATAAAGGCATCTCAAGCTATTTGTTCATGTGCTACTTGTGTTTCAGTTCCATTGGCTCCTATTGCAAATAAGTCTATACATTAGACTAGCCCAAGTGTTGTAAGTGCTGGGTGTCCTAGATACAGAAATATACCAAGTGCAAGTGGGTGCTCGTGTTGTGCATAGTAGCAGATCTGTTTATGTGAGCTATACAATGGCTTATTTCTTCCTAATGATATGAACACTATCTCATGATCGACTAGGTCCCTGCTCTATTTCTTATTCTTTTGCATCCTATATGTATGTATGTGTCTGACGACGAAGTGGTTTCTTCAGAATTGATCGAGTCTGACAAAGTTGTTCTGAACATTTCTTGAAACAGGGCGAGGCCGGTGATGTCCGTGCGGTGATGTCTCTGGGGTGGCGCCACTGTGCCCGACGCTTGCCCTGGTCACCGTGGTGGTGCTTGGCTTGCGACCCTCTCCTCAATGTGGTGATGGTCACACCATAGCCGTGGTGTGGCTGAGCCTCTTCTGATTACAACCTTCCTCTGGTGAGGTCCTCCCGTCCTTCATCTCGATGTAGCTCCTGCATGGCCTTGGCCATGATTTGGGTTGGATGTGGGGCTCATTAGTTGCTGCTAGATGATGTAACCAAGCATCAACTCCTCTGGAGCTCTCTGGTGATAAATTCATGCGGTTCTAGGGTCTCATCGGAGCTACCCATGTGTACTTGCTTTATATATGTGCTCTGTGATGCTCTGGTGGTATGGGGTTGCTCTGGATTTGCTAAGATGGTTAGGAGCAATTGCTTAATCTGTTGTTTGCTCCTATGTGGCTCTGTTGGACTCATGCTCTGCTCCTACACCAGCAGCTTGATTGGTTCTATATACACTAGCAGCAGTAGCTCATGTACATGTAATTGGACTCCCAGGGTGCTGTTCTTGTAAATTCTTCCATGTCTTTCTCTTTTTGCTGGTGCTACTACACATGTTAGATTGTTAGCTGTACTTGTTTCCATCTCAAATTACTTATATTCTTGAACATATGCCTGATGCTTGGTGCATGTAGGATGTGCTCCGTGTGGATATCTATGCATTTGTTAAGATTTTTGTAGCACATGCTATGGCCTCAAAGATTGTTTATTTTATTTTCGTTCATACATGAGCACAGTTTTTATTGCCCTCAAGGGTGAATTGATTTGATCGTTAATATGTGGTTGGATGTGATGTTTTGCAGGTTGAAGGCGCTAAGGTGTTGGAGACGCGTGTACTTGTTGAGCGTTTTATCCAGAGAGTGCTATACGGTGATTGGTGTAATATTGTATGGTTATATTGTGATTGGTGGAATGTAATAAACTTGATTTGTACATCGGTGATTTGGCTGTTATTTGAATATATTTAAAATGTGTTCTCTGATTGGTATATCATTGAGTTACAAGTTGTGAAAAATTAAAACCTGATGTTTGGGACCTAGTGCCTAGAAGAATCGACAATGTGCATCCAAATGACTAGAATAATCTGAAATTGAATGTAACAAAAAAGGAAAACCCAAAAATAAAAATATATAGAATGTGAAAAGGCTGCACCTCAAAAAGCAAAAAGGTCCGAACCAATGGCCCAAGCCCATGTAGCTAGTAAAAACAACAGGAAAAATACATTAAAAGGCGAAATGTTGGGCTTGGCCCATGTAAACGCCGAATCGGACTGGGCTGATTCTTGTGCCACATCACTTGCCACGCTGGATGCCTCGTGGCTGAGGAAGTTGCTAGTGACCAAAAATTTGGTCAAAGAACCAACGACCTTTTACATATCACGAGAGAAGGTCGCTATAGTCGATTAATGACCCTCGACTTTTGACCTTCTGTTTTGGTCACAAAAGGTCGCAAATGAAAAACTATGACCTTTCAGCGACCAATAGTGAGGGTCACAAGTTGACATATTTCTTGTAGTGAAAGGGAATAAGAAGGGGAACTTCAAAAAGAACAGCAAGCAAGTTGCTGCTCAAGAGAAGAAACCCAAGTCTGGACCTAAGCCTGAAACTGAGTGCTTCTAATGCAAGCAGACTGGACACTAGAAGCGGAACTGCCCCAAGTATTTGGCGGATAAGTAGGATGGCAAAGTGAACAACGGTATATGTGATATACATGTTATTGATGTGTACACTAATGCTCGCAGAGCACCAGGTATTTGATCTCGGTTACATTGCTAATATTTGCAACTCAAACAGGGGACTACGGATTAAGCAAAGATTAGCTAAGGGCGAGGTGACGATGCGCGTGGGAAATGGTTCCAAAGTTGATGTGATCGCGGTCGGCACGCTACCTCTACATCTACCATCGGGATTAGTATTAGACCTAAATAATTGTTATTTGGTGCAAGCGTTGAGCATGAACATTATATCTGGATCTTGTTTGATGCGAGACGGTTATTCATTTAAATCAGAGAATAATGGTTGTTCTATTTATGTGAGTAATATCTTTTATGGTCATGCACCCTTGAAGAGTGGTCTATTTTTATTGAATCTCGATAGTAGTGATACACATATTCATAGTGTTGAAACCAAAAGATGCAGAGTTGATAATGATAGTGCAACTTATTTGTGGCACTGCCGTTTAGGTCATATCGGTGTAAAGCGCATGAAGAAACTCCATACTGATGGGCTTTTGGAATCACTTGATTATGAATCACTTGGTACTTGCGAACCGTGCCTTATGGGCAAGATGACTAAACGCCGTTCTCCGGTACTATGGAGAAAGCAACAGATTTGTTGGAAATCATACATACAGATGTATGTGGTCCAATGAATGTTGAGGCTCGTGGCAGATATCGTTATTTTCTCACCTTCACAGATGATCTAAGCAGATATGGGTATATCTACTTAATGAAACACAAGTCTGAAACATTTGAAAAGTTTAAAGAATTTCAGAGTGAAGTGGAAAATCATCGTAACAAGAAAATAAAGTTTCTACGATCTGATCGTGGAGGAGAATATTTGAGTTACGAGTTTGGTCTATACTTGAAATAATGCGGCATAGTCTCGCAACTCATGCCACCTGGAACACCACGAAATGGTGTGTCCGAACGTCGTAATCGTACTTTACTTGATATGGTACGATCTATGATGTCTCTTACTGATTTACCGCTATCGTTTTGGGGTTATGCTTTAGAGACGGCCGCATTCACGTTAAATAGGGCACCATCAAAATCCGTTGAGACGACGCCTTATGAACTGTGGTTTGGCAAGAAACCAAAGTTGTCATTTCTTAAAGTTTGGGGCTGCGATGCTTATGTGAAGAAACTTCAACCAGATAAGCTCGAACCCAAATCGGAGAAATGTGTCTTCATAGGATACCCAAAGGAGACTATTGGGTACACCTTTCTAGAGAAGGAGTTTCTCTCGAAAGAAGTGAGTGGGAGGAAAGTAGAACTTGATGAGATAACTGTATCTACTCCCCTATTGGAAAGTAGTTCATCACAAGAACTGGTTCCTGAGACAACTACACCAATCAGTGAGGAAGCTAATGATATTGATCATGAAACTTCAGATCAAGTTTCTCTGAAACCTCGTGGGTCTACGAGTAAGATCCGCACTGAGTGGTACGGTAATCCTATTCGGAAGTCATGTTACTTGACCATGATGAACCTACGAACTATGAGGAAGCGATGATGAGCCCAGATTCCATAAAATGGCTAGAGGCCATGAAATCGAGATGGGATCCATGTATGAAAACAAAGTATGGACTTTGGTTGACTTGCCCGATGATCGGCAAGCTATTGAGAATAAATGGATTTTTAAGAAGAAGACTGACGCTGATGGTAATGTAACTGTCTATAAAGCTCGACTTCTTGCGAAAGGTTTTCGACAAGTTCAAGGGGTTGACTACGATGAGACTTTCTCACCCGTAGCGATGCTTAAGTCTGTCCGAATCATGTTAGCCATTGCTGCATTTCATGATTATGAAATTTGGCAAATGGATGTCAAGACTGCATTCTTGAATGGATTTCTAGAAGAAGAGTTGTATATGATGCAGACGGAAGGTTTTGTTGATCCAAAAGGTGCTAACAAAGTGTGCAAGCTCCAGCGTTCCATTTATAGACTGGTGCAAGCATCTCGGAGTTGGAATAAACGCTCTGATAGTGTGATCAAAGCATATGATTTTATCTGAGACTTTTGGAGAAGCTCAGTATTTACAAGAAAGTGAGTGGGAGCTCAGAGCATTTCTAGTTTTATATGTAGATGACATATTGTTAATTGGAAATGATATAGAATTTCTGGATAGCATAAAGGGATACTTGAACAAAAGTTTTTCAATGAAAGACCTCAGTGAAGCTGCTTATATATTGGGCATCAAGATCTATAGAAATAGATCAAGACGCTTAATAGGACTTTCACAAAGCACTTACCTTGACAAAATTTTGAAAAAGTTCAAAATGGATCAGCAAAGAAAGGATTCTTGCACGTGCTACAAGGTGTGAAGTTGAGTCAAACTCAATGCCCGACCACAGCAGAAGATAGAGAGAAATGAAAGATGTTCCTATGCTTCAGCCATAGGCTCTATCATGTATGCAATGTCATGTACCGGACGACATATGCTTAGCAATAAGCTTGGCAGGAAGGTACCAAAGTAATCCAGAGTGGATCATCGGACAGCGGTCAAGAACATCCTGAAATACCTAAAAAGGACTAAGGATATGTTCCTCGTATATGGAGGTGACAAAGAGCTAGTCGTAAAAGGTTACGTCGATGCAAGCTTTGACACTGATCCGGACGATTCTAAATCGCAAACCGGATACGTGTTTATATTAAACGGTGGAGCTGTAAGTTGGTGCAGTTCTAAACAAAGCGTCGTGGCGAGATCTACATGTGAAGCGGAGTACATAGCTGCTTCTGAAGTAGCGAATGAAGGAGTCTGGATGAAGGAGTTCATTTCCGATCTAGGTGTCATACCTAGTGCATTGGGACCAATGAAGATCTTCTGTGACAATACTGGTGCAATTGCCTTGGCAAAGGAATCCAGATTTCACAAGAGGACCAAGCACATCAAGAGATGCTTCAATTCCATTCGGGACCAAGTCCAAGTGGGAGACATAGAGATTTGCAAGATACATACGGATCTGAATGTTGCAGACCCGTTGACTAAGCCTCTCTCACGAGCAAAACATGATCAGCACCAAGACTCCATGGGTGTTAGAATCATTACTATGTAATCTAGATTATTGACTCTAGTGCAAGTGGGGGACTGAAGGAAATATGCCCTAGAGGCAATAATAAAGTTATTATTTATTTCCTCATATCATGATAAATGTTTATTATTCATGCTAGAATTGTATTAACCGGAAACATGATACATGTGTGAATACATAGACAAACATATAGTCACTAGTATGCCTCTACTTGACTAGCTCATTAATCAAAGATGGTTATGTTTCCTAACCATAGACATGTGTTGTCATTTGATTAATGGGATAACATCATTAGGAGAATGATGTGATTGACATGACCCATCCCGTTAGCTTAGCACATGATCGTTTAGTATTCTGCTATTGCTTTCTTCATGACTTATACATGTTCCTGTAACTATGAGAATTATGCAACTCCCATTTACCGGAGGAACACTTTGGGTACTACCAAACGTCACAACGTAACTGGGTGATTATAAAGGAGTACTACAGGTGTCTCCGAAGGTACATGTTGAGTTGTCGTATTTCGAGATTAGGTTTTGTCACTCCGATTGTCGGAGAGGTATCTCTGGGCCCTCTCGGTAATACTCATCACTTAAGCCTTGCAAGCATTATAACTAATGAGTTAGTTATGAGATGATGTATTACAGAATGAGTAAAGAGACATGCCGGTAACAAGATTGAACTAGGTATTGGATACCGACGATCAAATCTCGGGCAAGTAACATACCGATGACAAAGGGAACAACGTATGTTGTTATGCGGTTTGACCGATAAAGATCTTCGTAGAATATGTAGGAACCAATATGGGCATCCAGGTCCCGCTATTGGTTATTGACCGAGAATGGTTTTAGGTCATGTCTACATAGTTCTCGAACCCGTAGGGTCCGCACGCTTAACGTTTCGATGACAGTTTTATTATGAGTTTATAAGTTTTGATGTACCGAAGTTTGTTCGAGTCCGGATGTAATCACGGACATGACGAGGAGTCTCGAATGGTCGAGACATAAAGATTGATATATTGGAAGCCTATGTTTGGACATCGGAATAGTTCCGGTGAAATCGGCATTTTACGGAGTGAGTACCGGAGGTTACGGAACCCCGGGGGTTAATGGGCCTACATGGGCCACCAGGGAGAAGAGGAAGGAGCCGGAGGGGCCGTGCGCCTCCCCTCCTAGTCCGAATAGGACAAGGGAAGGGGCGGCGCCCCCTTCCTTCCCTCTTCCTCCTCTTTCCCCTTCTCCTACTCCTACTTGGAAGAGGAGTCCTACTCCCGTGGGAGTAGGACTCCCCCCTGGCGCGCCCTCTGGGCGGCCGCCTCCTCCCCCGGCTCCTTTATATACGGGCGCGGGGGGGGGACCCCAAACACACAAGTTGATCTACGGATCGTTCCTTAGCCGTGTGCGGTGCCCCCTTCCACCATATTCCACCTCGGTCATATCGTCGCGGAGTTTAGGCGAAGCCCTGCTCCGGTAAAACATCATCATCGTCACCACGCCGTCGTGCTGACGAAACTCATCTCCGGAGCCTTTGCTGGATCGGAGGGCCGGAGATCGTCATCGAGCTAAACGTGTGCTGAACCCGGAGGCTCCGTACGTTCGGTGCTTGGATCGGTCGGATCGTGAAGACGTACGACTACATCAACCGCGTTGTGCTAACGCTTCCGCTTACGGTCTACGAGGGTACGTGGACGAACACTCTCCCCTCTCGTTTCTATATCATCACCATGATCTTGCGTGTGCGTAGGAATTTTTTTTGAAATTACTACGTTCCCCAACACCGGCGTCCGCATCGGCGCCAGCGCCTCTCCACCCACCGGCCGCTTCGTCCTCGTCGAGCCCAAGCCGGAGCCCGGCCTCCCCGCGTAGTACGAGGAGATAGCCCGGCGCGGATTCTCCAACGAGGACGCCATGCGGTGGGCGCGGGACGACTACCTCCGCGAGGAGACGGTCCGCAGCGCCGGGCCCTGGAGGAGATCGCCTCCATAGCGTGGGCGCGAGGACGAGCACGGCGTCGTGGTCCTCGACAGCGACGACGACGACTACAACGACGCCCCCGAACCGTCCAACCCACCGCGCCAACCGGGGGAGGGATGCAGCAGGGACGGCGGAGCCATAGGCGGGGCGGCGGCGGCGCATTTACGGCGGCGATGACGACGGCGGCGGTGACTACACGCGGTTCTACAACCTCCTCGGCATGTAGAACGGCGTGGTGCGCGGCGAAGCGGCGGCGAGGCGGCGCGGGGTAGCCAGCGGTAGTTTTTTTTTTTCTTTGTAAAATATGTTTAAGTTTGAACGAACTCGTCGATGTTTGCGTTAAATTTGAGTCATTTTGCACCGTATTTGACTTTTTTGAACCAACCGTGGGCGCCGCGACTGGGGGGCATCACGCCCCCAGTGCGCGGTTTAGCGCCGGTCCTAGGGGCGATTTTTTGCCTCTCCTGGGGGGCCAACGGCTGGAGATGCCCTTAGAAATTTTTATTACTCTACAACAAATTCCTCCGAACGAAAAATATATAGTATAAAATACACTCTTATATTACGGGACGGAGGGAGTATATTACAACAGATTGATAGCGCCACTGGGCTTTGGTGAAAGAAGATGTATGCCGCATTGTCAAAGAGTTTCTGTCTGGGGCGGCAACCCCGGAATCTTTTAATGGTACAGTTATCGTCATGATCCCTAAGGTTAGCTCATCGGAGCTTCTCTCACAGTTTAGACCTACAGTCTATGCAATGTGTTATACACGAGTAGAAAACGGGCCAATGGTCTAGGCTGGCCCAGCCCATTAGTCCCGGTTCAATCCAGAACCAGGACCAATGGGGGCATCGGACCCGGTTCGTGAGCCCCGGGGGCCGGCCGGGCCATGTGGTGTTGGGGAACGTTGCAGAAAATTAAAATTTTTCCTACGGCTTCACCAAGATCCATCTATGAGTTCATCTAAGCAACGAGTAACGGGAGAGAGATTGCATCTACATACCACTTGTAGATCGCGTGCGGAAGCTTGCAAGGTGATGATGGAGTCGTACTCGAACGTGATTCAGATCACCGATGCCAAGTGCTGAACGGACAGCACCTCCGCGTTCAACACACGTACGGGACGAGCGACGTCTCCTCCTTCTTGATCCAGCAAGGGGAAGGAGAGGTTGAGGAAGATAGCTCCACCGGCAAAGACGACGGCGTGATGATGGTGGAGATGCAAGATCTCGGCTGTGGCTTCGCCAAGCTCTACGGAGGAGGAGATGTGTTGGGAGGGAGGGCTGCGCCTTGGGAGTTGTGTACAACAGCCCCCTCCTCCCCCTTTATATAGGCCCCAGTGGCGGCCCTGAGATCCAATCTCCGGGGGCGGCGGCCAAGGGGTGGAGTACCCCCAAGCCGGTGGGCGCCCACCCCTAGGGTTTCAACCCTAGGCGCAGGGGTGGACCCTAGGGGCGCACCAGCCCCTTGTGGGCTGGTTCCTTCCCTCTCAGCCCATGGGGCCCTCCGGATAGGTGGCCCCACCGGTGGACCTCGGGACCCTTCCGGTGGTCCCAGATTTTACCGAAACCCCAAACTTTCCCGATGGCGAAACACCACTTCCTATATATTATTCTTTACCTCCGGACCCTTAGGAACTCCTCGTGACGTCCGGATCTCATCCGGACTCGAACAACATTCGTGGTCACATACTTGACTTCCTACTAACCCTAGCGTCACCGAACCTTAAGTGTGTAGACCCTACGGGTTCGGGAGTCACGCAGACATGACCGAGACGACTCTCGGGCAATAACCAACAGCGGGGTCTGGATATCCATGTTGGCTCCCACATGCTCCTCGATGATTTCATCGGTTGAACCACGATGTCGAGGATTCGATCAAAAACCTTGTATGCAATTTCCTTTGTCAATCGGTACGTTACTTGCCCGAGACTCGATCGTCGGTATCCCAATACCTTGTTCAGTCTCGTTCCCTGGCAAGTCACTTTACTCGTACCGTAATGCATGATCCCGTGGCCAACACCTTGGTCACATTGAGCTCATTATGATGATGCATTACCGAGTGGGCCCAGAGATACCTCTCCGTCATACGGAGTGACAAATCCCGCCTCGATCCGTGTCAACCCAATGAGATACTTTCGGAGATACCTGTAATGCACCTTTATAGTCACCCGATTCGTTGTGACGTTTGATACACCCAAGGCACTCCTACGGTAACCGGGAGTTACACGATCTCATGGTCGAAGGAATAGATACTTGACATTGGCAAAGCTTCTAGCAAACGAACTATACGATCTTTTATGCTATGCTTATGATTGGGTCTTGTCCATCACATCATTCTCCTAATGATGTGATCTCGTTATCAACGACATCCAATGTCCATAGTCGAAACCATGACTATCTATTGATCACAACGAGCTAGTCAACTAGAGGCTCACTAGGGACTCATTGGGTCTAAGTGTTCACACGTATTACGATTTCGGATAATACATTTATAGCATGAACAAAAGACAATTATCATGAACATTGAAATATAATAATCCTTTTATTATTGCCTCTAGGGCATATTTCCAACAGTCTCCCACTTGCACTAGAGTCACCAATCTAGTTACATTGTGATGAATCGAACACCCATAGAGTTCGGTGTTGATCATGTTTTGCACGCGAGAGAGGTTTAGTCAACGGATCTGCGACATTCAGATCCGTGTGCACTTTGCAAATCTCTATGTCTCCATCTTGAACATTTTCACGGATGGAGTTGAAACGACGCTGATGTGCTGGTCTTCTTGTGAAACCTGGCTCCTTGGCTAGGGCAATAGCTCCAGTGTTGTCACGAAGAGTTTGATCGGCCCGACGCGTTGGGTATGACTCCTAGGTCGGTGATGAACTCCTTCACCCAAATCGCTTCATGCGCTGCCTCCGAGGCTGCCATGTACTCCGCTTCACACGTAGATCCCGCCACGACGCTCGCTTGCAGCCGCACCAGCTTCTCGCTCCACCATTCAACATATACACGTATCCGGTTTGTGACTTAGAGTCATCCAGATCTGAGTCGAAGCTAAGCGTCGGCGTAACCCTTACGACGAGCTCTTCGTCTCCTCCATAAACGAAAACATGTCCTTTGTCCTTTTCGGTACTTCAGATATTCTTGACCGCTGTCCAGTGTTCCTTGCGGGGTTACTTTGGTATCTTGCAACCAAACTCACGGCAAGGTTTACATCGGTCCGGTACACAGATGGCATACATAATAGATCCTATGGCTGAAGCATAGGGATGACACTCATCTCTTCTTTATCTTTTGCCATGGTCGGTGGTCGAGCTGAGCTCAGTTTCACACCTTGTAACATAGGCAAGAACCCCTTCTTGGACTGATCCATTTTGAATCTCTTCAAAATCTTATCAAGGTATGTGCTTTGTGAAAGACCTATGAGGCGCCTCGATCTATCTCTATAGATCTTGATCCCTAATATATAAGCAGCTTCTCCAAGGTCCTTCATTGAAAAACACTTGTTCAAGTAGGCCTTAATGTTGTCCAGAGTGTCGTATCATTTCCCATCAAGAGTATGTCATCTACATATAACAGAGAAATGCTACGGAGCTCCCACTCACTTTCTTGTAAACGCAGCTTCTCCATAAGTCTCATAAACCCAAACGCTTTGATCATCTCATCAAAGCGAATGTTCCAACTCCGAGATGCTTGCACCAATCCATAAATGGATCGCTGGAGCTTGCATACTTTGTTAGCGTTCGAGGATCGACAAAACCTTCGGCTGCATCATATACAGCTCTTCCTTAAGATGTCCATTAAGGAATGCCGTTTTGACGTCCATCCGCCATATCTCATAATCATAGTATGCGGCAATTGCTAACATGATTCGGACGGACTTAAGCTTCGCTACGGAGAGAATGTCTCGTCAGAAGTCAATTCCTTGAACTTGTCGATAACCCTTAGCGACAAGTCGAGCTTTATAGATGGTAACATTACCATCCGCGTCCGCCTTCTTCTTAAAAATCCATTTATTTTCTATCGCTCGCCGATCATCGGCAAGTCTGTCAAAGTCCATACTTTGTTTTCATACATGGATTCTATCTCGGTTTCATGGCTCCAAGCCATTTGTTGGAATCCGGGCCCGCCATTGCTTCTTCATAGTTCAAGGTTCATTGTTGTCTAGCAACATGATTTCCATGACAGGTTGCCGTACCACTGCAGTGCGGAACGTGTCCTCGTGGACCTTCAAGTTCAAGAGTAACTTGATCCAAGTACCTTGATCATCATCAACGTTTTCCTCTTGGTTGGTGTGGGCATTACAGAACGGTTTCTGCGCGCCGCACCACTTTCCCGCTCGAGAGGTAGTACTTCATCGAGTTCCACTTTCCTCCCACTTACTTCTTTCGAGAGAAACTCTTTCTCTAGAAAGCATCCATTCTTAGCAACAAAGATCTTGCCTTGGCTCTTAAGTAGAAGGTATACCCGACAGCTTCCTTAGGGTATCCTATGAATACGCATTTTTCCGACTTGGGTTCGAGCTTTTCAGTTGAAGTTTCTTGACATAAGCATCGCATCCCCAAACTTTTAGAAACGACAGCTTAGGTTTCTTCCCAAACCATAATTCATACGGTGTCGTTTCAACGGATTTAGACGGTGCCCTATTTAAAGTGAATGTAGCTGTCTCTAGAGCGTATCCCCAAAATGATAGCGGTAAATCGGTAAGAGACATCATAGACCGCACCATATCCAATAGAGTGCGATTCGACGCTCGGACACACCGTTTACCGAGGTGTTCCAGCGGCGTGAGTTGTGAAACGATTCCACATTTCCTTAAGTGTGTACCAAATTCGTGACTTAAGTATTCTCCTCCACGATCTGATCGTAAGAATTTTATCTTTCGGTCACGTTGATTCTCTACCTCACTCTGAAATTCCTTGAACTTTTCAAAGGTCTCAGACTTGTGTTTCATTAAGTAGACATACCCATATCTACTTAAGTCATCGGTGAGAGTGAGAACATAACGATATCCTCCATGAGCCTCAACGCCATTGGACCGCACACATCGGTATGTATGATTTCCAACAAGTTGGTTGCTCGCCCATTGTTCCGAGAACGGAGTCTTGGTCATCTTGCCTAAGAGGCAAGGTTCGCATGTGTCAAACGATTCATAATCAAGAGACTCTAAAAGTCCATCAAGATGGAGCTTCTTCATGCGCTTGACACCAATGTGACCAAGGCGGCAAAGTACACAAGTATGTGGGACTATCGTTATCAACTTTACATCTTTTGCATCCACACTATGAACATGTGTAATATTACGCCGAGATTCATTAAGAATAAACCATTGACCATCGGAGCATGACCATAAAACATATCTCTCATATAAATCGAACAACCATTATTCTCGACTTAAATGAGTAGCCATCTCGTATCAAACGAGATCCAGATACAATGTTCATGCTCAAACTTGGCATTAAATAACAATTATTGAGGTTTAAAACTAATCCCGTAGGTAAATGTAGAGGCAGCGTGCGACGGCGATCACATCGACCACGAACCATTCCCGACGCGCGATCGTCACCTCGCCCTTCGCCGATCTCCGTTTATTCCGCAGCTCTGCTGTGAGTTACATATGTGAGCAACGGCACCGTATCAAATACCGGGGAGTTACTACGAGTAATCGGTAAGGTACACATCAATTATATGTATATCAAATATACCTTTGGTGTTGCCGGCCTTCTTATCCGCTAAGTATTTGGGGCAGTTCCGCTTCGAAAGGCTCCCTTCCCTTGCAATAAAAGCACTCGGTCTCGTGCTTGGGTCCATTCTTTGACTTCTTCCCGCAACAAAGCTTACGGGCGTGGCAACATCCTTGCCGTCCTTCTTGAAGTTCTTCTTACCCTTGCCCTTCTTGAACTTAGTGGTCTTATTGACCATCAACACTTGATGTTCTTTCTTGATTTCAGCCTCTGCGACTTCACATCGAGAACACTTCAGAATGGTCTTTACCATCCCCCGCATGTTGTAGTTCATCACAAAGCTCTTGTAGCTTGGTGGGAGCGATCGAGGATTCTGTCAATGACCGCCTCATCCGGGAGGTTAATGTTCAACTGGGTCATACGTCGTGCAACCCGGACATCTTCGGATGTGTTCCTTGACGTAACTGTTCTCCTCCATCTTACAATCTGTAGAACTTGTCGGAGACATCATATCTCTCGACCGGGCATGAGCTTGGAAAACTAGTTTCAGCTCTTGAACATCTCATATGCTCCGTGATGCTCAAAACGCTTTTGGAGCCCCGGTTCTAAGTGTAGAGCATGCCGCACCGAACGAGGGAGTAATCATCGTAGCGAGTTTGCCAAGCGCTCATAACGCCTTGGTTCTTCTCGACGGAGCGGCACCTAGCGGTCCTTCTAGGACATATTGCTTCCTGGCAGCTATGAGGATGATCTCGTGTTCGGACCCGATCCGTATAGTTGCTGCCATCATCTTTCAGCTTGGTTTTCTAGGAACGCGTTGAAGTTCATGTTGACATTAGCGTTGGCCATTGATCTACAAGACATATTTGCAAAGGTTTTAGACTAAGTTCATGATAATAAAGTTCTTAATCAAAATTATGAACTCCCACTTAGATTAGACATCCTCTAGTCATCTAAGTGTTACACGATCCGAGTCGACTAGCCCGTGTCCGATCATCACGTGAGACGGACTAGTCATCGTCGGTGAACATCTTCATGTTGATCGTATCTTCCATACGACTCGTGTTCGACCTTTCGGTCTCCGTGTTCCGAGGCCATGTCTCGCACATGCTAGGCTCGCAAGTTAACCCTAAGTGTTTTCGCCAGTAAAACTGTCTTACACCCGTTGTATGTGAACGTAAGGATCCATCACACCGATCATCACGTGGTGCTTAGAAACGACGAACCGTAGCAACGGTGCACGCTTAGGGAGAACACTTCTTGAAATTTTATAAGGGATCATCTTATTTACTACCGTCGTCCTAAGTAAACAAGATGCATAAACATAATAAACATCACATGCAATTATATAGTTGTGACATGATATGGCCAATATCATCAAGCTCCATTGATCTCCATCTTCGGGCTCCATGATCATCTTGTCACCGCTTGACACCATGATCTCCATCATCATGATCTCCATCATCGTGTCTTCATGAAGTTGTCACGCCAACGACTACTTCTACTTCTATGACTAACGCGCTTAGCAATGAAGTAAAGTAGTTTACATGGCGTTCTTCAATGACACGCAGGTCATACAAAAATAAAGACAACTCCTATGGCTCCTGCCGTTGTCATACTCATCGACATGCAAGTCGTGAATCCTATTACAAGAACATGATCTCATACATCACAATTCAACATTCATCACAACTTCGGCCATATCACATCACATGATCAATCGCTGCAAAAACAAGTTAGACGTCCTCTAATTGTTGTTTGCATCTTTACGTGGCTGCGATTGGGTTCTAGCAAGAACGTTTTCTTACCTACGAATCACCACAACGTGATTTTGTCAACTTCTATTTACCCTTCATAAGGGCCCTGTTCATCGATTCCGCTCCAACTAAAGTGGGAGAGCGGACACCCGCCAGCCACCTTATGCAACTAGTGCATGTCAATCGGTGGAACCGGTCTCACGAAGCGCACGTGTAAGGTTGGTCCGGCCGCTTCATCCCACAATACCGCTGAGTAAGAAAAGACTAGTAGAGGCAAGTAAGATGACAAGATCAACGCCCACAACAAATTGTGTTCTACTCGTGCATTAGAGAACTACGCATAAACCTCGCTCATGATGCCACTTTGTTGGGGAACGCTGCGAGAAAATTAAAATTTTTCCTACGGCTTCACCAAGATCCATCTATGAGTTCATCTAAGCAACGAGTAACGGAGAGAGATTGCATCTACATACCACTTGTAGATCGCGTGCGGAAGCTTGCAAGGTGATGATGGAGTCGTACTCGAACGTGATTCAGATCACCGATGCCAAGTGCTGAACGGACAGCACCTCCGCGCTCAACACACGTGCGGACGAGCGACGTCTCCTCCTTCTTGATCCAGCAAGGGGAAGGAGAGGTTGAGAAGATAGCTCCACCGGCAAAGACGACGGGCGTGATGATGGTGGAGATGCAAGATCAGACAGGCTTCGCCAAGCTCTACGGAGGAGGAGATGTGTTGGGAGGGAGGGCTGCGCCTTGGGAGTTGTGTACAGCAGCCCCTCCTCCCCCTTTATATAGGCCCCTGTAGGGCTGCCCCCGAGATCCAATCTCCGTGGGGCGGCGGCCAAGGGGGTGGAGTACCCCTGCCGGTGGCGCCCACCCCTAGGGTTTCAACCCTAGGCGCAGGGGTGGACCCTAGGGGCGCACCAGCCCCTTGTGGGCTGGTTCCTTCCCTCTCAGCCCATGGGGCCCTCCGGATAGGTGGCCCCACCGGTGGACCCAGGACCCTTCCGGTGGTCCCAGATTTTACCGAAACCCCAAACTTTCCCGATGGTCAAACACCACTTCCTATATATTATTCTTTACCTCCGACCTTCCGAACTCCTCGTGACGTCCGGGATCTCATCCGGACTCGAACAACATTCGTGGTCACATACTTGACTTCCTACTAACCCTAGCCACCAAACCTTAAGTGTGTAGACCCTACGGGTTCGGAGTCACGCAGACATGACCGAGACGACTCTCGGGCAATAACCAACAGCGGGTCCGATATCCATGTTGGCTCCCACATGCTCCTCGATGATTTCATCGGTTGAACCACGATGTCGAGGATTCGATCAAAACCACAGATGCAATTTCCTTTGTCAATCGGTACGTTACTTGCCCGAGACTCGATCGTCGGTATCCCAATACCTTGTTCGGTCTCGTTCCTGGCAAGTCACTTTACTCGCATCGTAATGCATGATCCCGTACAACACCTTGGTCACATTGAGCTCATTATGATGATGCATTACCGAGTGGGCCCAGAGATACCTCTCCGTCATACGGAGTGACAAATCCCATCCTCGATCCGTGTCAACCCAATGAGATACTTTCGGAGATACCGTAATGCACCTTTATAGTCACCCGATTCGCCAGACGCTTTGATACACCAAGGCACTCCTACGGTAACCGGAGTTACACGATCTCATGGTCGAAGGAATAGATACTTGACATTGGCAAAGCTTCTAGCAAACGAACTATACGATCTTTTATGCTATGCTTATGATTGTCTTGTCCATCACATCATTCTCCTAATGATGTGATCTCGTTATCAACGACATCCAATGTCCATAGTCAGGAAACCATGACTATCTATTGATCACAACGAGCTAGTCAACTAGAGGCTCACTAGGGACTCATTGGGTCTAAGTGTTCACACGTGTATTACGATTTCCGGATAATACATTTATAGCATGAACAAAAGACAATTATCATGAACATTGAAATATAATAATCCTTTTATTATTGCCTCTAGGGCATATTTCCAACATGTGGGCCATTGGTCCCGGTTCGTCTGGACCTATTGGTCCCGGTTGGTGGGATGAACGGGGACCAATGGGCCTCGCTCCTGCCCAACACCATTGGTCCCGGTTGGTGGCTTGAACCGGGACAAAGGCTGCCCTTTAGTCCTGTTCAGCCACCAACCGACTAAAGGGTTGGTCCTTGTCATGCTGAGTTTAGTCCCACTCGCCAACCGAACGGGGCTCGCACTCAGTTTATAAGCCCTCCTCTCTGCCTTGTTGAGCTCCTCTCAAAATGAAAATAGATGCCCTTATATTAGAATTTAACCTAAATTCATACAGAATTTCTCCGAAGTTAGTAGAAATTTATTATGAATTTAGGTTGAATTTTCTATAAGCGCATCTATGCTCATTTCTCGAGTAGTTTTTACATAGTTTTTTTCTTTTTAGTAAAGTTAATCACAACTATTTTTTCTTCTATTTATTTCTGAGTAGTTTTTATATAGTTTTTTCTTTTCTGCTATATTTTTTTTCTTTTTATTTCGAGTTGTAATAAGTCATTAAAAATAAGCATCTATGCTCATTTTTAGTAAAGTTAATCACAAATATTTTTTCTTCTATTTATTTTTTTCTTTTTATTTCTGAGTTGTAATAAGTCATTAAAAAATAAGCATCTAAGCTCATTTTTTAGTAAAGTTAATCAAAACTATTTTTTCTTCTATTTATTTCTAGAGTGGTTTTTTATATAGTTTTTTTCTTTTCTGCTACATTTATTCTTTTCTTTTTATTTTTGAGTTGTAATAGTCATTAAAAATAAGCATCTATGCTCATTTTTAGTAAAGTTAATCAAAACTATTTTTTCTTCTATTTATTTCTGAGTGGTTTTTATATAGTTTTTTCTTTTCTGCTACATTTATTCTTTTCTTTTTATTTCGAGTTGTAATAAGTCATTAAAATAAGCATCTATGCTCATTTTTTAGTAAAGTTAATCAAAAATATTTTTTCTTCTATTTATTTCTGATTGGTTTTTATATAGTTTTTTTCTTTTCTCGCTACATTTATTCTTTTCTTTTATTTTTGAGTTGTAATAAGTCATTAAAAATAAGCATCTATGCTCATTTTTTTAGTAAAGTTAATCAAAACTATTTTTCCTTCTATTTATTTCTGAGTGGTTTTTTATATAGTTTTTTTCTTTTCTGCTACATTTATTCTTTTCTTTTTATTTCTGAGTTGTAATAAGTCATTAAAAATAAGCATCTATGCTCATTTTTTTAGTAAAGTTAATCAAAACTATTTTTTCTTCTATTTATTTTTGAGTGGTTTTTTATATAGTTTTTTTTCTTTTCTGCTACATTTATTCTTTTCTTTTTATTTCTGAGTTGTAATAAGTCATTAAAAATAAAAAGAGGTGCAATGCTCGTTAATTTGCTTCAAGCCTTTGGAACAAAGTGTCAATCGTGCATCAAGACATAGCTCTGTGCAGTCTACCGTATTCCTCAAGGCTTGAAGCTAACCAACATGCAGTGAGCATTGAGCCTCTTCTTCATCGCCTCTCGCACTCAGGACTTATAAACAGTGCGAGTGCCTCTCGCTTGGCGAGTGGGACTAAAAAACAGTGCAGAAAGAATCAACTAAAAACAGCTGCAGAAAATAAAAAGTAATTAGACGGTCCATTGGAACCGTTGGTGGCTCCAACCGACTAATGTAGCTTTTTAGTCCCGGTTGGTGGACCTAACTGGGACCGTTTCCGCCCTTTGGGCTGCTTGAAAAGGTTATTGGTCCCGGCGGCTCCAACCGGTTCTAAGGGCATTAGTCCCGTTGATTTCATGAACCGACCAAAGCCTTTGCTATATATACAGACTTAGCGACTTGATCTCTCCTCCTCCACCCGTCGCCACGTCCCCTGCCGCCACCTCGCTGTCGCCGCCGCGACGCCGCCGCCGCCCGCCCGCGCCAGCGCCGTCGCCGCCCCCCGCCGCCCGATCGACCTCGCCGCCCGGCCCGCCGCCTCGACGCTGTCGCCGCCCGCTCAAGACTCATTGTCGCCCGCCGACGCCGTGTGAGCAACTTTTTTTATTTTTGTTAGATTTTTTATATTTTTTTGTAGTTCATAGATTTTTTTTTAGATTAGATGTGTAGTAATTTAGATATGTAGTTCATAGATTTTTTTGTTAGATTAGATTTTTTTTGTTAGATTAGATGTGTAGTAATTAATTTGTTCATATTAGGTTAGATTAGATTTTTATTGTTAGATTAGATTAGATTAGCCTACCCCAACTTGTTTGGGACTAAGGCTTTGTTGTTGTTATATTAGATGTGTAGTAATTAATTTGTTCATATTATGTTAGATTTTTTTCTGTTAATAGATTTTTTGTTGATATTATTATTGAATATGCATGTTTGGTGATATTATTGTTAATAGATTTTTGGTGATATTTAGATTGTGTAATTAATTTTGTTCATAGAATTTTAATGATTTTTTGTTCATAGTATTTAGAAAAAGGAAAAAAAAAGAAGTAGTTTATATATTGTTGAACTAGCTAGTTGATTTAATAAACTAATTTATTTTACTATATGTAGAAGTAGTTTGTTTTAGTAAGTACTACTTTATTTATTTATCGTAAGTGCTTAGTAGTTGAACTAGATAGTTGATTTAATTAATAAAACTACTTTATTTAACTATATATAAGTAGTTCCCGCATCGACGCCGGGCGATGCCTATCCTCGATCCTCGCTGCCGCCGACTCGGCGGTGGAGGCCTGCTTGATCGTGGCCATGTTCGACCGGACTCTGCTGGCTGGTATTGGGAGGTGCTACCTTCCGGGGACGAGGTTGGTGAGGAGGCAGCCCGTTGTTGACCCGATCCTTGTTTGGTGGCGGTCGCGTGGGCGATGGCGGTGGTGAGGCTTCCGGACACCGCGGATGTGGTACGCCATCGTGTCGGCGAGGAGGACGAGCACGTCCGTCGCTACATGGTTGCATTAGAGGGCAGGTTCAACAATACCGGCAGGTTCTTCGTGATCTCACCGAGCTATGATCCTGTGATGGTTCCTTATCTTTGTGTCCACCGCCGCGCCGATACCGTCGGGCGCCACGGTTCTAGTTGTATTAGTGATAATATTTGACGATGTACGGACACCAAGAGATGATGTAGTTTTGCTTATAATTATTGAATGCATGCTAATTTGAATACTATACTTTATTTTATGATTTGGTTTTGCTTATTTTATGATTTGGTTTTGCTTATTGAATGGTCATATTGGATAAGTTCTCCTTCATTCCCGTGTGCTAGACAATTTGGTATAATAATGCACTCGGGAATTAAAGGAGGAGCTACGTACATCGATCATCGATAGTCAACCCATGATTAATAATAATGATCTAGTTTAATATTTGAATTATGAACATAGGCCGGAAATGTCGTACTCATCGGACGATTTAAAACCGCCTGGGAGTGCGATCGGTGCCACGACGACCGAGGTATCTGCGACAGTTCATTGATCTCGACGAAGATCGGCGCTTCAAATTAAGCTCGAGGAGACCTGCGATGTTCATACGGTATGCAACGCATTTACAATAGTTTTTTCGTAATTAAGCACGACTTCAACTATTTTAACGTGTATTTTTCATCTTTTCCAATTCGGCTAGCTTATCCCATGCTTTGCAAGACGCTATGTCTTGGAGAGGATGGGTTTTGAAGACCATGAAAGTTTCGAAACCAAAAAAATTATCCTAAGTACCAATCATGGTGTGGATTTTCAAGTAAAGTTGTACAATGCTCAGAGTGTAACCCATTTTGGTTGCAAAAATTGGGAAGCACTTTGCAAGATGTATGGTCTTGATGAGGGTATGCTTGTCACCATGGATCTTGGTGATCCTACAATCGAGCAAGAGAGACCTTCGATTTGGGTCCTTGTGGATACACCTCCAATTCTTCCCCCATGTGAGCTTAACATAGTTATTAAGTAATTTATATTGTTTATTTTAAAATATATAGTTGACAACTTATCTCCATTGACAGCTTATTTTCATTCCTCAAAGAATGTGCGGAAGATGGTAGACAGAACCTACTACACCGAAGGCTCCGAATTAACTTATCAGGAGAAAAATCATCTGGTCGCATTTTGTACTGATCTTGAGAATTACAATATCTACAATCAAACTCCTCAACATTATGGTCAATACGTGCCACTAGTGCACGTGTTGAACTACGGTAACTACCATGGAGACATTACAATCAAAGAATGGAAAAAAATGTATGGACAGTTGTAAGGAGCTTCTTGGAAGCAAAAAGCAGCGAAGGGCAAGAATTGGGGACAGGATGATCTCCATTCTTCATAATGGAGATTCAGGGTCTATATTGTTTTATGCTATTTTACCTTAAGGGTGTTTAGGTCCTACCTGATACTGATGATCATGTGCTAAGAACAATTATGTAGGGTTGGGTTCGATGACTATGAGGATGATGATCGTATGACTTATTATTAATAACGAGTAGAAGTTGTATGATGATGCATGATTAGTAGGACTTGTTATTATATATGATGATGTATGATGCGAGCATGCATGAGCATGTTATATCAGCGGGTGAAATGAACATAGCAGCAACGTTGATAAACCAAGGACGAAGATATAAGAGAGGACACTTCTCTCTATTAGCTAGCTAATAACAACCTAAAAATAACCCACAAAACCCCTAAAGCAGCCACTTTTCTAAAAAAACATGGACTTTTGGTCCCGGTTGGTGCCACCAATCGGGACCAAAGCTCCCTCGACCGGGCTCGGCGGACCGCCACGTGGGCGCATCTGTCCCGGTTCGTGTTTGAACCGGACTAATGGGTGGAGGCATTAGTAACGACCCATTAGTCCCGGTTCATGAACCGGGACTAAAGGCCCTTACGAACCAGGACTAATAGGTGTTTTTCTACTAATAGGTGTTTTTCTACTAGTGTCGAACGAGTCCAGGATGCTGTGGGTGCCCAGCCAGACATGGATCTGGGGTGGAGTTGGGGTGGGGATCACACGAGGGATGTGTCGCCGTCACAGGAAGGAAACACCGAGGAGGAGGGAGGGGTCAAAGCCGCGGCGATCGGTCGCAGATAGGAGCGCGAGGGGGCGGCGGGAGGCCAGGTCGACGATGGCGCGGCGGAGGATCCTGCAGGCGGCGGCGCAGCGGACAACGGTTATGGCATCGGTGCACACGACTATCTCGAGTAGGAGATCGACTGGGAGGGGTTCCCTCGCCGGCGCTGACGCCGTCGCGGCCCTGCTACACCCTCGAGCACGTCGTTTGGTCGACATCGTCGGCTTGCTGTAAGCCAGCCTAGCTAGGAGTTTTTGGAGAGTCTAATCTAGGTACAGTAGGTTTTTAATTTTATTTATTTTGACGGAAGAGAATTTGGGTAACTTAATTATATACGATATCGTTTTGGAAAACGACTCTTTTTTTAGCATCAGTACAAACACAAGCGCTCATATGCATGCGCATACACTAACCCCTATGAACGCACACACGCACACCCTACCCCTATGAGCACCTCCGAGAGACTGAGCCGGCATATCATCTTGAAATTTACGAAGTCACCGTAGGCGCCTCGTCGTCGACGGGAACGTCTCCTCCCACTGAAAGCGCATCGCCGGAAATCCTGAAATAAATCCAGGAATAATGCGAGCACCAGGATTTGAACCCTGGTAGGTTGGGGATACCACTGTCCACCTAATCAACTCAACCACAGGTTGATTCACACGACTCTTTTCTTTTAACATCAGTACAGACGCACACATACACTCACCCCTATGAACGCACACATGCACGCCCTACCCCTATGAGCACCCGTGCAGCTATAGGACTTGTAAAAGAAGTTGGACGTGGTGGTTAGGAATTTTTATTACTCTACAACAAATTCCTCCGAACGAAAAAGTATATAGTATAAAATACACTCTTATATTACGGCACGGAGGGAGTATATTACAACAGATTGATAGCGCCACTGGGCTTTGGTGAAAGAAGATGTGTGCCGCGTTGTCAAAGAGTTTCTGTCTGGGGCGGCAACCCCGGAATCTTTTAATGGTACAGTTATCGTCACGATCCCTAAGGTTAGCTCATCGGAGCTTCTCTCACAGTTTAGACCTACAGTCTATGCAATGTGTTATACAAGATCGCTACAAAGGTTTTGGCAAATAGACCGAAGAATATCTTGCCAGTGCTTATCTCTGAAGAACAAAGTGCATTTGTACCGGGTCGCCTTATCTCTAATAATGTCCTTGTGGCCTATGAATGTGTGCATGCAATCCGAACTAGAAAGAGGAAGAAACCCCTTTGTGCTGTTAAATTGGATATGATGAAGGCTTATGATAGGGTTGAATGGAGCTTTCTGGAGCAGATGCTCCACAAGATTGGGTGTGGAGACTAGTGGATTCAAATGATTATGAGGTGTGTTTTGTCTGCGAAATTCTGTGTCAAGCTAAATGGTGGATTCTCAAGGGATTTCTTACCTTCACGTGGCCTAAGGCAGGGGGGGCCCTCTTTCCCCCTATCTGTTTCTTTTTTGTGTGGAGGAGGGTTTCTCTGCAATGCTAGGGAGAGCCCAAAGTGAGCTGTTGATTAAGGGGGTGTCATTTGGGAGCACTGGCCCCCATGTGACACATTTGCTCCTCGCGGATGACAGTATTTTTTTGGAAGGGTCGAGGGAGAACATGAATGCTCTGAAGGAGATCTTAATAAAGTATGAACGGGCATCCGGATAGAAGGTTAATCTTTAGAAATCTTCCATTTACTTTGGTAAGGGTTGTCTGGGTGATGTGAAGGAGCAACTAAAAGGGGGGATAGGTATTTCTTCTGAAGCACTAAGTGAGAGGTACCTTGGACTGCTAAATCAAGTAGGAAGATCAAAGGAGGGTACTTTTAAGTATGTGACTAAGAGCTCGAAAGGTAAGGTCACTGGTTGGAAGGGACAAGGTCTATCAAAGACAGCAAGAGAAGTCTTCGTCAAATCGGGCCTCCAAGCCACCCCTACTTTTACCATGAGTTGTTTCCACCTCACAAAGAAAACGTGTCGGAATCTGACTTCAATCTCTTCAAAATTCTGGTGGAGTGCGATGAATGGTGAAAGGAAGGTGCATTGGATCTCGTTGGAGAAGATGTG
Organism: Aegilops speltoides; assembly: GCA_021437245.1. Taxonomy (NCBI): domain Eukaryota; kingdom Viridiplantae; phylum Streptophyta; class Magnoliopsida; order Poales; family Poaceae; genus Aegilops; species Aegilops speltoides. The sequence continues at coordinate 448,321,878 of CM038145.1, read as the reverse complement.
TGCCTCTAAGCGGGCGGGAGGCATGGGTTTTCGCGACCCTGAATCTTTCAACCAAGCTCTGTTGGCAAAACAAGCATGGCGCATTTTAAAGGTTCCCACCTCTCTAGTTGCTAGGGTACTTAAGGCTCGTTACTTCAAGGATTGTTCAATCTTGTCGGCCACTTGCCCCTCCAATGCTTCATTCACTTTTAAAAGCATCTTGCATGGACGAAATCTTCTGAGTGAGGGGCTAATATGGCGTATTGGAGATGGTTCAAGCATCAATATCCACCATGATAATTATTCGATCCCAAGGCAAGGTTTCTTGAGGCCACTGGGTCAAATATTCCTGCGGAGTGTTACTAGAGTGGCCGATCTGCTGACTGCCGAGGGCTCAGAATGGGATGCGAATAAGGTCGATGCTATGTTCACCCCTTCAGATGCTATGGATATCAAGCAGATCACTGCTAGCGGGATTGGAGTTGCCGACTACTTGGCCTAGAACTGTACCAAGAATGGAGTATTCAATGTGAGGTCATCATATCATTTGGCTATGTCTCTTAAGCGAGTGAGGTCTGCACAACCAGCCTCTTCGAACTCGGTTCAGCAACACAAGGGATACTTAAGCCTGTGGAGCACGAATGCGCCTGGGAAAGCAAAAATCCATATGTGGAGAATGATGCAGAATGGCCTCGCTGTGGGCTCTGAGCTCCATCGACGTCGGATCAACCCAGGAGTCTTTTGTGTTGCTTCTGGAAGGGAAGAAACTATTCATCATAGATTTTGGGCCTATCAACACTCAGCTCAGTTCTGGCACCATTTGTCTTCACAAAAGGGCATCACGGTGGTGATCCCATTGTTTCCTATGGGCTCCCAGAAGACACTCTCCAGCTGGTTACTAGGATGGTTTGCTGGTGCGACCGAGGAGGAAAAAGAAGTGGTGGTGATAGCAACGTACGGGCTATGACTGGCTCGTAATGATGCCAAAGATGGAAGAAGGATCGCCCACCCACATGAAATTACAAAGACAGTTTATTCACATCTGATGGAGTAGCGGAGAACCCATGAGGTGGATGGCAAAATTCCTAAACCAACCATTGTTCAGAAATGTGATCCCTTTGGTCAGGATTGGGTGAAGGTGAATTCCGATGGTGCGGTCTCTAGGCATGGTGGGAAGGGAGGAGGGGTGCGGTTCTCAGAGATCACAGTGGAGCTTTCATGGCGGGAGTTTGCCACTTCCTTCCAAACATCACAGACCCAGAAGCCACGGAGATCCTTTCCTGCAGACGAGGTTTACAGCTTGCGATTGATCTTGGTGTTCAGAGAGTCCATCTTGAGCTTGATAATAGAGCGGTTGTGCAAATGCTCAAGGATCCCGAACAGAACTTGGCTGCAGTGGGGCTGTGCATTCAAGAGGTCAAGGAGTTGTTGGGTTCGTGTACTGAGTTCCGGGTGGAATGGGTTCGTCGTTCTGCCAACGTTGCTGCACATAAGTTCGCAAAAGTAGGAGTAGGTGATGAATTATGTAAGGTGTTGATGGGGTCCCCCAGACTTTGTTCTTTCTGTAATCGCTTATGACACTCCCAGCTATGCTGGTTAAATAAATGCGGCAACGTTGATCCTCAAAAAAAGATAGCGAATTGTTTTTGGCGCACGCCAGGCGCCGGCCGACCGGCCTAATTTTAGCCTCTCGCCTAGAGGCAGTCTGATTGTTTTGTTTCGCACCGTACAATCTTTCCCCTGAATCGTCATCTCTCTCTACGATGTCTCCTCTGAATCTGAATCGTCACCTCCCTTTGCTTTTTCAATGCATTGAACCCCACAACCATGTCTGTGCGCTCCGGTGAGGGCAGCAACATGTCTGCTCGCACAAACCTAGATTCACGTCGTTGCTCCTTGCAAACACTTCATTCTCCCTTTGTCTCATGCGCAAATCGCACGCTCGCCCTGCCATGGATCCCCAAACAAACAACTCTTTGAAGCTTTCTTCATCTACGATTAAAGCTTTTTCTATGAACGGTTGCAGCTTTGTCGGTTTGTGCCTGCATTGTAAAGGACCGACAGCGGAGAAACATGCGCGCCCTCGTCCGAGAGCAGAATCGGGCGGTCCGTGCAATGGACGGATTACCACCCAAGGAGGAGAAGTTAGATAACGACGGGTTGGACAACTCCGATGACGAGCATATCTGGCTCAATCTCTGCTGCATCTTCAACCAGTACTTCCGCGACAAGGACGACAAGGGTGCCGGAAAGGGAAAGGGTAGCCGTGGATGATCTTCTCCACCATTGTCAAACATGCTAAATTTTAGTAATCCATTGGCATGTTAGTGATGCAAATAGCCATGATGTATGTAATGCATCGTTACGTAGTTTCATGAATTTGAGGTGTAATACTGGAGATGCTCGGGTGTGAGAAGAATAATTTTAGGCTTGACCTATTTGAGGGGTCGGATTTGCAAGTCCGGCTGCAGATGCTCTAAGGTTGATTGTTCTTTCTCAACATTTGCAGCTTCTTCAGTTTGGTCAGTGCCGGTTGAAGGCTTGAAGCCAAACTTTGCGATTATAGCGATCACCTTTCCCAAGAAACTTCACGACATAGATTGGAGCCCAAGGTGGCGGTGGAAGGCCGGGTCGAGGATGGCGCGGCGGAGGATCTTCGACGTGGTGGCGGAGCGGACGGCGGTCGTCACGCCCGAGCACGCGACGATCTCGAGCGAACGACGGTCGTCACGCCGCCGCTGCATTTGCCAACGCCTTGTTTGGTGGTCGACAACGTCGATCGGCTTGTTGTTCAACGCGTGTTTCTTCTACTAGTCCAGGCAGGTTATTCGTTGGATCATTTCCTTCTTTTTCTTCTTCAGTTTTTCTAATTCACATCTAGATGTTTCTTAAGGAAATGTCACATCTAAGCCCCCATAAATAGATAATGCAGCAATAAGAAATTAAAAAAAGGACAAAAAAATAGACCACAAACTGAGTGGACATCAGTTTAAATATGACATAACGGGACTAGAGGGTCCACCACGTAGCGAAACTCTAAGGCGACGGGAGGGCGATTGCTTGGCAATCAACCTCTCGTGCTAGGGCTAGGGTTTTCTCTCGTGGGGGTGGTTGGTTTTCTGTGGCGACGGGGAAGCGACTGCGCGGCCCTGGTCTGCCGATCGAGTGTTCGTCTCCTCTGCTAAGGGGCGGTGCCAATGGCGGAGAGGCGGATGGAGAAGGAGGCGGTGTCCATGGACAAGATTGCATCTGAGGAGGGGAAGAGGACGAAGATGGCAACCGCCTCGACGTCTAAGGCTTCCCCGGCGACTGCTACGCCGGGGGAAGGGATCAAGATGGTGACGGCGCCGATGGCTATGGCCGGTGAAGCGACGTCCACGCCGACGAAGAAAGATGGGGGCCTCTCTGGAGGGGGTTCCTCCAAATCCCCGGCTGGGGATACAGGATCGCCGGACCCCACGGCGGACCTCTCGGCAAGGCTAGGGGGCATGAGGCTGCTGGAGAAGGAGGCGGAGGGCTTTGTGTTTGTGGATCCAGAGATGGCAACACGAAAGATTGTTCGATGGTCTGTGGCGGGTAAGGTTTGTTTCCCTCGCCCTATGAATTTCTAAGCTCTGGAACGTGAGTGAAGGCGACTGGAAGCATGTGATGAATAGTGGCCCGTGGCAATTTGATTTTAATGTGGTAATTCTGAAAGATTATGAGGGACACATCAGGCCTTCAGAGATGGTCTTTGACAGTGTGGACGTTTGGGTCCGGGTTCCTGATCTTCCCCCTGACAAGTGCACGAAGAACTTTGGCACTGCTCTGGGCAATTGTCTCGGAGCGGTGGTGAGGGTTGATGCGGACAAGGATGGTTTCGCTCGTGGCACATGTTTGTGGATCAGAACCAGAATTTCAGTTTGTGAGCCTCTTGTTAGGGGATTCCGGCTTAAACCTCACTGGAGGACGGCGAGGGGACATGGTTTGATTTCCATTAGGAAAAAGTACCCCACTTTTGCTTTGAGTGCGGACGCCTGGTTCATGCGGGTGGAATTTGCGTGCCCCCCGGGGGCCCTCATCTCAATGGGGGAGCTGGCTTCATGCTTCGCCAGGAAGGAGCGGGTTTGCAAAGGAAAACTCTGATGGAGGTACTGGTAGCAGCCAGAGCAACCAAGGGGGCAACAGAATGGGAGTCTTTGCAGCTGGCCGCCTGGGTTCGGATGGCACCACGGATACACTTACAAAGCGCAACTTACAGGCTGAACTCTCACGCATCGGAGACTCTCACACCTTGTGTGGGCTCTCGGGGTGGCAATACTGAGGTTAATAGCCCTGGGAAGGATTTGCATCATGGGCTGGAGCAGCGAAGGGAGCAGGAGCTTCGTAGTAAACTTGTCCAACAAAGATCTCATGATGATAAACACAGGCAGCGGGACTGGGATCGTAAGGGTTAGGAAGATGTGCATGGGCCATGCAACTGGCGTGTTGAGCAAGGCATGGGCTACGATGGGAGGGCTGGTTTTAGAGGAGAGAGAAGGCCCAGGAAACAAGGCACGTACGTCAGGAAAGTGCGGCCTGATCATGAGGTGCTAATGAGGAGCAGGGCTGGTCAGAGGCAAGATGGGGGAAATAAGAAGAGAGGGACCAGGCAGGTCTGGGTGGCTAAGGAAGGGGTGTATAGGCAGGCCCCTAATGATGCATTCATTCATGAGACTAGGCGTAAAACGGCTAGTGTGTTTGAGCGCATCTCAGAGCAAAATGTGAGATCGGCAGACCCCGAGGCGCGGGGCCGCCGGACGCCATGAATTTCTTGGCTTGGAACTGTAGGGGGTTGGGATTGACCTCTACAGTGGGCGAACTTAGGGATCTCATTCGATCCCACAATCCCTCGGTGGTTTTTCTTTGTGAAACTCTGAAATCTGGCAGGGCAATGGACATACTCAAGTGGAGTATGGGCTTCAAACAAGGGGTGGCAGTGGACTGTGTGGGCAGGAGCGACGGACTTGCATTGTGGTGGCGGGATGATATTCAGGTGTCAGTGAGGCCGTGGTGCCAATACTACATTGATGCTGAGATGACTTGGGAGGGGAAGAACTATAGAGTCACTGGATTCTATGGTGAACCAAAAAACAGAACTCCGCAATCGATCCTGGGAGGCCATAAGATATTTGCATGCGCAAGATAATTTACCATGGATATGCCTTGGTGATTTCAATGAGGCCATGTTTTTGTCGGACCAGCGGGGCGGGAACCAACGTCCTTTTGACCAAATGGAGGCGTTCCGTGACTGTCTTGCTGATTGTGGGCTCGCAGATCTTGGCTTCTCGGGCTACCCATATACTTGGGACAACAAACGTGATGGTGTGGATAATGTTCAGGTGAGGTTGGACCGTGCGACGTGCGATGATTCTTTCGTCAATCTTTTCCCTCACTCGGAGGTTGAGCATGTCATGACCGAAGAGTCCGACCACCAGGCCATTGTTGTGCATGTAGGGGAACGTAGTAATTTCGAAAATTTTCCTACGCACGCGCAAGATCATGGTGATGCATAGCAACAAGAGGGGAGAGTATTGTCCATGTACCCTCGTAGACCGAAAGCGGAAGCGTTATGACAACGCGGTTGATGTAGTCGTACGTCTTCACGATCCGACCGATCCAAGCACCGAATGTACGGCACCTCCGAGTTCAGCACATGTTCAGCTCGATGACGATCCCCGGTCTGATCCAGCAGGGTGTGGGGGATGAGTTCCGTCAGCACGACGGCGTGGTCACGATGATGATGTTCTACCGATGCAGGGCTTCACCTAAGCACCGCAATGATATGACCGAGGTGGAATATGGTGGAGGGGGGCACCGCACACGGCTAAGGAACGATCACGAAGATCAACTTGTGTGTCTAGAGGTGCCCCCCCTCCGTATATAAAGGGGGAGGAGGAGGGCTGGCCAAGGGGTGGCGCGCCTAGAGGGGGAAACCTACTCCAAGTAGGTTTGCCCTCCCTTTCCTAGTCCAAGAAGGAGGGGAAGGAAGGAGGGGAGAGGGAAGGCAAGGGGGCGCCGCCTTCCTTGTCCTATTCGACTCAAGGGAGGCGCGCCTCTTGCCTGGCCGGCCCCTCTCTCCCTCCACTAGGGCCCAACAAGGCCCATTAGTTCTGGGGGGTTCCAGAACCTCCGGCACTCGGTTTTCTCCGAAAACACCGGAACACTTCCGTGTCCGAATATAGTCGCCCAATATATCAATATTTATGTCTCGACCATTCGAGACTCTCGTCATGTCCGTGATCACATCCTCGACTCAACAACCTTCAAAGACATCAAAACTTATAAACTCATAATAAAACTGTCATCGTAACGTTAAGCGTGCGGACCCTACGGGTTCGAGAACTATGTAGACATGACCTAGAACTATTTTCAGTCAATAACCAATAGCGGAACCTGGATGCTCATATTGGCTCCTACATATTCTATGAAGATCTTTATCGGTCAAACCGCATAACAACATACGTTGTTCCCTTTGTCATCGGTATGTTACTTGCCCGAGATTCGATCGTCGGTATCCAATACCTAGTTCAATCTCGTTACCGGCAAGTCTCTTTACTCGTTACATAATGCATCATCCCATAACTAACTCATTAGCTACATTGCTTGCAAGGCTTCTAGTGATGTGCATTACCGAGAGGGCCCAGAGATACCTCTCCGACAATCGGAGTGACAAATCGTAATCTCGAAATACGCCAACTCAACATGTACCTTCGGAGACACCTGTAGAGCTCCTTTATAATCACCCAGTTACGTTATAACGTTTGGTAGCACACAAAGTGTTCCTCCGGTAAACAGGAGTTGCATAATCTCATAGTTATAGGAACTTTGTATAAGTCATGAAGAAAGCAATAGCAACATACTAAACGATCAAGTGCTAAGCTAACGGAATGGGTCAAGTCATGTGATCCCGTAAATCAAATGACAACACATGTCTATGGCCAGGAAACATAATCATCTTTTATTAATGAGCTAGTCAAGTAGAGGCATACTAGTGACATTATGTTTGTCTATGTATTCACACATGTATCATGTTTCCGGTTAATACAATTCTAGCATGAATAATACACATTTATCATGATATGAGGAAATAAATAATAACTTTATTATTGCCTCAAGGGCATATTTCCTTCAGTGCATGCGTTGGAGACTGCTCCATGCCGGCATAACTGTGGGGAGAGGCCCTTTATGTTTGAAGAGGCCTGGACCCGCCATGAGCAGTTTGATGGCATGATCGAGGCTGCATGGGCTGCTGCTAGCTCGGGGGACAATAGTCTTGCTGGGATCTGGCAGAAGCTGGGTGCGTTTTCGGGCAGCATGCAGAAGTGGGCGCGGGAGGTTTTTGGGTCAATCCGGCGAAAGATTGGCAAGTTGAAGTCCCAGCTAACTGACACAAAGGCTCGGGGAGGCACTACAGGGCACTCACTTGAGGTCCATGATATAGAGTTGCAGCTGAGAGAGTTGTATGAGCAGGAGGAAGTGATGTACAGGCAACGATCTCGAGTTGACTGACTCAAGGCGGGTGACTCCAACACAAAGTATTTTCAGAACCACACAAGCCATAGGAGGAGGAAAAACACAATCAAAGCTCTTGCTCGGGAGGACGGCTCAAAGTGCACTGTTAACGATGAGATGAGGGAGATGGCAGCCTCCTTTTATGAGAGGCTTTTCACTTCTGAAGGTTCGGGCGGGTCAAACGCTTTGCTTGATAATATAGCGCAGGTGGTTTCGCCAGCAATGAACGAGAAGCTAACGACCCAGGTCACCGATGAGGAGATCCGGCAAGCGCTGTTCCAGATGGGGCCTACCAAAGCCCCTGGACCGGATGGACTGCCGGCCTTATTCTACCAACGCCACTGGGATTTGGTAGGGGAGGACGTCTGCAGGGTGGTAAAAGAGTTCCTAGATGGGTCGGCTACTCCGGATTCTTTCAATGCGACTGTTATTGTCATGATCCCAAAGGTGAGCTCACCGGAGTTGCTCTCTCAATTCCGGCCAATCAGTCTTTGTAATGTGCTGTATAAGATTGTGACCAAGGTATTGGCTAACAAACTCAAGCACATTCTGCTGGTTCTTATTTCGGAGGAACAAAGCGCCTTTGTACCGGGTCGTCTTATAACGGATAATGTGCTTGTGGCGTATGAGTGCGTGCATGCCATCAGAACTAGGAAGCGGAAGAAACCGTTATGTGCAGTGAAGTTAGATATGATGAAGGCCTATGATCGGGTCGAATGGGCTTTCTTGGAACAAATATTGAGGAGGTTTGGTTTCGCCCCCAGTGGATTGAGATGGTTATGCGGTGTGTATCGTCTGCTCGTTTTTGTGTGAAGCTCAATGGTGGTTTCTCGAGAGCCTTTCTTCCTTCCAGGGGGTTGCGATAGGGTGATCCTTTGAGTCCCTATCTTTTTCTGTTCTATGTTGAGGGCTTCTCAGTGCTTCTGAAGAGGGCTCAAGAGGACCGCATCATCAAGGGCGTGAAGTTTGGGAGCACTGGCCCCAATGTCACACATCTACTCTTTGCCGACGATAGCATGGTTTTTTTGGAGGGCTCGCGGGATAACATGTTTGCTCTCAAGGAGATCCTTGTGAAATATGAGCGTGTCTCTGGACAAAAAGTTAACTTGTCAAAATCCTCTATCTACTTTGGGAAGGGGTGTCCGAATGGGCTGAAGGAGCAATTAAAAGTTGACATTGGTATCCAGTCGGAGGCCCTCGGCGAGAGCTATCTGGGCCTACCGACCCAGGTTGCGAGATCTAAAGATGGTGTTTTCAGTTATGTGACAGAGAGCTCCAAGGGTAAAGTCGCTGTTTGGAAGGGTCAAGGCCTGTCGAAGAAGGCAAGGGAAGTGCTGGTTAAATCAGGGCTTCAGTCCACACCTACGTTCACCATGAGTTGTTTTCACCTCACAAAGAAAATATGCCGGAACCTGACTTCTATCTCCTCGAAATTCTGGTGGGGTGCAATGAATGGTGAGAAAAAGGTGCATTGGATTACCTAGGATAAGATGTGTGCTTCTAAACGTGAGGGTGGTTTGGGTTTCCGCCAACCTAAAGCTTTCAACCAAGCTCTCTTGGCGAAACAAGCTTGGCGGCTCCTGACGGTTCCCAACTCACTAGTGGCAAGAGTGTTGAAGGCCAGGTACTACAAGGACTGCTCCATTCTGTCCGCTACATGCCCTTCAAACGCTTCCTTCACGTTTAGAAGTGTGGTGCATGGCAGGGACCTACTTAGGGAAGGGCTGGTGTGGCGCATTGGAGATGGCAATTCTATTAATATCCACCATGATAGTTGGATCCCGAGGGCTGGGTGCTTGAGGCCACTGGGCCAAGCTTACCTCGCAGGCATAACGAAAGTGGCAAACCTGCTCACGGATCAGCCTCTTAAATGGGATGAGGCCAAAGTGACTGCTATGTTCTCGCCCTCTGATGCACGGGACATTCTTCAGATTCCTGTTGGAGGGGTGGGTGTGGCGGACTACCAAGCTTGGAATTATACTAAGAATGGCATTTTCAATGTCAAGTCTGCTTATCACTTGGCCCGGTCACTGAAGCTTGCGAGGACGGGACAGACAGGGTCGTCATGTTCGGTGCACAAACACAAGGGTTACTTGGGTCTATGGAGCACAAATGCCCCGGGGAAGGCGAAAATCCATATGTGGCGGCTCATCCGTAATGGGCTTGCTGTGGGCTCTGAACTGCAACGACGTCAGATCAAGCCGGGTGTCTTCTGTGCGGCGTGCGGGTGTGAGGAGACGATCCTCCACCGATTCTGGGCCTGTCACCATTCCATTGCTTTCTGGCAGAAGCTCCACTCAGAGAAGGGTGTTCTGGTGGCGACACCACCGCCCCTTGTGGACTCACATCGTGCTCTTTCCACCTGGCTACTGGGCTGGTTCGCCGATGCGGCGGAGGAGGAGAAGCAAATGATGATCCATGCCATTTATGGGCTCTGGCTTGCCCGGAATGATGCCCGTGATGGGAAGAAGATGGCCCCTCTGCATGAAATCATGGTGTCAGTTTTCTCACACTGGAGCGAGTGGCGTCAGGTTCATGAGGGGGTGGCGAAGATCCCGAAGCCCAGGAACATGCAACGATGCCCCCTCCCCCGGCTCAGGGGTGGGTCAAAATCAACTCCGATGGCGCTGTCGCGCGGAATGGCGATCGAGGTGGCGGTGGTGTGGTTATCAGGGACGAGGAAGGTGCTTTCATCGCTGGAGCTTGTCATCTTTTCAACAGCCCGATCGGACCTGAAGCTGCGGAAATCCTTGCTTGCCGGAGAGGCATTTTGGTTGCTGTGGAGAGAGGTTTTCAAAAAGTCCATCTCGAGTTGGACTGCCTGCCCGTGGTGCCAATGCTCAATGATCACCAGAAGAATATGCCAGTTGTGGGCCCGTGGATCGAGGAGATCAAGGAGTTACTTCACTCTCGTTCGGAGCACTGTGTGTCGTGGGTTAGTCGTTCTGCCAATGTTGCTGCTCACAAGTTTACAGAAATAGGTGTAGGTGATGCGTTGTGTAAGGTGTGGATGGGGGCTCCCCGAGACTTTGTCCTTTCTGTAATCTCTGATAACATTCCCAGCTTCGCTGGCTAAATAAGATGCAGCAATGTTGACCCTACTAGATGTGTCCTAGACAGACCTTTTCTTCATCGCGTTTGCACCGTCGTGAGATCCTCGGACTCACTTCTCGTGCCATCTGCCACGACGCACGCGCGGGCACGACTCGTAGAGCAAATGGAACCCCTATTATAATTAAAAGGAGGGGTAACTAACACGACAACTGATGGCGATTCTCGTGGAAGCTGATCGATAGAATCGGGGAGGTTATAAATCAAACAGATTTTGTACAACGGATATCAGCACCATATGCCACGGCTAATCCGATTTTAAAACCGCCGTCGTGTTCCTCCCCGGCCCGGACGGCAACTCCGAAACCCAGCCATGGCGATGCACCGTTGCGCTACGCATAGATGGAGAGAGAGATGCTCCTATATAATATGAAAAATTGACACGACCTGCGCATTGACTCCTCTCGGTCGCGTCAACCAAGTCGCGCACCGAGAAGAACCCGGTCGATTTCTACCCCTAGCCAGCGGATGCCTTCGCCGCGACGAAAGTGAAATTTCCACGAAGCCGCACGCGTTGGTTTCGATCTGCTCCGCTCGTAACATCCGCCGCGGAGCAGCAGACACGGCAGCGCGCGTGGGCACGATCCGTCTGCTGGTCAGGCAGCCATGTACTCCGGCGACGCGTCGACCAGCGAGGATCCGCGGGCGTGCCGGGGGCCGTCGAGGCGCCGGCTGCGGAGCCGCGTGACCGCCGTGCGGGCGCCGCCGCTCGCCGACGTGCTGCGGGAGCGCGCGCTGGTGCACCTCCCGCCCGCGGCCGCCGCGCGGCTCCGCCTCGTGCACCCGTCCTGGGAGCGCCGGCTCGCGTCCCCGCTCTTCGCCGTGGCGCACGCGGCCGCCCCGCGCCGGATGTCCGGGCTCTTTGTCCCCAAGGCCGGGTTCCTCCCGTTCGACGGGCCAGACGACGCCGTGCCGTCCCCGACGCTCGCCTTCGCCCCGGCCTCGGAGGAGGTCACCGTGGTCTCGTCGTCGCACGGCGTCGCGTGCTGCTACTCGCCCGCCGACGACGCCTTCTTCGTGTGCAACCCGGCCACCGCGTCCTGGGCGCCCGTCCCGTCCCCGCCGTGCCGGACCTGGCCGCGCCCCGCGATCGTCGTCCTCTTCGACGCCACGCCGTACAACTTCCGCGGCGACTACGCGCTCGTCTGCGCCGCCGAGTGCGCGCCGGGCTCCGGCGCCTACTGCTTCCTGGTGTTCACGTCCGGGACGGGCGCGTGGCGGGCCACCGACGCGGTCGTGCCCGCCGAAGGGCTCGTCGCCGCGTCGGGCGTGGCGGGCGGTGGGACGGCGTGGTGGCGGACGAGCGTCGGCACGGCCGTGGGGTACAGCCCGTTGACGGGGCGCGTCGAGATGGTATTCTGCCCCGGCGACAGCGGCATGTGGGAGATCGGCTCGGCCGGGGGCAAGCTCCACTGCGCCGTGCGTGATCACGACGACAGCGTCGCCGTGTTCCGGCTTGACGAGGACGGGAGCTGGGAGGAGGCCGCCGCGAGGGTGCCCGTCGCGGAGCTGCTCCCACGCCGGCTGACAAAGCCCGCGGGGCACGAGAACGGCGAGGCGAGCGGGCAGGAGCTGGTCGCTCAGTCTTCCTTCATCGTGGAGGAGGAGGTGGTGCGGCTGGACGACGGCGTGCGGCTCCTGGGGTTCCAGGGCGCGGAGCTGGAGGTGGTGGCGCTGGCCGGCAGGCGGCTGGTGGCGTTCGACGTGCGGACGCGGCGGCGGCGCGAGGTCAGGGTGCCGGTGGCTCAAGAGGAAGAAGAGGAAGAGGAAAAGGAGGAGGAACGGTGGGACGGCGCGGAGTACGCCGCGCACACCAACACGCTGGCGCTCGTCGCGCCCGCCGTGCTCGCGTGCGAGCCGATGCTCGTGGAGGACAGACCGGACGCTGGAGAGGCCGCATTTTCTTGACCGGATTTTGGTTGGTTGCTCGCAAGCTTTGCTGTGGGCACTAGGAAGTATCGATCGGGAAAATAAGTCGTGCGAGTGCTATTAGTTCTTCTAAGAACTTCGACACTTTTAGTTACTGTGTGCTACTACCTGTATTCCCAAATGTGTGTTGAACTGCCAAGACCTATTACATTTGGAAACAGAGGGTGTACTACGCGCGCGCGTAGGAACGGCCGATTTCTCTTTTTTCTCGAGAGTACGTCTAGGTATATCATATTTTTATAAAAGGCAGAAATCAAGTACAAAAAACTACATCTTGCTGCGAACAACAAGTGTAGCACAACTCCACCGCGACAGTTACAAACACAACGCAAAAGGGCCTGCCCTAAACCAATCATCTAGCCACGTCACAACAAACACCGGTCACCTCGAAGAGCAACAACTCCAACCGGATTTTCCTTGTCAACGCACTACCACCTCTGAATGCCTAAGAGGAGACGGCGGGTGGATAGCGGAACTCGGCCGGTCCCGAGAAAGCCATCGTCTTGGATTCACCCGCGGTTGCGTACATAGCGCCCACGAAGATCGACTCGGACCAGCGGCAAGCACCGGAGAACCACCAAACAGAATCAAAGCCAAGTCTCCACCTACTATGCTCTCAACAGAGTAACGACACCACACCGCCGCCATCGCCGGTCCAGCAATGGACCACACCGATCAAGAAGACGCCTCAGCGACACACCTCAGCGACGCCTCCAAGGAAGGAAACGACACCCACAGGCGATGTCGCCGCCACCTCTAACCGAAGACGCGAGCAGGATTTTCATCCAACAGTCGCACACCTCCCACCCCTATCCACGGATTGGGCTAATCTGACAGGGTCACACCGCCGTTGCAGCAGCACCTCGCCATCATGGCCAAAACCGTCGCGGAACACCGACCAATCACACAGCCGAGAGCACACCGGCCAACCTCCAGCTCCTGCACGGTCGAAAGACAAACCTCGCCAGGTTCAAGCCGGAACGGCCGATTTCCGACATGTTGTTTTTGTTCCTGGTTTGGAAAGTGTGTAGGATTACTCATTAAGGGATTAAATAAGGGTGGGCCCCTCCCTGAAAATCAGGGGGCAATGATTAGTTGTGGGTTCAGTAGATTTGCAATACGTGGGGTTTAAACAACGATGGGACCCACACTGAATCAAGGGGCCGAGAGATTATTAGACTACCCACAGTGGGAGTAACATAGGTAGTAACATCACACATATCTAGATAAAATAGATGATGTGGCAAGCAATAAATGAAGAAAAAGAGGCATGTGGTAACATAGCTAGTTACTACTAGTATGAGTAACATCACACATATCAAGGCAAGATGAGTCTAAACACATCACCAGGTGGAGTAAGGAAGTCGTTGGAGAACTCGAAGGTAGAATTAGGAAGACGAGGAATGACCTGGAAAATGCATGAAGGAAACAGTCTCTGATGCTAAGATAAGAGAAGAAGCCAGGCTTAGAGGGTTGTTGCATGAGCTGAAGGAGAAGAAATATACGAAACTGAAGCAACATGCTCACACTTGGTGGCTGAAGGGTGGGAACAGAAATATTAAGTACTTACAGTCAGTGGCGATGGCGAGGAAGAGAACAAACAGACTAAAGGAGATTAGGAAGGAGGATGGTACGGTGGTGGAGGAAGGAGAGGCTTTAACTAATTATTATGTGCGCTCATTTTTTCAGGGTGTTTACATCATCGAACCCCCATCACATAGACGAACTAATAGATAAAGTCCAACCAAGAGTATTTTAGGTGATGCATGCGAGCCTTGATGCCGAGTTCACCAGGGAGGAAGTGAAGGCGGCTCTAGATAACATCGGATATTTGAAGGCGCCGGGACCGGATGGCATGCCGGCTATCGTTTTCAAAAGGCATTGACAGCTCATGGGAGACCAGATAGTGAAAGAAGTTCTGGCCGTGTTAAATGGAGGGGCGATACCAGAAGGTTGGAACGATACCATGGTGGTGCTGATTCCTAAAGCTAAGAACCCGCAAAGGATCAAGGACCTCTGGCCAATAAGCCTCTATAATGTGGTATATAAGCTGGTTTCTAAGGTACTAGCAAACAGGCTCAAAATGGTGCTTCCAGACATAATCTCTGACAACCAGAGTGCGTTTGTACCTGGCTGGCTAATCACGGACAATGTCCTCATAGCGTACGAGATCTCACACTACTTGATGAACAAGAGGAGTGGCAAAACAGGGTATGCGACAATCAAAGCAGATATGAGCAAGGCATATGAGAGTCGAATGGTGCTTCCTGGAGGCCATGCTATGCAAACTGGGCTTTAGAAGAGGCTGGGTTGACCTGCTGATGAAGTGTGTGAGAATGGTGAAATACCAGATCAAGGTGAATGGGGAGCTCACTAGCCAATTCTGTCCATCTCGAGGCTTAAGGCAGGGAGATCCGTTGTCTCCCTACCTCTTCGTTATCTGCGGAGGGGCTGTCAGCTATATTTGCGGAAGCGGAGAGGGAAGGCAATATACACGGTGTCAAGATCTGCACAAGAGCTCCCTCTATATCACACCTGTTTTTTGCCGATGACTCGATGTTGTTGATCAAGGCCGAGCAACAGGAAGCATCAACACTGCATTACGCCCTACAGTTGTATGAGGACTGCTCCAGTCAGTGTATAAATGTGGAGAAGTCGGCAGTTATGTTCAGCCCCAATACCAATGATGTGGACAGGAATATGGTCACAAACACTCTAGGCATACAGAGCAAGAACTGGAACGAGAAGTACCTTGGACTTCCAGTGCATGTGGGGCGATCCAAGAGGAAGGCTTTTAACTATATCAAACGCAACATGTGTGGGTGGGTGCATGGCTGGTAGGAGAGACTTCTAGCGAAGGAAAGCAAGGAGGTACTCGTCAAAGCAGTAGCGCAAGCTATCCCTACCTATCCGATGTCATGCTTCGACCTAACCAAAACTTTCTGTTCGGAATTGAACACTCTCCTTGGCAAGTTTTGGTGGGCGCAGCAAGACAAACAAAACTCCATGCACTGGATAAGCTGGGATAAGTTAACACAGCCTAAGGCAAAAGGAGGATTGGGATTTTGGGACATGTACAGTTTCAATATGGCAATGCTGTTGAGGCAAGGCTGGAGATTCATCCAAAACCCCAATAGTCTTTGTGCCAGAATTCTGAAAGCAAGATATTTTCCTGAGTGCAGAGTGTTAGAGGCAGTAGCACATGATGGAATTTCTTATGCGTGGCGCAACATTCTTCAAGGGCTGGACCTTGTCAAGCATGGTTACATTTGGCGTATAGGAGATGGTGCTAATGTCAATATCTAGTCGGACCCATGGATCCCGAGACCATGGTCAAGAAGGGTCATCACCCCAAGAGGGGCTAACCTTCTCACATATGTTAATGAACTTATCGATCCGGGCTCTGGAGGTTGGGACGAGACACTGGTCCGGGAGACGTTTTGTGCTGAAGACACCAAATTAATCCTCCAAATCCCACTCCAGGAGGGTATCCCTGATTTCATAGCTTGGCACTTTGATGCTAGAGGCCAACACTCCGTGAAGAGCGCATATAAACTCCATGTTGAGATATGCAAGCAGGCACGTAGCGGAGCGCCAGGGTCGAGCTCCATGGGAGCTGGACAGCTAGAACATCATAATGACCCAACATGGAAACTTATATGGAGAATGGCGTGCCCGGTAAAACTGCAAATGTTTGTCCGGAGGCTCAGACATGAATCCCTGGCCCTCTGTACCAACCTTAAGCGTAGGGGAATGGTACTAGAACAGTCCACCTGCTTCTTTTGTGGGAGATCGGAGGAAGATGGAGCACACCTCTTCATAAAATGCAAGATAGTTAAAGAAGGATGGAGGGAGCTGGGGCTTGAACACATACAAGTCCAATTGGAGAAGATTAGAGGTGTCCATGCAATGCTAGAAAAGCTATGGGAGCTGGAGGAAAGCAAGAGGATTCTTATTATAACCTTCTGGTGGCACTGGTGGAATAATAGGAACAAGGTTAGAGAAGGAGAGCTACGAACAAATATGCTAGAAATTGTCAGGAGAGCTAAATGCGATGCTCTCGAGTATGGACATACATGTGCATTAGCCAAGAGGCCAAACCTGGCCAAATGGCAGCCACCGACCGACAGGAGATTAAGATCAATTTGGACGGTGCATTCAGACCGGGGAGTTCGTCTGGAGGTGGGGGTGTTGTTGCACGGGATGCTACTGGGCAGATTATCACTGCACGGGAGGGCCACCAGGATCACATACAGACTGCATTTGGGGCGGAGGTCAGTGCAATGGCGTCAGCTGTAGCGACCACGGCTGAGATTGGAGCCGTCCGAGTGACATTTGAAACAGACTCACAGCTGTTGGCAGATGCTCTGAATATCTGGACGGCAGACTCCTCACCATATGCAGCTATAATTGAGGATACACAATTCCAACTCAAGATGTGGTTCTCCAAATTCAGCATAAGTGCTTGTCGAAGAAGTGCGAACTCAGTAGCACATGAGTTAGCTCAGTTAGGTTATACGCTTTTGCCTAATGAATGTATGGAGTGGAACTCGAATGTACCGACCAATGTGGCTGTTTGTGTGACGGCTGATATGCCTGAGCACCGTTAATCTATAAAGCTTTCATTTGCCTTCAAAAAAAAGTGTTGCATGTTACCACACATATATTACTCCCCACTATAGAGGTAGTAACATAGAGTAGTAACATGCCCATGTTACTACTCTATGTTACTACCATTGTGGCTAGTCTTAGGCGTGGGTCCCGTATGTCATGTCGTGCACGTTACCCTTGGCCTCGTGTTGTGGCTGACGCCCATGCAAAAAGTGGCAGGTCTTGCTTTTTTAATTACGGTTGCCAAAAAGGAACAACGCGGCCTCCACGGTCGGAAAGCGAGCGTTCCGACGCGCGCGTACGAAGGAGTCAATTCGTGTAATTACTCCTTTTTTAATTAGTTGATGCTTAGCATACATCCATTTGATTGTCAACTAATTTCGGATGAAGGAATATATGTTAGTACGAATTTACTTCGTTTTGTCATATATTACCATCATGGGCTCACGACAAGGTTGGAAAGAGCTATATGCATGAGAGCTCTTCTCGGTGTTGCACCGCCACCCAAACTCCTTCTCCCTCTCCCGCACTTCCTCCCTCCACCCCCCCGCTGCCGCTGGTTCCTGTTGTTGCGGTGGCGGCAACCTCGGGGATGCTCCTCGTGTTGGAGTTGGCGGCCGTCTGGGTCGACTAGGGTGATGATTGCGGTTCAGCGGCACGGGCATGCTAGTGGAGCATTCCCGAGGATGCGGTGGCGGGGTTGACGCAGCGCATTAGTGGTTCCTCGGCGTTGCTGCCTGAAGGGGGGCAAGTCGGGGTCCAGGCGCAGATCTGGTGTAATCGGTGGCGTCTGCAGCTGCGGCAGGCCACTGCGGGGTGGCAGGCTGGTTCGGATGTGGCGATTCTGGCTGGGATTTGTAGTTTCATGGCGAGGGCGATGAGCCATGCAGAAGGACGATGAGTGTTGGCCGTGATGCACGGATCTGTTCTGCAACCGGCAGTGGCGTTGGTTGCTCTTAACCCCGTGTGAGGTTGTGCGGTGGCGTGTGGGAGGTTGGGATGTTGGCCCCGGTGTGGGGTCATTGGTGGGCCTTGTCGTGGCTGCTGTTGTCGTATCACGGGTTCCGGCAAAACCCTCAAGGTCCGAACACTAGGGTACGCACGAATATTTCCTCCCCCACCGATCCACGCCCTAGCTCCCTAAGATCTCACGGATGAACTCGAAGAACTCACAGCACAAAAGACACGAGATTTATACTGGTTCGGGCCACCATTGTGGTGTAATACCCTACTCCAGTGTGGTGGTGGATGGATTGCCTCTTGGGCTGATGATGAACAGTACAAGGGTAGAACAACTTCCTGAGGTTGAGGTGCTCTAGTGCTCTGCGAACTTGTGTGGTTGCGAGGATGGAGTGGATCCAGTCCAAGATGATCTCTCCCCCCTACTATGGTGGCTAGTTCTACTTATGTAGGCCCTGGTCCTCTCCCCAAATATTGAGCGGGAAGGGAACCAACAACGACCAATTTGAAAGGGGACAGCTAGTACAGCTTATCCTAACAAAAGCGGTCTTTGCCTGCAAAAGACTCTGGCGGTGATGCCGTCTTGGGCTCCAGGACGACCTCCGTCCTGCCGTCCCGCCGGTCTTGGTCTCGTTGCACTGATATGGAAATCTTTGCCTGATGCCTTGGTACTCCGCGCCCGCGCTTGCCTCCTTAGCACCAAAAAGGAAACAAGGACGCTGCGCGCGCTGGCGCCCGCCTGATCTTGATCGTCATGGCTCATGTCACGAGAGCCTCGTGATGTTTGCCCTGCCTTGATATCTCCGCTCCTCGTGAGGTAGCCTGATGAGGCTGCTCCTGAGGAGGTCTTGCGTCATCCGCCCCGCGAGGCTTGGCCCCTCGCGAGGGTCTTGAATGCTCGTTGACGAAGGTGGGCCGTACAGGCCCGCTGCACAACCACGACGTGGGCCGCAGGCAGGCAATTCTAGGGACCCCCGTTCCCAGGACGCCGACAGTAGCCCCCGGGCCCAAGGCGCGCTCGGGCTTGGCTTCGAGGCAAAGCCAAAGGTCAAGCGCATAGCGCCGCGGGGCCCAAAAGCCTGCGGCCTTGGTCGACGCATGGCAGTTGATTGGACGTGGGCACCTCCGCTTCCCCACGCTACCTCGCCAATTGTTCGACTTGACAGGTCCTTGTCGGCTGCGCCTCGTCCGGCTACGGCGGCTCCTCCCTTGGCGACAGTTCCAACAGTGGCGGCTACGACCAGCCAGCACGCCGCCGCGCCCGCTTCGAAGCGCGAGGAGGGGTCCGACTAAGCTCGGGATGTTACCGAGGGCCTGCCCCCATGGACTGCTGCAGGGGCGAGCACCTCTTTTGTTTTGTTCCTCTTTTCCTTCCTGCATCAAAATGAAACTAGTATGGGCTCGTAGGGGCATGTATCGAACTATGACTCCTTAACCATTATGCTATGTTTGTTGTGCTCGTGTTGTGTCGTCATTCTGTGCAGAGATAACTTAGCTTGGCGTGTTCGCGACAGTATCCTCTTCACGAGGCACATGTTTCCTCGTGCTCGTCTTGACTCAGAGGTCGCTCAGGAACTGCAAAAAATTCATTAGGAAGATCGCTAGGAGACTTATTGTTCGCCCAAGCCTTGACCCAGCGCTTCATATCGCGGTACCCGAGGGGCACGCATTAAGAGAGATGCACCAAATTGTGGACTCGAACAAGGGCGCCCTGCGAGAAAGCAGTCGGGAGGTAGAGAGAGGGAAAAATGCTCACGAGGGCGCCTGCCTAGCCCCGTCGCTAGGTATGCGAGAGAGAGATCACATGCCAACTAGAGTCGGAAATAGCGACAAAAGGCGACAGAACCAAATCAACGAGGGACACCAAAAGCAAACTTCAATTAAAGAGGGCGAACCAAATACGGAAAGCAAATGAAAAGCCGCGTCCGGCACCTAGTCTAGTCTTTAAGTCTTCTCACCAGCGCGGAGCTAAGTGATACATCTCCAACGTATCTACTTTTCCAAACACTTTTGCCCTTGTTTTGGACTCTAACTTGTATGATTTGAATGGAACTAACCCGGACTGACGCTGTTTTCAGCAGAATTGCCATGATGTTGTTTTATGTGCAGAAAATAAAAGTTCTCGGAATGACCTGAAACTCCACGGAACATCTTAGAAAAAACAATAAAAATCCTTGCCAAAGATGAAGACCAGGGGGCCCACACCCTGTCCACGAGGGTGGGGGGCGCGCCTCCTCCTAGGGCGCGCCCCTACCTCGTAGGCCCCCTGGTGGCCCTCCGATGCCAACTCCAACTCCATATATTGGCTTTCGGGGAGAAAAAAATATCAGAGAAAAGAAATAATCACGTTTTACGATACGGAGCCGCCGCCAAGCCCTAATCTCTCTCGGGAGGGCTGATCTGGAGTCCGTTCGGGGCTCTGATAACCCACAAGTATAGGGGATCGCAATAGTTTTCGAGGGTAGAGTATTCAACCCAAATTTATTGATTCGACACAAGGGGAGCCAAAGAATATTCTCAAGTATTAGCAGCTAAGTTGTCAATTCAGCCACACCTCGATACTTAGTATCTGCAGCAAAGTGTTTAGTAGCAAAGTAATATGATAGCGGTGGTAACGGTAACAAAGTAAAGACAACAAAAGTAATGTTTTTGGTATTTTGTAGTGATTGTAACAAAGAGCAACGAAAAGTAAATAAGCGTAAACTAGTATATGGAAAACTCGTAGGCACCGAATTAGCGATGGATAATTATGCCGGATGTGGTTCATCATGTAACAGTCATAACATAGGGTGACAGAGAACTAGCTCCAGTTCATCAATGTAATGTAGGCATGTATTCCGAATATAGTCATATGTGCTTATGGAAAAGAACTTGCATGACATCTTTTGTCCTACCCTCCCATGGCAGCGGGTTCCTATTGGAAACTAAGGGATATTAAGGCCTCCTTTTAATAGAGAACCGGAACAAAGCATTAGCACATAGTGAATACATGAACTCCTCAAACTATGGTCATCACCGGGAGTGGTCCCAATTATTGTCACTTCGGGGTTGCCGGATCATAACACATAGTAGGTGACTATAGACTTGCAAGATAGGATCAAGAACACACATATATTCGCGAAAACATAATAGGTTCAGATCTGAAATCATGGCACTCGGGCCCTAGTGACAAGCATTAAGCATAGCAAAGTCATAGCAACATCAATCTCAGAACATAATGGATACTAGGGATCAAACCCTAACAAAACTAACTCGATTACATGATAAATCTCATCCAACTCATCACCATCCAACAAGCCTACGATGCAATTACTCACGCACGGCGGTGAGCATCATGAAATTGGTGATGGAGGATGGTTGATGATGACGACGGTGACGAATCCCCCTCTCCGGAGCCCCGAACGGACTCCAGATCAGCCCTCCCGAGAGAGATTAGGGCTTGGCGGTGGAGTTGGAGTTGGCGTCGGAGGGCCACCAGGGGGCCCACGAGATAGGGGCGCACCCAGGAGGGAGGGGCGCGCCCCCCACCCTCGTGAACAGGGTGTGGGCCCCCTGGCCTTCATCTTTAGCGAGGATTTTTTATTATTTATTCCAAGATATTCCGTGGAGTTTCAGGTTATTCTGAGAACTTTTGTTTTCTGCACATAAAACAACACCATGGCAATTCTCTGAAAACAAACAATCGCCATCCGGTTAGTTCCATTCAACTCATATAAGTTAGAGTCCAAAACAAGGGCAAAAGTGTTTGAAAAGTAGATACGACGGAGCCGATCAACTCCCCAAGCTTAAACCCTTGCTTGGCCTCAAGCAATTCAAATTGACAAACCGAAAGAGAAAAGAAAACTTTACAAACTCTGTTTGCTCTTGTTGTTGTAAACATGAAAAGCCAGCATTGAAGTTTCAGCAATTATTATGAACTAACCATACTCACAATAACATGTAGGTCTCACAATTACTAATATCAATAACATAATCAGCCAGCGAGCCATAATAATAAAACTCGGATGACAACACTTTCTCAAAATAATTATGACATGATATAACAAAAATGGCATCTTGCTAGCCCTCCCTGAGACCGCAAAACATAAATGCAGAGCACCTTTAAAGATCAAGGACTGACTAAACATTGTAATTCATGGTAAAAGAGATCCAGTCAAGTCATACCCAATATAAACCAATCATAATGAATGCAAATGACAGTGTGCTCTCCAGCGGGTGTTTTTTAATAAGAAGGGTGATGACTCAACATAAAAGTAAATAGATAGGCCCTTCGCAGAGGGAAGCAGGGATTTGTAGAGGTGCCAGAGCTCGGTTTTGAAATAGAGATAAATTATATTTTGAGCGGCATACTCTCATTGTCAACATAACAACTAAAAGACGACAATATCTTCCATGCTAAACAGATTATAGGCGGTTCCCAAACAGAATGGTAAAGGTTATACTCCCCCTCCTCCACAAGCATCAATCCATGGCTTGCTTGAAACAACGAGTGCCTCCAACATTCAACGGGTCCCAAGGGGAGTTTTGTTTGTAGTTATTTTGATTTAGTTTGCATAAAGCATGGGACTGGGCATCCCGAATACCACCCATTTTCTCGTGAATGAGGAGCGGAGTCCACTCCTCTTGAGAATAACCCGCCTAACACGGAAGATAAGGGCAGCTCTAGTTGACACATGAGCTATTCGAGCATGCAAAATAGAATGTTTATTTGAAGGTTTAGAGTTTGGCACATACAAATTTACTTGGAACGGCAGGTAAATACCGCATATAGGAAGGTATAGTGGACTCATATGGAATAACTTTGGGGTTTAAGGAGTTTGATGCACAAGCAGATTCCCGCTTAGTACAGTGAAGGCTAGCAAAAGACCGGAAGCGACCGACTGAGAGACCGACAACAGTCGTAAACATGCATTAAAATTAATTTACACCGAATATAAGCATGAGTAGGATATAATCCACCATGAACATAAATATCATGAAGGCTATGTTCATTTGATTCAACTACATGCGTGAACATGTGCCAAGTCGAGTCACTCAATTCATTCAAAGAAGGATACCACCCCATCATACCACATCGTAATCATTCTAATAGCATGTTGGCACGCAAGGTAAAACCATTATAACTCATAGCTAATCAAGCATGGCACAAACAACTATAGTCTCTAAATGTCATTGCAAATATGTTTACTTCATAATAGCCAAATCAAGAACGATGAATCATCATATTTACAAAAACAAGAGAGGTCAAGTTCATACCAGCTTTTCTCTTCCCAATAAGTTCATCATATATCATCATTATTGCCTTTCACTTGCACGACCGAACGGTGTGTATAATAATAAGAGTGCACGTGCATTGGACTAAGCTGGAATCTGCAAGCATTCAACTCAAGAGAGAAGACAAGTAATATGTGCTCTAGGTATAAATAAACAATCATGCATATGAGAGCCACTAAGCATTTTCAATATGGTCTTCTCGACCCCCAAAGAAAGAAAAAGAAATAAAAACTATTTACACGGGAAAGCTCCCAACAAGTAAAAGAGGAACGGGAAATATTTTTGGGTTTTCTTTTTAATTCTGCTACAAGCATGAAAAGTAAACTAACTATTTTTTTTGATTTTTCTTAAAGTTTAACAAACACACAAGAAGAAAGCTGGAAAAAGAAAAATAAACTAGCATGGATATTACAATGAAAAAGTATGAGCACCGACATCTAGCAATGAGTGTGTGTGTGAACATAAATGTAATGTCGGTGGGAAATACGATTCCCCAAGCTTAGGCTTTTGGCCTAAGTTGGTCTATTGCTAGGTGGCTCATGGATATCCGTAGGTGAAGCTGGGTCATAGTGTGACGAGGCTATCGCCACCGAGTCAGAGCATGGAGTCGAGCAGCCTCCACTCCCTTCGTACTCATCCGCCTCCTCTCTGGTAATAATGTATCTTCCTCTCACCAAAATCAAAGAAGGTAGGAGCAGAAGAGCAACACGGACCACATGCCGCTTGTTAAAGATTAGTCGGTACTGGTAAGGTGGTCCAGTCCTCTCAATGAACTGGTGGGAAAACATAGGATCAAGATCTAAATAAGAAGAGGGTAACTCCATATCACCCTCAAGAATGTCTACATCAAGAAAATTAGCTAAGCGGGTTGCATAAATTCCTCCAAAGAAATCTCCGCTATGCCTATTCTGATGCAACCTACGAGCTACAATGGCGCCCAACTGATAAGATTGGTCTCCTAACACAGCACTTCTAAGAATGCTGAGATCAGGGGCACACATGTGACATGCTTCATCCTTAGCAGTTATACATCTACCAATGAAGAGAGCAAAATAATGTATAGCAGAAAGTGAATGCTCCCTATAGTGGCTCATGCTATATCTCTAGATTCCCCCACAGCTATTCTAGCAAGAAAGTCTCTATATTCAGATTTAGGGGGATCCTGGATACTACCCCAAGATGGAAGTTTGCATGCAAGAGTGAAATCCTCTAACTCCATGGTATAAGATTTGTCATAAAGGTCAAACATGACTGAAGGAGAATTACGCGAAGTTGTAAAATCAAACCTCCCCACAAATGAACTTGTGAGGTAACGATACCGTGGGCATTTATCAGCTTCAAAGTCCTCAAGACCGGCATTACACACATATTCGTAGAATTCTTCTTTAATTCCCACTTGATTCATAAAATTTTCTCGAGGGCCATTGACAGGCCTCACGAAAAGGCCTCTTGGTGGTTCCTCATCAGCATCACGTATTGCAAGCTTGGGACCTTGCTTCCTTGAAGGACCACCTTGGAACATCCTCCTAAGCATATTGTTTCCTCTGAATTTTTTTTGAAATTTTTAGTAACTTCAAATAGAAGTGAACCAACTTCAAAAAAATTGATAGCAACAACTCCCACAAGTGCCTAGGGCCTATATAAAGCATTGGAACTACTTGGAACCATATAAATTTGACATGCAAGCTCAAGAACATGGGTCACCTATGCAGCACAAATTTGCAATGAATAAAGCACTAGAACAAAAACTAATTGGACCAATGGAGGAGTCACATACCAAGGAACAATCTCCCCAAGCAGTTTTGCAAGAGGTGCTTTGAGCAAGGAGATCAAAAATCACAAAGAACGGGGCCGGAACTCGTGCTTGAGTTGGTTTTTCGTGTTTGTGTGAGGCAAAGGAAGAAGATAGGTGCAGGAATAAGTGGAGGAGGGCCACCATGGGCCCACGAGGCAGGGGGGCGCGCCAGGGGGTAGGGCGCGCCCACCTCGTGGCTGTGGCAGCTCCCCGTGGTAATTTTTGCACAAGAATTCTCAAATATTCCCTAAAAAATCTTATTAAATTGGCATAGCATTCGAGGACTTTTATTTTCGGATATTTTTATATTGCACGGATAAGTCAGAGATAGATGCAAAAATATTATTTTACTTTATTTCTACTAAATAACAGAAAATATAAAGAGGGTACGTAAGGTTGTGCTTCTAGTTTCATCCATCTCGTGATCATCAAAATGAACCCACTAACAAGGTTGATCAAGTCTTGTTAACAAACTCATTCCAATAATCCCGAACCGAGAAATTTCAATGACACTAAGTTACCTCAACGGGATATGAAAATCCCCAACAATAAGAATATCATACTTTTTCTTGACAAGAGGAAGAGGAAATTCAAAACCTCCAAATATAATCTATGGAACTTTTCCAATAGAGTTGATACTATAAACTTGAGGTTGTTTCTCGAAAATGTACCATGTGCTCATTGCCATTAACATGAAAAGTGACATTGCCTTTGTTGCAATCAATGACAGCCCCTGCAGTATTAAGGAAAGGTCGTCCAAGAATAATAGACATACTATCATCCTCGGGAATATCAAGAATAACAAAGTCCGTTAAAATAGTAACGTTTGCAACCACAACAGGCACATCCTCACAAATACCGACAGGTATAGCAGTTGATTTATCAGCCATTCACAAAGATATTTCAGTAGGTGTCAACTTATTTAAGTCAAGTCTACGATATAAAGAGAGAGGCATGACACTAACACCGGCTCCAAGATCACATAAAGCAGTTTTAACGTAATTTCTTTTAATGGAGCATGGTATAGTAGGCACTCTGGGATCTCCAAGTTTCTTTGGTATTCCACCCTTAAAGGTGTAATTAGCAAGCATGGTGGAAATTTCAGCTTCGTATCTTTCTTTTATTAGTAATGATATCCTTCATATACTTAGCATAAGGATTTGTTTTGAGCACATCGCTTAATCGTGATACGCAAAAAGATGGGTCTAATCATTTCAAAGAAGCGCCAAAATCCTCATCATCCTTTTTCTTGGATGGTTTGGGAGGAAAAGGCATGGGTTTCAACCCATGGTTCTCTTTCTTTACCATGTTTCCTAGCAACGAAGTCTCTTTTATCATAACGTTGATTCTTTGATTGTGGGTTATCAAGATCAACAACAGGTTCAACTTCTACTTCATTATCATTACTAGGTTGAGCATCAACATGAACATTATCATTAACATTATCACTAGGTTCACGTTCATCAGCTGATCGTGTTTCAGCATCAGACATAGAGATATCATTTGGATTATCAGGTGGTTCAGTAGTAGGTTCACTAGAAGTTTGCACAGTCCTATCATTTTTCTTTTTCTTCCTCTTAGAAGAACTAGACATATCAATATTGTTTCTCTGAGAATCTTACTCGATTCTCTTAGGGTGGCCTTCAGGATACAAAGGTTCCTGAGTCATTCTACCAGTTCTAGTAGCCACTCTAACAGCATAATCATTTTTTCCTACTATTCATTTCATCAAGCACTTCTTTCTGAGCTTTAAGTACTTGTTCTACTTGAGTGGTAACCATAGAAGCATGTTTGCTAACAAGTTTAAGTTCACCTCTAATATCAGCCATATAATCACTCAAGCGTTTAATCATAAAGGTATTCTGTTTTAATTGTCTACCAAAATAAGCATTAAAGTCATCTTGCTTAAACATAAAGTCATCAAACTCATCCAAGCACTGACTAGCAATTTTAATAGGAGGAACTTCAGCTTTATCATATCTGTAGAGAGAATTTACCTTTACTACCTGTGCCGGGATATCGGGAGGTTCTTCAGTAAATAAGTATTTGAGATCATATACTTCTTCAACAGGCGGTAAATTAAGACCTTCAATAGGAGGTAAATTCTTACATCTTCAGCTTTAATACCTTTTTCTTTCGTAGATTTCTTTGCCTCTTGCATATCTTCGGGACTGAGAAATAGAACACCTCTTGTCGGTGTCAAAACCGGCGGATCTCGGGTAGGGGGTCCCGAACTGTGCGTCTAGGCGGATGGTAACAGGAGACGAGGGACACGATGTTTTTACCCAGGTCCGGGCCCTCTCGATGGAGGTAAAACCCTACGTCCTGCTTGATTAATATTGATGATATGGGTAGTACAAGAGTAGATCTACCACGAGATCAAGGAGGCTAAACCCTAGAAGCTAGCCTATGGTATGATTGTTGTAATGTATGTTGTCCTACGGACTAAATCCCTCTGGTTTATATAGACACCGGAGGAGGCTAGGGTTACACAGAGTCGGTTACAATGGTATGAGATCTACATATCCGTATCACCAAGCTTGCCTTCCACGCCAAGGAAAGTACCATCCGGACACGAGCCGGAGTCTTCAATCTTCTATCTTTGTAGTCTTGGAGTCCGCGGATAATGATAGTCCACTGTCCGGACATCCCCTAGTCCAGACTCCTCAAGAGCCCTCGAACCAGTCTTCAATGACGATAAGTCCGGCGCGATAATGTTCGGCATTGCAAGGCGGGTTCCTCCCTTGAATAATCCAGAGAAGATCATGAACACCAGGATAGTGTCCGGCTCTGCAAAAAATAACTTCCACATTCCACCGTAGAGAGAATAAAATATACACTTAGCTCAATCTGCTGACGTATTATGCAGCGTGACATCACACCGCCACCAAGCCCTTGTTTGAATCGTTTTTTACCATACCACCTCAGCACGTTTAGCGGCGCGTTTCTTGGCACGCCTTGTCGAGCGGAGATCGTGTTCCCTTATTCCGAGATCCTCATCAATATGGACGTGGGTAACCCAACCGCGCCATTGATGGTGGCGCTTGGGAGATAAGCGAGTTTTACCAGCCGGTGGGGACGATAGTTTTCGTCCGCCTATATATAAGGGATAAGGATTCACCTTCTCACCCACGCCTTCTTCCTCCTTTGCTTATCCATCTCCGCGACTCGAGCTCCAACGCCTAAGCTTATGATCTCACCTCGACCTTCTCCGAATATGTCCGAGCGGAGGTAATGGTTAGCCTCCACCGCTAAGGAGGAGGACATCACCAAGCTGCGCGACGCCGATACCTTTCCAGCGATATCGCGATCGGCTGCCCGACGAGGGGCAGCTCATCCCTACCCTCGGCCTCATGAGAGGGTCGCCTTCCTCCCCACTTCCTCCGCGGATCGGGCTTTCCACTCCATCCATTTGTCCGGGGCTCATGTTTTACTACGGCCTGATTTCCACGATCCGCGCCAACTTCATCCTCAACATCTCGGTGTTTATCGTCGTGTGCGAGGCCTTCCTCTGCATCCGGCCCCACTTCGGCCTGTGGCTCAAGATCTTCAACGTCAAGCCGAAGGTTGTGAAGGGCACGCAAGCGAAATGCGGAGGCGCCATGTTGGGCAAATTGCCCAACGTCCCGTGGCTCGAAGGGACCTTTGTGGATTCCGTCAAGGGGTGGCAATCGAGGTGGTTCTACATCACCGAGCCGCGCAAGCCCACATGGGTGGCGGCCCCCGAGTTTAGATCTGGCATCCCCACGCAGCTCACCTCCTGGAAAGAGAAGGGCTTGCAGTGGGGCAATCCGGTGGAGGTGACGGGACTCCGAGCCTGCATCAAGAAGATGGTGAGCAATAGGCTCTGGCTTGTCGACGTGGTCCAAGTCATGCTCATCCGGCGGATTCTCCCATGCCAAGAATGGGCATTTAATTTGTGGGAGTTCAATCCGGAACAGCACCAGGCGCTAAGCGGGCTCTTCGATACAACATACGAAGGCGCCTGGAGGGTGCTATTCAAGGGCGCCGAAGCCCCCGCGTCCGCGACGGAAGATCGCGGATTCAGCTCGCAGTATCCAACTGACGAGGCAAGTGATTCAACCCCATTACGGGACACTTGTGATAATTAAATTGAATCTTAGTGAGGTTTCATTCTGCCTCTTCCTTTGACAGGAATGGATGGAGAAGGCCAAGCTGCTTATCAGCCCGACTCCCATGCCAGAAGACCTAGTGGACGCCCACTTAACAGGGCTGCTGGTTCCGGCACCGCACGTGGTGCCGGAGAAGAAGGCCAAGAAGGTGGCCATGGGGAGTCGAAAGAGTTCCCCTCAGTCGTCTGACAACGACGAGGACTCCTCCCCTGAAGACAAGGAGGAGGAGTGTTCTCTCCCAGAGGAGGGAGAGAAGAAGAGGAAGGCCTCCCCAATCGGGGGGGCCGAAGGGTCCAAGAGGGGGAGAACTATCCCCCCGGACAGTTTCGCCAACATCAGCGTTGGCGAGGATGAGTGGCCTCCAAGGGCCAGGCGTCCGGCGGGATCGTAAGTATCCGGATCCTTGATGTGTAATTTCTTTTATGTCGCGTAGTATCCTTCTAACGCCGCATTCTGCCCGTAGTCCGGCCAATGATGATCTCCCTGACTCATCGAGTGGGTCATTGGCCTCGTCGGATGTGAATTCCATCCCGATCGCTTACCCCACGCCACGACGAGGACGCCGAGGTGGGATCCCAAAGAGGGACCCATTAGAAGGAGGCTCTCGAGGCGCCGCCAGCAGCCTCCGGACTTTGTGCCGGACTCTACATCGAACCCGCAAGGGTTCCAGTTCGGCAAGCGGCCCTTCGAAAGAAGGGCAGGATTGCGACGCCGGCGGCCTCCGGCCCAACCGGGGCGCCGGATAACCTGTTGAGGCGCTTAAAGGCGCTTCCATCGAGGAAGAACACCGCACTATCATGAGTGCAGTGATTGAGAAGGTTCACCGCTAAGAGCGGGCTGACCAAAGCCTCGCAGCAGCCTTCTAATGTGCTTTGATTTAAGAAGTTAAAATTATGTAATGTAATACCGCATAGACAGTAGCCTCGATGCTTAGTTCGTGTTGGAAAGAAAAGCGGACCGAGGATCTAACAAGATATACGCAGGTTGCCTAAAATATGTCAATATGGGTTTGCAGGCTCGCCACTGACCTCTGCCGCATTAACGACGGAGGTCGAGGTGTTGAGAAGGATCTCGAGCGGTCCGAGCAAGAGCTCGGCCATGCCAAGAGCCAGCTCAAGGAAAAAGAAGGTGAGTAACACCTCTTTGAATAAGTACCTTACAGAAAAGGATTTTGGTTGCAAATAAAATAAACAAGGATAATATGTGTATTGCAGGGGACACTAACGAGGTGGCAGCCCTGAAGGATAGCCAGGTCCGCGTCGAACGCAAGGCGGCCGCTGAACGGGCTGAGCGAGAAAAGCAAGAGGCACGGTGGCGGAAGTTCGGCAAGAGCTCCTGCTCTCATGGAAAAGCATGAGAGTTTGGAGCGTGACTCAAGACTCGAGAGTCCGAGCTTGCCTCGCTCTCGAAAGTGCCAAGTCCGCCAAGGCCGAGGCCCATAAGGCCCTTCAGAAGTTGAGGACATAAAGAAGATAGCGGCGGGTAAGGCATTTTTCATGCAAAGCAGCATGTTAATGTGAACTACCCGACACTTACCCGAATTCGAGCTCTCTAGGGCGTTTGCAGATCTGCCGCCAGAGTGCGTCGATGCCGCCGCATTCTATCGTGGCGAGGAGGGAGTTCGACGGAGAAGGTCTTCGGTCTCGAGACTCGAGGCCGCCATCCGGTGCCCCTAAGCGACCAGTGAAGCAGCTGGTCGAACTCCACAAGGTAGCCGAGGAGGCCATGAAGGGTCTCATAGTCCGTATGGGGCTCGGACAGGCCATGCCTGGAGCTACTTTGGCCTCGTATGGGCTGGTGGATGCATGCCCCAGCTGGATGTAGTCAAGCGCCCGCTTGTATCGAACGCTGTTGGGCCCTTGCCCGCATAAAGGTGCAATGGGGCAAGCTGGATGCGGAGAAGCTTCACGGACCCACCGCCACGGGCAAGGAGTATCGCACGCCGGAGAAGTATTATAAATTGTCTCAAGGAGCCTGCAATATTGCGTATGAGTGCTCCCAAATGTAATCTTTGAGTGAACTCGCTTTGTATTTATCCTGTGCGCTGAAAACTTCTTTCATATGTGCCATGAGCAACGCTTTTTAATTTAAAATATTACCTTCAGGCGCCGCTTGTAAAATCTGAGAGATGGCAAGTCGTTGGCTTCAGCCCCAAGCCACAAGTGCCGGGTGTTCAGATAAACTTGAGCACTCTTGTTCACATTTTTGGGTCCATCTAGGAGGCGCCAACACGACGAACAAGGCAACCGGACTTATAATGCTTGAACACTCTCACTTAGCCATAGAATTCTATAATTTTAAATTTCGGCGCCCATGGTATTCGAAGACCGAATCCGGGCGCTATCCACGCCTTCATCGGACATTATCCGAACTCGCTCAAGCGGCGTGAGTCTTTAAGGACCCAAAAACCTCTCTAACAGCGACCAGCCTCTCGCCTTATCATGCCGCCGCTTTTAGCTTTCTCCATCGAGGCGCCGCCTGCTCAACCGGGCGCAATCGCAGGTTCTCCCAAAGGCCACCTTAGCCGACAGAACGGAACGAAGGCACCAAAACGTGGGAGCCAGCAAACCCAACTATTGACCCAAGACATGATTCGGAGCCGATTCATATAATGCTATAAGTTCGGGGTGCCACACTTGTGAAAGTGTTCGGACTTTATCACACCATAATTTGGGGAACAGAAGCCCCTGGAGTATTCGGCCTTACCAAAATATACGGGTGCAAGATGTCATATAATGAACATATATATAAAAGATAACGCAATTGCAATAAAAAGGTGCTGCATTATTTATGAAAGAAAGTCTGCTAGTAGAGCGGACTGATACAAATAGTGCGGTAAGCAAGGGATTTGGACTCAATAAACATGTCCCCCTCCAGGGATGAGCTGCAGATTTGGGATATATAATCGAATTTAATGCTCGTAATTGAGACCACCTGAATGTTCGTCGCGGCCTTTTTTAGTCCCTGACTGTTGCATCATGAGTTCGGCAGGTTCGCCGCCGGACAGGTCTTTTGGTTAACAGAGTCCTGTGTACATAAAAGAAGAAGATATTTAAAATAAAAAAAGAAGGGGGGCACACTTGTGAGCCCCTGGTGTGGTCGAGCTGCACTCTGGGTCCATTGTGATCGTGCCCCTTTCCCTGCACCTATGGTATCTCCAAAGCGTAATGATGTACGCGGAGTGTTATTCTTGCGATCATGCGCGGGCGAGGGTTGGGGACGCATTGCTACGCGTGCTCTGATCGCGCCAGGTGGTCTTGGTTGGCATTGCTCGGGCGCTGCTTGCTGTGTCCGCCTTTTAACGCCGGACTTGACAATTGCCTTAGAAGGCTGCTCAGATTCGCCATGAGAGTCAGATGTTCCTCCGCTCGAGGAGCGTTCCGTATTCCCATTGACCGTGATGACTCCACGAGGGCCTGGCATCTTGAGCTTTAGGTATGCATAATGCGGCACCGCATTGAATTTTGCAAACGCGTTCGTCCGAGCAGAGCGTGATAGCCGCCGCGAACGGGACTATGTCAAGATTAACTCTTCGCCCGAAATTATCCGGGATCCAAGACCACTTCCAGCAGGATCGAGCCTGCATAGCTTGGCCTCCACTCTGGGATGACACCTTTAAAGGTTGTCTTTGTAGGTTTAATCCTTGATGGGTCTATGCCCATTTTGCGACCGTATCCCGATAAAGCAGGTTCAAAGCATCGACGCCGCCCATCGTGACTCTTGTGAGGTGAAATCCATCGATGATTGGGTCTAAAACCACGCGGCGAATCCGCCATGGCGATGCTGGTCGGATGGTCTCTTCGATCGAAAGTGATCGGACAAGAGGACCATGGATTGAACTTTGGGGCGACCGCTCCATCGCATAGACGCCCCCGAGTGTGCGCTTCCTCTCCCTCTTGGGTATGTGGGTCGCGTATATCATATTCACCGTCCGCACTTGTGGGGGGAAACCCTTATGTCCTCTGTTGTTCGGCGGTCGGGTCTCTTCCTCGTCGTCGCTGTTTAGCCCCTTGTCATTGTTTTCGGCAATTAACTTGCCGGCCTGCTTGAACACCCAGCAATCTCTATTGGTGTGGTTAGCTGGCTTTTTAGAGGTGCCATGTATCTGGCATAAGCGGTCGAGTATTCGGTCCAGATTGGACGGACCCGGAGTGGTTCTTTTGAATGGCTTCTTCCACGACCGGTTTAGAGCCTCGAATCGCATTGATCGACGATCCTCCTTATCGCCACCGCTTATGCGGCGCTTGTTCTTGTTTCGACGCGTGACTGCCGTTGTTGTCCTTTGTATCCGGACCGCCAGAATTTTTACGGAGGTTGTTGCTACGGCTAGCTAGCTGTCCTCTCCGCGCAAAAGCGGGTCATTAACGATGTGAGGGCTGCCATGGATTTCGGCTTTTCCTGCCCCTGTGCCGGGCTAGCCATTCGTCCCGGATGTTATGTTTGAAGGCTGCAAGGGCCTCGTGATCCGGACAATGACGATTTGGTTTTTCTTTGTCAAGAACCGTGGTCTGTAATTGTCCGCCGATTCGTCTGCTGCTGAATAATGTGGCTTAGGTCATCGGCGCTCGGTAGTCGCATTATACGCGTTCTCGAAGTTGTCGAGGAATGCGGCTTCCGTGTCTTCCCAGACCCAATTGACTCTGCGGGCAAGCTGTTTAGCCAATGCCGAGCTGGTCCTTTAAGCTTGAGTGGGAGATACTTGATGGCATGGAGATCATCACCGTGGGCCATATGAATGTGGAGAAGATAGTCTTCATCCAAACCGCAGGTCTGTTGTGCCATCGTAAGATTCGATGTTTACGGGTTTAAACCTTCGGGATCTGATGATCCATTACTCGCCGCTGAAGCATAGAGGGTGTGCGCGCTCAGATTGAGCTATATCACGACGCAGCTCGAGAGAGCACCGCTCACTGTGTTCGCCCGCCGGGTTATTGTATCCGCGCGACGGTATTCGGCTGTGGGTCGGGGTGCCCACGTGATCCGTAGATGGATATGGATTGCCTTGCCTTGTCCTCCAATATGTCTCGCAAGTCCGCGCGTTCCTCTTGGCTTCAGACTTTTGGAGCGATGCCGGGTACGGTCTTGGCTGGGGCCTCGATGCCTCTCTGCCACAACCACGTGGTGGTCGGTCAGCCATATCGCGCTGGTGATGATGGTATGTATGCTTCCTCCTCTAATCGGGGAGCAGCTTATGCCTTGGGTAAATTTTGAGGGCGTTCGAAGTTTATACTTTTCGCCGCGAGGACCTCGGTCCATCGATCGCCAGCAGGTCTTGATCAGCTTGGAGCTGTTGCTGCTTTTTCTTTAGGCTGTTTGTCGTGGCGATAAGCCCGCGCTTGAAGCGCTCTTGTTCGACGGGATCCTCAGTACACATTTAATTCATCATCGCTGAGGCTTGCTTCGCCTTCGAGGGAGGCATATAGTTATCATCCTCAACCCTTCGCTCGCCGCCCACTCGTGAGGGCTTGCTTCGCATCCTCCTGCGCTGAATTTTGCCGAGGGGATCGCCTTCGCACTCTCGGGTATTATTATCTCCTGTGCGGAATCTCCATTCTTGCTGTGGCGGGATTTAGAGCGGCGCCCGGCGCCGCAGCGCTTGGGCTGCTTTTTAGAGAGTCTGTGGTCGGCTGCTTCTTCGCCATCCCCGCCTTTTTGGGGTGTCCACCATATATATGTCGATGACGAGGTGGTCTTCGGTGCCTCAAGGCGCTGGCTCGTTTCGCCTCCCGCATCGCCGTCCATGGCGCCGATGTCGCCGAGTCGAAGTCTAGCATGTCGGTTAAATCATCGACAATGGCTACAAAGTGGGTGGTGGGTGGGCTCTGAATTTCTTCGTCGTCTGCATTTCAACCATCCTCGCCATAGTCCGCCAGACTCTCGATAGCGAGAGATGCTTTAGTGAATTCAGGATATCGCCAAAAGGCGAGTGTTGGAAAATGTCCGCGCGGTGAATTTATAACCGCGCCTAATCCGGATCGATTGGTAGGGGCGCGGAGGTTCGAGTCCGGCGAGTCCGCGCCTCCGGAATCACGAGTTTTATGGGGACAAGATTGGTGTTCGCCCATCGCCGTGCATGTTGAAGCCCCTGTGGCGGCGCTTCTATCCACCGCCTCGATCTGGGCGATCGGCTCCGGGCTAATAGCCGAAGCGGATTCGTGTGCGGCTACCAAGGCACTGTTCGGTGGCAGAGCTAGATCATGCCCGTCGTCACAGTGCGGCGCGCTTGGCTGTGGCTCGAGTCAGTCGAAGATCAAGTCTCCGCAGACGTCGGCCGTGAAGTTTAAGCTTCCAAATCTGACCTGACGGCCAGGGGTGTAGCTTTCGATCTGCTCCAGATGGCCAAGTGAATTGGCCCGCAGGCGGCCGCCAATACGAAGATCTGTCCGGGAGAAAAGTTCACCGTGGACAGCGCTGTTGGTTGAAGATGCCATCGCCTATCGGTGACGCATACGCAGGAACTCTCAATGAAAGCACCAATGTCGGTGTCAAAACCGGCGGATCTCGGTAGGGGGTCCCGAATCAGTGCGTCTAGGAGGATGGTAACAGAGACGAGGGACACGATGTTTTACCTGTGTTCGAGCCCTCTCGATGGAGGTAAAACCCTACGTCCTGCTTGATTAATATTGATGATATGGGTAGTACAAGAGTAGATCTACCACGAGATCAAGGAGGCTAAACCCTAGAAGCTAGCCTATGGTATGATTGTTGTAATGTATGTTGTCCTACGGAAAGTACCATCCGGACACGAGCCGGAGTTTTCAATCTTCTATCTTCATAGTCTTGGAGTCCGGCGGATAATGATAGTCTGGCTGTCCGGGCACCCCCTAGTCCAGGACTCCCTCACCTCTCTTCTTCGGAGTTGGTTTAGGAATAGGCTCAGTAATAGGTTGGGGAGTTGGCTCAGGAGTTGGCTCAGGAGTTGGCTCAGGAGGTGCCCAATTATTTTCATTAGCCAACATATTATTCAATAGAAGTTCAACGTCATCCGGTGTTCTTTCCCTGAAAAGAGAACCAGCACAACTATCCAGGTAATATCTTGAAGCATCAGTTAGTCCATTATAAAAGATATCAAATATTTCAGGTTTCTTAAGAGGATGATCAGGCAAAGCATTAAGTAACTTGAGAAGCCTCCCCCAAGCTTGTGGGAGACTCTCTTCTTCAATTTGCACAAAATTGTATATTTCCCTCAAAGCAGCTTGTTTCTTATGAGCAGGGAAATATTTAGCAGAGAAGTGATAAATCATATCCTGGGGACTTTGCACACAACCAGGATCAAGAGAATTAAACCATTTCTTAGCATCACCATTTAATGAGAACGGAAATATTTTGAGTATATAAAAGTGCCGCGATCTTGGGTTATTAGTAAACAGGGCAGCTATATCATCTAACTTACGAAGATGTGCCACAACAGTTTCAGATTCATAGCCATAAAAAGGATTAGATTCAACCAAAGTAATTATATCTGGATCGACAAAAATATCATAATAATCATAATCAGGAACACAGATAGGTGAAGTAGCAAAAGCAGGGTCGGGTCTCATCCTACCTCTAAAAGATTCTTTACTCCACTTAATTAGCAACTTCTTACGTTCAAGACTATCCTGGCAAGCAACAATAGCTTCAAAAGATTCAGCACTAAAAAGATAACCCTCGGGAATAGCAGTATAGGTTCATCATCACTAACATCATCGTGTTCAGTTCAATAATTTCTTTTCTCTAGACCTAGCAATTTGCTCATCAAGAAATTCACCGAGTGGCACAAGAGTATCAAGCATAGAAGTAGTTTCATCATAAGTATCGTGCATAGCGTAAGTGGCATCATCAATAACATGCATATATCGTAATCAATAGTAGTAGTAGGTTTAGGTGTCGCAAACTTACTCATAACAGAAGGAGAATCTAGTGCAGAGCTAGATGGCAGTTCCTTACCTCCCCTCGTAGTTGAGGGATAAATTTTTGTCTTAGCATCTTTCAAGTTCTTCATAGTGTCCAGCAGATATAAACCCCAAGTGACTCAAAGAATAGAGCTATGCTCCCCGGCAACGGCGCCAGAAAAAAGTCTTGATAACCCACAAGTATAGGGGATCGCAACAGTTTTCGAGGGTAGAGTATTCAAACCAAATTTATTGATTCGACACAAGGGGGGCCAAAGAATATTCTCAAGTATTAGCAGCTGAGTTGTCAATTCAACCTGACCTGGAAAGTTACTATCTGCAGCAAAGTGTTTAGTAGCAAAGTAATATGATGGCGGTGGTAACGGTAACAAAGTAAAGACAACAAAAGTAATGCTTTTGGTATTTTTGTAGTGAGTGTACCAGTAGCAACGGAAAAGTAAATAAGCGTAAACCAGTATATGGAAAACTCTTAGGCACCGGATTAGCGATGGATAATTATGCCGGATGTGGTTCATCATGTAACAAATATAACATAGGGTGACATGTAACTAACTCCAGTTCATCAATGTAATGTAGGCATGTATTCGAATATAGTCATACGTGCTTATGGAAAAGAACTTGCATGACATCTTTTGTCCTACCCTCCCGTGGTAGCGGGGTCCTATTGGAAACTAAGGGATATTAAGGCCTCCTTTAATACAGAACCGGAACAAAGCATTAGCACATAGTGAATACATGAACTCCTCAAACTATGGTCATCACCGGGAGTGGTCCCGATTATTGTCACTTCGGGGTTGCCGGATTATAACACATAGTAGGTGACTATAGACTTGCAAGATAGGATCAAGAACACACATATATTCATGAAAACATAATAGGTTCAGATCTGAAATCATGGCACTCGGCCCTAGTGACAAGCATTAAGCATAGCAAAGTCATAGCAACATCAATCTCAAAACATAATGGATACTAGGGATCAAACCCTAACAAAACTAACTCGATTACATGATAAATCTCATCCAACCCATCACTGTCCAGCAAGCCTATGATGCAATTACTCACGCAGGGCGGTGAGCATCATGAAATTGGTGATGGAGGATGGTTGATGATGATGACAGCGATGAATCCCCCTCTCCGGAGCCCCGAACGGACTCCAGATCAGCCCTCCCGAGGGAGATTAGGGCTTGCGGCGGCTCCGTATCGTAAAACGCGATGAAACTTTCTCTCTGATTTTTTTCTCCCCGAAAGCCAATATATGGAGTTGGAGTTGGCGTCGGAGGGCCACCAGGGGGCCCACAAGGTAGGGGGGCACGCCCAGGGGGGAGGGGCGCGCCCCCCACCCTCGTGAACAGGGTGTGGGCCCCCTGGCCTTCATCTTTGGCGAGGAATTTTTATTATTTATTCCAAGATATTCCGTGGAGTTTCGTGTCATTCTCGAGAACTTTTGTTTTCTCGCACATAAAACAACACCATGGCAATTTCACTGAAACAAAGTCGATCCGGGTTAGTTCCATTCAATTCATACAAGATAGAGTCCAAAACAAGGGCAAAAGTGTTTGGAAAAGTAGATACGACGGAGACGTATCAGGCTCCGGAGAGGGGGATTCGTCGTCGTCGTCATCATCAACCATCCTCCATCACCAATTTCATGATGCTCATCGCCGTGCATGAGTAATTCCATCGTAGGCTTGCTGGACGTTGATGGGTTGGATGAGATTTATCATGTAATCGAGTTAGTTTTGTTAGGGTTTGGTCCCAAGTATCCACTATGTTCTGAGATTGATGTTGCTATGACTTTGCTATGCTTAATGCTTGTCACTAGGGCCCGAGTGCCATGATTTCAGATCTGAACCTATTATGTTTTCATGAATATATGTGTGTTCTTGATCCTATCTTGCAAGTCTATAGTCACCTACTATGTGTTATGATCCGGCAACCCCAAAGTGACAATAATCGGGACCCCTCCCGGTGATGACCATAGTTTGAGGAGTTCATGTATTCACTATGTGCTAATGCTTTGTTCCGGTTCTCTATTAAAAGGAGGCCTTAATATCCCTTAGTTTCCAATAGGACCCCGCTGCCATGGGAGGGTAGGACAAAAGATGTCATGCAAGTTCTTTTTCATAAGCACGTATGACTATATACGGAATACATGCCTACATTACATTGATGAACTGGAGCTAGTTCTGTGTCACCCTATGTTATGATCATATATGACGAACCGCATCCCAGATCATTACCCATCACTAATCCGTGCCTACGAAGTTTTCCATATAATCGTTCTCGCTTATTTACTTTTCCGTTGTTATCATATAATCACAACAAAATACCAAAACATTACTTTTGTTGTCTTTACTTTTGTTACCGTATCACCACTATCATATTACTTTGCTACTAAACACTTTGCTGCAGATACTAAGTTTCCTGTGTGGTTGAATTGACAACTCAGCTGCTAATACTTGAGAATATTCTTTGGCTCCCCGAGGAGTCCTGGACTAGGGGTGTCCGGACAGCCGGACTATCAATATCCGCCGGACTCCCTGCATCACGAAGATAGAAGATTGAAGACTCGCCAATGTCCCAAGGTACTTTCCTTGGCGTGGAAGGCAAGCTTGGCAACACGGATATGTAGATCTCCTACCATTGTAACCGACTCTGTAACCCTAGCCTCTCCGGTGTCTATATAAACCGGAGGGCCTTAGTCCGTGGGACTAACATTACATCTCAACAATCATACCATAGGCTAGCTTCTAGGGTTTAGCCTCCTTGTTCTCGTGGTAGATCTACTCTTGTACTACCCATATCATCAATATTAATTAAGCAGACGAGGGTTTTACCTCCATCGAGAGGGCCCAACCTGGTAAAAACATTGTGTCGCTTCGCTCTTGTTACCATCCGCCTAGACGCACAGTTCGGGACCCCTACCGAGATCCGCCGGTTTTGACAATCGACATTGGTGCTTTCATTGAGAGTTCCTCTGTCGTCACCAATAGGCTCGATGGCATCTTCAACCATCGACGTTGTCCAGTGGTGAGACTTTTCTCCCGGACAGATCTTCAGATTCGGTGGCTTCAGCGCGGGCCAATTCTCTTGGCCATCCGAGCAGATCGAAGCTACGCCCCGCCGTCAGTCGATTCGAAGCTTAAACTTCACGGCCGATGACCGCGGAGACTTGATCTTCGACGGACTCGAGCCACAGCCAAGCGCCGCCAAGATCAGAACGATGGGCATGATCTAGCTCGCCACGGACAAGGCTTTGGTGGTCGTGACTGATCCGCTTCGGCCATTAGCCCGGAGCCGATCGCCCATATCGGGGGCCGGTGGTTAGATGCCGCCCTGGGGGCTTCAACATCCACGGTGATGGAGCCGAATAGCAATCTTGTCCCCTGCGAAACTCGTGATCCCGAGGCGCCGACCTCGCCGGACTCCGAGCCTCCCGCGCCTACCAATTAATCCGGATTGGGCGCCGTCATGGAATTCACCGCCATGACATTTTCCAACACTCGCTTTTGGCGATATCCTGAATTCCTCAAGCATCTCTCGCTATCAGAGAATCTCGCCGGACTATGGCTGTGATGGTTGGAGTTCGACGATGGAGAAATTCAGAGCCCACCCACCACCCACTTTGTAGCCACTGCCGAGGATTTAACCGACATGCTAGATTACGACCAAGACATCGATGCTATGGACAACGATGCTTTGAGACGAACAGAACCAGCGCCTCTGTGGCACTGGAAGGCCACCTCGCCATATGACGATACATGGTGGATACCCCAAAAGAAGGGGATGGCGAAGAAGCAGCGGAGGCGACTCTTTAAAGAAGCAGCCCAAACGCCGGCGTCCGGGCGCCATTTAAATCCCGCCACAAAGAAGAATATAGATTCCGCACAGGAAATAACAATACCCAGATAGTGCTGAAGACAACCCCTCCAAAGAAGACTCAGCGCAGAGGATGCGAAGCAAGCCCTCATGAAAGGGCGGCATTTAAAAGGTTGAGGATCATAACTATATACCTCCCTCCAAGACGGCAAGCCTCAATGATTTACGAACTCGCCGCTACCGAGGACCCCGTCAACAAGAGCTTTTTAAGCGCAGGCTCATCGCCACAGCAAGAAGCTCAAGAAGGAAAAGGAAGCTCAAAACAGCGAAGACACGCTCCGAATAAGATGGAGCAAAGTACTCAAAACCGCAGATAAATACGGCAATGGCCACAAATCAAGAGCTACCCGGCGTAAGCTGCTTCCAGACCGACGAGGAGGCCATAGAGCCCCCACCGTCCAATGGCTCCAGCCAGTCCATCTACGGACCCAAAAAGAAAGCCCCAAGAAGCAAAGCAACACGTCAAGTGTCCGACGATAGCGGCACATACAAGTCTGTGGGCGCCGCGACACCCACTATGTTTCACCGACGAGGTGCCGGATCATGAATTCCCAGCAGGGTTTAAGCCCATAAACATAGAGGCCTACGATGGAACAACAGACCACAGTCTGGATAGAAGATTATATATCGCATATACACATGGCCGAGGAGACGATCTCCACGCCATAAAATATCTACCCTCAAGCTCGCTATTGGCTCAAAAGCCTCCCGTAAAACACTTGTTGGAAGTTGGGAAGAGCTCGAGGAAGCGCGAGAAACAAATTTTCAAGGGACCTATGTCCGTCCTCCGGATGCGTATGATTTAAGTCATATAACTCAACAACCGGAGAGTCAGTAGCGAAATTCGGAACAGGTTTCTTACCAAAAGAACCAAATAGTCGACTGTCCGGACGCTGAAGCCTTGGCAGCTTTCAAGCACAATGTCCGAGACGAATGGCTTGCCAGGCACCTCGGTCAAGAGAAACCGAGGACAATGACCGCATTAACAAGCCTCATGACCCGCTTCTGTGCGGGAGAGGATAGCTGGCTAGCAAGAAGCAGCACTAGCGACCCAAGTACATCCGAGATAAGAGATGGAAACGGAAAATCACGGCGTAGAAAGGAGCAGCGCCGGAATAAAGAGAAAAGCCAAAAGAGCACGGCAGTTAATGCCGGATTCAAAAGCTCGTGGCCCAATCATAAAACTCAGCCCCTCAGGGATGACAGTGACGAACTGTCTAACCTACATAAAATTCTAGGTCGGATATGTCAAATCCACAGTACCCCCGGAAGGCCCGCAAATCACACCCACAGGGATTGTTGGGTTTTCAAACAGTTCGGCCGATTAAACGATTTAACACAAGGGGCTCGACGCGTCAGCTTAAGAAGATAAACCCGCCAAAGGGGCACCAAAACAAAAGACTTTCCCACAAGGGGTCAAAGCAAGAACTCACTTCATGTGAGGACACGGAAAAAAAGTCGCGGCACTTTCTAAAAGAGCTTCGCACGGTCCAACCCAGCAGACCATAGAGATTGGATATCAAAACCAATCACTTTCGACCACCTGGACTACTCCAGAAGCGTTCGAAACGCGGGACGGACTCCCCTGATATTGAATCCGATCATAGACGGATTACAACTCACAAACGTCCTAATGGACGGAGGCAGTGACTTAAACCTGCTATATTCAAACACAATCCATCGGATGGGGATAGACCCTATCAAAATTTGACACAGCCGCACTTCCTTCAAAGGAGTGACGCCAGGCCCTTACGCCAAGTGCACAGGCTCGATATTACTAGAAGTCGTGTTCGGATCGCCGAACAACTTTCGACGCGAAAAATTAATTTTCCATATCGTCCCATTTAAAAGTGAATATCAAGCACTGTTGGGACGAAGGCTTTTGTCCGCTTCAACGCCATACTGCATTCTGCGCCTCTTACACTCAAGATGCCCGGTCCACATGGCGCCATTTCAAAGTCGAGGGTCACTTAAAGACCCCGAACTCGGATAGACGATCCGACTCAAGCGGGTTAGGGTCTCCCTAGCCGCATACCCTTTCACAGTGGGCTGCGCGCAAGACAACCCACCACGGTTTCAAATAAACCTTGCTTTAATTATTTATATTTATTCTTTTGCATATTTTTTGCACGAACTGTTTCTAAAACTAAACGTTCCTCTCTTTCTACAGATGAACAACGTGCTTACCCATCCAGGATAATGGCGCAACGGAGACACAAAGCGCAGACGTGCAGTGAGGGACCCGTTGCAAGGATTCTTTTCAGATTAAGACCTGCGTGACCTTTTTATCACTGTCTCTTGTTGTTACTCTCCCTTGGCTTCTTCCTATAGCCAAAGCGAGCTCGACGCTTTGGCATCGGCCGCGTCGAAGACCATGCCCGCACTGGACACTAGGGGCTTAGGGCATAATTCTGCCCATTATTATAAAGTCCAACACCTTTGGGAGTGTTCGCGCCTCGAGATTAGGCATTATATGCATCAGCTCCAATCATGTCTTTGGTCAAATGTTGGGTTTGCCTGCTCCCGTGTTTTGCTGCCTTATGTTCCGATCATTGGCTAACGCGCACCGGAGAACTACCGCGATTGTGCCCCGTTGGCCGGGCGAGCACCTCAAGAGAGAAAGCCGAAAACCGACCGTCATGATACAATGAGAGTCCGGTCACCACTCGATCGACTATCGGAATGTTTAGAATTTCGCTGATTGAAGGACCGCTTTCACGGTCAGCACATACGCACTTTAATCCGGAGATGTGCGGTGTCATCGGGGTTATATCGTAGCCCCACCCTCGAGCTCCATTGGCTAAGTGAAAGAGATAAAGCATTATAGTCCGGATTGCCTCGTTCGCTACGCTACCACCTCCTTATAACAGGACCGAGACGTCGGATTAAGTGTGAAAACGCGCTATTTTGCGAACACCCCAGCACCTTGTGCGAGGGGGCTGAAGCCGAAGACCGCATCTTTCAGGTTATACACAAGTATACGTAAACGGCCGCACATGAGAAGTTTTACTACTTGGAAGCACAAGTATAAAAAGCATTCATACTATAACCATTGATCTACAAGTTAATGCGTTCAATTGAACGTTACATTTTTCGAAAGCTCGCGACTTATTACACGAGCGCCACGCATAACTTCCTCGAAATAATGCTCGGCAGAAGCCGTTTCCATCCGAACCTGGCAGCAACAGCGGTGGCGCCCATCTCCGGACATCGCACCTTCACATGGGCGAGCCATCCACGCCCGATGCAGGCCGACCGCTTCATCTCCTTGATATGCGGCACCGCCCCAAGGAATTGCTGCAATAGGTCAAGTAGCTCGTCGCCTTGGACCTCTCGCCGGACATGGGCCATGATGTCACCATAGCCAGTCCGGATAGTCTATTTAGTTCGCCCATTCGCCAACTCGTCTGTCGGCGGAAGAGGGCGATCCGGACTGTGGGATTGAGACCAATATAACTCTTCCGTCTCGTGATCCCCTTGGCTCGGAAGTGCTTAACGGCATCACCGCACTCGCAGCTAAGTCCATATACGGATCCTCCGAACTCCACAGCCGCTCAAATTGAGCGTATTTGGCATCCATGAACCGCGACGATC
This sequence comes from Aegilops speltoides, assembly GCA_021437245.1. NCBI lineage: Eukaryota > Viridiplantae > Streptophyta > Magnoliopsida > Poales > Poaceae > Aegilops > Aegilops speltoides. The sequence continues at coordinate 448,277,185 of CM038145.1, read as the reverse complement.
GTAAAAGGCTTGCCACCGCGATTCTCCGCTTGGCGCAGCTCCTCCTTCATAGCCCGCATTGCAGAGCGGGCATCCTTGGCTTCGGCGGTGGCCTTCTTCAGGTCTTCCCGCTACGATAAGCGCTCCTTTTCAAGAGCCTCATTGCGGTCGGTAGCATCCTTTAATTTCTTGGCCAATTCAGCCACCTCCGCCCTGCTTAGGCAGTGCGCAGCCTTTTCGGCCTTCAACTCTTCAGCCGCCCTCGCGGCAGCCGCGTCACTCCTTCGGGCTTGCTCCTTAGCTAGAGCAAGTTCGCCCAAGGCTCTCCACAGCAGCAAAGACTGCCTCAGATAAACAGCATATAACTTATCAGAGGCGGGCTTTGACCCACTCAATAATGCGGCTGCGGAGAATTTATTTACCTTGTGACTCGTCAAGTCGCTGGTTGACAAGTGCGATGTCAGCATCTGCCACGTCAAGTTGTCGCCTTAATTCGGCAAACTCATTAGTCTGGCTGGCCCCCGGACTATCCGCCACCTGTATGAGAACGGCGGTATTCATTACCTGAGATGTTGAGATTTTGATCCTCGGCACGCTGTCGTTTTCGACAACCTACCAAGTCTCAGGGGCTACTATCTATACAGGGCGCATTTTTCATATGCAAAACTGTTAAAAGACAAAGGGGTGCACCATTTTCGCATACCTCAAATCCTGCCAGCAAGCTCATGGCGGCATTACGCAATCCGCTTTCAGCGGACGAAATCCTTCCAATCACCATACGCATTAACGTACGGTGATCTTCTGAAATGGACGCCCTCTCAAGCAGACTCTTCAGTTCTCCTGGCCGGATTCTGGTGGGTGTCGAACTCTCTGGCCCCTCCGGACTCGGGGACGCCCTCCGACGGCGACACTTCGGCTCGCCGCCTCATCTGGCGGCGCTGCAGACGGAGGCGACGCTTCCATCATCTCCTAAGAAGGTCCCCGAGGATGAACTCATCTCGAGACGGCTGCAGATCCGAACTGCGATATAAATATTTCGGTTACCTACAGAAGCATAAATGAAGGTACTTTATTAATTAACTTCCTCTTTCATACTTACGGCTCGTTGGAGAGCTGGTCCTTCGGCGATGATTGCGCGTCCGGATTCTCTCCGGACGCCGGACCCCCCGGTGAGGATTTCTTCCCACGCTTAGGGGCTTTGGCCTCCGGATCTTCGGAGGCGGTCCTCTTCTCCCTTTGATGGGAGGGGTTTTGGTTCCTCCTTTGATCGCTTCTTCGCAAAGTATTAGCCTTTATTTCCCCTGCCGCCCCCCCTGGGCGCAACCTCCAACATTCTGACCAGCACGGGCTCCAGTGCGGTCTCTGGGAGGGGGGCCGGACACCTTATCAGCCTTGATCGCGCCACCCATTCCTGTAAAGAACAAAGGGTTAGGAGGCGAACTTCTGAAAGGCATACAAATAGAATGTCCGGACTCTGAGCTATTTACCTGAGTATCCGGGCGATCGCGGCTTAGGCCTGCGTCCTCGGCCAAATCCGGACACGCCACCCGCGGTCCGAAGAACAGCTTGTACATCTCCGTGGGTGACGCACCCATAAAATGATGGAGAATACGAGGTCCCTCCGAATTGTACTCCCATAGACGGAGAGGACGACGTTTGCAGGGCGGAAGATGCCCGATTAAGCATAACTCGCATCACCTTGATCAGTCGATCTCCCTCGCTTGGAGGTCTCGAACCGCCCTGCAGTGAAGGCACGCCCTGGACGGCCCCCGCTTGAGCCCTTGGTCGACCCACGACATCGCTTGCCGTGGAGGTCCCAAAGCGGAATGAGGGCGGCGGCTTTTTGCTTGCGCCTTGGAGCAGTGATGTAAAACCACTCCGCTGCCACAATCCCAGCCTCTTGAAGGAACCTCGAGCCACGGGCATCGACCCTCTTGCTTATGGTCGCCCACCAAGACTCGCTTGACGCCCCGATCATCTTCGCCTCCACCTTAAAGGTTTTCAGCCATAGGCCGAAGTGGGGGATGACGCGGAGGAAGGCTTCGCAGACAATAATAAATGCGGAGATGTGGAGGATGGACTCCGGAGCCAAGTCGTGGAAATCCAGCCCGTAGTAGAACAGGAGCCCTCTCACGAAGGGATCCGTCGGGAAGCCTAATCCCCGACGGAGGTGAGATACGAAAACGACGTATTCGCCGGGCTCGGGGGCTGGCACGGCCTGCCCTGGGGCAGGCAACCTGTGCGAAACTTCGTAGGCCAGGTACTTGGCCTCACGCAACTTCAATATGTCCTCCTCCGTGACGGAGGAGGGCATCCACCGGCCCTGGAGGTCGGAGCCGACATTTTGATCCAAGCGCCGAATCCAAGCTCTAGGTGTTGGAACTGGAGCGGAGGAAAGATTCAATGCGGATTGAAGAACAAGGACAGACTTGGTCCCTTTATAAAGGGAAGAAATACCAAGGGCCGTCTCCGTGACCGTTTGAGATTCCCCTTCGATAGAGGAGGTGTGGCAACAGGAACGGTTGGGTTACCCACGCACGTATTGATGAGGATCCCGGAATAAGGGGAACACGATCTCTGCTTCGACAAGACGTGCCAAGGAAACCGCTTCGCTAAACGTGCTGAGGTGGAATAGTAAAAAACGATTCAAACGAGGGCTTGGCTGTGGTGTGATGTCATGCCGCATAATACGTCAGCAGATTGAGCTAAGTGTATATTTTATTCTCTCTACGGTTTGACGTGGAATTTATTTTGCAGAGTCGGACACTATCCTGGTGTTCATTATCTTCTCCGGATTATTCATGGGAGGAACCCGCCTTGCAATGCCGAACATTATGCACGCCGGACTTATCGTCATTGAAGACTGGTTCAGGGGCTACTGAGGGAGTCCTGGACTAGGGTGTGTCCGGACAGCCGGACTATCAATATCCGCCGGACTCCTAGACTACGAAGATAAAAGATTGAAGACTCCGGCTCGTGTCCGGAAGGTACTTTCCTTGGCGTGGAAGGCAAGCTTGGCAATACGGATATGTAGATCTCCTACCATTGTAACCGACTGTAACCCTAGCCTCTCCGGTGTCTATATAAACCGGAGGGCCTTAGTCCGTAGGGACTAACATTACATCTCAACAATCATACCATAGGCTAGCTTCTAGGGTTTGGCCTCCTTGATCTCGTGGTAGATCTACTCTTGTACTACCCATATCATCAATATTAATCAAGCAGACGTAGGGTTTTACCTCCATCGAGAGGGCCCGAACACAGGTAAAAACATTGTGTCCCTCGTCTCTTGTTACCATCCGCCTAGACGCACAGTTCGGGACCCCCTACCCGAGATCCGCCGGTTTTGACACCGACAGCTCCCCTATGTCGAATCAATAAATTTGGGTTGAATACTCTACCCTCGAAAACTGTTGCGATCCCCTATACTTGTGGGTTATCAAGACCTTTTTCTGGCGCCGTTGCCGGGGAGCATAGCTCTATTCTTTGAGTCACTTGGGATTTATATCTGCTGGACACTATGAAGAACTTGAAAGATGATCGAACTAGTATTTTTCCCTCAACTACGAGGGGAGGTAAGGAACTGCCATCTAGCTCTGCACTAGATTCTCCTTCCGTTATAAGTAAGCTTGCGACACCTAAACCTCGCTATCGCTATGAATTCCGATATGTCGCATGTTATTGATGATGCCACTTCTGCTATGCATGATACTTATGATGAAACTACTTCTATGCCTGATAATACTGTGCCCCTTGGTGAATTTCTTGATAAACAAATTGCTAGGTCTAGAGAAAGAGAAATTATTGAATCTGAATATGATGATGAGAGTGATGATGAAAATATGCCTGCTATTCCTGAGGGTTATCTTTTTGATGCGGAATCTTCTGCAGCTATTTTTGCTTGCCAGGATTGATATGAACTTAAGAGGTTGCTAGTTAAATGGAGTAAAGAATCTCTTAGAGATAGAATGAGACCCGACCCTGCTTTTGCTACTTCACCTATCTGTGTTCCGATAAGGATTATTATGAATTTTCTGTTGATCCAGATATAATTATTTTGGTTGAATCTGATCCCTTTTATGGCTATGAATCTAAAACTGTTGTGGCACATCTTACTAAGTTAAATGATATAGTCGCCCTGTTTACTAATGATGAGATATCGCGCTAGCTTTATTTACTCAAAATATTTCCGTTCTCATTAAAGGGTGATGCTAAGATATGGTTTAATTCTCTTGATCCTGGTTGTGTGCGTAGTCCCCAGTATATGATTTATTACTTCTTTGCTAAATATTTCCCTGCTCATAAGAAACAAGCTGCTTTGAGGGAAATATACAACTTCGTGCAAATTAAAGAAGAGAGTCTCCCACAAGCTTGGGGAGGCTTCTCAAGTTACTCAATGCTTTGCCTGATCATCCTCTTAAGAAACCTGAAATACTTGATATCTTTTATAATGGACTAAATGATGCTTCCAAAGATTACCTGGATAGTTGTGCTGGTTCTCTTTTCAAGGAAAGAACACCAGATGAAGATGAAATTCTATTGAACAATATGTTGACAAATGAAAATAATTGGGCACCTCCCGAGCCAACTCCTGAGCCAGCTACAGAGCCAATTACTGAGCCTATTCCTAAACCAACTCCGAAAAAGAGAGGTGTTCTATTTCTCAGTCCCGAAGATATGCAAGAGGCAAAGAAATCTATGAAAGAAAAAGGTATTAAAGATGAAGATGTTAAGAATTTGCCTCCTGTTGAAGAAATACACGGTCTTAATTTACCGCCTATTGAAGAAATATATGATCTCAATTCCTTATTCACTGTAGAACCTCTCGATATCCCGACACAGGTAGTAAAGGTAAATTCTCTCTATAGATATGATAAAGCTGAAGTCCCTCCTACTAAAATTGCTAGTCAGTGCTTGGATGAGTTTGATGACTTTATGTTTAAGAAAGATGACTTTAATGCTTATTTTGGTAGACAATTAAAACAGAATACCTTTATGATTAAACGCATGGGTGATTATATGGCTGATATTAGAGGTGAACTTACACTTGTTAGCAAACATGCTTCTATGGTTACCACTCAAGTAGAACAAGTACTTAAAGCTCAAAAAGAAGTGCTTGATGAAATAAATAGTAAGAAAAATGATTATGCTGTTAGAGTGGCTACTAGAACTGGTAGAATGACTCAGGAACCTTTGTATCCTGAAGGCCACCCTAAGAGAATCGAGCAAGATTCTCAGATAAATAATATTTATGTACCTAGTTCTTCTAAAAGGAAGAAAAAGAAAAATGATAGGACTTTGCAAACTTCTAGTGAACCTATTGTTTGAACCACCGAGAATCCAAATGATATCTCTATTTATGATGCTGACACACAATCTGGTGATGGACATGAACCTAGTGATAATGTTAATGCTAATGTTCATGTTGATGCTCAAACTAGCAATGATAATGATGTAGAGATTGAACCTGTTGTTGATCTTGATAACCCACAATCAAGGAATCAACGTTATGATAAAAGAGACTTCGTTGCTAGGAAACATGGTAAAGAAAGGGAACCATGGGTTCAGAAACCCATGCCTTTTTCTCCAAAACCATCCAAGAAAAAGGATGACGAGGATTTTGAGCGCTTTGCTGAAATGATTAGACCCATCTTTTTGTGTATGCGATTAACTGATGTGCTCAAAACAAATCCTTATGCTAAGTATATGAAGGATATCATTACTAATAAAAGAAAGATACTGGAAGCTGAAATTTCCACCATGCTTGCTAATTATACTTTTAAGGGTGGAATACCAAAGAAGCTAGGAGATCCAGGAGTGCCTACTATACCATGCTCCATTAAGAGAAATTATGTTAAAACTGCTTTATGTGATCTTGGAGCCGGTGTTAGTGTTATGCCTCTCTCTTTATATCGTAGACTTGACTTGAATAAGTTGACACCTACTGAAATATCTTTGCAAATGGCTGATAAATCAACTGCTATACCTGTCGGTATTTGTGAGGATATGCCTGTTGTAGTTGCAAATGTTACTATTTTAACGGACTTTGTTATTCTTCATATTCCCGAGGATGATAGTATGTCTATTATTCTTGGAAGACCTTTCCTTAATACCGCAGGGGCTGTTATTGATTGCAACAAAGGCAATGTCACTTTCCATGTTAATGGTAATGAGCACACGGTACACTTTCCGAGGAAATAACCTCAAGTTTATAGCATCAACTCTATTGGAAAAATTCCATCGATTATATTTGGAGGTTTTGAATTTTCTCTCCCTACTGTCAAGAAAAAGTATGATATTCTTATTGTTGGGGATTTTCATATCCCCGTTGAGGTAACTTAGTGTTATTCGAAATTTCTCCGATTCCGTGTTATTCGGAATGAGTTTGTTAACAAGACTTCATCAACCTTGTTAGTGGGTTCATTTTGATGATCACGAGATGGATGAAACTAGAAGCACAACTTTCTGTACCCTCTTTATATTTTCTGTTATTTAGTAGAAATAAAGTAAAATAGTATTTTTCTGCCCGTTCCCTGACTTATCCGTTCAATATAAAAATATCCCGCAAATATAAGTCCTCAGAATGACATGCCAATTTAATATGATTTTTTCGGGAATATTTGAGGATTTACTGTGCAAAAATTACCGCGGGGGGAGCTGCCACCTGGTCACGAGGGTGGAGGGTGCGCCCTACCCCCTAGGCGCGCCCCCTGCCTCGTGGGACCACGGTGGCCCTCCTCCACTTATTCCTGCACCCATCTTCTTCCTCTGCCTCACACAAACACAAGAAACCAACTCAAGCACGAGTTCCAGCCCCCATTGCTGTGATTTTCGATCTCCTTGCTCAAAGCACCTCTCGCAAAACTGCTTGGGGAGATTGTTCCTTGGTATGTGACTCCTCCATTGGTCCAATTAGTGTTTGTTCTAGTGCTTTATTCTTTGCAAATTTGTGCTGCATAGGTGACCATGTTCTTGAGCTTGCATGTCAAATTTATATGGTTCCAAGTAGTTCTAATGCTTGATATAGGCTCTAGGCACTTGTGGGAGTTGTTGCTATCAATTTTATTGAAGTTGGTTCACTTTTATTTGAGGTTACTAAAAATTTCAAATTTTTTCAGAAATAATGAAGAGACTTTTGAGGGGCTCGTCGAGCCAAAGCGCGAAGGAAAAACAAAAGGAAGAAGAACAAAAGCCCAAATTTAATTTGCCTCGCATCGCGGAGGTCCGGCCGTGTGAATGGCCTTCCGATGACTTCTTGAGGAGAGCCGGGATTTATGAGGATTTCTATTTATTGATTGAGAATGCTGGCCTCACCGACTTCCTCCGCGACCAACGTCATCAGTATATCTTACTCACAAATACTTTTGTGCAAAACTTCTATTTTTTCCCTAAGAAATCACCTCCAACAGTAGAGTTTCATTTATATGACGTTGTTAAAGAGATGACATTAGCTGAATTTTGCGAGGTTTGCAAAATACCCTTTGAGGGCACCTTGGATGAACCACAGCGTAACGAAGTAGAAGCTTTTATTAACACTATCACCATGGGAGAAACCAGGAAGGTTTCTGATGCAAGGATTACTAGCATACATTTTCCTGTTTTTACGCTACTTTGCCTTATTTGCTAGTCGTTGCTTGATAGGTCACGGGAACTGTGGAAACCTTAGTGTCCCTGATATTATTATTTTGTTCCATGGTTTATACCGCAATAACTCTGTTAGTATGGGTGGAATTGTTGCTAGACGGTTAAGTCTAAACCGTACTAAGGGCCCTATCTTTGGAGGCATTTATGCTTCGCGCTTAGCTGAATGTTTTGAAATACCTATTAGGCATGAGGAGAAAGAAGAGACATCGTTGCCCCGTGCTTATTTAGATTATAAGAGTATGATAGCGCATGACTTTCTTGTTAAGAGTCGTGAAGGGGAGCTCAAATATAAATTATACTTTGATAAGCATCACTCTCAGACTATTAATTTGCATGCTCCCTCTTTGTTGAACTTGTCTGCTGGTCCTCACATCATTCCGTGGGCAGCCGTTCAATCCTATCGGAATCCTGCACCAGCCCCGGAACCAGAACCACAAGATGAGCCTCCACGACTGTCTGTTTATTCTTGGGATCCAGAGGAGGTTGCCAGCCAGTGGCAGTCAGAGTCTTCTTCATCGCAGTACGACCCCAGCTACACCTACGGGTATTCGCCAGGCTATCCCTGGCAATAGACCAACTTAGGCCAAAAGCCTAAGCTTGGGGGAGTACATATTTCCCACTGACATTACATTAATGTTCACACCCACTCATTGCTAGATGTCGGTGCTCATACTCTTTCACTGTAATATCCATGCTAGTTTATTTTCTTTTTCCTGCTTTCTTCTTGTGTGTTTAATAAACCTTAAGAAAAAACCCGAAGAAAATTAGTAGTAGTTTATTTCTTTGTTGTAGTAATTAAAAGGAAAACCCAAAAATATTTCCCGTTCTTCTTTTGCCTGTTGGGAACTTTCCCATGTAAATAGTTTTATTTCCTTTTCTTTCTTTGGGGGTCAGTAGGAGAAGACCATGATTAAATTGTTGAAGTGGCTCTTATATGCATCATTGTTGATTTAACCAAAGAGCCCATATTGCCTTGTCTTCTCCTGTTTATTGAATGCTTGCAGATTCCAGCTTAGTCCAATGCACATGCACTCTTATTATTATACACATCATTCGGTCGTGCAAGTGAAAGGCAATAATGATGATATATGATGGACTTATTGGGATGAGAAAAGCTGGTATGAACTCGACCTCTCTTGTTTTTGTAAATATGATGATTCATCGTTCCTGAGTCAGCTATTATGAAGTAAACATATTTGCAATGACATTTAGACATTATAGTTGCTTGTGCCATGCTTGATTAGCTATGAGTTATAATGGTTTACCTTGCGTGCCAACATGCTATTAGAATGATTATGATGTGGTGTGATGGGATGGTATCCTCCTTTAAATGAATTGAGTGACTAGACTTGGCACATGTTCACGCATGTAGTTGAATCAAATCAACATTGCCTTCATGACATTTATGTTCATGGTAGATTATATCCTACTCATGCTTATATTCGGTGTGAATTAATTTTAATGCATGTTTACGACTGTTGTCACTCTCTCAGTTGGTCGCTTCCCAGTCTTTTGCTAGCCTTCACCTGTACTAAGCGGGAATACTGCTTGTGCATCCAACCTCCTTAAACCCCAAAGTTGTTACATATGAGTCCACCATACCTACCTATATGCGGTATTTACCTGCCGTTCCAAGTAAATTTGTATGTGCCAAACTCTAAACCTTCAAATAAAATTCTGTTTTGCATGCTCGAATAGCTCATTTGTCAACTAGGGCTGCCCTTATCTTCCGTGTTAGGCAGGTTATTCTCAAGAGGAGTGGACTCCGCTCCTCATTCACGAGAAAATGGCTGGTAACTGGGATGCCCAGTCCCATGCTTTATGCAAACTAAGTCAAAATAATTGCAAACAAAACTCCCCCTGGGACCCGTTGAATGTTGGAGGCACTCATTGTTTCGAGCAAGCCATGGATTGATGCTTGTGGAGGAGGGGGGAGAGTAAACTTTACCATTCTGTTTGGGAACCGCCTATAATTTGTTCAGCATGGAAGATACCGTCGTCTCTTAGTTGTTATGTTGACAATGAAAGTATGCCGCTCAAAATATAATTTATCTCTATTTCAAAACCGAGCTCTGGCACCTCGACAAATCCCTGCTTCCCTCTGCGAAGGGCCTATCCATTTACTTTTATGTTGAGTCATCATCCTTCTTATTAAAAGCACCCGCTGGAGAGCACACTGTTGTTTGCATTCATTATAATTGGTTTATATTGGGTATGACTTGACTGGCTCTCTTTTACCATGAATTACAATGTTTACTCAGTCCTTGATCTTTAAAGGTGCTCTGCATTTATGTTTTGCGGTCTCAGAAAGGGCTAGCGAGATACCATTTTGTTATATCATGTTATGATTATTTTGAGAAAGTGTTGTCATCCGAGTTTTATTATTATGGCTTGCTAGCTGATTATGCTATGGATATGAGTAATTGACCTATGTGTTATTGTTAGTATGGTTAGTTCATAATATTTGCTGAAACATGAGTGCTGGCTTTTCATGTTTACAACAAGAGCAAACAGAGTTTGTAAAGTTTTCTTTTTCTCTTTTAGTTTGTCAACTGAATTGCTTGAGGACAAGCAAGGGTTTAAGCTTGGGGGAGTTGATACATCTCCAACGTATCTACTTTTCCAAACACTTTTGCCCTTGTTTTGGACTCTAACTTGTATGATTTGAATGGAACTAACCCGGACTGACGCTGTTTTCAGCAGAATTGCCATGATGTTGTTTTGTGTGCAGAAAATAAAAGTTCTCGGAATGACCTGAAACTCCACGGAACATCTTAGAAAAAACAATAAAAAATCCTGTCCACACCCTGTCCACGAGGGTGGGGGTGCCCCCCTAGGGCGCGCCCCCTACCTCGTGGGCCCCTGGTGGCCCTCTGACACCAACTCCAACTCCATATATTGCCTTTCGGGGAGAAAAAAATAAGAGAGAAGAAATAATCGCGTTTTACGATACGGAGCCACCGCAAGCCCTAATCTCTCTTGGGAGGGCTGATCTGGAGTCCGTTCGGGGCTCCGGAGAGGGGGATTCGTCGCCGTCGTCATCATCAACCATCCTCCATCACCAATTTCATGATGCTCACCGCCGTGCGTGAGTAATTCCATCGTAGGCTTGCTGGACGGTGATGGGTTGGATGGGATTTATCATGTCATCGAGCTAGTTTTGTTAGGGTTTGATCCCTGGTATCCACTATGTTCTGAGATTGATGTTGCTATGACTTTGCTATGCTTAATGCTTGTCACTAGGGCCCGAGTGCCATGATTTCAGATCTGAACCTATTATGTTTTCATGAATATATGTGTGTTCTTGATCCTATCTTGCAAGTCTATAGTCACCTACTATGTGTTATGATCCGGTAACCCCGAAGTGTCAATAATCGGGATGGTGATGACCATAGTTTGAGTTGTTCATGTATTCACTATGTGCTAATGCTTTGTTTCGGTTCTCTATTAAAAGGAGGCCTTAATATCCCTTAGTTTCCAATAGGATCCCGCTGCCATGGGAGGGTAGGACAAAAGATGTCATGCAAGTTCTTTTCCATAAGCACGTATGACTATATACGGAATACATGCCTACATTACATTTATGAACTGGAGCTAGTTCTGTGTCACCCTATGTTATGACTGTTACATGACGAACCGCATCCAGCATAATCATCCATCACTAATCCGGTGCCTACGAGTTTTCCATATACTGGTTCTCGCTTATTTACTTTTCCGTTGCTACTATTACAATCCTTACAAAATACCAAAAACATTACTTTTGCTGTCTTTACTTTTGTTACCGTTATCACCACTATCATATTACTTTGCTACTAAACACTTTGCTGTAGATACTAAGTTTCCAGGTGTGGTTGAATTGACAACTCAGCTGCTAATACTTGAGAATATTCTTTGGCTCCCCTTGTGTCGAATCAATAAATTTGGGTTGAATACTCTCCCCTCGAAAACTGTTGTGATCCCCTATACTCGTGGGTTATCACTAAGTGCTGCCACTAGGCGTGGGAGGGCGCCCCCGAGGCCCGAGGGTGGCACTCCTGAGACTCCGGGGCGTGTACAACCCCACTCATTATTACGTGAGAGTGTCACGGGCAACGATTCTTCACAGGCACCGGGCCTTCTTCACAGGCACTGGGCCTTCTTCGCAGGCACTGGGCCTTTCTTCACAGGCACTGGGCCTTCTTCACAGGCACTGGGCCTTGCTTTATGGGTAGAACTTCCGGAGGTGCTGGATGTTCCAGGCGTTCTGGATGGGTACCTCGTCCGGTGTCTCCAGGCGTGCGGCGCCAGGCCTAGAGACGTGGACGACCCTGAACAGGCCCTCCCACATAGGTGAGAGCTTGTGCATCCCTTCCCCGGAGAGGACTCGCCTCAGGACCAGGTCACCCGCCTCGAGCGTCCTGGAGCGGATGTTACGGCAGTGATATCGCCGCAGCGCCTGCTGGTACCTTGCCGTCCTCAGTGCAGCTTCGCGACGACGCTCTTCCCCCATCACGAGGTCCATCCCCTGTGTGGTGTCCTGCTGCATTTCATCAAGCGCCAGGACCCGTGCGGAGCGATGCTTGACCTCATGAGGAAGGACCGCCTCGGCTCCGTAGACAAGGAAGAACGGGGTCTCGCTCGTTGGCTTGGTGGCGGTGGTGCGGATGGACCATAGTACGGACTGGAGCTCGTCGTGCCAGCCCCTACCACAGGCCTCGAGCTTCTTCTTGAAGGTCTTGGTTTTGAGGCCCCTCAGGACCTCTGTGTTGGCACGTTCGGCCTAACCATTGCTCCTGGGGTGTGCCACCGAAGCGTAGCAAATCTGCGTTCCAAGGTTAGCACAGTAGGTTTTGAAGAGGTTACTGGTGAATTGCGAGCCGTTATCTGTGATGATGCGGTTGGGGACCCCGAAGCGGCTCACGAGGCCTTTGATGAACTTGATAGCAGAGCCAGCTGGGATGGTGCGGATGGCTTCCACTTCCGCCCACTTGGTGAACTTGTCGATGGCGACGTAGAGGTAGCGGTAGCCTCCAGGCGCTCGAGGGAATGGGCCCAAGATGTCCAGCCCCCAGACCGTGAACGGCCCTGTAAGCGGTATGGTCTAGAGGTCATGAGCCGGCTGATGGATCTGCTTGGCGTGGAACTAGCAGGCCTCGTAGGACTTCACCAGCTCAGCTGCGCCGTTGAGCGCAGTGGGCCAGTAGAACCCACTGCGGAATACCTTGCCGACGAGGGTCCGCGACGACGAGTGATGCCTGCAGTCCCCGCCGTGTATGTCAATCAGCAACTCCTTCCCCTGGTCCCTGGAAATGCAGCGCAGAGAAACGTCATTTGGCCGCTTCCTGTACAACTCACTTCGCAGATGCAGTACGCCGTGGTTTGTTGGGCCACCCGCTCTACATCCTCTTCCTTCTCCGGCAGCGTCCCTTGCACCAGATACTCCTTGAATTCCTTGGTCCAGCATCCCTCCTGAGGCTCGAGCGCCAGGAGTAGGCGAGCTCCTGAGGTCGGGCCACAGGCTGGGGCTCCCGTGGCAGGCGGTTGTGGGAGCTCCTCCCGAGGCTGAGCTGCGCTTGAAAGTGGTGGAGTCACCGACAGCTTGAAGAGCCGTTCCTCAAAGACGCCGGGCTCTTGTGGTAGCCGCTTGGATGCCCTCTTGGCGATGTCGTCAGCTTCTTTGTTGGTGCCCCGGGGCACATGCGGCAACTCCAGGCCCAAGAACTGCTTCTCGATCTTGCGCACCTCCGCGAGGTATGCCTCCATATGCTCGTCCCTCGGCTCGTATACCTTGTTGGAGAAGTTGACGAGGAGCTGCGAGTCGCCCTTAACAGTAAGGCGCTTAACCCCCAGAGCTATCGCGGCCTTCAGGCCGGCTATGAGGCCTTCATATTCTGCGATGTTGTTGGAGACCTTCTCGCCCTGCTGAAAGCAGAGCTGCACAGCATAGTAGAGCTTGTCCTAAGTGGGCGAGATGAGTACTGCTCCAGCCCCCGCGCCCTGATGCGCGAAGGCGCCATCGAAATACATGACCCAGCCGTCCGGCGCCTCGCTTCCTGGTGAGGTGGACCTATCTTCGCCTACTTCAAGTGTCGGGGCATCCGTCCATTCCGCCATGAAATCGGCGAGCGCGGCTCCCTTGATGACCCTAGTAGTGCTGAACTCCAACTGGAATGCCTGCAGCTCGATGTTCCACTCTGCGACTTTTCAAGTAGAGTTGGGACTCCTGAGCACCCTCTCCAATGGGTAGGCTGAGACGACCTTGATGGGGTGGCCCTGGAAGTAGTGCCGCAGCTTGTGCGAGGCCACCAAGAGCACGAGCAGGAGCTTCTAAGGCATGGGGTATCGTGCCCCTGAATCCCGCAACACCGTGCTGACGAAGTACACCGGATGCTCGACGAGGGTGGGCATGTTGACGAGTTCCGAGTCCTTTGGAGGGTGAGGCGCCTCCTGAGACGGCGGAGCCCCCTGCGCCTGGTTGCCTGGCGCGACCTCTCCTGAGACGAGGGGGTCTTCCTGCTGAGGCTGGTCTCCAACTGCCGAGGACGTGGTCCTCGCGAAGCCCTCCTGGTCTTGTGTCTCCACGGCTGGGGCCGTGGCCGGTCGTGATGCGGCCTTGTCCTGGCGTCCCTCCCGAACCGCCACCAGGGCTACGCTGGCAGAATAGGGAGTGGCGGTGAGGTAAAGCACTAGAGGCTCGAGAGGGCGCGGTGCCACCATCACCGGAGGGCTAGTCAGATACTTCTTGAGGTCTTGAAAGGCTTGGTCGGCCTCTTGCGTCCACTCAAATGGGCCTTTCTTCTTCATCAGCTTGAAGAAGGGTAGGGCGCGCTCTCCTAGCTTGGAAATGAAGCGTCCCAACGCGGTTACCCAACCAGCCAGCTTCTGCATTTCCTTAAGGTTCTACGGTGGGCTCATGTCCTCAATGGCCTTGATCTTCTCTGGGTTCACCTCGATCCCTCTGTGGGACACGAGGAAGCCCAGCAACTTGCCGGAAGGTACACCGAACACGCACTTCTCTGGGTTAAGCCGCAAGTTCACCTAGCGCAGGCTCGCGAAAGTCTCCTCCAGGTCCTGGATCAAGATCTTTGCCTCCCGAGACTTTACCACAATGTCGTCGACGTAGGCCTCCGTGTTTCTCCCGAGCTGCCGCCCCAAGGCGATGTGCATCAACCGCTGAAAGGTGGCTCCTGCATTGCGTAGTCCGAAGGGCATGCAGGTGTAGCAGTACACCCCACATGGGGTCAGGAACGCTGTCTTCTCTACATCTTCTACCGCCATCTTGATCTGGTGATACCCCGAGAACGCATCCAGGAAGCACAGCGGGTCGCACTCGGCGGTGGAGTCGACGATCTGGTCGATGTGCGGGAGTGGGAACGGATCCTGGGGTAGGCCTTGTTGAGATTGGTGAAGTCGACACACATTCGCTCCTTCTCGCCTTTCTTTGGTACTACGACGGGGTTCGCCAGCCATTCTGGGTATCGAACCTCGCGAATGGCGCCCGCCGCCTCCAGCTTGTGGGTCTCTTGGACGATGAAGGCCTGATTCTCCGTGGACTGCCGTCTCGCCCGCTGTTTCACTAGGCGTACATTGGGACATACCCTTAAATGACGCTGAATCACCTCCCATGGGACTCCCACCAACTGACCGGGCTCCCATGCGAATATATCCTTGTTTGCGTGCAAGAATTTCACCAGCGCTTCCTCGTGGCTTGGGTCGAGGCTGGCACCTATGGTAAAGGTAGCTCCTGAGGACCCATCCTCGTTGACTGGCACCTGCTTGGTTTCCGCCTTGTCTTGCGTGAACATCTGTTTCTTCTTCGTTGGTGCGGCTCCCTTGGGCTCGGAGGTGCCCGCGTCGGCAGGCTGCGCTGTCGCAGCTGCCTTATGGGCGAGCTTGAGCACTGCCAGGGCCTCCTTGGCGCCCCCCTTGATGATGAGGACGCCCTTGCTCCCAGGCATCTTCATGAGGTTGTAGGCCGGGTGAGTCGCCACCATGAACTGGGTCAAAGCTAGGTACCCGAGAATGGCGTTGTACGGGAGGCCGATGCGGGTGATGTCGAAGTCGACCAGCTCGGTGCGGTAGTTGTCGCGCGTGCTGAAGGTGACGGGGAGGCGGATCTGCCCCAGGGAGCGGGCAGTGCCACCACCAACTCCCGAGAAAGGCTTGCTGAGGCTGAGCCGCTCGAGCGGCACGTGGAGAAGGCTGAAGGCCTCCATAGAGAGCAAGTTGAGGCCGGCACCGCCGTCGATGAGGGTCTTGGTAACAGCCATGTTGTAGATGGTGGACATGCAGAGCATTGGGAGCTTGCCCGAGCCCGCGGTGGAGTCGGGGTGGTCTTCTGGGCCGAATGTCAGGTCGCCCTCGGGCGCAGCCCAGCCAGGCGGAGCCCCCGAGCGTCTGGAGGCGGCGCCGATCTAGCGGAGGAACGGCTTGACGTGACGATCTGAGGGCGGCGCTTGAGAGCCGCCCAGCAGGGCCGCGACCGCGTGGTGCGCCGGCACCGCGTAGCGTGCGGTGAAGAGGTCAAGGAGCTCCTCCCAGGATGCCACCGTGGATCCAGGGAGGTTGAGCAGCCAGGCGCGTGGCTCACCGGCGAGGGCCATCGGGAGCCAGTAGGCCATGACCTTGTCGTCACCCCGCCTCGAGGACGGCCTCCTCGTACGCCAGCAGGAAAGCCGACGGGTCCGCCGCGCCGTCGTAGCGCGGCGGCATCTCTGGCTTGAACTTGGGCGGCCATCGCACCTGCCGCAGGGCGGGGGCCAGGGCTCGGAGCCCCCTGGCCCCGTCGTCAGCGCCGGCCGTTGGGGTCGGCAGCGGGGCACTTTCCATGAGGGTGAAGCGCGGCTGCGGCGGAGCGTAGATTGTCGGAGAGGAGCTACGGCGCACCCCTACCTGGCGCGCCAAATGTCGGATCACGGGTTCTGGCAAAACCCTCAAGGTTTGAACACTGGGGTGCGCGCGAAGATTTCCTCCCTACTGATCCACGCCCAAGCTCGCTAAGATCTCGCGGACGAACTCGACAAACTCACAGCATAAAAGACACGAGATTTATACTAGTTCGGGCCACCGTTGTGGTGTAATACTCTACTCTAGTGTGGTGGTGGATGGATTGCCTCTTGGACTGATGATGAACAGTACAAGGGAAGAACAGCCTCCTGAGGTTGAGGTGCTCTTGTGCTCTGCGAACTTGTGTGGTTGCGAGGATGGAGTGATCCAGTCCAAGATGATCTCTCTGTTGGGGAACGTAGTAATTTCAAAAAAATTCCTACGCACACGTAAGATCATGGTGATGCATAGCAAAGAGATGGGAGAGTGTGTCCACGTACCATCGTAGACCGAAAGCGGAAGCGTTATGACAACGCGGTTGATGTAGTCGTACGTCTTCACGATCCGACCGATCCAAGTATCGAACGTACGGCACCTCCGTGTTCTGCACACGTTCAGCTCGATGACGTTCCCCGGACTCCGATCCAGCAGGGTGTCGGGGATGAGTTCCGTCAGCACGATGGTGTGGTGACGATGATGATGCTCTACCGGCGCAGGGCTTTGCCTAAACTCCACGACGATATGACCGAGGTGGAATATGGTGGAGGGGGGCACCGCACACGGCTAAGGAACAATCCGTAGATCAACTTGTGTGTCTATAGCCCCCTCCCCGTATATAAAGGGGAGAGGAGGAGGGGCCGGACAAGGGAGAGCGCGCCCTAGGGGGCAATCCTACTCCAAGTAGGTTTGCCCCCCTTCCTATATGGAGTAGGAGAGGAAGGAAGAGGGGAGGAAGAAGGAAGGGGCCGCCCCCTCCCAGTTCGGATTGGACTTGGGGGCCCCCTCCTTGCTCCTTCTCCCTCCTTTCCACTAAGGCCCAATAAGGCCCATATACTTACCGGGGTTCCGTAACCTCCGGAACTCCCAGTATAGTCCCAATCTCATCCGAACCTTTTCGTGTCCAAATATATCTGTCCAATATATCAATCTTTATGTCTCGACCATTTAGAGACTCCTCGTCATGTCCGTGATCACATCCGGGACTCCGAACAAACTTCGGTACATCAAAACTTATAAACTCATAACAAAACTGTCATCGTAACGTTAAGCATGCGGACCCTACGGGTTCGAGAACTATGTAGACATGACCTAGAACTATTCTCGGTCAATAACCAATAGTGGAACCTGGATGTTCATATTGGTTCCTACATATTCTACGAAGATCTTTATCGGTCAAACCGCATAACAACATACGTTGTTCCCTTTGTCATCGGTATGTTACTTGCCCGAGATTCGATCGTCGGTATCCAATACCTAGTTCATCTCGTTACCGGCAAGTCTCTTTACTCGTTCCGTAATACATCATCTCGTAACTAACTCATTAGTTACAATGCTTGCAAGGCTTAAGTGATGAGTATTACCGAGAGGGCCCAGAGATACCTCTCCGACAATCGGAGTGACAAAACCTAATCTCGAATTATGCCAACTCAACATGTACCTTTGGAGACACCTGTCGAGCACCTTTATAATCACCCAGTCACGTTGTGATGTTTGGTAGAACACAAAGTGTTCCTCCGGTAAACGGGAGTTGCACAAACTCATAGTTGTAGGAACTTTGTATAAGTCATGAAGAAAGCAATAGCAACATACTAAACCATCAAGTGCTAAGCTAACGGAATGGGTCAAGTCAATCACATCATTCTCCTAATGATGTGATCCCATTAATCAAATGACAACACATGTCTATGGTTAGGAAACATAACCATCTTTGATCAATGAGCTAGTCAAGTAGAGGCATACTAGTGACACTATGTTTGTCTATGTATTCACACATGTATTATGTTTCCGGTTAATACAATTCTAGCATGAATAATAAACATTTATCATGATATGAGGAAATAAATAATAACTTTATTATTGCCTCTAGGGCATATTTCCTTCAGTCTCCCACTTGCACTAGAGTCAATAATCTAGATTACATAGTAATGATTCTAACACCCATGGAGTCTTGGTGCTGATCATGTTCTCGCTTTCGTGAGAGAGGCTTAGTCAACGGTTCGCAACATTCAGATCCGTATGTATCTTGCAAATCTCTATGTCTCCCACTTGGACTTGGTCCCGAATGGAATTGAAGCGTCTCTTGATGTGCTTGGTCCTCTTGTGAAATCTGGATTCCTTTGCCAAGGCAATTGCACCATTATTGTCACAGAAGATCTTCATTGGTCCCGATGCACTAGGTATAACACCTAGATCGGAAATGAACTCCTTCATCCAGACTCCTTCATTTGCTGCTTCTGAAGCAGCTATGTACTCCGGTTCACATGTAGATCCCGCCACAACGCTTTGTTTAGAACTGTACCAACTTACAGCTCCACCGTTTAATAAAAATACGTATCCGGTTTGCGATTTAGAATTGTTCGGATCAGTGTCAAAGCTTGCATCGACGTAACCATTTACGACTAGCTCTTTGTAACCTCCATATACGAGAAACATATCCTTAGTCCTTTTCAGGTATTTCAGGATGTTCTTGACCGCTATCCAGTGACCCACTCCTGGATTACTTTGGTACCTCCTGCCAAACTAATAGCAAGGAACACATCAGTCCGGTACACAAGATTGCATACATGATAGAGCCTATGGCTGAAGCATAGGGAACTCCTTTCATTTTCTCTCTATCTTCTGCAGTGGTCGGGCATTGAGTCTGACTCAACTTTATACCTTGTAATACAGGCAAGAACCCTTTCTTTGCCTGATCCATATTGAACCTTTTCAACACTTTATCAAGGTACGTGCATTGTGAAAGTCCAATCAAGCATCTTGATCTATCTCTATAGATCTTAATGCCCAATATGTACGCAGCTTCACCGAGGTCTTTCATTGAAAAACTTTTATTCAAGTATCCTTTTATGCTATTCAGAAATTCTATATCATTTCCAATCAACAATATGTCATCCACATATAATATTAGAAATGCTACAGAGCTCCCACTCACTTTCTTGTAATACAGGCTTCTCCGAAAGTCAGTATAAAACCATATGATTTGATCACACTATCAAAGCGTTTATTCCAACTCCGAGAGGCTTGCACCAGACCATAGATTGATCGCTGGAGCTTGAACACTTTGTTAGCTCCCTTAGGATCGACAAAACCTTCCGGTTGCATCATATACAACTCTTCTTCCAGAAATCCATTCAGGAATGCAGTTTTGACATCCATCTGCCAAATTTCATAATCATAAAATGCGGCAATTGCTAACATGATTCGGACAGACTTAAGCATCGCTACGGGTGAGAAAGTCTCATCGTAGTCAACCCCTTGAACTTGTCGAAAACCTTTTGCAACAAGTCGAGCTTTATAGACAGTTATATTACCATCAGCGTCAGTCTTCTTCTTAAAGATCCATTTATTCTCAATGGCTTGCCGATCATCGAGCAAGTCAACCAAAGTCCATACTTTGTTTTCATACATGGATCCCATCTCAGATTTCATGGCCTCTAGCCATTTTGCGGAATCTGGGCTCATCATCGCTTCCTCATAGTTCGTAGGTTCATCATGGTCAAGTAACATGACTTCCAGAATAGGATTACCGTACCACTCAGTGCGGATCTTACTCGTAGACCTACGAGGTTCAGAGAAACTTGATCTGAAGTTTCATGATCAATATCATTAGCTTCCTCACTAATTGGTGTAGGTGTCACAGAACTGATTTACGTGATGAACTACTTTCCAATAAGGGAGCAGTATGCTTACCTCATCAAGTTCTACTTTCCTCCCACTCACTTCTTTCGAGAGAAACTCCTTCTCTAGAAAGGATCCATTCTTAGCAACGAATGTTTTGCCTTCGGATCTGTGATAGAAGGTGTACCCAACAGTCTCTTTTGGGTATCCTATGAAGACACATTTCTCCGATTTAGGTTCTAGCTTATCTGGATGAAGTTTCTTCACATAAGCATCGCAGCCCCAAACTTTAAGAAACGACAACTTTGGTTTCTTGCCAAACCACAGTTCATAAGGCGTCGTCTCAACAGATTTTGATGGTGCCCTATTTAACGTGAATGTGGTCGTCTCTAAAGCATAACCCCAAAACGATAGCGGTAAATCAGTAAGAGACATCATAGATCGCACCATATCTAGTAAAGTACGATTACGACGTTCGGACACACCATTTCTTTGTGGTGTTCCAGGTGGCGTGAGTTGTGAAACTATTCCGCATTGTTTCAAATGTAAACCAAACTCGTAACTCAAATATTCTCCTCCACGATCAGATCGTAGAAACTTTATTTTCTTGTTACGATGATTTCCACTTCACTCTGAAATTCTTTGAACTTTTCAAATGTTTCAGACTTGTGTTTCGTTAAGTAGATATACCCATATCTTCTCAAATCATCTGTGAAGGTGAGAAAATAACGATATCTGCCACGAGCTTCAACATTCATCGGACCACATACATCTGTATGTATGATCTCCAACAAATTTGTTGCTCTCTCCATAGTACCGGAGAACGGTGTTTTAGTCATCTTGCCCATGAGGCACGGTTCGCAAGTACCAAGTGATTCATAATCAAGTGATTCCAAAAGTCCATCAGTATGGAGTTTCTTCATGCGCTTTACACCGATATGACCTAAACGGCAGTGCCACAAATAAGTTGCACTCTCATTATCAACTCTACATCTTTTGGTTTCGACATTATGAATATGTGTATCACTACTTTCGAGGTTCAATAAAAATAGACCACTCTTCAAGGGTGCACTACCATAAAAGATATTACTCATATAAATAGAACAACCATTATTCTCTGATTTAAATGAATAACCGCCTCGCATCAAACAAGATCCAGATATAATGTTCATGCTCAACGCTGGCACCAAATAACAATTATTTAGGTCTAAAACTAATCCCGAAGGTAGATGTAGAGGTAGCGTGCCGACCGCGATCACATCGACTTTGGAACCGTTTCCCACGCGCATCGTCACCTCGTCCTTGGCGATGCTCGCTTATTCCATAGTCCTGCTTTGAGTTGCAAATATTAGCAATGAACCAATATCAAATACCAGTGCTACTACGAGCTCTAGTTAGGTACACATCAATAACATGTATATCACATATACCTTTGTTCACTTTGCCATACTTCTTATCCGCCAAATACTTGGGGCAGTTCCGCTTCCAGTGATCAGTTTGCTTGCAGTAGAAGCACTCAGTTTCAGGCTTAGGTCCAGACTTGGGTTTCTTCTCTTGAGCAGCAACTTGCTTGCTGTTCTTCTTGCAGTTCCCCTTCTTCTTCCCTTTTCCCTTTTTCTTGAAACTAGTGGTCTTGTTGACCATCAACACTTGATGCTCCTTCTTGATTTCTACCTCTGCAGCCTTTAGCATTGCGAAGAGCTCGGGAATTGTCTTGTTCATCCCTTGCATATTATAGTTCATCACGAATCTCTTGTAGCTTGGTGGCAGTGATTGGAGAATTCTGTCAATGACGCTATCATCCGGAAGATTAACTCCCAGTTGAATCAAGTGATTATTATACCCAGACATTTTGAGTATATGCTCACTGACAGAACTATTCTCCTCCATCTTGCAGCTGTAGAACTTATTGGAGACTTCATATCTCTCAATCCGGGCATTCGCTTGAAATATTAACTTCAACTCCCGGAACATCTCATATGCTCCATGACATTCAAAACGTCGTTGAAGACCCGGTTCTAAGCCGTAAAGCATGGCACACTAAACTATAGAGTAGTCATCAGCTTTGTTGTGCCAGACGTTCACAACATCTGGCGTTGCTCCTGCAGCAGGCCTGGCACCCAGCGGTGCTTCCAGGACGTAATTTTTCTGTGCAGCAATGAGGATAATCCTCAAGTTACGGACCCAGTCCGTGTAATTTCTACCATCATCTTTCAACTTTGCTTTCTCAAGGAACACATTAAAATTCAACGGAACAACGGCACGAGCCATCTATCTACAACAAACATAGACAAGCAAAATACTATCAGGTACTAAGTTCATGATAAATTTAAGTTCAATTAATCATATTACTTAAGAACTCCCACTTAGACAGACATCTCTCTAGTCATCTAAGTGATCACGTGATCCAAATCAACTAAACCATAACCGATCATCACGTGAGATGGAGTAGTTTTCAATGGTGAACATCATTATGTTGATAATATCTACTATATGATTCACGCTTGACCTTTCGGTCTCCGTGTTCCGAGGCCATATCTGCATATGCTAGGCTCGTCAAGTTTAACCTGAGTATTCTGCGTGTGCAAAACTGGCTTGCACCCGTTGTAGATGGACGTAGAGCTTATCACACCCAATCATCACGTGGTGTCTGGGCACGACGAACTTTGGTAACGGTGCATACTCAGGGAGAACACTTCTTGATAATTTGAAGTGAGAGATCATCTTAAAATGCTACCGTCAATCAAAGCAAGATAAGATGCATAAAGGATAAACATCACATGCAATCAATATAAGTGATATGATATGGCCATCATCATCTTGTTCTTGTGATCTCCATCTTCAAAGCACCGTCGTGATCACCATCGTCACTGGCGTGACACCTTGATCTCCATTGTAGCATCGTTGTCGTTACGCCATCTATTGCTTCTACGACTATCGCTACCGCTTAGTGATAAAGTAAAGCAATTACAGGGCGTTTGCATTTCATGCAATAAAGCGACAACCATATGGCTCCTGCCGATTGCCGATAACCGGTTACAAAACATGATCATCTCATACAATAAAATATAGCATCACGTTTTGACCATATCACATCACAACATGCCTGCAAAAACAAGTTAGGCGTCCTCTACTTTGTTGTTGCAAGTTTTACGTGGCTGCTACGGGCTTAGCAAAACCGTTCTTACCTCGCATCAAAACCACAACGATAGTTTGTCAAGTTAGTGTTGTTTTAACCTTCGCAAGGACCGGGCGTAGCCACACTCGGTTCAACTAAAGTTGGAGAAACTGACACCCGCCAGCCACCTGTGTGCAAAGCACGTCGGTAGAACCAGTCTCGCGTAAGCGTACGCGTAATGTCGGTCCGGGCCGCTTCATCCAACAATACCGCCAAACCAAAGTATAACATGCTGGTAAGCAGTATGACTTGTATCGCCCACAACTCACTTGTGTTCTACTCGTGCATATAACATCAACGCATAAAACCTGGCTCGGATGCCACTGTTGGGGAACGTAGTAATTTCAAAAAAATTCCTACGCACACGCAAGATCATGGTGATGCATAGCAACGAGATGGGAGAGTGTGTCCACGTACCCTTGTAGACCGAAAGCGGAAGCGTTATGACAACGCGGTTGATGTAGTCGTACGTCTTCACGATCCGACCGATCCAAGTACCGAACGTACGGCACCTCCGTGTTCTGCACACGTTCAGCTCGATGACGTTCCCCGGACTCCGATCCAGCAGGATGTCGGGGATGAGTTCCGTCAGCACGATGGTGTGGTGACGATGATGATGCTCTACCGGCGCAGGGCTTCGCCTAAACTCCGCGACGATATGATCGAGGTGGAATATGCTGGAGGGGGGCACTGCACACGGCTAAGGAACAATCCGTAGATCAACTTGTGTGTCTAAGGGGTGCCCCCCCTCCCTCGTATATAAAGGGGGAGAGGAGGAGGGGGCCGGCCAAGGGGAGATGCGCGCCCTAGGGGGGGGGGCAATCCTACTCCAAGTAGGTTTAGCCCCCCCTTTTCCTATTAGGAGTAGGAGAGGGAAGGAAGAGAGGGGAGGGAAGAAGGAAAGGGGGGCCGGCCCCCCTCCCAATTCGGATTGGACTTGGGGGGGCGCCCACTCCTTTGCTCCTTCTCCCTCCTTTCCACTAAGGCCCAATAAGGCCCATATACTTACCGGGGGTTCCGGTAACCTCCCGGAACCCCGGTATAGTCCCAATCTCATCCGGAACCTTTCCGGTGTCCAAATATATCCGTCCAATATATCAATCTTTATGTCTCGACCATGTCGAGACTCCTCGTCATGTCCGTGATCACATCCAGGACTCCGAACAAACGTTGGTACATCAAAACTTATAAACTCATAATAAAACTGTCATCGTAACGTTAAGCGTGCGGACCCTACGGGTTCGAGAACTATGTAGACATGACCTAGAACTATTCTTGGTCAATAACCAATAGTGCAACCTGGATGTTCATATTGGTTCCTACATATTCTACGAAGATCTTTATCGGTCAAACCGCATAACAACATACGTTGTTCCCTTTGTCATCGATATGTTACTTGCCCGAGATGCGATCGTCGGTATCCAATACCTAGTTCAATCTCGTTACCGGCAAGTCTCATTAATCGTTTCGTAATACATCATCTCGTAACTAACTCATTAGTTACAATGCTTGCAAGGCTTAAGTGATGAGTATTACCGAGAGGGCCCAGAGATACCTCTCCGACAATCGGAGTGACAAAACCTAATCTCGAATTATGCCAACTCAACATGTACCTTTGGAGACACCTGTAGAGCACCTTTATAATCACCCAGTCACGTTGTGACGTTTGGTAGCACACAAAGTGTTTTTCCGGTAAACGGGAGTTGCACAAACTCATAGTTGTAGGAACTTTGTATAAGTCATGAAGAAAGCAATAGCAACATACTAAACGACCAAGTGCTAAGCTAACGGAATGGGTCAAGTAAATCACATCATTCTCCTAATGATGTGATCCCATTAATCAAATGACAACACATGTCTATGGTTAGGAAACATAACCATCTTTGATCAATGAGCTAGTCAAGTAGAGGCATACTAGTGACACTATGTTTGTCTATGTATTCACACATGTATTATGTTTCCGGTTAATACAATTCTAGCATGAATAATAAACATTTATCATGATATGAGGAAATAAATAATAACTTTATTATTGCCTCTAGGGCATATTTCCTTCGCTCTCCCCCCTACTATG
Organism: Aegilops speltoides; assembly: GCA_021437245.1. Lineage (NCBI taxonomy): Eukaryota > Viridiplantae > Streptophyta > Magnoliopsida > Poales > Poaceae > Aegilops > Aegilops speltoides. Next base: position 448,251,668 of record CM038145.1, on the reverse strand, counting down.
GTGGCTAGTTCTACTTATATAGGCCCTGGTCCTCTCCCCAAATATTGAGCGGGAAGGGAGCCAACAACGGCCAATTCGAAAGGGGACGGCTAGTACAGCTTATCCTGACAAAAGCGGTCTTCGCCTGCAAAAGACTCTGGTGGTGACGCCGTCTTGGGCTCCACGATGACCTCCGTCCTGCCGTCCCACCGGTATTGGTCTCGTTGCATCGATATGGAAACCTTTGCCTGATGCCTCGGTACTCCGCGCCTGCACTTGCCTCCTTAGCACCAAAGAGGAAACAAGGACGCTGCGCGCGCTGGCGCCCGCCTGGCGCCCGCCTGATCTTGATCTTCAAGGCTCACGTCATGAGAGCCTCGTGAGGTTTGCCCTGCCTTGATATCTCCACTCCTCGCGAGGTAGCCTGGTGAGGCCGCTCCTGAGGAGGCCTTGCATCGTCCGCCCCGCGAGGCTTGGCCCCTCGCGAGGGTCTTGAATGCTCGTTGACGAAGGTGGGCCTTATGTCTACTACACAACCTTCTTCTTGTAGACATTGTTGGGCCTCCAAGTGCAGAGGTTTGTAGGACAGTAGCAAATTTCCCTCAAGTGTATGACCTAAAGTTTATCAATCCGTGGGTGGTGTAGGATGAAGATGGTCTCTCTCAAGCAATCCTGCAACCAAATAACAAAGAGTCTCTTGTGTCCCCAACACACCCAATACAATGGTAAATTGTATAGGTGCACTAGTTCGGTGAAGAGATGGTGATACAAGTGCAATATGGATGGTAGATAAAGGTTTTTGTAATCTGAAATTATAAAAATAGCAAGGTAACTAATGGTAAAGGTGAGCGTAAACGGTATTGCAATGCTAGGAAACAAGGCTAGGATTCATACTTTCACTAGTGCAAGTTCTCTCAACAATAATAACATAATTGGATCATATAACTATCCCTCAACATGCAACAAAGAGTCACTCCAAAGTCACTAATAGCGGAACAAACGACGAGATTATGGTAGGGTACGAAACCACCTCAAAGTTATCCTTTCTGCTCGATCTATTCAAGAGTCCGTAGTAAAATAATGTGAAGCTTCCGTTCAATCTATCATAGAGTTCGTACCAGAATAACACCTTAAGACACAAAGCAACCAAAACCCTAATGTCACCTAGATACTCCATTGTCACCTCAAGTATCCGTGAGCATGATTATACGATATGCATCACGCAATCTCAGATTCATCTATTCAACCAACACAAAGTACTTCAAAGAGTGCCCCAAAGTTTCTACCGGAGAGTCAAGACGAAAACGTGTGCCAACCACTATGCATAAGTTCATTGAACCCGCAAGTTGATCACCAAAACATACATCAAGTAGATCACGTGAATATCCCATTGTCACCATAGATAAGCACGGCAAGACATACATCAAGTTTTCTCAAATCCTTAAAGACTCAATCCGATAAGATAACTTCAAAGGGAAAACTCAATCCATTACAAGAGAGTAGAGGGGGAGAAACATCATAGGATCCAACTATAATAGCAAAGCTCACGATACATCATGATCGTGCGAAGTCAAGAACACGAGAGAGAGAGATCAAACACATAGCTACTGGTACATACCCTCAGCCCCGAGGGTGAACTACTCCCTCCTCGTCATGGAGAGCGCCCGGATAGTGAAGATGGCCACCGGAGAGGGATCCCCCCCTCCGGCAGGGTGCCGGAACGGGCTCCTGAGAGGTTTTTGGTGGCTACAGAGGCTTGCGGCGGCGGAACTCCCGATCTATTCTCATCTTCGATGTTTTTAGGGTATATGGAGATATATAGGCGAAAGAAGTCGGTCAGGGGGGCCACGAGGGTGGAGGGCAAGCCCAGGGGGGTGGGCGCGACCCCTGCCTCGTGGCCTCCTCGAAGCTTCTCTGACTTCAGCTCCACGTCTCCTGGATCACGTTCGTTCCAAAATTCACGCTCCCGAAGGTTTCATTCCGTTTGGACTCCATTTGATATTCCTTTTCTTCGAAACACTGAAATAGGCAAGAAAACAAGAAATTGGGTTGGGCCTCTGGTTAATAGGTTAGTCCCAAAAATAATATAAAAGTGCTTAGTAAAGCCCATAAACATCCAAGACAGATAATATAATAGCATGAATGCTTCATAAATTATACATACGTTGGAGACGTATCAGGGCCATACAGGCCCGCTGCACAGCCACGCCGTAGGCCGCAGGCAGGCAAGTCTGGGGACCCCCGTTCCCAGGACGCTGGCAGCTGTGGGGGCACACATCGAGAGCTTTGAGTGTGGATCTGGCCCTCCCGGCAGGCACGGTGCTTGTCACTACCGAAGTGGATAGTGTTTTTACGTGGTGGTGAGCGACAGAGTTGGGTTTGTGCAGCAGCTTGCTTCCCATGGAGGTTGTCAAGGTGTCGGAACTCCGGGCGAAAGCCTAGCACCGGCGTTGATTGATGTTGACCATGAAGACACCTTGTGTGTTGTCTTTTCCTTGTTGGGGGCATGGTCGTGAGCTTGTTTCTACTCCCATCATCGTCTTGGTATCTGGGTGAAAACTCAAGCTCCGTCGGAGCGGGCAACGGTGGCATACACGATGCTACATCTTCTTGGAGGCGTCTCCTGTGAGGCCATGACCTTGGCGCTCGTTGGAGCTGATGTTTGAGCTACGTTGCTCTCCCGATGAGGGTGGTGGAAGCCGGGCGACGACCTCGGATGGTGATTCCGCCATGGCCCCATAGGGTAGTGCCTTGCTTGGCATAGCATGGGTGGTAGCTTGGTGATTTTACGTGGTGGCGAATTCGTCGACCCGTTCGCACTGTCCTTTCGACATAGCTTGACCTGTACATCTGGGTGGCAGCCCCGTATGATCGACATGTGTTGGAAGAAAGGAAAACCAAAAGGAAAGGGGGAAAAGGGAAAAGGAAAAAAACTGAAGAAACCCGATGAAAGGAACACATAAAAATATAAACAGAAAAAGAAACGCATGAAATGTTCTGTAAACCGCTTTAGGTTTTTGTAGACTTGTTTGAGTTCTAAAACCGAACCAAACTGGTCTATAGAACCTTCCAAAACCATTTAGATGGGCCAGCCTACTAAAGACGAGGGCGCCTGGCAGTGTGGCACCGGCGGCGGCAGATAGCGCACCAGAAAATCAGTCCATGTCCCCCAAAAAACAACCCATATGCATAATGCATACAAGACTATTTTTCGAAAGTATGCTTGTGTTCAAATCATGACATAATACAAAGTTCTTAATCCCAACAAGCACATCCTAACACATGCATAAAAGATCAGAATAACAAAGAGCACACTAAAACAACCAACAAAACGCGATGACCTCCGAAGCTCTGTGTCATCATCCTTGAACCTTGCAAGGAGTACCCTGCAACACAATAATCTGCAACCAGACCCAAGCAGATCATCATATTCAACCACGGCATAATCATCGCCATGCTGCTCCCCTACCAGTTCACCCCCGCGCCAAAAAGAGAAGGACACACATGTGTATCCAACACGCCTGCATCAGCCTTCGTCATCCGTGGCATTCAGTACCGCTATATGTGCCCCTTTCATATGGCAGAGAACTAGGATCCAGTTCCGGGTCAGTGGCCAGGGCAGCCGCCCGGGCAAAGCAGGACATTCCTCCAGCAGCAACACAAAGAAAAAGGAAGAACAACAACAGAAAATGATACCGATGAGGAAGAAGAATCTTCATCTCCACACAACCACCACCGATCTGAGGACCAAACCAGCCAGTGTCGTTCGACCTCCAGACATGATAACCCGTGACCTCAACGAGATACAGGGATGACCCACCCCTGCTGGCTCCTAGACGAAGGCTAGAGCCCCGTCTGACCGCAAACGAAGCCCGGAGAAACTTATTTAGACGCGCCGCCGACGCGACGGCCTCGGCAGCGACTCCCACAACTCTAACCCTATTGAGAACACACCAGACACACAGGTCCAAGATTCTCCCTCCCTCTTGCCGCCGAAGCGGCTGGCGGAGGGAGAGGGAACCAGCGGCGGCGCCGGCGACGCATAAAGGGACCCGCTGCTCGCCTTGAGATCGCTTTGCTAACCACCCCGGCTCGAAGCGTGGTACGTGAGGTTTCCTCATTTTTATTTTCCACAATCGCTCAAGTCAAGTTGAAACAGGATTACTAGTATACGACAGGGTTCTTCTACCAACGGAAACAGAGAATCAGCTGTTAGATGCTAAAAAAAAAGTTGTAGATTTGTTACGTAGTTCCCCTCGACTCGATCGAGCCGCCGATTGCTAAGAGTACCACGATCTCACGCACCTAGGGCTAAATACACCTTCCTAGACAGGAAGAAGCCTACGAGTAGGATGTCGAGCAAAAGACGCCAACGTGTTCGCGCGTGCCGCGGCGGCGCGACGGAGGAGCCACCGCCGGCGGCCTCGGAGCCCCTGTTGTCCGATCTCCTGCTCGAGATCTTCGCCCGCTCTGACGCTGCAACCGTCATCCGCTGCGCGTCGACCTGCAGGATCCTCCGCCGCGGGATCCTCGAGCCGGCCTTCCGCCGCCGCCGCCTCGCGCTCCAAGCAGCAGCGCCCGACGGCCGCCTCGACCCTGCCCTCCTCCTCGGCGTCTCCTACCAGGAATACGACAGGGCCAGCGAGAAGACCACCCGTCGCGTCATCCATACGCCATTGCCTACCCAGCCCCGCGCCCGCCTCGACGCCGAGAGCCTGGACGTCCAGATCAACCAGGAGCACCGATCCAAATTGCAGCCCGTAGCGGCCCGCGGCGGCCTGCTCCTCCTCTCTCTGATGCCCCTAGAGATGTCCGCACGTTCCCTCTTACTCTTCCAGCGCCTGCGCGTGTGCGACGCCCTCACCGGCCACTTCACATCCCTCCCTCCCGTCGCCGTGCCCTCGGATACTTTCCCGGACGTCTTCCTCAGCGTCGGCGACGGGGGCTCCTTCGAGCTGCTCCTCGCGCACAGGGGCATGCGATTCCGGATCTTCTCGTCCTTGGACGGCAAATGGGGCGTCCTCCGCCAAGCCTCCGCCCCCGAGATCAATATGGTGGGCGTGTCCCGTCCCGCTGTCATCGGCCGCACCGTCTATTATTCGTGCTGCATGCGTGAATGGAATCCGGACCGCTGGGATCAGATCGTCGCTCTAGACGTCGAAGCGGCAAAGGCGACCACCATGGAGCTCCCGCCAGGCTGCCGCACGAGAAAGAAGTTTTCTAAGCGACCTATGCACCTCCTCTTGGCCTCCGTGCATGGCCGTCTGAGCTTGTTCGTCACGGAGATCCATGGGATAGCGATGTGGACGTTGAAGCCTGACTCGTCTGGCTCGGCGGCGACGTGGAGCCGACATCTAGTGATCGACAATCAGGAGATCAAGAGGCAGACGGGGCTGGAGGAGAGCTACCACCTCAGGAGCCCACGTTTTAGCTTTCACGGGTTCGGGGAAAGGAGCGGCTCCATGATCATGTCACTGGACAAGCGTGGCCAGATCTTCCGGCTCGACATTGGAACTATGGAGGACCAGGAAGCACCCGTTGTGAGGAGGCTCACTAACCCGGGAAGTGTATCGGTCCGACGATCGATCTACCAATTGTTCTTGCACGAGACAGATTTCATCTCTTTGCTACAGGGCATGAAATCATTCTGAGCATGACTATATTGTGGAGTACCTGCTAGTTCCTTCTTTTCTTTCTTATTACATGTAATCCATGTGTGTTTTATACTTATATTGCGTTTTAAATTGGCCGCAAAGAGTAGCTTAATCCCCTCCATTCAATTATTTATTGGACCAAGGTTTCTACCGAGAAACTTTGATATGGTTGAGAAACAATTGGATACATTTTTTGAATTTAAACGTTGAGAAAATAGTATGCCTATGTGTCTGCGTACACACTGTAACTACTCCTGAACCTGACAACAACCGGGACGACTCACCTGAAGACACTGCCTCTATTCCAACCGTTGTCCACAACTTGTCTACTGTTGAAGAGAAGGAAGAAGGACGGCCAAGGTCTACGCGGCCCAACACTACTTGGATTTCACTCTACGCCGAGTGTTTCGCTCTTCGAGAGAGCCAAAACACGGGCACTCGGCAAAGCGACGTAAGCACGACAAACACATGCATTACTGAGACAATATGTAAAACATACTTGGCAAAAACAAGAAACTCGGCAAATGCTTTGTATGCCGAGGGCCAAATAGTGAGCTCACGACAAAGAGGTGCCATGTGGCAAGCCCGGCAGTGGTTAACTGCTCGGTGACGGTGGGTATGCTTTGCCAAGAGCCCGTGTTTTGACTCTCGGCAAAGCATTGTTTCAATGCGTATTTCTTTTTTGTGGGACGGAGATTCATGATTCAATCATTAGTTTTTAGTTGAGTCTAGCAAATGAAGATGCTTATTTGCAACTCGTGTTTCAACTTTTAAGCAGATGGCTCCTCGTCCGACTCTAGAGGTATAATTAATTTAAGCAGATGGGCACCCTTCTCTCTCGTGGTTTTATAAACCCCTCGTGCCCCTTCTCCAGTTCCTTCTGTCCATGCTTTATTTTTGTTGTCACACCACCGCTTCCATGGCTACCCAGTGCGGCCACTCCCAAATCCTAATTTCCTTTGAGATTGATAAAGGAGGCAGCAGGGCATCTGAACTTAGTGATTTAAATTAGATGTTTTGCTCTCTAAACTTAATGCTTCAAATTACCACACACTACAAGAAATATGTCAACTTATGACCTTCTGTCAGTGACCCTCGAAGAATTGGTCATAAATTTATGACCATTTTAGACCAATTGGTAAAAAGCTGTTCAGGGGGCTCCAAACCCTAAACCATTGCGACCATTTTGGTCAGAAAGGTCGTAATTTCCTTACACGGAATGGTCACAAAGCAAACAGTGCTAGTCCGCTGCCTTATTTCTAGTTGTTAATGACCAATATAGATGGTCATAGCCTTGTAGATTGTGGTGCGTTGTGATGACTAGGCGCCATCTCATCAGTTTTGCCTATGTGTCATGTCCATGTGGCAGTTTTTGCCCTAGGTTGTGAAGCAACCTATATTTCTATCATTCCCAAAATTCCCAAAAAAATCTCATAAATTCTTTGGGGCATATCTTCATCAAATATGTAAAAATCCTTCCTTGCCTAGTTCAAAACTAATTCAACAATATTCATTTTCCTATTCTGTTCACAACAACACTTTATGAAGGAAGTGCTATTTATATATTCTTGATTGCCGTCGAATTTTTGGGCACTCTTTCCTATCCAAATCATTACCGCATGACAAAATTCAGCTCCATTTGCCTAGCAAATCTTCCTCGGCAAATTTTCAAAGTTTTTGTCCACCTAGAAGCATTGTGAAGGAAGTACCTTTTTCATATCTCTAAATGACATGAAATGTATGCAGTTCCTTCATATCCCCAAATTATCACCCTCCTCCAAATTGCAGCTCAGTCGAATCATCTATGTGAGCCCAGGTTCAATTTATATTTTATGGCCAAATTGGCACGTTGCAAAGCAAGTGTTGTATAGACCCCTCCTATTACCCTCAAACTTTTCGGGCACTCTTCCATACCCAAATCATTGCCACATGGTAATATTCAGCTCAATTTTCCTAGTAAATCTTTCTCTGGAAATTTCCAAAGTTTCTACCTCGAGAGAAGCTTTGTGAAGTAAGTACTAGCTAGGATTACCCAAATGATCGGAAAATTTGCCAGCGCATGACCATACCTAAGTAACTTACCTACACCAATTTTGAGCTCATTTCATTCATCCAATCTCTCTCACTAGTTTTCCCAAGTTTCTGTCCATAGAAGAGCATTGTGAAGGAAGTACCACTTTGGCATGTCCAAATGGTATCAATTTTTTACAATGTATCCCTATGCCCAAATAACCATCCTCCACCAAATGTCAACTCAATCCATTCATTATTTTGAGCCGAGCTTCAACATTCGTATTTATGTCCAGTGTGGTGGTTTGCAAAGCAAGTACCACCTAGGCTCCTCCTTTTGAGCTCAAAATTTGTGAAAACGGTCTTCTTAGTAACTGATCATCCTCAGCCAAAACTCACGCCCATTAGCCATGTACATTTCCCGTACCGCTAATCAAACACTTGGCTGCTAATTCATGTTTGAGCATCAATTGGTCTCCTCGTGAGAATCTCATGTTGTAATTTTCCTCCTAGCACCAACCTAGGAGTGCCCAACCCACTAGACATGCCTAGGCCGCCCAGAACACATGGCAACGCCACGGTCACGCTGGTGACCACGCCGGCGAACATCTTGAGTTCTGGCAGCTCTAGAGTTGGGGCCCTCGGCCACCGCCCAAACCTCGACATATCGCCACCAAACCATGTATTTATGATTAAATAGGTCCTTATGTAACTAGAAATGATTTTGGAAAAATAAATAGCAAACTATAAGGCAGCTGCAGTTCAAATTTGACCCGCTTCGGTGAATCGGTGAAATTTGTCTTTTTCACGAGAGGTGGATCAAAACAATTTACACGGACCATTTTGTCAATTGTGCATTAAATATGGCCTAGTATTTTATCAAAATGATTTGGTCCAATTTTGCAACAATTATTTGGTAGTTCCTTCACAAAAAAACCTCCTTTTGGGCACTCGAAAAATGGAAAATGGTTTCTTTGTCCAATGAAAATGAAAACTTCCTTAGGCAACATTGTTTGCTATTCCAATATGCACCCTTGTGCACAATATGAGATCATTTGAACAAACTATGCCATGAATGTGGCCATAAGATTGATCATTTGCCTTGAAAGCCATGAATCTTCACACTTGATAGCTCATTTCTGAGAACACTTTTTTAAAATAATTACCGTATTACAAGTTTATTATTTTTCCTGGAAACTTGGTCACATATAATGACACAATGCGAAGGTTTTCCAATTTTTTGATTTTTTTTGAATTTTTTATGCCCGTTTCAAAATGCGGTCAAAACGACGGGCTTGACCGTTCCTAGCTAGTGGTTGAATCTTGGAATTTTTTTGGTGTTTCTATGATTAAATAGATACTTATCTACCTAGAAATGATTTTTGGAAAAAATAAAGAGCAAACTACGAGGTAGCTACAGTTCAAATTTGACCCGCTTCCAGCTGAATCGGCGGGATTTTGTCTTTTTCACGAGAGGTGGATCAAAACTTTTTACACCCAACCATTTTGTCAGTTGTGCATTAAATATGGCCTAGTATTTTAGAAAAATGATTTGGTCCAATTTTGCAACAAATATATGGTAGTTCCTTCACAAAAAAACCTCCTTTCGGGCACTCGAAAAATGGAAAATGGTTTTTTCGTCCAACGAAAATGAAAACTTCCTTAGGCAACATTGTTTTCCATTCTAATATGCACCCTTGTGCACAATATGAGATCATTTGAACAAACTATGCCATGAATGTGGCCATAAGATTGATCATTTGGCTTGAAAGCCATTGATCTCCATACTTGATAGCTCGTTTCTGAGAACGCTTTTTTAAAATAATTGCCATATTACAAGTTTGTTATTTTTCCTGGAAACTTGGTCACATATAATGACACAATGCGAAGGTTTTCCAATTTTTTGATTTTTTTTGAATTTTTTATGCCTGTTTCAAAATGCGGTCAAAAGCAATGGGAATGACCGTTCCTAGCTAGTGTTTGAATCTTGGAATTTTTTTGGTGTTTCTCTGATTAAATAGATACTTATGTACCTAGAAATGATTTTTGAAAAAAATAAAGAGCAAACTACGAGGTAGCTACAGTTCAAATTTGACCCGCTTCCAGCTGAATCGGCGGGATTTTGTCTTTTTCACGAGAGGTGGATCAAAACTTTTTACACCCAACCATTTGGTCAATTGTCCATTAAATATGGCCTAGTATTTTAGAAAAATGATTTGGTCCAATTTTGCAACAAATATATGGTATGTCCTTCACAAAAAATCTCATTTTGGGCACTCAAAAAATGGAAATTGTTTTTTCACGAGAGGTGGATCAAAAGCTTTTGTCATGCAACTATTTGGTCAATTTTATATAAAATGTGGTCTAATATTTTTGAAAAAATGGAGTGGTTCTATTTTGGAACAAACATTTGGTAGGTTCTTCACAAAAAAATCATTTATACACTTGGAAAATAGAAAAAGATTTTTTGTGCAATAAAATTAAAGCTCTATTTGGCAACATTGTTTGCCATTTCAAGATGCACACTAATGCAAATCTGAGATTATTTTGACAAACTATGCCATTGTTATGTTAAAAAAGTCGAGATTTGAGTCCAATTTTTGAGATTCAAAAGCGAGACAACCGCCAATGAGGCGTGAGGAACCACCTTCACGCGGATCATCAAATTGGGCGCAATATGAGCCATCTATCGTGCATCCATCCAGCGGTGGAACCTCTCCCGAGTAACAAAACCCTAACCCACCCACCCACCCTCCTCGATCCCCGCCGCGCCACCCACCCACCCACCCACTCCCGACCCACCCTCTCGGCCTCTCCCCTTCCTCGATCCCTAGATCCGATCGAGGCATGCCCGCCGCCACCCCCACCCACCCGCCGCCGATCCACCCTCGCTCGGTGGCGCCGCCCTCCTCCTTCTCTCTAGAGTCCATGGCGGCACCGCAACCTCGTCTCCATGGCTGCTCTGCAGCGCCTCCGGCGACCGCGGCCGGGCGCGACAGCGGCTCCGTTCGAGCACTTGACGCCACGCCCGCCGCGGCTCCTTCACCGTCCGACGCTCCTCCAGGCTCGCATCTTGCCGACTTCCCCCTTCGTCCGGCCTCTCGTCCATGCTAGAGACAGCCACATCCTCGATGGTTGCTGCTGGACTCTACTCCTCCAAGTTGCCGGACGCCTCCCCAACTCTCCCTCGTCCCGACATGGCGCGATGGCGGACCAGCCTGAGTAGGTGCCCTCGTCCCGCTTGTTTTCCCCTCCGATCTGATCGATCCGCACGGGTAGGATGTAGTGACCCCTCTCTCACCGCCTTGTGGATGCAGATCCGTCGAGGATACACCATCGCCGCCGCGGTCCTTCGTGCCTTCCTCATTCGAGTTTCCTCCGTCTTGCCGTGCGAGATGGCGATCGTGAAGAAGGGGTGAAGCACTTCACGAGGGTGCACAACGAACGCTACATCGGCCTCAAGGTGAGACCCTAGCTTGCTTGCTCGCTCTCGCCGTCGCTCGCTGGGCTTCGCCCGTAAACGCGCAATTTCTAGATGGATTACCCTTGCTTTCTTCATGTGGGGTTCGGCAGCTGTCCCGACCTCCTCTGCTAGCGCTCGATCGTGGATCTGGTTTACATGTCGCGTTAGTTTAGCGGTGCGTCTATGTAATCATCGCTACAAAGTTGGGCCTGGTGCTGGTGTTTAGTGAGCACTGATGGGGTTGGTTTAGTTTTGTATGAACTCATATATTTTGTGTACACACCATCGATTCAGTATGGTGCCTTTGTGAGGCTGGAAATTTCCTTTTAAGCTATGGTGTGTTTGTTCTTGAGAGCTACTCCCTCCGTTGAATTACTTGTCTTGGAAATGGATGTATCTAGAACTAAAATACATCTAGATACATCCATTTTCGCGACAAGTAATTCGAACGGAGGGAGAAGTTGTGAAAATCCCCTTGCTGTATGGAATCCATTGAAAAAATTGAAATGGTTCGATATCCCACCACACACTAGTTGGGCCTAGTGATATTGATGAACTATAGTGTTTCATTGTTGATTCGTATGGTGCCTTTGTGATGCTTCAAATTTTGTTTTTAAAGCTGTGGTGTGTTTGTTCATGAGAGTTCACTTTGTGTATGTTGCGTGCAGCCTTGTGAATCAAGTTATGCATGCTCTGCTGCATTTAGCATGACATAAAATAAAATTCCATGAAAGCTTATTACTACATCGATGCTTGCTCCCAGTGTTTCCGTCTTGTAATTTATCTGGTGTGCACTACACTCATGCGATATTTCGGATAACAAAGTCGAGATACCTGGAATATTTGTATGATCGGATCTTGTTGGTTTCATCCATCTAATGATAATCTATGTATTTGTTTTGTATTTTTATAAATGATGATAGTTTGTGCAAGATGTTCACATGTTATTTTATTTTTGAATAAATTCTCTTATGCCCTTGACTTAGATTGACCCAAAACAGCAGCATCCTTGATGCGTCTTGACCTTCACCTTGTTCTTTCTCTCGCAGACTCGAAGGAGACTATCGCAAGGCACCTCCTCTTGGTTGTGAGAGTGTCCAGAGAGGTCGTGGGTGCGGCTAATGCCTATGTCGTGGCGCACTTGACACTTCCCACTCTTTAAGGGCACATATCATTTTTTATAACTCTGCTATCTTTTCCCAAGTCTTTATTATCTTGCCTAGCCTTGTCTTGATATGTATTGTTTGATGCTAATTACCCAAGTTAATGCATGATGTTAAGGATAACCCGAGAACACTTGCCCAAGTTTATAAGATATGCATGTGACAGTTCAAACCTGCTTTGCTGCTCTTTCAATGCTTTTGCTTTGTCTTGTGCTTCTCTAGTTGTCTAAATGCTTCTGCTGCTAGCACCTGCTAGACGCTACTAGCTTGAATAGGTGTGCACTTGTCTTTGGTGGTGGGGTTGCTTGTGTTGTTGCTGCTAATTTAATGCTTATACTCATATTGCTGTTGATTAAATTCTTATGTTGTTGTTGCATGCTTATACTCTTGATTCAATGCTTTAGAAATTGATTGAATTGAACTGTTGTAATCCTTCATGTTATACTCGTATTTATTTTTGGGGTTTCTATTTGATTTTTAGTCTGTTATATCTGTTCATCTTCAATTTCTTACGTAACCTGCTTGGAGCTTAGAATCTGAGCCCAACTAGTCTCATATACAACTAAGACTAATTATTCATGCTCAATTCGTATATGTATGTATGACCAAAAGTTGGAAGGCCCAAATCTTAACGTTAATATGCTTAATTTTGTACCATATTCATGCTCAATCTGTTGCATAAAAGTTGTTGGAAGTTTTGTTATGCCATGCTTAGTGTTTACTAAATTGGGGCATTTGGGCATGTATGTATAAATTTTAGCCTCTTGAAAGAATATTATTTACTTCCAAAGTATTTCACTAATAGCTTATCCGGATCGGGATCTAATGTAAATCGAGGCTGCTTTTGTGATAGAAGATCGGAAGAAGCTTGGAGATCGTGCCATAGTTTTAGTTGATGTTGCCACCAAGTTTTGGTGCTTGTGTATCTGTTTTGAATGTATGTGCACTTGTTGGACGTGCAAGCGTGTATGTGCTCTTGTGAGTATTTGATGGATGATTTACGTATTTAATCGTTAATTGAGAGATTTATTATTTTGTTGTTCAAATGTGTAAATTGAAATCTGTGAATGAAAAAGACCAAATGTTCTACTTGACAAAATAATATTTGGGCTCTAAAAGGCTATAGCCCAAACTATAGTGGATCGTAACATTGTGTATTTTGGAAAAACCAGAAAAATAGGCTTAATGAAATGGTTTGCAAAAAGGCCACGGCCCAGAAAATAAAAATGCTAAATTGTTGGGCTAGGCCCATGTAGCTAGCGAAAATTAACAGAAAAAATAAATATTAAAAAGGCCGAATTGTTGGGCTAGGCCCATGTAGAAAACCGAATTGGACCGGGCTGAATCTTGTGCCACATCAGCTTGCCACGTTGGATGCCTCGTGGCACGGGGAGGTTGCTAGTGACCAAAATTTTGGTCAAAGAACCAACGACCTTTTACATATCACAGAGAAGGTCGCTATAGTCAGTTTATGACGGCCAGCTTTTGACCTTCTATTTTTGGTCACAAAAAGGTCACAAATTGAAAACTATGACCTTTCAGTGACCAATAGTGGAGGTCATAAGTTGACATATTTCTTGTAGTGACAAAACACTTATACCTAATTTTTGTTTGCATTATGTCGTGGTATTCTTACGGGGGGTGCAAGACAACATATGCCACAAGGTGGCTTCGTGTGAGGGCAAGACTGCTGCTGATTGGCCCGGGAGCGGGTATGCGAGTAGCACGCGGTAGTTTACCCAGATTCGGGGCTCTCCGGAGAGATAACACCCCTACTCCTGCATGTCTGAGTATATCTGGTATATATGATGCAGAGTGCTCCTGGAGCTGTATCTCAGCTCAGTGCCATAGGCATCTGGCTTTGTATATGTACGTGGCATGGTGGCCATTGTCTCTTGGCCGAATGGATGTGCTTGGGCATGGTTGCCCGTGGGAGTTGATGGATGGATGGCTAGCTAGCTCTCTTGCTAGCTAGCTTGCTTGTGGGTGTGTGCGTGAGTCCATCCCCTGGATGGATGGATGTGTGCCTTTATATAGGCAAGGCTAGCTTACTTCCTAAGCTATGTAGTGGACATGGGTAAGGCATGGTGCATGTCACACTTGTCCCCTGGGTCACTTCATAAATAGTGCCCAGGGACAAGTGTCACTGTACATGATGGCTGGGGCGTCATGTGAACAGTGCCGGGTACGGTCGTCACGTTGGGTCGCGTCAGGCTGCAGTCGGCAGTCGGCCTGGTGACGCAGTCGGCAGCCAGCAGTCGGCCTGGTGGTGGAGTCGGCAGCCGGCAGTCGGCCTGGTGGCGGAGTCGGCAATGGCAATGGTCGGCTGAGTGGCGCGATCGGCCAGCAGCCAATCGGCTGGTGGCGCGATCGGCAGGCGGCGGTCGGCTGGTGGCGCGCGATCGGCGATCGGCGGTCGGCCTAGTGGCGCGATCACCACCAGTGATCACCAAATTAACCGGGAAGTCGGTTGAGGGCTTTGCTAGCCCCGATGTCTTGAAATATCGTCTCGCCGTCTTCGGGGTATCCGTGTCCAATTACTCCGACACATTAACAGGAAGACCGAAGACAAGATGAACAAAAGAACCACGACAATAACATATTTTTTCAACCACAAAGCACTGATTCCATAGTAACGGAAACATGCCCTTCAACTCAAGCAAGTGATGATGTTCCTCGTGTTACAACTCAACTTAAGCCCGATGATATCTAGCTAGACCCTGGTAAGAGAATACCTATTGAGAATTTTTATCCCGACATTAGAGATCTTGCTAGAAGGGAGTACATTAGTAAGGACCCTTGCCGACCAACCGATCATAAATATGAACGGAAACGGGTAGGAAAAGGGTTTAGAAGCTTTCATGAGTCTTTGGTACAAAACTCATCGTGCTCGCTGGAATATAGGGTTGATAAAATTGCAGCACTTTTCTTTTATTTCTTTCTATTTAAGCAACCAAGAGCTGAAAACTACGGTGTTCAAGCATTCACTAAGAATGGGTTTTAAAATTGGAAGGATGGACCTAAAATTCTAGATGAACATCTTGGTAAACATGATAGTGCTCATCATAAGGCTAGACAACACTATGAGGCTTTCAAAAATCAGAGGCAAAAACTGCCACATGTGTTTGATCGAGGTACTCAGAAGGACGAAGAAGAATACAAAGCTCGTCTCTTGATTATATTGGGTGTTATCAATTGCAGCTACAAGGTCTTACTTTTCATGGACAAGATGAGTCTACTAGCTCAAAGAATAAGGAAACTTTAAGGAATTGTTGGGCTGGCTCATAGAGAAAGACCGAGATGCACGAAAATTGATTGGGGATGTGATGACCCACAAGTATAGGGGATCAATTGTAGCTCTTTTCGATAAGTAAGAGTGTCGAACCCAAGGAGGAGCAGAAGGAAATGGCAAGTGGTTTTCAGCAAGGTAGTTTCTGCAAGGTGCTGAAATTGTAAGTAGCGGACTAGTTTGATAGCAAGATAATTTGTAACGAGCAAGAAATGATAGTAGTAACATAAGTGCATCAAGGTAGCCCAATCCTTTTGAGTCAAAGGACATGCCAAAACGGTCTCTTATGATAAGCAAAGCGTTCTTGAGGGTACACGGGAATTTCATCTAGTCACTTTCATCATGCTGGTTCGATTTGTTCACTACTTTGATAATTTGATATGTGGGTGGACCGGTCCTTAGGTGTTGTTCTTACTTGAAAAAACCTCCTACTTATGATTAGCCCTCCCGCAAGCATCCGCAACTACGAGAAAAATATTAAGAATAAATTCTAACCATAGCATTAAACTTTTGGATCCAATCGGTCCCTTACGGAATAGCGCATAAACTGGGGTTTAAGATTCTGCCACTCTCGCAACCCATCATCTAATTGCCACTCCACAATGCATTCCCTTAGGCCCAAATATGGTGAAGTGTCATGTAGTCAACGTTCACATGACACCACTAAGGGAATCACAACATACATACTATCAAAATATCGAACACATATCAAGTTCACATGATTACTTGCAACATGATTTCTCCCGTGACCTCAAGAACAAAAGTAACTACTCAAAAATGATAATCATGCTCAAGATTAGAGGGGTATTAAATAGCATATTGGATATGAACATATAATCTTTCACCAAATAAGACATATAGTAATCAACTACAAGATATCAACACTACTAGTCACCCACAAGCACCAATCTATAGCTCCGGTAACAAGATTGAACACAAGAGATGAACTAGGGTTTGAAATGAGATGGTGCTATTGAAGATGTTGATGGAGATTGCCCTCCCCAAGATGGGAGAGTTGTTGGTGATGATGATGACAATGATTTCCCTCTTCGGGAAGGAAGTTTCCCCGGTGGAATCGCTCCGCCGGAGGGCAAAAGTTCTCCTGCCCAAGTTCCACCTCGAGACGGTGGCGCTCCATCCCGAAAGTCATCCCCTTATTTTTTTTTCTAGGCCAAAATGACTTATATACCAGAAGATGGGTACCGGGGGTGGGCCTGGGTGAGCACAACCCACCAAGGCACGCATTGGTTCCCTGGCGCGCCTAGGTGGGTTGTGCCCACCTGGTGGGGCCCCTCTGGTACTTAGTTGCTCCAATATTCTTCAAATATTCCATAAAAATTCCCTGTGAAGTTTCAGCTTGTTTGGAGTTGTGCGGGATAGGTAGCCTGACGTAGCTTTTTCAGGTCCAGATTTCTAGTTGTCGGAATTCTCCCTCTTGGTGTGTACCTTGCAAATTATGAGAGAAGAGGCATTAGAATTACTCCAAAAGGCATTATTATTCATAAAAACATCATAAATAACAGTAAAAAAACATGATGCAAAATGGATGTATCAACTCCCAAGCTTAGACCTCGCTTGTCCTCAAGCGAAAGCCGAAATTGAAAAACATGTCCACATGCTTTGCGAGAGAGGTTTCGATGAAAACAAAATACGGACATAGAAGCATCATGTTCATTATTGTAACACCAACAAATTTAAAGATAAGACTTTTATCATAGAACTCTTATCATATACTTCTCATGAATAAGTGACAATTCATCACATAATCGAAGTATAAAGCAAAAACTCTATTAAAAACCAACAAACTATGTTCTCAGTCAAGTTTGCAACTACAATTCATCATCTTTTCAGGAAAGGTCACGTGTTGGAGCCTTTAGGCAAGTTCACATACTCAACCATCATATAGTCTTCTATGATTGCTAACACTCACTGCGCACACATGAGCAAAACGTTTCAACCGGACACATAGAAAGATAGGGGCTTATAGTTTCGCCTCCCAACGTATTCACCTCAAGGGTGATGACAACAATAATAACTCATGCTATCTATATTCAACTGGACATATGTGTCTAGATCTTTCCTCACCACATGATGCCTGCCAAAGGAGAAAAATAAAAAGGAGTAGAAGGAAAACTTTGACTCTTTGCATAAAAGTAAATACATAAAAGTAAAGATATGCCTTCGCAGAGGGAAGCAGAGGTTGCCATGCGCTTATTTGTTTGTATTCTCAACCCCTTAGTGCAAAAGAACGTCACGTTGAATTGCCCCTTGTATGCGACCTTTATTATGCAGCCTGTCGCTTTTATTCTTCACCATCGCAAGTTCGCGTGCAACACTCAATTTTCTCTTACACTAAATGATCTCACACATTTAGAAGAAATTTTTATTTCCTTTTTGCACCGATGACAACTTACTTGAGGGATCTTGCTCAACCCCTAGGTGGGTATGGTCGACACTTGAAAATAAGATTTGGGTTTAAGGGTTTTCGGATGCACAAGTAGTATCTCTACTTAGTGCGGAATTTTTGGCTAGGAAAGATAGGGGCAAGCACCACATGTTGAAGGATCCATGACAATATGACTTCTATGTGAATATAAACAAACATAAACCATTTAGTTGTCTTCCTTGTCCAACGTCAACAATTTTGGCATATAATATTTTGATGAGGGCTCACAATCACAAAAGATTTCTAGGATAGTATATTTATATGTGATCTTCTCTTCCCTTATTAATTCTTTCATGAGTTGCATCATTGACTAATGCTATGTTTGTCAATCTCTAATAAAAAATTCTACTTATACTTTTCCTTATGTGGTGTCATCACCTACCATAAGATTAGTATACGATCTTCTTGATTTATTTCCTTTCTATTTTTCTTTCTTATTTCTTTTCTTTTATTTGCAACATGAAAGTAAAGAATGCAAAAACTCAAACTAAACTTTATTATATAACTTGCACACAATTATAAGGATAGATCACTAAGCAAACTCTCAAAGAAGAAAGGATCGAACTAAACTTTTATTCATCTAAAGCAAAAGATCGAACTAAAATTAGTAAAGGCAAAAGGTAGTGGGGATGATACGATACCGGGGAACCTCCCCCAAGCTTGGCGAAAGCCAAGGGGAGTGCCCATACCTGACCCTCAATTCTCCCTTAGTGGCGAAGAAGAAGGTGGTGGTGATGAAGAAGAGATCTTGTCCTCGAATTTCCATGGCAGTGGTCCACCATCATAAGAGGAGGAGTGAGTCTCACGGGTACTGCAACTAGCAGCCAAACTCATACCTTTAAACCACGCCTCATATTCAAAGACTTGGTTTTGGATATCATAGATCTGGCTTTGGAGGAAGTTGATTTGTTTGTTGAGGGTCAAGACGATGTCCTTCATGGGCTTGCCATCCACCTTGAGATCACGGGAGAGGTCTGTGATCATGAGGTGATTGGCATGGAGTCCACGCTCCATCATCCCCTTGCATCGGAAGACATCTTGTTCCATAGCTTCGAGCCTGGCCTCCACGGTTCCCGTCTGAGGGAGTCCTGGACTAGGGGGTGTCCGGATAGCCGGACTCCAAGACTATGAAGATACAAGATTGAAGACTTCATCCCGTGTCCGGATGGGACTTTCCTTGGCGTGGAAGGCAAGCTTGGCAATACGGATATGTAGATCTCCTACCATTGTAACCGACTCTGTGTAACCCTAGCCCTCCCCGATGTCTATATAAACCGGAGGGTTTTAGTCCGTAGGACAACATAACCATTACAACAATCATACCATAGGCTAGCTTCTAGGGTTTAGCCTCCTTGATCTCGTGGTAGATCCACTCTTGTACTACCCATATCATCAATATCAGTCAAGCAGAGTAGGGTTTTACCTCCATCGAGAGGGCCCAACCTGGTAAAAACATCGTGTCCCTTGTCTCATGTTACCATCCGCCTAGATGCACAGTTCGGGACCCCTAGCGAGATCCGCTGGTTTTGACACGATATTGGTGCTTTCATTGAGAGTTCCTCGTAGTCGTCACCGATAGGCTTGATGGCTTCTTCAAACAACAACGCAGTCCGGGTGAGACTTTTCTCCCGGACAGATCTTCAGATTCGGCGGCTTCGCTGCGAATAATTCACTTGGCCATCCGAGCAGATCGAAGCTTCGCCCACAGCCATCGAGTCGATTTGGAAGCCTAAACTTCACGGCTGACATCCGCGGAGACTTGATCTTCGATGGATTCGAGCCGCAGCCGGCGTGCCGCGACTTTCACGATGGGCATGATCTAACTTTGCCGCGGACAAGTACCTTGGAGGCGGCGCAAGATTAATCCGCTCCGACCCATAGTTCGGAGCCGATCGCGCAGACGAGGGCGGGTGGCTGGACACCGCCTCGGGCTGCAATCGCTTCTGGCGATGGGCGAATCGACCTGTCCCTTATAAAGCTCGTGGCTCGAGGTGCGGACTCGAGCCTTCGCGCCCGCCAATCGAATCCGATTGGGCGCTGATCATGGAGTTCACCGCTGCGGACATCTTTCAGCACTCACCCTTTGGCGACATCCTAAATTAGCTAAAGCATCTCTCGCTATCGGAGAGCCTGGCGGACTGCGGCGGGATGGTTGAGATGCGGACGACGAAGAAATTCAAAGCCCACCCACCACCCACTTTGTAGCCACTGTCGACGATCTAACCGACATGCTAGACTACGACTCCGACGACATCGACGGTATGGACGACGATGCCGGAGACGAACAAGAACCAGCGCCTACGGGGCACTGGAAGGAAACTTCAAACCATGTGTATATATGGTGGACACCCCAAAAGGAAGCGATAACGAGGAACAACGGGAAGCGGCAAAGGATAATTCCGCCGAAAAACAGCCAAGACGGCGACGTAGGCGCCGCCCTATGTCCCGCCTCGACAACAACAGCACTCCTAAGGACCCAGCAACAGAGCAGGACAAACCAGTGGGCGTCGAACATGCAACCAAGCAACCATCCGAACAAGATGAATCAGATAATCAATCTATGCCCGGCAAAAACAACAGACCAGACGATCTCACACCGGACACACCACCGGAGCATAAGAACCTTCACAAAAGACTTCTCGCTACCACAAGAAGTCTAAAGAAGGAAAAGAGGAAGCTCAAAACAGCGGAAGACATACTCAGAATGAGGTGGAGCAAAGTACTCAAGACCGCGGACAAATATGGCAATGGCCACCAAACAAAGAGCTACCCGAAGCGCAAGCTGCTGCCAGAATTTGACGAGGAAGCCATAGAGCTCCCACAGTCAAAAAACAAAGAGGCCGCCTGGCGAGCTGTAAGTAGAAAAAAGGGAGTTTTGTAATAAGGGACATCCCTATTTGTGCTTCTGAGGATAACTTAAGTTTTTACCTTGTAGTTCAGATCTCCGTCCTTCGCAGATGAGCTCGTCTTTGGGGGACCTTCGTCCGGAGATGGTGGAGAGCGAGACGCCTCCGTCTGCTGCGCCGTCGGATAGGGCGGACGAGCATGAAGTGTCATCACGGAGGGTATCACTACTAGGGAAAAGCCTATACACAGAATCTTATCTGCAGCGCGCTTCAAAATACCACGCTACTGCTACTTAGCAGCAGCGGCGTGTCTATAAAACACGCTCTTGACTTGGAAGTAGCGGTAGCGCGTTTGAGGCATACATCGCTACTGCTATAGTTGCCATGACCTTGGCCCCCCGCTAGCTATAGCAGTAGCGCGTTATACTGTAGAGCGCTACTGCTACTTGCGTTAGCTGTAGCGCTTTTTGCCAAACGCGCTACAACTATCCCTACCTTATCCCCACGGGAGGACCGGCCCTTCACACTCACACTCTCACTCTCGCCCGCGACAACCGTCGTCGTCGTCGTCGCCGCCGCCGCCGCCGTTCGTCCGCCGCCGAGGTACTCCCCTCCTTCCGTCCCTCCTCCATCCTCCTCGCACATCCTCCCCTCCGCCTGCGGCCGCCCCTCCCTCCTCCGCCGCCGCCCTCCTCCATCCGCCTGCGGCCGCCCCTCCTCCCTCCTCCGCCGGCAGCCCGCCTCCCACCGCCCTCGACCTCGCCGCCCCTAGCTACCTCTCCGTCGCCCCCACCCCTGCCACTAGTTAGTACTAGATTTAGTAGTAGATGTTAATTTAGGGTTAGCTAGTACTAGATGTTAATTTAGTAGTAGTAGATGTTAATTTAGCTTAGTTAGTACTAGATTTTTAGTAGTAGTAGTGGTAGTTGAACTACTTTAGTTGTAGTTGAACTAGTTTAGTAAGTAAATTAATAAACTAGTTGAACTAGTTGAATTAATGAACTAATCTATTTTTAGTAAGATAATTAATATAACTAGTTGAACTACTTTATTTTTAGAAAGAACTAGTTTTTTTTCTATTTATAGTAAGTTTATATTTAGTAAGAACTAGTTGAATTAATAAAACTAGTTGAACATGTTTTGTTGCTAGTGATAACTTATATGGTTTCAGTGACCTCCGTCGTCCCGTCACCGACCCCTCCGACAACCCGTCGTCATCCCGATCACCGACGTACCCCTCCGACATCGAGGTGACACCAGCCAAATATCCTTGTATATTTTGTGTTGTTGCTCAAATAGGATATGTGGTTGCCCAAGTGGCCGTTCATGTTCAGTTTACATCTCCGAGTGGCCTATGTTTTGTCGGAGTGTTGATTAATTTCCGTTCCGGCAAATTTCAGGCGCTCGATATGTCCTTTTTTAGCAAAGGCCATGCGGATTTTGTCGTGAATTCGACATGACTTGTGCTAGAATATGTACAAGTTTAATCTTTGAATTATGATTGTAGGAAATGTCGTACTCGGACGACGACGGTCTCCCGGGGGAGTGTAGCTGGTGCCACGACGATCGAGGTATGTGCGACAGGTTCGTTCGGCTGACGACGATCGCCGCTTCAGCATTAAGCTCGAGGAGACCTGCGATGTTCATACGATGCATAACAACGACAATAGTTTTTTCTCCATTAAGCATGACTTCAACTATTTCAACGTCTAATTTCCATATTTTACAATTCGACTAGCTTATCCCATGCCATGCAAGACGCTATGTCTTGGAGAGGATGGGTTTTGAAGACCATGAAAATTTTGAAACAAAGAAAATACACCTATGGACCCATCATGATATGGATTTTGAAGTAAATCTGTACAATGCTCAGAGCGTAACCCATTTTGGTTGCCAAAATTGGGAAGCACTTTACAAAATGTATGGTTTTGATGAGGGTATGATTATCACCATGGATCTTGGTGATCTGACAATGAGGAAGACAATATGGACATTTGGGTCCTTGTTGATACCTTGCCGATTGTACCGCTATGTGAGTTTATCAAACATAGTTATTAACTAATTTATATTCTTTATTTCAAAATAGTTGATAGCTTATTTCCATTGACAGCTTATTTTGATTCTTCAAAGACTATGCGGAAGATGGTAGATAAAACCCACTACACGAAGGCACCCAATTAACATATAAGGAGAAAAATCATCGATCGCATTTTGTACTCTTCTTGAGAATTACAATGCCTATTATCGAACTCCTCCAAATTATGGTGAATCGTGCCACTAGTGCATGTGTTGAACAACGATAACTTCTCTGGAGATACCACGGTAAGATTTTTTACTATTACGACATTCGTGCATTTTTGCATACTTCTAAAACTAGTACATCATTGCTAACTACAAAGTTATTATTATGTTTTCATTAGAAACTCCCGATGGATTGTGTGCCTCATCGATGTGTCTGCATGGTCGCCTCTCGATTCGAACATCTTGCCGGTAAATCTAGGGAGCTCACTGTGCATATCGGTTTCTAAAACCGTGAACACATGATCATCGAGAGAATGGAAGAAATGTATGGACATTCGCAAGGAGGTTCTTGGAAGTAACATTCAGCGAAAGGCAAGAATGGGAGACAGGCTAATCTCCATTCTCCATAATGGAGAGTCGGGGGCTATCTTGTTTTTGTTATTTTACCTTAGAAAATGTAGTAGGTCTTAATCGAATGTAATAGGTCCTATGAGGTACAATATGTTTATTATGTGGTAATGTGTTAGAGTTGATAATGATGATCTTGAGGAGGTGTTATGTGATGTCAATGATGAAAAGCGATGATATTGAGGAGGTGTTATATGACAATGATGTATTATGATGCTAAGTTGTTAATGATATGATGATGATGATGATATTATTATATCATTGGGTGAAAGAACATGGATTAGTTTCAAGTGGATGGACATCCACTTGAAACTAATCCACGATTCTTCACCCATGATGTAATAACTCATTATGATGTAAAACAATCTCTAAATTCCTGTTGTATGAAAACTTGTGTAAAGGTGTATGAATACAACATGAAATAGAAAAGAAATAAAATACTAAATAGTAGTAGTAGCGCGGGTTAGGAGAAGCGCTACTACTAATTAACGATAGCGATGTTCTAAAGAACCGCTGCTAGTAAGTCAATTTAGCGATGGCGTCGTCAAGCAGCGCTATTGCTAAGCATTAGTATGGCGCCTTATCGATGGCGCTTGATCCCGCGCTACTGATAGGCCCAAAACCCGCGCTGCTGCTAGGCTTTTCCCTAGTAGTGTATCCCCGAGTCCGGCAGGGCCGAATAGTCCGGCACCAACTGGTGTTCGCCCAGGGGAGCTGAAGGATCTGCATGAGAGGGCGTCTATCTCAGAAGATCACCATGCATTGATGAGTATGGTGATTGGAAGGATTTAAATCCATGGAAGGCGGATTAACGTAATGCCGTCGAGTTCTTTGGCGGGGTTTGAGGTACGTAAAAATGACACACCTTTTGACAGTTTTACACATAAAGTGCGCCCTGTATAGATAGTAGCCCCTGAGACTCGGTAGGTTGTCGAAAGTGACAGCGTGCCGAGGATCAAAATCGCAGGTATTAATTTTCGCCTTTCCTATGCAGGTGGTGGATAGTCCGGGGGCCAGCCGGACTGATGGAGTTGCTGAACTAAAGCGGCAACTCGACGTCGTGGATGCGGACGTCGCGCTAGTCAACAGGCGACTTGACGAGTCGCAAGGTAAGTTTTTTTTGTGGTCACCTAGTAAGGGAGCCGAAGCCCACTCCTTACAACATGTGTGCGAAATGCGGATGGTGCGCTGCTATGGAGAGCCTTGGGCAAAACTTGCTCAAGCCAAGGAGCAAGCGGAAGGAGTGATCTGGCTGCCGAGGGCGGCCGAGAGTTAAAGCGAAAGGGCTGCACACTGCCGAGCGAGGAGGAGATGGCGAAATGGCCGTGAAGTTAAAAGATGCTCTTGACCGCAATGAGGTTCTTGAAAAGGAGCGCCTAGCGGGCGAAGACACTGGGAAGGCCACCGCGAAGCCAAGGATGCCCGTTCTGCAATGCGGGCTATAAAGGAGGAGCTGCGTCAGGCCGGAGACATTGTGGCTCGCAAGCCTTTTCTGCTGCGCCGAAGGTTTACGGATCCAAAGTATGCTCAGCTTGGCCAGCTGTGGGGTCCGGAGGATCCTTATATGGACTTGGCGGCGAGTGCGGCGGATTCCGTTGTGCACTTTCGAAGTCAGAAGGATCACAAGATGGAACAGCTGTTTTGGTCTCAATTCCATAGTCCGGAGCGTTCGCTTCCGCTGACCGATCGGTTGGCCGAGTGGGCTGAGCTGAATAGGTTGTCCGGACATGCCATGACGGATATCGTGACTCATGTCGGCGGATAGGCTAAGCCAAGAGTTATTTTGGCTTATTGCAGCAATTTCTTGGAGCGGTGCCGCATATCAAGGCGATGAAGCGGTCGGCCTACATAGAGGGTGCACGGATGGCCCTCGCCCGTGTGAAGACACATTGGACAGAGATGGATGCCACTGCTATTGCAACCCAGGGTTCGGACGAGAGCCGGTTACCCGCCGAGCACTATTTTGGGGAAGTTCTGCGTGGTCCTTGTGTAATAGAGTTGCAGTGCTCGAAAAATGTCACGTTCAAATGAATGTTTTGGTTTGTAAAACGATGTTTATAATGTAGGAACAATTGTATTGGTGCCCCTAGTTGGGTCACGCTCGACTGATTTGCCCCTAGTTTTTCAATAATTGCGGTTTTGCCCAGCTCACTTCACTCGCCTTGTGTTTTTGCCCTTCCTGGGCGGTTCTGACCAATGAGCAGTCGCCATGTGGCAAACCGTGATTGGTCGGAACCGCCCTGGAAGGGCAAAAACACAAGGCAAGTGAAGTGAGCTGGGCAAAACTGCAATTGTTGAGAAACTAGATGCAAATCAATCGAGCGTGACCCAACTAGGGGCACGAATGCAAAAATCCCTATAATGTAAGCGCTTTTTGTACTTGTGCGTTCAAGTATTGGAATATCTCCTGTGCGGCTGTTTATGTATACGTGTGTATAACCTGAAAGATGGCAGTCGTCGGCTTCAGCCCCCACGCACAAGATGCGGGGGTTTTCGCAAAAATAGTGCATTTTCACACTTAATCCAACGTCTCGGTCCTGTGAAGCTTCATCACCAGCGCATGATACGGCCGACCGACCACCCCGTGGTCGCGACAGAGAGGCATCCAGGCCCTCCACCAAGACCGTACCCCGGCATCGCTCCAAAAGTACGAAGCCAAGAGGGAACGCGCCGGACTTGCGAGACATATTGGAGGACAAAGCAAGGCAATCCAGATCCATCTACGGATCACGTGGGCGCCCCACGACCCACGACGAATACCGTCGCGCCGAATACAATAACCCCGGCCGAGCCGAACACAGCAGACAACGCTCTCTCGAGCTACGTCGTGATATTGCTCAATATAGAGGCGCCGCACACCGCTATGCTTCACCGACGAAGTAATGGATCATCAAATCCTGAAGGGTTCAAACCTGTAAACATCGAATCCTCTGACGGCAACAGACCCAGCGGTTTGGATGAAGATTATCTCCTTCACATCCTTATGGCCCGCGGCGATGATCTCCATGCCATCAAGTATCTCCCTCAAGCTTAAAGGACCAGCTCGGCATTGGCTTAACAGCTTGCCCGCAGAGTCAATTGGGTGTTGGGAAGACACGGAAGCCATATTCCTCGACAACTTCCGAGAACGCGTATATGCAGCCACCGACGCCGATGACCTAAGCCACATAATTCAGCAGCCCGACGAATCGGCGGACAATTCTAGACACGATTCTTGACAAAGAAAAACCAAATCGTCATTGTCCGAATCGAGAGGCCCTCGCAGCCTTCAAACATAACATCCGCGAGGAGTGGCTAGCCGGCACAGGGGCGGAAAAGCGAAATCCATGGCAGCCCTCACATCATTAATGACCGCTTTTGCGCGGAGAGGATAGCTGGCTAGCTCGCAAAGAACAACCTCGGTAAAATTCTGGCAGTCCGGATACTAAGGACCACGGTGGCGGTCGTGTCGAAGCAAAATAAGCGCCGCGTGCTTGGCGGCGACAAGGAGGATCTGGCGGTCAACGCCGGATTCCGAGGCTCCAAACCCGGTCAGCGGAAGAAGCTATTCAAAAGAACCACTCCGGGTCCGTCCAATTTGGACCGAATACTCGACCGCTTATGCGAGATACATGGCACCCCTAAAAAGCCAGCTAATCACACCAACAGAGATTGCTGGGTGTTCAAGCAGGCAGGCAAGTTAATTGCCGAAAACAACGACAAGGGGCTAAACAGCGACGACGAGGAAGAGACCCGACTGCCGAACAATAGAGGACAGAAGGGTTTCCCCCCACAAGTGCGGACGGTGAACATGATTTACGCAACCCATATACCCAAGAGGGAGCGAGCGTGCACTAAAGGGCGTATCTGCGATGGAGCGATCGCCCGAAATTCAATCCATGGTCCTCTTGTCCGATCACTTTCGATCGAAGAGACCATCCGACCAGCATCCGCCATGGCGGATTCGCGCGTGGTTTTAGACCCAATCGTCGATGGATTTCACCTCACAAGAGTCCTCGATGGGCGGCGGCGTGCTGAACCTGCTTTATCGGGATCGGTCGCAAGATGGGCATAGACCCCTCAAGGATTAAACCTACAAAGACAACCTTTAAAGGTGTCATACCAGGTGTGGAGGCCAATTATGCAGCTCACCTGCTGGAAGTGGTCTTCGGATCCCGGATAATTTCGGCGAGAGTTAATCTTGACATAGTCCCATTTCGCGGCGGCTATCACGCTCTGCTTCGGACGAACGCGTTTGCAAAGTTCAGCGCGTGCCGCATTATGCATACCTCAAGCTCAAGATGCGAGGCCCTCGAAGTCATCACGGTCAGCGGAAATATGGACCGCTCCTCCGAGCGGAGGAACATATAGCGGCTCTCGCGGCGAAGTCTGAGCAGCATTTTAAGGCAATTTTAGTCCGGCCGTTAAGCGGCGGATACAATAAGCACGCGCCAAGCAACACCAACCAAGACCACAGCACGATCCGAGCACGCAGCGTAGCAATGCGGCCCTAACCCCCGCCCTCGCATGATCGCAAGAATAACCCTCCGCGTACATCATTACGCTTTGGAGATACCATGGGCGTAGGGGAAGGGGCACGACCACAATAGACCCAGAGTGCGGCTCGACCATACCAGGGGCTCGCAAGTGTGTCACTCTTTCTTATTATTATTTTCCTTCTTTGTATGCAGAGGACTTCGTTAGCCAGAGCCCCTGTCCGGTGGTGAACCTGCCGAACTCATGATGCAACAGCCGGGGAAGAAAGAATGCGGCGACGAACACTCAGGTGGTCTCAATTACGAGCATTAAATTTGGTTATATACACCAAGTCCGCAGCCCATCCCTGGAGGGGGACATGTTTAACTAGTCCAAAACCCTTGCTTACCGCACTATTTGTATCAGTCCGCACTCATAGCAGACTTCCTTTAATAAATGATGCAGCACTTTTTTGCTGTTATTACATATATATGTTCATTACATGACATCTTGCACCAGTATATTTTGATCGGCCTAATACACCGAGGGCTTCGTTCCCCACATTATGGTGTGATAAGTCCAACACTTTCACAAGTCGGCACCCGAACTTATAGCATTATATGAATCGGCTCGAATCATGTCTTGGGTCAATAGTTGGGTTTGCCCGGCTCCCACGTTTTGGTGCCTTATGTTCCGTTCCGTCGGCTAAGGTGGCACTGGGAGAACCACTGCGATTGCACCCGGTTGAGATGGGCGGCGCCTCGGTGGAAAGCTAAAACGGCCGGAATGATAAGGCGAGAGACGGTCGCTGTTCGAGAGGTCTTTTGGTCCTAAAGACTCACGCCGCTTGACGAAGTTCGGATAATGTCCGACGAAGGCGTGGATAGCGCCCAATTCGGTTTTCGAATACTAGGGCTTCACCAAATTTAAAATTATAGAATTCTCGGGCTAAGTGAGAGTGTTCAAGCATTATAAGTCCGGTTGCCTTGTTCGTTGTGTTGAGCGCCTCCCTAGATGGACCCAAAAGTGGGAACAAGAGTGCTCAAGTTATCCCGAACACCCCAGCACTTGCGGCTTGGGGGCTGAAGCCAACGACTTGCCATCTCTCAGATTTTATAAACGGCCGCACAGAAGGTAATATTTTAAATTAAACAAGCATTGCTTAAAGCGCACATGAACAAAGTTTTCAGCGCACAGGATAATACACAGCGAGTTCACTCAAAAATTACATCTCTAGGACATTCATCCGCAATGTCGCGGGCTCCCTTCAGGACAGTTTTATAATACATTTCGGGTGTACGATACTCCTTGCTCGGTGGCGGCGGGTCAGTAAGAAGCCTCTCCGCATCCAGCCTGCCCCAGTGCACCTTTGTGCGGGCAAGGGGGCGACGAGCACCTTCAATACAGGCGGAGTGCTTGATGACCTCCACCCAGGGGCACGCATCCACCAGCTGCCGCACGAGGCCGAACTAGCTCCCAGGCATGGCCTGTCCTGGCCACAGCCGGACTATAAGGCCCTTCATGGCCTCCTCAGCTACCTTGTGGAGTTCGACCAGCTGCTTCAGCTGGTCGCTTGGGGGCACCGGATGGCGGCCTCGGCGTCTTGAGACCGAAGACCTTCTCCGTTGATCTCCCCTCCTCGCCACGGTAGAATGCGGCGGCATCGGACACACTACGCGGCAGATCTGCAAACGCCCCTGGGGAGCTACGAATGCGGGTAAGTGTCAGGTAGTTTACATTAACATGCTTGCTTTGCATGAAAAATGCCTTACCCGCCGCTATCTTCTGCACATCTTCAACCTCTGAAGGGCCTTACGGGCCTCGGCCTTGGCGGACTTGGCACTTTCGAGGCGAGGCAAGCTCGGACTCTCGAGTCTTGGAGTCGCTCAAGCTCTCATGCTTCTCCATGAGAGCCTGGAGCTCTTGCCGCACTTCCGCCACATGTGCCTCCTGCTTTTCTCGCTCTGCCCGTTCCGCGGCCACACTGCGTTCGGCCACGGACACAGCCTCCTTCAGGGCTGCCACCTCGTTTGTGGCCCCTGCAATACCCATATTATCCTTGTTAATTTTATTGCGACCAAAATCCTTTTCTGTAAGGTAACAATTCAAAGTGGTGCTACTCACCTTCTTTATCCTCGAGCTGCCTCTTGGCATGGCCGAGCTCTTGCTCGGACCGCTCGAGATCTTGCTTTAATGTACCAACCTCCGCAGATCGGTCTTGGCGGTCGGCAGCACAGCACTGCAAACCCATATTGACATAATTTATTAGCAACCTGCGAATATCTTTTTAGATCCTCGGTCCGGCTTTTCTTTACGAACACCGAACCGAGCATCGAGGGCTCTTGTCTATGCGGTATTACATTACACAATTTTAACTTCTTACCTCAAAGCTTTGTTAAAAGGCTCTGCGAGCTTCAGTCAGCCCGCTCTTGGCGGTGGACCTTGAATCACCGCACTCATAACAGTGCGGTGTTCTTCCTCGATGGAAGCGCCTTTGGCGCCTCCGGCAAGTTGTCCGGCGCCTTGGTTGGGCGAGAGGCCGCGGCGTCACGGTCTTGCCCTTCTTTGAAGGGCCGCTGCCGGACTCTGGAACCACTGCAGTTCCGACTTAGAGTCGGCGCAAAGTCCGGAGGCTGCCTTGCGGCGCCTCGGAGCCTCCTCTGATGGGTCCCTTTACGGGATCCCACCTCGGCGTCCTCATCGGCGCGGGGGTAGAAAGCGTCGGAAGTGAATCCACATCCGGCGGGGCCACGACCCTTCGATGAAGCGGGAGATCATCATCGGCGGACTGCGAGGCGGTATCACGGCATTAGTAGGACACTATGTGACACGAAAGAAATTGCATATCAGGGATCCGGATACTTACGATCTCGCCGGAGGCCTGGCCCTTGAAGGCCATTCCTCATCGCCAACGTTGGTGTTGGCGGAGCTGTCCGGGGGAATAGTTCTCCCCCTCTTGGACCCTTCGGCCTCCCCTGTTGGGGAAGCCTTCCTCTTCCTCTCTCCCCCCTCCGGGAGAGAGTCTTCTTCCTCCTCCTCATCTTCGGGGGAGGAGTCCGCCTCGTCGTCGGACGCCTGATTACGGGAACTCTTTCGAGTGCCGTGGCCTGTCTTGGCCTTCGTCTCCAGCACCACGTGCGGTGCCGGAACCAGCAGCCCCGCTAGACGGGCATCCACTGGGTCTTCTAGATGGGAGCCGGGCAGATGAGCTGCTCGGCCTTCTTCATCCACTCCTATCAAAGTAAAAAAGGAGATTGAAACCCTCTTAGAATCAATCTATTTACAACAAGTGTCCCGTAAAGGGGTAGAATCGCTTACCTCGTCAGCCGGATGCTGCGAGTGAAATCCGCGATCTTCCGTCGCGAGATCTGAGGCTTGGCGCCCTTAAACAGCACCCTCCAGGCGCCTTCGTACGTCGTGTCGAAGAGCCCGCTTAGCGCCTGGTGTTGTTTCGGATCAAACTCCCACAGATTGAATGCCCGTTCTTGGCATGGGAGGATCCGGCGGACGAGCATGACTTGGACCACGTCAGCGAGCTGAGCTTCTTGTTCACCGGCTTACGGATACGGGCTCGAGTCCGTCGGCTCCTTGGATTACCCCACAAGCAAGCCCTTCTCTTTCCGGAGGTGAGCTGCATGGGGATACCAGATCTAAACTCTGGGGCTGCCGCCCACGTAGGGTCGCGGCTCGGTGATATAGAACCACCCGATTGCCACCCCTTGGCGGAGTCCACAAAGGCCCTTGAACCAGAGGGCGTTGGGCATCTTGCCTAACATGGCGCCTCCGCACTCCGCCTGCGTGCCCTTCACTACCTTCGGCTTGACATTGAAGGTCTTGAGCCACAAGCCGAAGTGGGGCCGGATGCAGAGGAGGGCCTCGCACACGACAATAAACGCCGAGATGTTGAGGATGAAGTTCGGCGCCAGATCATGGAAGTCCAGGCCGTAGTAGAACATGAGCCCCCGGACAAAGGGGTGAAGTGGAAAGCCCAGTCCGCGGAGGAAGTGGGGAAGGAAAATGACCCTCTCATGGGGCC
Source organism: Aegilops speltoides (assembly GCA_021437245.1). Classification (NCBI taxonomy): domain Eukaryota; kingdom Viridiplantae; phylum Streptophyta; class Magnoliopsida; order Poales; family Poaceae; genus Aegilops; species Aegilops speltoides. Next base: position 448,219,678 of record CM038145.1, on the reverse strand, counting down.
CGGGGGTAGGAATGAGCTGCCCCTCGTCGGGCAGCCGGTGCGCGATATCGCCGGAAAGGTATCCGGCGCTGCGCAGCTTGGTGATGTGCTCCTCCTTAACGGTGGAAGGCAAACATTTGCCTCCCCCTCCGGACATGGTCGGGGAAGGTTAAGACGAGATGCGTGAGCTTGGGCATTGGAGCTTGAGTGCGCGGAGGTGGATAAGCAAAGGAGGAAGAAGGCGTGGGTGAAAAGGTGAATCCTTATCCCTTATATATAGGTGGGCGAAGACTATGCACCCCCCACCAGCCTGGTAAAACTCGCTTATCTCCCAAACGCCACCATCAATGGCGCGGTTGGGTTACCCATGTCCGTATTGATGAGAATCCCGGAATAAGGGGAACACGATCTACTGCTCGACAAGGCGTGCCAAGGAACCGCTTAGCTAAGCGTCTTTGAGGTGGTATAATAAAAAGCGATTCAAGTAAAGGCTTGGTAGTGGCGTGACGACATGCCGCAAAATACGTCGTGATTGGACTTGTGTACATTTTATTCTCTCTACGGTGGAATGTGAAATTTATTTTGCGAGCGGACACTATCTGGTGTTCATGATCTTCTCGGATTATTCAAAGGAGGAACCCGCCTTGCAATGCCGAACATTATGCGCGCGGACTTATCGTCATTGAAGCCTGGTTCGGGGACTCTTGAGGAGACTGGACTGGGGGTGTCCGGACAACCAGGACTATCATCGTCCGCGGACTCCAAGACTCTGAAGATACAAGATTGAAGACTCCGTCCGTGTCCGGATGGGACTTTCCTTGGCGTGGAAGGCAAGCTTGGTGATCTGGATATGTAGATCTCCTACCATTGTAACCGACTCTGTGTAACCCTAGCCTTCTCCGGTGTCTATATAAACCCGAGGGCTTTAGTCCATAGGACACAACATACATTACAACAATCATACCATAGGCTAGCTTTAAGGTTTAGCCTCCTTGATCTCGTGGTAGATCCACTCTTGTACTACCCATATCATCAATATTAATCAAGCGGGGCGTGGGGTTTTACCTCCATCGAGAGGGCGAACCTGGTAAAACATTGTGTCCCTTGTCTCTGTTACCATCCGCCTAGGCGCAGTTCGGGACACGATGTTAGGGAGTGTCGGTGTGTCAAAACCGCGGATCTCGGGTAGGGTCCCAGCTGTGCGTCTAGGCGGATGGTAACAGAGACAAGGGACACGATGTTTTTACCTGTGTTCGGCCCTCTCGATGGAGGTAAAACCCTACTCCCCGCTGATTGATATTGATAATATGGGTAGTACAAGAGTGGATCTACCACGTGATCAAGGAGGCTAAACCCTAGAAGCTAGCCTATGGTATGATTGTTGTAATGGTTGTGTTGTCCCACGGATTAAAACCCTCCGGTTTATATAGACACCGAGAGGGCTAGGGTTACACAGTAGTCGGTTACAATGGTAGGAGATCTACATATCCAGACGCCAAGCTTGCCTTCCACGCCAAGGAAAGTCCCATCCGGACACGGGACGAAGTCTTCAATCTTGTATCTTCATAGTCTTCGAGTCCGGCTGACGATGATAGTCCGGCTGTCCGGACACCCCCTAGTCCAGGACTCCCTCAAGGAGCCTAAAGCAGCCATGGTAGATGGGATCTAACAGAAAACAACAAGGAAAAGAAAACAGAAGATTTCTCCGTGATACGGTGATCAACAGGTTCGGGGAGTATATATAGAATTTTTATCTTGGGAAACAAGCAAGCAGAAGAAAAACAGAGTCCGGGAGGTGTCCCAGGTGGGCACAACCCACCTGGGCGCGCCTGGCAAGCCTAGTGCGCCATGGTGTCTTGTGCCCACCAGGGTACGCTTCCTGGAAGTTTCTTATTTTCCTAATCTTCTAAATATTCCAAAACTAACAAAAAATATTTTGCGGATTTTTTGGAGTCCGTTTACTTACCGTATCATGTACCTCCTTATTTTCACGATTCTGGACTGTTCCGGAAGGACTCTTTTATGTGTTCTTCCGGTGCCAAAATTTGTATAATATTGCTTTCAACATTAATGGGCATACTTGAGATATAATGTTTTATTCGTTGCCCATTGACAACCTTCGGGTTAGTACCTTCGGCATTATTTATTTTGATGGCTCCCAGACCGATAAACCTCCTCGATAACATATGGTCCTTCCCATTTTAAGAGGAGTTTCCTGCAAAGAATCTGAAACGAGAGTTGTACAAAAGAACATATTCTCCGACTTTGAACTCACGCTTTTGGATTCTTTTGTCATGCCATCTTTTAACTTTTTCTTTGAATAATTTTGCATTTCCATAAGCTCTGGTTTTCCATTCATCTAATGAGCTAATATCAAATAACCTCTTTTCACCAGCAAGTTTGAAATCATAATTGAGTTCTTTGATTGCCCAATATGCTTTATGTTCTAACTCAAGAGGCAAATGACAAGCCTTTCCATAAACCATTTTATAAGGAGACATACCCATAGGATTTTTATATGTTGTTCTATAAGCCCAAAGTGCATCATCTAATTTCTTAGACCAATTCTTCCGGGACCTATTGACAGTCTTTTGCAAAATTAATTTTAATTCTCTATTGATAAGTTCAACTTGACCACTAGACTGAGGATGATAAGGTGATGAAATTATGTGGTTAACATCATACTTGGCAAGCATTTTACGGAAAGCACCATGGATAAAGTGTGAACCACCATCAGTCATTAAATATATAGGGACTCCAAACCTTGGGAAAATAACTTCCTTAAGCATTTTAATAGAGGTGTTGTGATCAGCACTACTGGTTGGAATAGCTTCTACCCATTTAGTAACATAATCAACAACAACCAAAATATGTGTATACCCATTAGAGGAAGGAAAAGGTCCCATGTAATCAAATCCCCAAACATCAAATGGTTCAACAGCAAGTGAATAGTTCATAGGCATTTCTTGACGCTTAACGATATTGTTGGGGAATGCGGTAATTTCAAAAATTTCCTACAAACACGCAAGATCTTTCTAGGTGATGCATAGCAACGAGAGGGGAGAGTGTTGTCCATGTACCCTCGTAGACCATAAGTGGAAGTGTTATGACAACGCAGTTGATGTAGTCGTACGTCTTCACGATCCGACCGATCCTAGTACCGAAAGTAGGGCACCTCCGCGATAACGAAAGTACGGCACCTCCGCGATCTGCACACGTTCGGCTCGGTGACGTCCCACGAACTCATGATCCAGGAGAGTGTCGAGGGAGAGCTTCGTCAGAACGACGGCATGATGACGGTGATGATGAAGCTACCGGCACAGGGCTTCGCCTAAGCACTGCAACGATATGACCGAGGTGGATTATGATAGAGGGGGCACCGCACACGGCTAAGAGATCAATGGTCAACTTGTCTGTCTATGGGGTGCCCCACTCCTCCGTATATAAAGGAATGGAGGAGGGGGGCCGGCCCTCCTATGGCGCGCCCCATGGGGAGTCCTACTCCCACCGGGAGTAGGATCCCCCCCCCTCCCTAGCTAGACTAGGAGTGGAAGGAAGGGGGAGAGAGGGGGAAGGAAAGGGGGGGCGGCCCCCACCCAATTCGGATTGGGATTGAGGGGGGCGCCCCCCTCCTATGCCTCCCTCTCTTCTCTCCCACTATGGGCCAATAAGGCCCATATACCTCCCGGGGGGTTCTGGTAACCTCCCGGTACTCTGGTATATGCCTGAACTCACCCGGAACCATTCTGACATCCAAATATAGTCGTCCAATATATCGATCTTTATGCCTCGACCATTTCAAGACTCCTCGTCATGTCAGTGATCATATCCGGGACTCTGAACTACCTTCGGTACATCAAAACACATAAACTCATAATGCCGATCGTCATCAAACGTTAAGTGTGCGGACCCTACGGGTTCGAGAACTATGTAGACAGGACCGAGACATATCTCCGGACAATAACCAATAGCGGAACCTGGATGCTCATATTGCCTCCCACATATTCTAAGAAGATCTTTATCGATCAAACTGCATAAAAACATACGTTGTTCCCTTTTGTCATCGGTATGTTACTTGCCCGAGATTCGATCGTCGGTATCATCATACCTAGTTCAATCTCGTTACCGGAAAGTCTCTTTACTTGTTCTATAATACTTCATCCTGCAACTAACTCATTAGTCACAATGCTTGCAAGGCTTATAGTGTTGAGTATTACCGAGAGGGCCCAGAGACACCTCTCCTAAACACGCACTGACAAATCCTAATCTCGATCTATGCCAACCCAACAAATACCTTCGGAGACACCTGTAGAGCACCTTTATAATCACCCATTTACGTTGCGACGTTTGGTAGCACACAAAGTGTTCCTCCGGTATTTGGGAGTTGCATAATCTCATAGTCTGAGGAACATGTATAAGTCATGAAGAGAGCAGTAGCAATGAAACTGTAACGATCATAATGCTAAGCTAACAGATGGGTCATGTCCATCACATCATTCTACTAATGATGTGACCCCGTTCATCAAATGACAACACATGTATATGGTTAGGAAACATAACCATCTTTGATTAACGAGCTAGTCAAGTAGAGGCATCCTAGGGACTATAAGTTTTGTGTATGTATTCACACATGTACTAAGTTTCCGGTTAATACAATTCTAGCATGAATAATAAACATTTATCATGAATTAAGGAAATAAATAATAAATTTATTATTGCCTCTAGGGCATATTTCCTTCAGTCTCCCACTTGCACTAGAGTCAATAATCTAGTCCACATGACCATGTGATTTAACACCAATATTCACATCTGTATGTGATTAACAACCATAGTTCACATCGTCATGTGACCAACACCCAAAGGGTTACTAGAGTCAATAATCTAGTTCACATCGCTATGTGATTAACACCCAAAGAGTACTAAGGTGTGATCATATTTTTCTCGTGAGAGAAGTTTAGTCAATGGGTCTGTCCACTACAAAAAAAAGACACATCCGTGACATTTTGGGTCGAACAACAAAATTCTGCCATACATATGACACTTCTATGACGATAATTGTGACAAAACCCGGTATCATCATAGATGTGGTGGGCTCCTACTTCTATGACAAAAATCATGATAGAAAATGGGCTTTTAAGTCACAGGCAGGCGGAGGCGCAGCTGCATGACATTCTTTGGGCTGTCCATGACGGAAAAACCATGGTAGAAGCAAGGGGAGGAAAATTTGGGTAATTGCGATTCACGGTGGGAGGTCGGGCGGAGCGATGCGCGTTTATCTTGTGCTGGTATGCTGGCGTGTGTGCGGCGTTAGCTCTAATCAACCCGAAGCGAGGCGTTGGGTCTCTAATCAACCCGGCGATTGCCGCTGCGAGCTACAGCGTTCTCAACCCGGCGATCGATCGATGGTGTTAATCGAACCCGATGGGCGATTCGCCGCTCTGCTGCTAATCAAGCCGATCAATTGTATGAGCGATGGCGTTGCGGGGGTTTGGATGAGCGGTGGCGGTGGCGTTGCCTCTGGATGAACAGGACCCGTGGTGTGGAGGGCTGGATGAGCGATGAGCGGTGGAGGGGTGGCCACGGAGGGTGGTTGAGCAGACCCCGTGGTGTGGAGGTTGGATGAGCAGTGAGCGGTGGAGGGCTGGATGAACAGTGACGGTGGAGGGTGGTTGAGCGATGGCGGTGGAGTAGCGCGCGGTGGAGGCTGGATGAACAGGAGCCCGTGGAGGCTGGAGGAGGTCGATGGTAGCCCATGGAGGCTGGAGGAGGTCGATGGTGGAAATGAACAGTATCCCATGGAGTCCTGTTTTGCGGTACGCCACATCCCTCCCGATGAGTAGGACCCCCATTTCGACCGTAGCGCTCCAACGCAAGTTCGTTTCGTCCGTTTTGCGGTACGCCACACCCCTCCCGATCAACAGGACCCCCGTTTCGACTGTAGGAGGTCCGTTTCCTCCGTTTTGTGGTACGCCACACCCCTCCCGATCAACAGGACCCCCATTTCGACCGTAGGAGGTCCGTTTCCTCCGTTTTGCGGTACGCCACACCCCTCCCGATCAACAGGACCCCCGTTTTGACCGTAGGAGGTCCGTTTCCTCCGTTTTGCGATATGCCAGACCCCTCCCGATGAACATGATCCCGTTTCGAACGTGGCCGGTCAAACACAAGGTCGTTTCATTCGTTGTGCGGTACGCCAGGCCATCACCTATTTCGTCCAAGCCCTCCCGATGAACACGACCACGCATTCCGTTCCGACCCAGCCGGTTTGGCTCCCCATGAACACGACGACGACGCTGTTTCTCCGTTTCGACCCAGCCATGTACACGAGCCCTCGCCGTACGTATGCGCGAGTAGGCGTTCGAGACCCCGCCCGTATGTACATACACGTGGCCGTATTTTCTTTCTTACACCCTGGCCGTTGTACGTACGTGTACATGCTACGTGTGCGCCTCTACTACGACACGTGCGCGCCTCTACAACGACCAGTATGTACGTATACGTTCGCGACCAGAATGACAACGCTACGTACGCTTCGACCAGGTGGGCCCCGACTGTCAGGCACTTCCTTGCGTGCGAAGATGTAGCTGGTGGGTCCCAGCAGTCAGGGGGGCGAATCGTTTTGGGTTTTTTTTCCCGGACGCACTTCCTTGCGTGCGAAGCTGTAGCTGGTGGGTCCCAGCAGTCAGGGGGGCGAGTCGGTTGTTTTTCGGACGCACTTCCTTGCGTGCGAAGATGTAGCTGGTGGGTCCCAGCAGACAGGGGAAACGTTTTTTTCATGAAATACGGTGGCCCGTCCGGTGGGTCCCTGCTTTCAGGTGGAGGAATAATTATTTTGCGCGTAATAAGGAGGCACTTCCTTACTGCGGCCGTGGACCCAGCTGTTAGCCTCTCCACGTACAGTCCACGTCTGATGGAAGCCATTCCTTGACCACATTGACCACGCCGCACCGAGAGAACTAGGGCGGTGGGCGGCGCGAGCCTAGGAAGGGATGACGAAGCGGGGAAGACGCGGCAAGGATGCCCATGCGTATAGGAGTATGAGGGTTCACTCGTTCAGCTGCGGTGTGAGGCTGCCGTCGCCGCAGAATAACAGGGGGTGTGGGTGCGTAGAGGGATGGCCTGGCCAGCGGTGGGAGTAGTAGGGGTAGGCGAGGCCTTCGCGGCATCACAGCCGACAACGGGCGGCAGGAGCAGGCGGCACGACCGGCGCTGCTTTGGGCGGCTGGAGCAAGAAGACCAGAGGTTGAAGAAGCACTACGGCCGTTGGATGGACATCGTACTGTCACTGGAGCTAGAATCGTTCATATATTGACTAAAGTTGACAAAGGCCTCCGTCCCAGTCAACTTAGTAGGCCCACAAGTCAGCCTCCCACCAAGGTTGGTCCCATCTAGCAGGGGCTATTCATTTTTTTTGTGGGTAATAAGTAGGCACTTCCGGTGGGTTCGAGCTGAAAGCGGGGGGAACATTTTTTTGCGAAATACGGTGGCCCGACCTGTGGGTCCCAGCAGTCAGGGGGAAACGTTTTTTTCGTGAAATACTGGTGGCTCATCCAGTGGGTCCCAGCTGTCAGGTGGAGGAATAATTATTTTCCGCGTAATAAGGATGCACTTCCTTGCGGCTGCCGTGGACCCAGCTGTCAGCCTCTCCACGTATAGTACTCTCTCGATGGAAGTCGGTCGTTGACCACATTGACCACACTGCGCCGAGAGCACCACGGCGGTGGACGACGGTGAGCCCTAGGAAGGGGACGACGCGGAGCTGGGGAAGACGCGGCAGTGGAAGCCCACGCGGAGAGGAGTATGAGGATTCACGGTTGGTTGCGTGTGGCTGTCGTCGCCCTTGAGAATAACGAGGGTGTGGGTGAGTAGAGGGACGCCCGGCCAGCGGTGGGAGTAGTAGGGGCGCCGAGGCTCTTGGGAGCACAGCCGCCATGGGAGGCGGGAAGCGGTCCCCTTGGCAAGGCCTGCTTACGGCTGGAGCAAGAAGATTAGAGATTGAAGAAACACGGCGGCCGTTGGATTAACATCCAGCGGTTCGTCTACTAGAATCGTTTGTTGACGTAGTATATAATAACTAAAAAATCTTGCATACGCGTCAACTAAACAGGCCCACAAGTCAGACCACTCCCTATTTTTTAATAATTTATATATAGCTCATGGCAACTTCTTATGCAATTCATTGCAGTCGTTTTTTTTAGTTGGCCAGGGCCAATTTCGCATATTTCTGTGGGTTCCAAACTATTTTTAATACTGAAATGTCGAGCCAGATTTAAAGTACTTTGAAGAGATATTTGAATTAGGTTAATGCCCAGTGGAATAGGAATCTGAAAATGTGAAAAAAGATCAGAAATTATAAAGTAATTGCCAATTTGTCATCTGTTTTTATATTTACAACCCATTTCATATTACTTTCAAGATTTGCAGGCATCTTGAAAGAGTTGCAGCCCATCAGGGCGTAGAAAAATAAGTAGGTCTGGATTGGGTATTCTTCAGAAAAAATAAACTGGGCTCATTTTCACAAAGAAAAAATAGCTGGGCTAGTCATGGTGAACATAAAATATAAGCCTGGGCTAGATGGGCCACAGCCCAGTTCAAACCCTGCCCGTCTCAACAATACCAAACAAAAAATACTGCTCGAGTAGCTCGTCCCTGTGTGTCGGCGGATCTTGTGTTGTTCTCTTGTCTATTGACTATATCGCTCACAATGTCGTGGGTCCCGGATGTCGAGAAAACACTAGGAGGAAGCATTTTATTTTTCCATCTGTTGACGTGGTGGGCCCCTCATCATCCTCTCCATGTACTTCGCTGATTCCTGTTGTTTCTTCGACCATGTTGACAACGCGAGAGGGCGGCGCTTGCAAGCAAGCGCACCAAAGCGCCTGGAGGACGTCGGCGTTAACGATCTAGGAGGCGGTGGGGCGGCGTCGTCTTGAGGCACGATCGGCCGTGGGAGGCGGAAGCGGCGGCCCCTTGCCAATACCGGGTTTGGTTTTGGCGGTGGAGGAAGACAGATGAAGAAACACGACAGACTGTAAAAGCAGCAGGAGTACTTAACAACCTTAATTGAAACCAACAAGGGCACTTAACAACCAAAGCTGAAAGCAGTATGAGTACTTATACAAGTTCAACCATACAAAGCACGCCTCGAACAGTGCTACTTTGCCTATAGTTAACCAAGGGTGAGGCCACCAAGCCCCAGGACAAGGTCCAGGCGCCACCCCGCGCATCCACAACCTTCTGAAAGCGGCTTCATCTCGCAACGTGGTCAATAAACAGGATATTCGCTTTAGAGCCATGGAAAAGCATGAACATAATCTTCTGTCCTATTCTCCAAGATGGACGGGCCTTCATTATCTGAGACCACCCACGAATAAGTATCTTTTCACCTCCAAGGGGAATTGAGTAGGTCGACATAAACATCATGTTGTGACCAAGCGCAAGTCCGGACCCGACCATGGTCGAGCATCTATATAGGAACAATAGAACTTCGGCGGTTCTGTTTCAAGAAGATCACAGTGTAAAAGCGTGTATAAGCAATAGTTTATGAACAACATATATAACGAAAACAGCTCGTACCATAAGTTTCTCGACACGCTTGGACCTGTTCAGCGAGTGCGGCGATGGCACACATATCCCACGTGGCCTTCCACCATTGAAACGCCCCACAAGGACCTCAAGACGAACAATAAAGTGTAGGAACTTGTGGATGTCGATCCAGTCAACTTCAGTGCCATTAGTAACAGCCGAGTTATTACAGAGTAACAAGCGAGCAGAATGCTTAACTCTGAAAAAACCTACACGTGCCACCAATTATAAGACAATATTAGTTAGAAGTAGCATCTTCGTGAGAGATTAGTTGCTACTTCTAAAGTTAAATTGTGATTAGTTAGACATAATATGTGGATTAAGAAGTAATCGAGGCAACAAGCAAGAACCAGATACAAAACTAACATGGATGAACAATTGGAATGACGTCGGGGTGGAAGATCGCAGTGAAGATGAGACCAGATTCTGCTATTTCCATCAACATTCGCGCGCCAACTTTCAGTCCATAACACTTGAGAAAGTTTATCCAAGTTCAGCCATAAAAAAGCAGCGATCTTCTTGGTTCATGAACCCAACTCGGAAGTAATATCTGTTGGGGAACGTAGTAGAAATTCAAAATTTTCCTACGTGTCACCAAGATCTATCTATGGAGAAACCAGCAACGAGGGGAAGGAGAGTGCATCTACATACCATTGTAGATCGCTAAGCGGAAGCGTTCAAGAGAACGGGTTTGAAGGAGTCGTACTCGTCGTGATCCAAATCACCGGAGATCCTAGTGCCGAACGGACGGCACCTCCGCGTTCAACACACGTACAGCCCGGTGACGTCTCCCACGCCTTGATCCAGCAAGGAGAGAGGGAGAGGTTGAGGAAGACTCCATCCAGCAGCAGCACAACGGCGTGGTGGTGATGGAGGAGTGTGGTAGTCCAGCAGGGCTTCGCCAAGCACCGCAAGATATGAGGAGAAGGGAGAGGGGAAGGGCTGCGCCAAGAGGAGAAGTTCTCATGTGTTGATAGAAGCCCCAAACCTCAAGTATATATAGGGGAGGGGAGGGCTACGCCCCTATCTAGGGTTCCCCCCCCCCCAAGGGGTGCGGCCAGCCCTAGATGGGACTTTGGGAGGCGGCCAAAGGGGGGAAGAGAGGGGGCGCCTCACTAGATGGGCCTTAGGCCCATCTGAGGCTAGGGTTTCCCCTCTCCCCTCCTAGCTGCGCCTTGGGCAAAGGTGGGAGGCGCACCAGCCCACTCTAGGGCTGGTCCCTTTCCACTCTAGGCCCATACAAGCCTCCGGGGTTGGTGGCCCCACTTGGTGGACCCGGGACCCTCCGGTGGTCCCAGATGCGTTCGATATCACCCAAACTTTTCCGGTGACCAAAACAGGACTTCCCATATATAAATCTTTACCTCCGGAGCATTCCGGAACTCCTCGTGACGTCCGGGATCTCATCCGGGACTCCGAACAACATTCGGTAACCACATACAAGCTTCCTTTATAACCCTAGTGTCATCGAACCTTAAGTGTGTAGACCCTACGGGTTCGGGAGACATGTAGACATGACCGAGACGTTCTCCGGTCAATAACCAACAGCGGAATCTAGATACCCATGTTAGCTCCCACATGTTCCACGATGATCTCATCGGATGAACCACGATGTCAAGGACACAATCGATCCCGTATACAATTCCCTTTGTCTAGCGGTATTTTACTTGCCCGAGATTCGATCGTCGGTATACCGATACCTTGTTCAATCTCGTTACCGGCAAGTCTCTTTACTCGTTCCGCAACACATCATCCCGTGATCAACCCCTTGGTCACACTGTGCACATTATGATGATGTCCTACCGAGTGGGCCCAGAGATACCTCTCCGTTTACGGAGTGACAAATCCGATCTCGATCCGTGTCAACCCAAAAGACACTTTCGGAGATACCGTAATGCACCTTTATAGTCACCCGATTCGTTGTGACATTTGATACACCCAAAGCACTCCTCGGTATCCGGGAGTTACACGATCTCATGGTCTAAGGAAGAGATACTTGACATTAGAAAAGCTCTAGCAAGCGAACTACACGATCTTTGTGCTATGCTTAGTATTGGGTCTTGTCCATCACATCATTCTCCTAATGATGTGATCCCGTTATCAACGACATCCAATGTCCATAGCCAGGAAACCATGACTATCTGTTGATCACAACGAGCTAGTCAACTAGAGGCTCACTAGGGACATATTGTGGTCTATGTATTCACACGTGTATTACAATTTCCGGATAATACGCTTATAGCATGAATAAAAGACAATTATCATGAACAAGGAAATATAATAATACTTTTATTATTGCCTCTAGGGCATATTTCCAACAGTCTCCCACTTGCACTAGAGTCAATAATCTAGTTCACATCGCCATGTGATTAACACTCACAGGTCACATCGCCATGTGACCAACATCATCAAATGAGTTCTGGGGTTTGATCATGTTTTGCTTGTGAGAGAGGTTTTAGTCAACGGGTCTGAACCTTTCAGATCCGTATGTACTTCACAAATCTCTAGGTCATTACAGAAATGCTGCTTCCACGCTCCACTTGGAGCTATTCCAAATGGTTGCTCCACTATCGTATCCGGTTTGCTACTCGGTGTCACTTTCGGATAGGTGTTAAAGCTTGCATCGGCGTAACCCTTCGCTGAACTCTTTATCACCTCCATAATCGAGAAACATGTCCTTATTTACTTCAAGGACAATTTTGACGCTGTCCAATGATCCATTCTGGATCATTCTTGTACCCTTGATGACTCATGGCAAGGCACACTTCAGTGCGGTACACAAGATAGCATACTATAGAGCCTACGTGCGAAACATAGGGGCGACCTTCGTCCTTTCTCTCTTTCTGCTGTGGTCGAGCTTTAAGTCTTAACTTCATACCTTTCAACTCGGCAAGAACTCCTTCTTGGTGATCCATCTTGAACACCTTCAAGATCATGTTAAGGTATATGCTCATTTGAAAGTACCATTAAGCGTTTTTGATCTATCCTCATAGATCTTGATGCTCAATGTTCAAGTAACTTAATCCAGGTTTTCCCTTGAAAACTCCTTTCAATCAACCCTTTATGCTTTCTAGAAATTCTACATCATTTCTGATCAACAATATGTTTACAACATATACTTATCAGAAATTCTATAGTGCTCCCACTCACTTCTTTGGAAATACAAGTTTCTCATAAACTTTGTATAAACCAAAAATCTTTGATCATCTTATCAAAGTGAATATTCCAACTCCGAGATGCTTACTCCAGTCCTTAGAAGGATCTCTAGAGCTAGCACACCTTTTAGCATCCTTAGGATCGACAAAACCTTTCTGATTTTATCATATACAATCTTTCCTTATGAAAACTGGTAAGGAAACTCGTTTTGACATCCATCTGCCAGATTTCATAAATGCAGCTAATGCTAACATGATTCTGACGGACTTAAGCATCACTACAGATGAGAAAATCTCATCGTAGTCAACTTTTGAACTTGTGAAAAACTCTTTGCCACAAGTCGAGCTTCATAGATGGAGACATTACCATCCACGCCCGTCTTCTTCTTAAAGATCCATTTATCTCAATGGCTTGCCGATCAACGGGCAAGTCCACCAAAGTCCATGCTTTGTTCTGATACATGGATCCTATCTCGGATTTCATGGCTTCTAACCATTTGACGGAATTTGGGCCCACCATTGCTTCTCCATAGCTCGTAGGTTCATTGTTGCCTAGCAACATGTCCTTCAAGACAGGATTACTGTACCACTCTTAAGCAGTACGCATCCTTGTCACCCTACGAGGTACGGTAGTGACTTCATCCGAAGTTTCATGATCACTATCATAAGCTTCTACTCCAATTGGTGTAGGTGCCACAGGAACAACTTCATGTGCCCTGCTACACACTAGTTGTAGTAATGGTTCAATAACCATATCAAGTCTCCACCATCCTCCCACTCAACTTTTCGAGACAAACTTTTCCTCGAGAAAGGACCCGATTCAAGAAACAATCCATATTGCTTTCGGATCAGAATTAGGAGGTATACCCAACTGTTTTGGGTGTCCTATGAAGATGCATTTTATCCGCTTTGGGTTTGAGCTTATCAACCTGAAACTTTTTCACATAAGCGTCGCAGCCCCAAACATTTAAGAAATGACAGCTTAGGTTTCTCTAAACCATAGTTCATACGATGACATCTCAACGGAATTACGTGGTGCCCTATTTAAAGTGAATGTGGTTGTCTTTAATGCCTAAACCATAAATGATAGTGGTAATTCGATAAGAGACATCATGGTACGCACCATATCCAATAGGGTGTAACTATGATGTTCGGACACACCATCAAACTATGGTGTTCCAGGCGGTATTAATTGTGAAACAATTTCCACAATGTCTTAATTGCGTGCCAAAGCTCATAACTCAGATACTCATCTCTATGATCATATCATAGACATTTTATCCTCTTGTCACGATGATCTTCAACTTCACTCTAAAATTACTTGAACCATTCAATAATTCAGACTTGTGTTTCATCAAGTAAATATACTCAACATCTACTCGAATCATCGTGAAGTAAGAACATAACGATATTCATCAGCATGCCTCAAAGACTCATTGGAATGCACACATCAAAATGTGTTACCTCCAACAAGTTGCTATCTTGTTCCATCTTCTTTGAAAACGAGGCTTTTCACATCCCCCCATGTGGTATGATTTGCATATCTCAAGTGATTCAAAATCAAGTGAGTCCAAACGATCCATCTGCATGGAGTTTCTTCATGCATATACACCAATAGACATGGTTCGCATGTCTCAAACTTTTCAAAAAACGAGTGAGTCCAAAGATCCATCAATATGGAGCTTCTTCATGCGTTTTATACCAATATGACTTACATGGCAGTGCCACAAGTAAGTGGTACTATCATTACTATCTTATATCTTTTTGGCATGAAAATGTTTATCACTACGATCGAGATTCAATAAACCATTCCTTTAGGTGCAAGACCATTGAAGGTATTATTCAAATAAATAGAGTAACCACTATTCTCCTTAAATGAATAACCGTATTGCGATAGACATAATCCAATCATGTCTATGCTCAACGCAAACACCAAATCTCGATGGTAGAGGGAGCGTGCGATGCTTGATCACATCAACCTTGGAAACACTTCCAACACTTATCGTCAGCTCATCTTCAGCTAGTCTCCGTTTATTCCGTAGCTTTTATTTCGAGTTACTAACACTTAGCAACCGAACCGGTATCCAATACCCTGGTGCTACTAGGAGTACTAGTAAAGTACACATTAACATAATGTATATCCAATATACTTCTATCGACCTTGCCAGCCTTCTCATCTACCAAGTATCTAGGGTAATTCCGCTCTAGCGACTATTCCCCTTATCACAGAAGCACTTAGTCTCGGGTTTGGGTTCAACCTTGGGTTTCTTCACTGGAGCAGCAGCTGATTTGCCGTTTCATGAAGTATCCCTTCTTGCCCTTGCCCTTCTAGAAACTAGTGGTTTCACCAACCATCAACAATTGATGCTTCTTCTTGATTTCTACTTTTGCGGCGTCAAACATCGTGAATACCTCAAGGATCATCATATCTATCCCTGATATGTTATAGTTCATCACGAAGCTCTAGCAGCTTGGTGACAATGACTTTGGAGAAACATCACTATCTCATCTGGAAGATCAAATCCCACTCGATTCAAGTGATTGTTGCACTCAGACAATCGGAGCACAAGCTCAACAATTGAGCTTTTCTACCTTAGTTTGCAGGCTAAGAAAATCGTCGGAGGTCTCATACCTCTTGACGTGGGCACGAGCCTGAAATCTCAATTTCAGCCCTCGAAACATCTCATATGTTCATGACGTTTGAAAATGTCTTTGGTGCCTCAACTCTAAACCGTTTAATTGAACTATCACGTAGTTATCAAAGCGTGTATGTCGATGTTCGCAACATCCACAAACGGCGTTTGGGGTTCAGCACACCGGCGGTGCATTAAGGACATAAGCTTTCTCTTGTCCGCATAATCGCCATCACAACTTTCAACTATATTTTCTCTAGGAACATATCTAAGCAGTGGAACTAAAACGCGAGCATACGACATAATTTGCAAAGATCTTTTGACTATGTTCAGGATAATTAAGTTCATCTTATGAACTCCCACTCAGATAGACATCCCTCTGGTCATCTCAGTGATTACATGATCCAAGTCAACTAGGCCGTGTCCAATCATCACGTGAGACGGTCTAGTCATCATCGGTGAACATCTTCATGTTGATCGTATCCTCCATACGACTCATGCTCGACCTTTCGGTCTCCGTGTTCCGAGGCCATGTCTGTACATGCTAGGCTCGTCAAGTTAACCCTAAGTGTTTTCGCTGTGTAAAACTGTCTTACACCCGTTGTATGTGAACGTAAGAATCCATCACACCCGATCATCATGTGGTGCTTAGAAGCGACGAATTGTAGCAACGGTGCACGCTTAGGGAGAACACTTCTTGAAATTTTGTAAGGGATCATCTTATTTACTACCGTCGTCCTAAGTAAACAAGATGCATAAACATGATAAACATCACATGCAATCAAATAGTGACATGATATGGCCAATATCATTTTGCTCCTTTTGATCTCCATCTTCGGGGCTCCATGATCATCATCGTCACCGGCAAGACACCATGATCTCCATCATCATGATCTCCATCATCGTGTCTTCATGAAGTTGTCTCACCAACTTATTACTTCTACTAATATGGCTACCGGTTAGCAATAAAGTAAAGTAATTACATGGCGTTGTTCAATGACACGCAGGTCATACAATAAATTAAGACAACTCCTATGGCTCCTGCCGGTTGTCACACCCATCGACATGCAAGTCGTGATTCCTATTACAAGAACATGATCAATCTCATACATCACATAGCATTCATCACATTCTTCTTGGCCATATCACATCACATAGCATACCCTGCAAAAACAAGTTAGACGTCCTCTAATAGTTGTTTGCATGTTTTACGTGGCTGCTATGGGTTTCTAGCAAGAACGTTTCTTACCTACGGAAAACCACAACATGATATGTCAATTGCTATTTACCCTTCATAAGGACCCTTTTCATCGAATCCGTTCCGACTAAAGTGGGAGAGCGGCACCGCTAGCCACCTTATGCACCAAGTGCATGTCAATCGGTGGAACTCTGTCTCACGTGAAGTGCGTGTAAGGTCGGTCCGGCCGCTTCATCCCACAATACCGTCGAAACAAGATTGGACTAGTAACGGTAAGCATATTGAACAAAATCAACGCCCACAACTACTTTGTGTTCTACTCGTGCAAAGAATCTACGCAATAGACCTAGCTCATGATCCCACTGTTGGGGAACATAGTAGAAATTCAAAATTTTCCTACGTGTCACCAAGATCTATCTATGGAGAAACCAGCAACAAGGGGAAGGAGAGTGCATCTACATACCATTGTAGATCGCTAAGCGGAAGCGTTCAAGAGAACGGGTTTGAAGGAGTCGTACTCGTCGTGATCCAAATCACCGGAGATCCTAGTGCCGAACGGACGGCACCTCCGCGTTCAACACATGTACAGCCCGGTGACGTCTCCCACGCCTTGATCCAGCAAGGAGAGAGGGAGAGGTTGAGGAAGACTCCATCCAGCAGCAGCACGACAGCGTGGTGGTGATGGAAGAGCGTGGTAGTCCAGCAGGGCTTCGCCAAGCACCGCAAGATATGAGGAGAAGGGAGAGGGGAAGGGCTGCGCCAAGAGGAGAAGTTCTCGTGTGTTGATAGCAGCCCCAAACCTCAAGTATATATAGGGGAGGGGAGGGCTGCGCCCCCATCTAGGGTTCCCCCCCCAAGGGGTGCGGCCAGCTCTAGATGGGGCTTGGGGAGGCGGCCAAAGGGGGGAAGAGAGGGGGCGCCTCACTAGATGGGCCTTAGGCCCATCTGAGGCTAGGGTTTCCCCTCTCCCCTCCTAGCTGCGCCTTGGGCAAAGGTGGGAGGCGCACCAGCCCACTCTGGGGCTGGTCCCTTTCCACTCTAGGCCCATACAAGCCTCCGGGGTTGGTGGCCCCACTTGGTGGACCCCCGGGACCCTCCCGGTGGTCCCAGATGCGTTCGATATCACCCAAACTTTTCCGGTGACCAAAACAGGACTTCCATATATAAATCTTTACCTCCGGACCATTCCGAACTCCTCGTGACGTCCGGGATCTCATCCGGACTCAAACAACATTCGGTAACCACATACAAGCTTCCTTTATAACCCTAAGCGTCATCGAACCTTAAGTGTGTAGACCCTACGGGTTCGGGAGACATGTAGACATGACCGAGACGTTCTCCGGTCAATAACCAACAGCAGGATCTGGATACTCATGTTGGCTCCCACATGTTCCACGATGATCTCATCGGATGAACCACGATGTCAAGGACACAATCGATCCCGTATACAATTCCCTTTGTCTAGCGGTATTTTACTTGCCCGAGATTCGATCGTCGGTATACCGATACCTTGTTCAATCTCGTTACCAGCAAGTCTCTTTACTCGTTCCGCAACACATCATCCCGTGATCAACCCCTTGGTCACACTGTGCACATTATGATGATGTCCTACCGAGTGGGCCCAAAGATACCTCTCCGTTTACGGGTGAAAAATCGATCTCGATCCGTGTCAACCCAAAAGACACTTTCGGAGATACCTGTAATGCACCTTTATAGTCACCCAGTTACGTTGTGACGTTTGATACACCCAAAGCACTCCTACGGTATCCGGGAGTTACACGATCTCATGGTCTAAGGAAGAGATGCTTGACATTAGAAAAGCTCTAGAAAACGAACTACACGATCTTTGTGCTATGCTTAGTATTGGGTCTTGTCCATCACATCATTCTCCTAATGATGTGATCCCGTTATCAACGACATCCAATGTCCATAGCCAGGAAACCATGACTATCTGTTGATCACAACGAGCTAGTCAACTAGAGGCTCACTAGGGACATATTGTGGTCTATGTATTCACACGTGTATTACGATTTCCGGATAATACAGTTATAGCATGAATAAAAGACAATTATCATGAACTACGAAATATAATAATACTTTTATTATTGCCTCTAGGGCATATTTCCAACAATATCCATGGATTGTCTTCATTGTGACCGTTAAACTAGTGTATTCAGTTATGGCAAGGCCGAGCATCTTGAGTACATGTGTTCTGGCAAAGCAAATAATACACTGCAGGAAAAATAATATGAGAACACAACATGTTAAAAAAAACCACCCTTCCGGATAGAGAAGAGGATTCTAGGAACATACTGTGCGTGTTTCAAAATGTTGTGGTAGGATGAGAAGGAACAAGTATGGCGTCTCGCCGTGGGCGCAGAAATCTGTAGGGTACTCGCACTTTGGGCACTGCAACTGAAACACACTAGATTCAGTACGAAGAAAAATGCATCAACGGCGGCGGCTGCCATCCTAGGATTACCTGCGACCAAGGGACTTGGATTTATCGGGGATGGATGAAGAATTCATACCTGGTTCTCCATGAGAAAAACCTATCCAATCGCCGAGCAGGGGTTTTCTCTGAACAAGCAAACGAGGGAGAAGGGGATTCAGGCCCAGTGAAATATTGCCGCTTCGTTTGTCCAGCTTACTGCTAAAGCTGGAAAGGGGGCGTTGTGATTTGATGGCTCATTGGGCATTACTGCGGCGCTATGACCGGGGTGTGTCTACCGTGAAGTTGTGCACTCTAATTTGTGCATATGGCACGTGGACCCCGTTGTCGGTTGCCCCACATATCAGCGGAAGGAAGTAGAAAGACAGGAGTAACTAGTTACACATAAATATATTTTTTGGCAGAGAGATACTCCCTCTGTAAAGAAATATACAAATCTTTTATATCACAGGCTCACCTTGCCGAGAAATATACTCCCTCTGCAACGCATGGGCATTATGGGGGTTTAGCTTTTTTTATGGGGGTTGAACTGTAGCTTCCTGAGTCCGAATAGGGTCAAGCCGAACTATAGACTTCTTACGTGCAGGGTGCCCCCAGCGCTACCCAAGGAATTTTGAGTGTATATTTATGTATACGGGAAAATATGTACATTCTTCTTATGGGGCGATCTATGGGGGCAGGGCTGCTAAACAAGCGCAGGTTTATATGAGCTTTTACCCGTAGGTGTGCACCGAACACATTTGGCTGTGTCCGCGGTCTTGAGGACCGATGAGCTGTTCGGCTTAAAAAGGCCGCTTCGAGCTTCGGCTACCAGGGCCGCCGCGTATTCTTCTGTACAAAGAGAGCGCTCTGTACTTCCGCCTACCATGATAACGCCACGCGGCCCAGGCATCTTGAGCTTAAGATAGGCGTAGTGCGGGACTGCATTGAAACGGGCGAAGGTCGTTCGTTCGAGTAGTGCGTGATAGCCACTTCGGAATGGAGCAATGTCGAAGATTAGCTCCTCGCTTCTAAAGTTGTCGGGAGAGCCGAAGACGATGTCCAGTGTTAGGGTGCCCGTGCAGCGTGCCTCTACGCCCGGTATTACTCCTTTGAAGGTAGTGCTACTTTGCTTGATTCTTGACGGGTCTATCCGCATCTTACGGATAGTGTCCTGATATATCAGATTGAGACTACTACCGCCGTCCATGAGAACTCGGGTGAGGTGGTATCCGTCAATTATTGGGTCGAGCACTAAGGCAGCCGAGCCCCATGACGGATACTAGTCGGATGATCCCTACGATCGAAGGTGATCGAACAGGCCGACCATGAGTTAAATTTGGGGGCGACGGGCTCTATGGAATACACGTCTCGGAGTGCGCATTTGCTCCCTCTTTGGGATATGAGTGACATAAATCATGTTCACTGTCTTGACCTCCGGTGGAAATTTCTTCTGTCCCCCCATATTCGGTTGGTGAGATTCGTCCTCGTCTTTGCTTTGTGGTCCCTTCCCCTTGTGTTTGGCGTTGAGCTTGCCGGCCTGCTTGAAGACCCAACATTCTTTGTTGGTATGATTGGCTGGCTTGTCGGGGGTGCCGTGAATCTGGTAGGACCTTTCGAGAATTTTATCTAGGCTAGATGGACCATCTCTGCTGCCTTTAAGTGACTTTTTCCGTTGAACGGGTCTGGAGCCCCTGAATCCAGCGTTTACCGCTGTATTTTCCGGGCTTTCTCCGTTGTTCCGACGTTTGTTTTTATTGCGCCGTGGCTTTCCATTGCCGTCCCTGACTTCAGATGTGCCGGGATCGCTGGTGCTGCTACGGGCCAACCAGCTGTCCTCTCCCGCGCAAAAGCGGGTCATGAGTGTAGTTAAGGCTGCCATAGTCCTTGGCTTTTTCTGGCCTAGGTGTCTGGCTAGCCATTCGTCCTGAACACTGTGTTTGAAAGTTGCTAAGGCTTCGGCGTCCGGACAGTCGATGATTTGGTTCTTCTTAGTGAGAAACCGGTTCCAAAGCTTACCGGCTGACTCTCCGGGTTGTTGGGTTATGTGACTTAGATCGTCTGCGTCCGGAGGCTGGACATAGGTCCCTTGGAAATTGGCCCTGAAAGCGTCCTCAAGTTCCTCCCAGCTTCCGATGGAACTTTCGGGGAGGCTTTTCAGCCAGTGTCGAGCTCGTCCTTTTAGCTTGAGGGGTAGGTATTTGATGGCGTGGAGATCGTCTCCGCGAGCCATGTGGATGTGAAGAATAAAGTCTTCTATCCAGACCACAGGGTCTGTCGTTCCATCGTATGCCTTGATATTAACGGGTTTAAACCCCTCTGGAAATTCATGATCCAGCACCTCATCAGTGAAGCACAAGGGGTGTGCGGCACCCCTGTATTTGGCTGTGTCGCGGCACGGGCCCGATGGTTGCAATGTTCGGTGTTGGTTCTGAATTGGTAAGTTACATGCATTTTTCGTTTGATGGCCCTGATCTTGTGCAGGGAGGCGCTCCCTAGAACCGTAAATTGACCTGGTTCTGCCAGCCCTTTTGTCTAGGTCTTCACGTAAATCGTGTTTCTGGTTCTGGGTTGCGACCTCCTTTCCTTTATGGGGAGAGGGTGAGGTTTTGTGTGCGGTGTCATTAGCCGCTCTATCTCGAATACGAGGTGGTCGCCCTGGTTGATCAGCCGTATTGTATTCAGCGGTATGGGTGCCATAGTATCGTCGTCGAATTCAGGCAGTAGCTTGCGTTTGGGATAGCTATTTATTTGGCGGTTGCCGCCGTATTTTTCCTCAGTGTCGCGCACTTTGTTCCATTTATTGTGGAGCATATCCTGTGCGGCTTTAAGCCGTTGCTTCTGTTTCTTCAAGCTCCTTGCGGTGGCAATAAGCCTCCGGTGGAGGTGTTTTTGTTCCAATTGTTCTTCTGGGACGATGAATGCATCGTCATCCCCACTGCTCTCCTCTTCAGAGACGGGTTGATAATTGGAGTCTTTGGCGTCGCTGTGATCGGACTGGGGCCCCGGACTGTGTTCGCCAGCACCTTGCTCGTCCTGCTCCATTGCTGGGTCTGCGGTTTCTTCTTTGTCTTCGGCGTCGTCTGGGGTGTTATTCCCTCTTGAGCCGGTATCGCTGTTTTTACCATGGCATTGTTCGAGCGGCGCTGCTGACATCGGTGCTTTGGCTGCTTTCCCGGAGTTTTATCCTCGACTGGGTCCTTTATGTTATTGCCATTGTCTTCTTTGGGTGTATTCACCATGTATATATTGTATGAGGAGGTGGTTGTCCAGCGCCCTGTGGGCGGTGGTTCCTGTTCTTCTCCGGCATTGTCGTCCATACCGTCGATGTCTTCGGAGTCGAAATCGAGCATGTCGGTCAAATTGTCGACAGTCGCTATCAAGTGGGTGGTGGGTGGGCAACAAAGTTCTTCGTCGTCCGCTTCCCACTCAAGCCGGACATAGTTCGGCCAGGAATCTCCTGACAAGGAGAGAGACTTTAATGAGTTTAACACGTCACCTAGGGGTGAGTGTTGGAAGATATCTGCGGAGCTGAACTCTAAAATCAGCGCCCAGTCAGATTCGATGGGTGCAGATGCGTGCGGTTCGGAGCCTATAGCCAGAGGCGAGTCCGAGGTTCCGATGACACAGGCCTCGTTGGAGGTCAGGTATGTGTTCGGCTCTAGCACCGCTGAGTCTACGGCTTCTGTGGCGAGGTTGAGCCTCCCGCTCTCGGATGGTGTGCTCTACTCTGGATCTAGGGCCAGTGCGGTTACAGGCGCAATCTCCTGCACACAGTCCGATGACAGATTTAGGTCATGTTCATTGCAGCGGCAGGGCGCGGCTATCATGGGCTCGAATCCGTCGAAGATCAAGTCTCCGTGGATGTCAGCCGCGTAGTTCAAGCTTCCAAACCTGACCTGATGGCCAGGGCCCAGGGGCATAGCTGTCGATCTGCTCCGGATGGCCAAGCGAGTTGTCCCGCAGTGCGAATCAGCCGAATATGAAGATATGTCCATGGAGAAAAACTTCACCCTGGACTGCGTTGTTGTAGACGATTGAAGGAGCCATCAAGCCTTATGGTGACGACACAGTGGAACTCTGAATAAAAGTACCAATGTCGGTGTCAAAACCGGCAGATCTCGGGTAGGGGGTCCCAAACTGTGCGTCTAAGGCTAATGGTAACAGGAGGCGGGGGACACAATGTTTACCCAGGTTCAGGCCCTCTCGATGGAGGTAATACCCTACTTCCCGCTTGATTGATCTTGATGATATGAGTATTACAAGAGTAGATCTACCACGAGATCGTAGAGGCTAAACCCTAGAAGCTAACCTATGGTTATGATTGCTCTTGTCCTACAGACTAAACCCTCCGGTTTATATAGACACCGGAGGGGGCTAGGGTTACACAGAGTCGGTTACAGAGAAAGGAATCTTCATATCCTAACTGCCAAGCTTGCCTTCCACGCAAAGGAGTCCCATCCGGACACGGGACGAAGTATTCTATCTTGTATCTTCATAGTCCAACAGTCTGGCATACGCATATAGTCCGGCTGTCCGAGGACCCCTTAATCCAGGACTCCCTCAGTTAGCACTAATAATAACAGGATATATCTTCTTTTCATCAATAAGCATATTTCAAAGTGTCTGGAAATTGTTTAAATTCAAACACAGGATCACCTTTAGGTGGAGGAGGACCTCCCGGAGTTTCAATAGGCAAATTGTGTTTAAGCAGAGGACATTGTTCAAAGAAAATCTTATCTATTTCATTTATTTTATGCATATGTAAATCATTTTCATGGTCTAGCAAATATTGTTGTAGTGGATCAGTAGGTGGCACAGCAATAGAAGCAAGACCAATTAATTCATCTTTACTAGGCAATTCTTTTTCATGAAGCTTTCTACTAAACTTCGGAAAATTAAACTCATGAGACTCATCACCAAAACTAACACCAACAGTTTGTTTCTCACAATCTATTTTAGCATTAACGGTGTTCAAGAAAGATCTACCAAAGATAATGGGACAAAAGTCATCTTGTGGGGAACCAAGAACAAGAAAATTAGTAGGTTATTTTATTTTCCCACACAAGACTTCAACATCTCTAACAATCCCAATTGCTGATATAGTGTCTCTATTAGCAAGTTTAATAGTAACATCTATGTCTTCTATCTTTGTGGGTGCTATGTCATTCATAATTTATTGATATAAGGTGTAAGGAATAGCACTCACACTAGCACCTATGTCACATAAACCATGATAACAGTGATCTCCTATTTTAAGTGAGATGATGGGCATGCCAACAACAGGTCTATGTTTATCCTTTTTATCAGGTTTGGCAATTCTAGCAGCTTCCTCACAGAAGTAAATAACATGCCCATCCATATCTTCTTCCAAGAGATCTTTAACCATAGCAATACTAGGTTCTACTTTAATTTGTTCATCAGGTTTAGGTGTTCTAATATAGCTTTTGTTAACCACAATTGAAACTTTAGTATGTTCCTTTATCCTAACAGGGAAAGATGGTTTCTCAATATAAGCAGAAGGAACAACTATATCAACATTATAAATAATAGTCTTCTTTAACTGGTACCGGTTCTTTGATTTCTTATTTAATAGGTAGGTGATATTTAAACCGCTTCTTTTTAGGGAGATCAACATGAGTAGCAAATGATTCACAAAAGGAGGCTACTATCTCAGAGTCAAGTCCATATTTAGTGTTAAACTTTTGAAAAGCATCGGTATTCATAAAAGATTTGACACAATCATACTTAAGCTTAATACCTGACTCTTTACCTTCTCGAGTTCCCAATATTCAGAGTTGTGTTTAATCTTTCCAAAAGATCCCACCAGAATTCAATAGTCTTCTTCATAAAAGAACCAGTACAAGAAGTATCGAGCATGGATTGATCATCACGAGAAAGCCGAGCATAAAAGTACTGGATAATAATTTCTTTTGAGAGCTCATGATTGGGCATGAATATAGCATTCACGTCAGCCTCCCCCAAGCTAGAGCGATACTTTCTCCTTCGCGAGGCCAAAAATTATATATATAATTCCGATCACGATGAATTAGATGCATGGGATAATTTTTTTGGTGGAACTCCAATTTCAAACGATTCCAATTCCAAGATCCAATATCATCGCATAGCCTATACCATGCCAATCCTTTTCCCTTCAAAGATAAAGGGAAAACCTTTTTCATAACTTCATCCCCGGGTAAACCTGCAAGCTTAAACAATCCACAAATTTGTTCTACATATATCGAGTGCATATCAGGATGTTCAGTTCCATCTCATGCATAAGGATTAGCTAGCAGTTGTTCTATCATACCCGAAGGAATTTCATATTCAATATTTTTAGTAGGTGCAGTAGGTTGAGGGGGAGCTAATTGTGGTTCCGGTCGAGGTGAAGATACCCCGAACAAACCCCTCAAAGGATTGTTTTCCATAGTAACAAGTGACAATAAATTTCAGCACACTATATAAATGTTTCCTTACCAAATTCCACTTAACAAAGGCGCTTCACTCCCCGACAACGGCGCCAGAAAATAGCCTTGATGATCCACAAGTATAGGGGATTAATTGTAGCTCTTTTCGATAAGTAAGAGTGTCAAACCCAACATGGAGCAGAAGAAAATGACAAGTGGTTTTCAGCAAGGTAGTTTCTGCAAGTGCTGAAATTGTAAGTAGCGGAGTAGTTTGATAGCAAGATAATTTGTAACAAGCAAGTAACGATAGTAGTAACAAAAGTGCAGCAAGGTAGCCCAATCCTTTTGAGGCAAAGGACATGCCAAAACGGTCTCTTATGATAAGCAAAGCATTTTTGAGGGTACACGGGAATTTCATCTAGTCACTTTTATCATGTTGGTTCGATTTGTGTTCACTACTTTGACAATTTGATATGTGGGTGGACCGGTGCTTAGGTGCCATTCTTACTTGAACAAACCTCCTACTTATGATTAACCCTCCCGGAAGCATCCGCAACTATGAGAAAAGTATTAAGAATAAATTCTAACCATAGCTTAAACTTTTGGATCCAATCGGTCCCTTACGGAATAGCGCATAAACTGGGGTTTAAGCTTCTGTCACTCTCGCAACCCATCATCTAATTGCTACTCCACAATGCATTCCCTTAGGCCCAAATATGGTGAAGTGTCATGTAGTCGACGTTCACATGACACCACTAAGGGAATCACAACATACATACTATAAAAATATCGAACACATATCAAGTTCACATGATTACTTGCAACATGATTTCCCTCGAGACCTCAAGAACAAAAGTAACTACTCACAAATTATAACCATGCTCAAGATCAGAGGGGTATTAAATAGCATATTGGGTCTAAACATATAATCTTCCACCAAATAAACCATATAGTAATCAACTACAAGATGTAATCAACACTACTAGTCACCCACAAGCACCAATCTATAGTTTCAGTAACAAGATTGAACACAAGAGATGAACTAGGATTTGAGATGAGATGGTGCTGTTGAAGATGTTGATGGAGATTGCCCTCCCCAAGATGGGAGAGTTGTTGGTGATGATGATGACGATGATTTCCCCCTCCGGAAGGGAAGTTCCCCCGGCGGAATCGCTCCGCCGGAGGGCAAAAGTGCTCCTTCCCAAGTTCCGCCTCGAGACGGTGGCGCTCCATCCCGAAAGTCCTCCCCTTATTTTTTTTCTAGGTCAAAGTGCATGGGTGAGCACAACCCACCAGGGCGCGCCTGGGCTCCCTGGCGCGCCCAGGTGGATTGTGCCCACCTGGTGGGCCCCTATTTGCTCCAATATTCTTGAAATATTCCATAAAAATTCTCTGTGAAGTTTCAGCTTGTTTGGAGTTGTGCAGGATAGGTAGCCTGACGTAGCTTTTTCAGGTCCAGATTTCCAGCTGCCGAAATTCTCCCTCTTGGTGTGTACCTTGCAAATTATGAGAGAAAATGCATTAAAATTACTCCAAAAAACATTATTATTCATAAAAACATCATAAATAACAGTAAGAAAACATGATGCAAAATGGACGTATCAGGATGCAAGAGTGAACCATATGCTAACTTCACAGGAGATACAATTGGACTTGTGTGCATTATCAAGATTGACCTAAGGAACAGGATGCATGGGTTATGATTGGTTGAATCACATAATGGTATATTGCATTGAGCAAGATGTATTTGTTAGTATTGAGGAGTCAAAGACCATTGAGCAATTTCAGGGTTATCGCACACGCAAAGGCATTTTACCTCATCCTAGACATTTCATATTTTGCATCCAGTAGCACTTTTTTTACTTGCTTTCTATGGACCGACTTGCATACCAAATTTTATACTTGAAGGTGACTCATCTGTTACTATTGAAGATGTAATCGCGGGAAGCTAAAATCAAACAACCCTTTGATTTGGTACCCTCTTTTGTATTATTTACCCTTTATATTGTCTTTTGTTATGTGTTACATTATCAGACGAAGCACTATTAAATATTGTCTTTACATTCTTATCAGTTGCAAACAATGTTGAAGATACCTCTTATCGTTATCGTCTCGGTAAGCTAGTTAATCGAAAATCGACTGATTAATCGATTTTATCGGTCGACTATTAATCAGATGTTTTTTGGCAAATCTCAGGTTTCCAACTCTGAAATATGCTATATTCAACACCAAAACAATATTGGATAGAAGTGTTACCTTGATTCCTAGCCTTTGAATCCTCGTATAATGACAAACAAAATAGGACAACAGTACATATTGCATAACAAGGTCCACAAAACATAAATAAACATAGTTTTGCAAACATAGTGCTATGAATAGGTCTGATTTATCGGTAGATTCCTGATAAATCGCTTGTCAAAGCGATAAATCAGTCCAAAAGATAAACGGTGAAGATAAGGCAAAATCTTATCGGTCACCCCCTGATTAGCGATAAATCGGAAGATTAATCGCTGAATCGGAAGATTTTTTGAACAGTGGTTGCAAATGAGCGTTACTTTTTGTATGCCATAAAACTGTGGTAGTTTTTGAGAGAAAAACTGGCCCTTCATTTTTGGCCCGGGGCGTCGGCTAATCCTGGCTACGCCGTTGAATGCAACTACAAGTGTTGCAACCCTATTGCAACTGCATGACCCCAAATGTGACTGCAATCGGGGTTGTCGTCCAGTTGCATGTCCACCACTAGACTTTGCAAGTGTTGTAACCCGACTGCAACCATTTCAGTAGGGGTTGTCGACTAGTTGCATGTCTACCACTACACATTTAACTGCAAGTGTTGCAACCTGAGTGCTACTGCATGACTCCCAATGCAACTGCAAGTGTGATTGTTGGGCCAGTTGCATGTCCACCACAAAACTTTTAACGATAAGTGCGATTGTCGGGCAGTTGCATGTCCACCACTAGACTTGCAACTGCAAGCTTTGTAACCTGACAACACTTGCATGACCCTCAACATGACTGGAATTCAAGTGGTAGGGGGTTGTTGGCCATTTGCATGTCCAACATTAGACTTGCAACTTCAAGCATTGAACTCGACTACAACGAATGGGACTGCAACTGGGGAAATAGAGGGGTTGTCGGCTAGATGCACACATTTTTTTAAATGTTCATGATTTTCTTTCTTCTATTTTTTCACGTTTGCATTTTGTTTTACAAAGCATGAACTTTTTCTTAAAAGTCTGTAAAATGTAAACTCGAGAGACTTTTCGAACTCGTAAACATTTTTCAAATTCGTGAGTATTTTTTCAAATTTATGATAATTTTTGAAATTTGCAAATGTGTGTTTTTCTTTTTCCTAAGAAAATTGTCACAATACAAACAACAACAATAAGGAGAAAAAAACAGCAGCCTATATACAAACGCCAAACAAAATACTAGTCAAAAGGCCCGGTCCATTTTTTGGGACAAAAGGCTTGACCGGAATCGGTAGACAAAGCAATAAAATAAAACACTTGTCACTAGAAAAGCTGGTGGTGGAGGGAACGGGCAACAAACATGGATGACGTTAGACTTAGCGGCGACCATCGGATGCAATAAGCTCATCATTGAGTCTGATTGCTCTTTTGCGGTTGAAGCTTTGAAAGGGGATGGTGGATATGTCGGTGCTGATGCTGCCGTTGTTATGGAATGCAAGCAATTAGCATCTGATTGTGACCAAGTTGATTTGCCAATGTGGTAGCTAATAGTTTAGCTGAATTTGGTTTTAATTCTAAATCCCCTGCATTTTGGGATGATTCTATCCCGGACTTTATCTCATCAGCTCTTGTAAACGATTTGGCAATTATCTGATGAGTAAAGTCTATTTGTTGTAAAAAAAACAGGGATGACGTTAGACTTAGGTGTGCTATAACTATCACACATCAAGATGTGACCTGAACATTCCTTTAAATATAACATACAAGCTAAAATTGCGTTAAAAAACGTACAAGCTAAAACAGAAAAGAGAATCCAAAAAAGATGTTCGTGGGCCGAATTTACAAAGCCCAAACCGGTGGCACGGGCCATTACTTTTCTTTTGAGAGAAAATTACTTCTTTATAAAAATAATCCTGGTCAGGAAGAAGGCATGGCCATGGCCCAATCTGCCTTTCGGTCCATGTGTATTAGGACTTAGACAGAGCCCGTGCTGAGCCTAATCAGCGTTTTCCCGAAATCACTAGTCGAGGAGTACTCGTTGTAAAGATCACTCCAACTCCTCTGGTTGCGACAAGTGACGCATATGCAGAACCTGAGAGTTTTTTCTTCTTTCGTAGATCCGTTTATTCAAAACGTTTTATCTCTCAAACCGTGCGTCCAAATCACAAACCGCTTTCACCGTTGGATTTTTCACGTCAAGATCTTCAAAACTAGATCCCATGTTGATAGGTTTGACAAACTATTTTTTCATGAAAAAACCGGACGAAAAAACCAAATCGGGAGCACGGATTTTTTTTCCCTTTCCGATAGAGGCACGCCCTCGCGGAAGCAAAACCGTGACTCTCGCGGAAGGAAAAATAAAAAAGAAACGTATTTTTTTCGTTTCCAAGGAGGCACGGCCGTGACTCTCGCGAAAGCACAACTGTGCCTCTCGCGAAAGCAAAACCGTGACTCTCGCGAAAGGAAAAAAAACAGAAAACGCGTTTTTTTTTCGTTTCCGATAGGCACGGCCGTGACTCTCGCGAAAGCACAACCGTGCCTCTCGCATAAGCAAAACCGTGACTCTCGCGAAAGAGAAAAAACAAAAAACACTTTTTTTCTTTCATTTCCGAGAGGCACGACCGTGACTCTCGCTAAAGCACAACCGTGCCTCTCGCGGAAGCCAAACTGTGACTCTCGTGAAAGGAAAAAAAACAAAAAAACGCGTTTTTTCGTTTCCGAGAGGCACAGCCGTGACTCTCGCGAAAGCACACCCGTGCCTCTCGCGGAAGCCAAACCGTGACTCTCGTGAAAGAAAAAAAAACAGAAAACGCGTTTTTTTTCGTTTCCGAGAGGCACGGCCGTGACTCTCGTGAAAGAAAAACCGTACCTCTCGCGGAAGTAAAACAGTGACTCTCGCGAAAGAAAAAAAATGTGTTTTTTCATGCAAGAAAGAATTTCAAAAAAAATGATCAAAAAGCTAAGAAAGACCGGTGGAAAACCAAAACGTCGAAAAAAAACCCGAAAAAACCATTTAAAAGGCCAAAAACGCGTGCAAAAAAATAAAATAAAATCTGGAGGGAGCGCCCAGAGTGCGACACGTGGCGAATGGCTGAGAGCGCGCCAAGTGGCGCTGATCATTGCGAGGCTCCCGAAGGAGCACTCGTTAACTAGTTGCTCTCGTGTTTCCCTGCCAACGCGAGCGGCATGACGGTGAACAAAGGTGCCCATATATCTCGCCATCAGCGAGAGGGGAGGAACCCTTGCGGACCCAGGTGGGCCGGCCCAGGAGCACGGGAGGCCACAGCCTCCTTTTTTTGTTTTTCTTATGTTTTTTTATTTTCGTTTTCTGCTTTATTTTTGTGCTTTTGTTTATACTTTAAAATATTCTAAATATATTACAAAAAATACTCTACAAAACATATTAGAAAATATTGAACAAGTACTTGAAAAATGTTGAGCAAGTATTCAAAATATATTAATCAAGTATTAAGAAAAATGTTGAACGTGTATAAAGAAATTGTTGATCAGGTATTAAAAAATGATAAAATTTTATTATCATTGTTATAAATTTTTTAATCAAGCATTTAAAATAAACTAGCTGAGTACCCGTGCGTTGCCACGGGAGAACGAACATAGACATATAGGGACATTGATATCAAATATTATTGAAGTTTACAATGGGTATGTCATATGCGGCTTATGACTGTTGAAATAGATATGGTCTTGGAGCATGTCTTCACTGCTAAAGATGGTCTTGTCTCAATGCTCTCATGTCGTTGCTGACCTTGTACGCATGGTGAGCTCCCATTTATTTCCCCTCTTTAGCCCTCTCTTTTGTGCCCTCCTGCCCGGTCTTGTCTAGCAGTGTCCACCACGGAGCTGTATTTCTAGATCCCCCGGAACCCTCGGCCCACCGTGAATCATTGTGGCCTCGCTCCATCGTGCTTTCTCGCCCACGGCTAGGTTTTCCAAGGTGATCATCGTGTGTGTTTTCTAGTTGCGCCATCATGTCACGCTTGTCATCGGCGTTTAAAGGAGACCGGTTATGAAATAGATTAGTAGTGATTAGCGCCCAACATGCATGAAATTTGCCACCGCAACTTAACAATCAGCAACTTCTTTATATCTTCTCCCTTGTGACCCAACCATTGAGTTAATGTTTCCTCTTTGTCGCATGTCGTCTTCTCCATCCTTGTGCCTACAAGAATTGGGAAAGTATCGGGTGCTCTCGTAGCCCACATGATCCCACGCTAGGGAACAGATGGATCGATGGATGTGTGCTCCAACGGTTAGCTT
This sequence comes from Aegilops speltoides, assembly GCA_021437245.1. Classification (NCBI taxonomy): domain Eukaryota; kingdom Viridiplantae; phylum Streptophyta; class Magnoliopsida; order Poales; family Poaceae; genus Aegilops; species Aegilops speltoides. The sequence goes on along the minus strand of CM038145.1, from coordinate 448,187,820 downwards.
CCAAGCATGTGGAATTGGACGCAATAATATGACTACTTGAGGGTTTTTTCTGCAATGTTTCCCAAGCTTTCTCTTCCATCGTTGGTGCCCCTGTAGAATGGGAGCATATGAGCTATGGGAGGACCTCGCATTTTCCCTACAGGAATAGGCTCCACCAAACATAACACCATTACATGCTTTCTCTTTTGCTTTGTTTCCGCCCAGTGTTGGTGTTTTTCTAATGACCAGGTGTAGGTGTCGATATGTCATTGTTTTCCTGATTTGTTGACTCAATATTTACAGACTCGGAGGAAATGATGCATTAAACGGCTCTGCATAATCACGGGGGACATGCTTCGTCTCTTAAAAGACCTTGTTTTAGCTCCAACCTCTAATTATTCCCCCTAGGTTTATATGTAATCATTTCCTCCCTAGCTTTTTCTATCCTTTTTTACTCCTAGGAATGTATTTCCTGTCCTATTCGCCCTGGTTCACGCATGAGTGATCTCTCGCTAAATACTATGGCCAAAATATTAGAGTATGAGTGATCTCTCCCTAAGTCCAATGGCCAAAACAATAGTGCACGCATGAAGAGCATGGGTTTGTAGGACAGTTTGTCTAGTTAAGAGGCCCAATATTTACGTATTATTCTCCTCTTCATGCAGTTAAATCAAAGTCTTGTGTTTGGAAAAGCTGTGAAAGCTAATCATGACAGACAAATAAACTCCGTTGCGCAATGTATTGCTGTATTTGGAGATTTGGGCAAAGTGCGTTCAATGTCACTTTGGCAACCACGATTTGGGCAAAGTGCATTCTATGTCACTTCGGCAACCAAAACCTTCAATTGTTTTTGGGACACCACAACCTTAAATACAAAATCGATCCATTCCTTTCTAAAGAAAAAGGTACTGTATCATCTTCTGCATGGTGTTCTCAAATCCCAACCAAAAATCAGATACGAACACTTGTGCATATCCCATTTTGCATTTGTCTTTAGATAATAAATAAACACTATCTGTTCATTTGCACCATGAATAAACCAAATTTTTTCAAGTATAAATGTAGCATCAGACTGGTTAAGTTCAGGTAGCACTACTGCTGCTAGAAATTTGTGCATCACAATCACCCATACAATTGTAAGAAAAAGCATTAGGAGTATACATCTTTGATTAGTTGACATATACTCTGATACAGCCACAACATACAGAATGACCCAGTTAGAGAAGATATAAACCAAGGAACAGGTTAATAGTATCGGCATAGGAAATAAATATTATAGAATTGGAAGACAATATTATGCTTCAGAAGCAATTCAAGCTATGATTTTTGATTCCACATACATGCCATCATTATCAATTTAGAATAACTACAAGGTCTAATTTTAGAGCAGACCTGAAGACCCTCATGGCTGATGTAGTTGGTTATACTCATGCAGTCATGCTTTGACCATCTGTAGCATCATGGAGAAAGAAAAAATAAGCCAGATCCTTAGCGGTACAATACTCTGAGGTGTGAATTTTGTTAGAACAGGTTGCCTTAGTACGCAAGATACAAAGTAAACATAGATAATGAGGTATGAGGCTTGATTTGGAATTATACTGTAAGCAATTATCTATGAAAGGATACTATAAAAGTTTATGTGACAACATATACCTAAAAATATTACACACCTAACCTTGTATCACAATGGCAATACACATACATGAAATTGTCCATGGGCATGCTCCTCGTATTCAATCTGTTGGAATTAAACTGAAAATAAGAAATCATTCATGAATATGCACAGGAATCTAGAAGACAGTTGAGTAGTATAAAAGGTGTAGGCAAACATGTATATATGCAAATGTATGATAATCGAACTAATGTGCAACAGTCTCTCCTCTCTAGTTCTCCACAGAACACACACACACACACACACACACACACACACACACACACACACACAAGACAAGAGAAGAGAGGTAGGAGCACAACACATGAATTGAACAATATTTAGCCACAATTATGCAATCACGTAGGTTCCTAGATTCAGATAACATTCAGAAAAAACAGCAGGTGTTAACTCAACAAGTCAAAGAATCACCTGATAGACGGAGCTACAGTTACAAAGACAAGTAGGAGTATATGTATCCTTTCAATAAAAAAAGACAAGTATATGTATCTGCACAGTGCATCTCAAAGCTAACAACTTGACAGAGAAACAAATGCCAGTACGAGAGACTTAGTTAGTGCTTCTGTAAGAGACTCGGGAAGCTGGTACTCCTCTGTAGGCCGGACCAATCAACAATATGCACTTCTCGGTAGAGAAAAAAAAAATCGACAGGCAAGGAACCTATCAAAGGCAGCACAAACAAATGAACAAACACCTAACGTGCATGCTATGCCACAACCAGAGTAAGTCGGACGATCAATCATCGCCTTAAGCAAGCCGAGGTCCTCGAAGAAGGCGTCCAAGATGGCTGTCATCACCAGCCTGCAACCGAGATACAGCACGGTGCACCAGTCAATGACGTACATGTGCAGATCGTGGTAGAATAGAGTTAAGAAGAAGATGGGATTTACGAAGAGAGCCTCGCGGGTGCACACATCCAATCTTGAGGAACTGCGCCGGCATGGTCGCATGTACCACAGAGCTCGCCGGTGCGGCAACCTATACCGGTCTTGCCGATGCCGCGCAGGGCTCGTCTTGCGAACTCATCGGTGCCGCAGCCATAGTTGGTGCACCCTCTCCTATCGCTCATGTGCATGACCGTCGTGAGGGCGTGCCGTCGGCGTCGTGGCCAGGGCGCTATCAAGATCGGCGTCGCTGTGCTTGAGACCACCACGACTTGACTGCTTCGGCTCCCAGAGTGAGGCCATCGGAGCTCGGGGTGCAGGGGAGAAGAGCCGCTGCGGGCCGCGGCTCCTCCTACACCGGGACCCCAATCACAGCAGGAGTGTTGGGGGCTTGGGGCGGCGATTTTTCTCGGCCGAGATGTGGAAGTGGGGGCGAGGGGGTTGGGGGAGATTGGGCGTGGTATGTGTCGTGGGTGCCGCAGGGGCGGTTGTTTCCATCTCCCCATTGTCCTTTTTTTTCGACGGGAGTAAAGGGTTGCTGCGGGCGTGGCCTTCGCGCGAGGGTTGACGTACAAAGGCGGCGGGATCGAACGAGGTGGTCGAACGAGGGGAGGTCGAACAATTATTTGAAAAATGTTAATCAACCATTTGGGAAATATTAATTGTCTATAAAAAATGGTTGACCATGTATTAAAAAATATTAATATTGCATTTCAAAACTACTAATTAAGCATTAAAAAAAGTTACATGTGCATACAAAAATGTTAACCATGTCTTCAAAAATGATAATCTTGCATTTCAAAGATGTTGAAAATGTGTATAGAAAAAATGTTGACCATGTATTAACAAGAAGGCTAAACTTGTATTTTGAAAATTTTAAATAATAATTTGAAAAATATTAATCAAGCATTTGAAAAATATTGAACATGTGTATAGAAAAATGTTGACCATGTATTCAAACATCATAAACTCCTATTTGAAAAGTGTAAAACATGTATTTGAAAAATGTTCTTGATGTATACAAAAACTGTATAATGAAACTAAAAGAAAGGGACCTAAAAATATAAAAATGCTAATATTGTATTTAAATTTTCTTGTAGAAGCATTTGAAAAACGTTGAAAGTGTGTATAGAAATGTTTTTGACGATGTATTAAAAAATGTTGAACTCATATTTAAAAGATGTTAAACGTGTGTTTGAAAAATGTTCTAGACGTATATGAAAAATGCAGAATGAAAACTAGAAGAAAGAAAATAAAAAACAATGAGAACCAAAAAAGAAAGCAAAACAAAAATGGAAACAAAAATAAAACCGAAGAAACAAATGCACAATATGAAAAACAGTAAAAATCAATAAAGAGGAAAAGAATAACAAAACAAATTAAAAACAAGAAAGAACAAAAAAGGAAGAAAATTGGTGAAGGAAATGAGTAAGAAAAGGAAAACCGATAAAAACAATGGAAAAATACAAAGGAAAACAGAAAAAATAAGGAAAAATAAAAAGAAAAGAAAACTGGAAAAAGAAAACAAAACCCCTAGAAAGCCAAATAAAATGAGAAAAAAAGAATGAGAAAAAACTTGGAAAAACCTATGGAAATCTAGCTCGTTTTCGCCTCAAGTAGGTCATGCCCTAGTTCTATGCCACAAATTAGGCGCTGGCTTGTTGGCTACTACAGCAGCCAACTATCAAGGAGAACAGGGACCGAATCCCTTTTGAGCTTCCTTTTTATCCGCTTATTATCATTTTAGTGTTCAAGAGTGCACGAACAAGCCTCGAGCCCCATCCGGAAAAATCATTTGTTTAAGGGGATCTGCAAAGGAAAAAAAACCTACCTTGAGTGCTCACAAGTGGCAATCTGGGAGTTTTTTACTTTTCACTTTTAAAATGTTTTATCTCTTAAACTGTGCGTCGAAATCTGAACTGTTTTCATCATTGGATTCCCCGCGACAAGATCTTTGAAACTATATCCCATATCTATAGGTTTCAATAAAAAAATTCTCCACAAAAAATCCCAGAAAAAACTGATAAAAAACTCGTAGTCAAAAACATTTTCTTCTATACCTTTTTTCTCTTTACAAGAGACACAATTGTGCTTCTCACTGAAGCAAATTTGTGCCTCCATGAGAAGCAGATATGTGCCTCTTGTGGAAAAAAGGCACAGTTGTGCTTCTTACGGAAGCTAAAAAAACACGGGGTTTTCACGGAAGTAAATATGTGCCTTCATGAGAAAACAAATATGTGCTTCTCATGGAAGCAAAAACTAAATATGTTTTTGCGAACCAACATGTGGTTGGATGATTAGGAGGACAGTGCTATCCACAGCCCACGAGAGTTTAAGTCTAGACTTGACATTTGTGCTCGCATTCCCTGGATTTATTCCGGCGATGTGTGTTCAGTGGGAGCAAACGTTCGTGTGCAGCTCAGTCTTCCAGAGGTGCTCATAGGGATAGTGCGTGGGTGTGTGCGTTCATCTGGATGAGTATATGTGCATTTGTATGAGCGTCTCTCGTCTGTACTGTGTTAAACAACATTTTTTTTATCTTTTTTTCAAGAGGCACATGTGTGCCTCTCGCGGAAGAAAATCTATGCCTGAAAGAAAAAACACGTTTTTTTTCTTTGCGAGAGTCGTGGAAGAAAAAACACATTTTCACTTTTCTCTAACATTTCGAGGAAAATCGAAAAGTACAAGAAAAAAACCCCAAAAAACCTATCTAAATCCTGAAAACACGTATAAAACATAAATAAGATAAAATTCTGAGGGAGCGCCCAGGACACATGACGGCGCCTGTGAACGTGCCAAGTGGTGCACTCTCAACCCACCAAAAGTGACCCTCAACTTGAGGGGCTCCCGCAAAAGGTACCCCTCGATTAGTTGCTCTCCTCATCTGGCAGTTCCACGATGCGCCAGACATGCCCAACCTCGATCGGTCGGCTATGTCTCGCCCATACCGATTTCTAATAGGAATCACGTACAAGCGAAGGACTACGGGCTGACTCTTTAGTTGGTTCGCTCGTTGCCTTCGCTCGCCCGTGTTTGGTCGCTGCGTTCAATCTGTTTTTTCTCTGGTTTTCTTTGTGTTGTCACTGGTTCTTTGTTTTTTTCCTCTGTTACATGTTTGCGGTTTTCTTTGTTTTTCAATGATTTTCTTTTTTTTCTTTTTTTCTTTATACTTTGCTTTTATTTCTTCCTTTTTTGGAGTTCTTAGGTTTTCTTTTATTTCTTCACTTTTCTTTTTGTTTCTTTGTCATTTTTCTGTCTTTTCAATACATTTCAAATTTTTCATACACATTGTACATTATTTGCATACATGAAAAATATTTGTTATACAAGTTTAACATTTTTAAATTACAGCACTAATATTTTCTAAAGATATTTTCAATATATTTTTCAAATACATGTTAAAAATTAATAAATAAAATGTTTTTTAACTATGGATCATTTTTTTACATTGTACAAATGTGTTTTTGAAAATGACGCAGACACATTTTTTAAACACGTCAAGACATTTTTTAAATGTTACATACATTTTTTGGAAATATGTGCCATTTTTTAATTGTCAATTTTTTCATACATATGATTAACCTTATTGGTATACACAATTAACATTTTCTAACTTTTATATTGACATTTAGACATTTTTCATATACGAGAGGAACATTTTCCTATACATGTTTAACATTTCTTAAATGCAAGATTAACAATTTTAAATTTTTAATGGAAGTGTTTTAGTAAGGTATATATTTAGAATATTTCGAAATAAGTAAAAGTAAAAAAGTAAATATAAAGGTGAAGGAAAAACGAGAAAATACGCATGACATCATCATGAAGTCAACATGGTGGGCACCTTTTGTTTTTGAGAAATACATGGTGGGGCACCTGGTTACAGAGCCGGTCCATTTCCAGCTCCAGCAGGCGAGCCCTCCTTAGGCATCGCAGCAGGCGGCACATAGCCATAGCCTCGATCGGTCGCCGTACCATGGTGCCCCCGGTCGGCCGTCGCTCAACCGGTAGTATCATATTATACTATGGTCAGCTATGATACTCCTTTATGATATTATGCACTATGGAGGTAGTATCATATACTAGTATCATATGCCAAAAAAGTCGCACTGGTGATATATAATTGAGATGGCAGCTATATAATTAAGAAAGCAGCAACATCACTGTATTAATTGCCTGCCAATGGATCAAGATGGCTGGAGGCTTTAAAAATGGACGTGTGATTGCTGCCCAAAGTTGTTGAGCCTCGGACCTGCATTTTCCACTGCTGGCACTTAACGACTTCAATAGCCGCCACATCTCGTCCATCTGGTGGCGCAGCGTCCTAGTCCGTGTACGCCTATCACTCCAGAACCCCGGATCTGATAACAAATTGGCCATTTGAGGATTGCTCATTTAGTTTTGCTTTCAAGATAGTACGTACAAACTGTGTTGCTATCCGGAGTGCAAGTAAACAGGAGTAAGAGACAGCGGTGAGTTTTTTAAAAACATATTCAGATAAGTGCTTGAAAATTATTTTGCTACCGATTTTTTGTCATATGTTATCACTTGTTTAAAGGTATGTGGCCACCATATTCTTTGTCTTGTTTTTCCTCGATAAAGGGCACTATTTATTGACCCATAAGGAAGCATTAAGGAATATATACAAACACACATTCGGTTTCTGCATGACTAAGATGCACATAAACACAATCAACACCGACACAGAAACACAAAAAGATCATGCCATCAAAGAGCAAAAAACATACAAGACCGGAGCTACGTCTAGGTGAAAAACAAAAACCGTCGTGACCGGCAAAATGCAACAACAACCATTGGTGCCAACCATATCATGACAACATAATGAGCGCGAGTAAGGTTTTTCAAGAACAACGTCTCAGTGTATGAAACAATGCATGGACGTCACGGTCGCCGGATCCAACTATTGAAGGCCAGATCCCGAGCTTTCACCATGAAGGTTAGGTTCGAAGGAACTCCAAGCAAAACCTTTGACAAGGTAATGATGCAAATTGCCACCTTACCAGGTATGATCAACTAAAGGTCGGACCTGGGATTTTCAGCACCGAGTTCAAGACAGGGTATTCGAGAAGCACGACCAAATCAAACTCCTCATGTGCCGCCACCTCCACTTTTCATGATCTCGTCAGCTACATACATGCCCGACCATGACGTGAGATTCCACGCAAGTGATGACCATGCCCGCATAAGCAGGCAATCGAGCCGCGACAAGAGCTGCCCTCCACTCAAACTGTCGAATGGTGAAATATCCTTTGACGAGGGAAAATGTCACTAGCATTGCCAATTTATGCAATTCTAGACACTCCAGCCTACAAATGGAAAACTATTATCTCATAATATACATCAATCAAAGCACTGATGCAATAGAAACATCAAACATGTGATGCAATTAAAAGTAATGTAGTTCAAACGTGGCACAGAAGAAAGTGCAGTAACATGTGATGCAGTTGAAAAAATATAGTTGAAACACACGATGCAATTAAAAAAACTTATTGAAAAAAATGTGTAGTTAAAACATGTGAGGCAGTTGATAAAATGAAGTTACCGCCTAGACGGAGGTATAGAGGCGGCAACAAGTTTTGCTCACGGCGCGCCGACGGTGGATACAGGAGGAAGAAGAGTTCGGCTCCCTAAAAAATCTGAATGTATTTCTTACTTTTGGCAAGCGTGATGGCCTTTGGCCTTTTCGTACAAAGAAAATATCACAAAGCGGTTGAAAGATTGAACAAAAAAAATAAAATTGTAAAACGGTACTCCCTGCGTCTAAAAAAGTTTGTCCCTTGAATAGATGTACTATCTAACATCAAGTTTGGGACAACCTTAAGACAAACTTTTTTCGGACGAAGCGAGTAATATTGAGTGACATCTTCGAATCATCCCTAATTTATTTGCAACGGCCAGCCAACCCACACGTAGACACGCACCAACAGCACCAGAATAGGAACACAAGCTTTAAATTGCCCACCAACCTTCGCCACCTCCATTAACTGCCACACATCTGAGCACCAAGCCCTCACTGACTGACTCAAGCTACAAGCTCAGCAAGCTCAAGGAGAAAACATATCTGCATCTGACGGCACCAAGCCCCGTCCGGCCGTCCATTGCTAGCTGGAGAGGAAGGTTCGATGGACAAGACGGTGTACACCGTGAAGGTGGGCGAGGCAACGCCGGCCGCCGGCGGCAGGCCGGCGGCTGGGCCGGTCTACCGGAGCATCTACGCCAAGGACGCCCTCATGCGGCTTCCGCAGGAAATCCATTCCCCATGGGACTTCTTCAGGTTCGTTCACGGGTCCTGGCAGCATGCTGATTTCTTTACACTCCATTCCTAAGCATTCTGTCATCACATTATACTAAGTTTCAGTGATCCGAGCGCTGAAGGTGTTGAGGTTTCAGAGAATTTTGTTCATTTTTTCCCTTTCTGTTTCCGTACGTTCCTGCAGTGGAGCAGTAAAGAAGTATCCCAAGAACAGAATGCTCGGCCGGCGCCAGGTTTCTGAGGGCAAGGTAAAGCAGAGTAATTCAGTATGATGGGCAAAATGGTAATTAAAAAAGGGATTTTGATTTGGGAGGATGCAAAATTTTGGTGTGAAATTCAGGCTGGTGACTATGTGTGGCAAACGTATGAACAAGTGTACCAGAAGGTCATCCAGATTGGAGCAGCTATCAGAGGCTTCGGGGTTAAGCCGGTGAGTGAAGAATGTTGCTCTGTCTTTAAACGCCGAAAATTCCTATGGATCATGCAATATATAGCAGAATGTTTGTTAGACATTGTTGATTTGTGTTGGTAGGGGGCTCACTGTGCCATATATGGATCCAACTGCCCAGAATGGGTCATGGCCATGCAGGTGAGAGTTCATGATATTCATCTATTTCAAAAAGGAATATTTCAGGAACATTTTGTGAACTGATGTGAGATTTCACTTTCATTGTACTGTTTGTTCTGCAGGCTTGCAACAGCCAAGGAATTTGTTATGTACCACTGTATGACACCCTCGGTACGTTCACGATGCTTGCTCACACACACTAAGACACAAACCTCTATGTGAATGCACAAGGGTTCATGAAGAGCACTTTTTATTTGGGAGAATAATTTGTCCAATATCAGTGTAATTTTTTTTCCAAACAATGATAATTTACATTAGTCCATGAATGGAAGTCTGGATTCTTAAGCATGTTTTGCTTTGCACCTTGCAATGTTGTATTGATTGGATAAGTTGCAACGCACTGCAGGACAAAATGCAGTTGAATTTATCTTGGACCATGCTGAGATCTCCATAGCCTTTATGCAGGAGAGCAAGATAAAATCAGTAAGCAAAACCATATATCTTTGACTACTATGAGCATTACCTTAACTATACAAAATATTGTTGTCTTCTGCGTGGCGTCATACATATTAGCATATCTCCAGTAAATGCTACTGTGCATATGTTTCTATAGAGTTGATTAGTAGGAACTGAGATACAATAAAAACTAGCCCTGCACCTGGAGAAATCAATGTTACTAAGCTTGAGATTAGTTGCGAAGATCACAGTTACACATCCCTGAACTACAATTTTTCAGATTGTCGCCGTACTCCCCAAGTGTACAGCCCACATCAAAGGTTAGCTATCTGGGGTCCGGACATCCACTGTTCCCAATTTTCTGTGATTAATTTCTTACTTTATGTGTGCAACCTCAGCCATTGTTAGTTTTGGAGATGTGACGATTGAGCTGAAAAGGGAAGTTGAACAATTAGGAGTATCTTGCTTTTCCTGGGAAGAATTTTCTACAATGGTTAGTGTGAGTTCCTATTAAACTACTCCATTACAAGATCGTAAATTGTCTGACCCATAAAATGCTCTTTTAACAGGGAGAAGAAATTAAAGAACTTCCTAAGAAACAGAAGGACGACATTTGTACAATCATGTACACCAGTGGAACAACAGGGGAGCCAAAGGGTGTGATAATCACGAACAGGGCTATCGTAGCTGGGGTTACGACCACAGAGCACCTCCTCCAATTGACAGATAAAGTGGTAAGCCTTTATTTATATGCGTCAAAACTAGAATTTCAGTGTGGATTTTCTCTGTACAGGTCTCCCCTTTTCTTTTCGAAAAAGGTTTAAACAAAAGAACAACAATCGAGCATGGATGTGTTCTTATTTTTAAATAGTTCGTAAGTTGTTTTTCACAAAAATATTTTAATCAAAAAATAGTGAAAAATGGTCATGGTTTGTTAATCGATGATTTAGAGCTTTGTTTTCCTGTCATGTCAACCTGATAAATATTACTGTTTAATGATAAATGTTTGCAGGTGGACGAATATGATTCATACTTTTCCTATCTTCCATTAGCTCACATTTTCGATCAAGTAATCGGGAATTACTGCATCTCCAAAGGGGCTTCCATTGGATTCTGGCAAGGGGTATGGAGCTATATCTTGCAAGCAAAAGAACTTATGTCGCTTGTCTGTGACTTCCTCATCTAAGAGGTAAAACTTTCTTAATAGGACATTAGGTACCTGATGGAGGATGTGCAAGTGATGAAACCAACAATATTCTGTGGTGTTCCTCGCGTTTATGATCGTATATACACAGGTATTATGCAAACCTCCATAATTGTTGTTCCAAAATTCCCACCGCATTTTGTGCTTCATCATAATTGAGGAATCTTATTAACTGAAGGTATCAACCAAAAAATTCAGTCTGGAGGGCTGATAGCCAAGCACCTTTTTCAGTATGCTTACAACTAGTAAGTATTTTCAACAAGATATATAAACACCTACTTACTATTTAATCTCTTTTTCAGTATGCTTACAACTCGTAAGTATTTCAACAAGGTTAAATAAGCATCTAATTTTTACTCCCTTTCATGTTTTGAGTTTAAACATAATTAACCCATCAAATTGTCATCAGCAAACTTGGCAACTTAATGAACGGATTCAAACAGCATGAAGCATCGCCATTTTTTGACAAAATAGTCTTCAGCAAAGTACGTAAAATATTTGAAGTCCCCATGTTTCTTTATTTTTACTCCATTGGTATATATTTAAGATTCTTTTATCATTGATGTTACAGATAAAGGAAGGGCTTGGAGGCCGCATACGCCTCATGCTATCCGGCGCGGCACCTTTGCCAAGACACATTGAAGAGTTCATGCGAGTTACCAGCTGCAGTGTCCTTGCACAAGGATATGGTGAGACTATTAGAATTCTTATGACAACTCTGCTCATCATAACCATACTGGCAAGTTTGTCCTTGGTTCTTTGGTCATGACTCGGTTCAGCATTTAACTAGTTATGGACTACGATCATGTGAAATGAATGTCAGTAAACTTATCTTAAATTATTTACTACTAGTATCCTAGGAGTCTACTTACTTCTGATGCCGAGGAATGAGAAATTGTTAACTGTGCTATTGGTATGCAGGGCTCACTGAGAGCTGCTCAGGATGCTTTACGTCGATCGCCAACGTTATTTCGATGATTGGGACGGTTGGCCCTCCGGTGACGGCAGTCGAGGCACGGTTGGAGTCTGTTCCTGAAATGGGTTACGACGCGCTCTCCAGTGCGCCGCGAGGCGAGATCTGCTTGAGGGGACACACCTTGTTCTCCGGGTACTACAAGCGCCCTGACCTCACAGACGAAGTGTTCTCAGATGGTTGGTTCCATACAGGTGCAGCCTTTTTTCTTCCATTCCTAAGTGTACCGTTTAACACATCAATGTACATGATCCCTGACAAAAATTGCAACCAATTTATGTATAAAGGCGATATCGGGGAGTGGCAACCGGATGGCACGATGAAGATCATCGACAGAAAGAAGAACATCTTCAAGCTGTCCCAGGGGGAGTATGTAGCAGTGGAGGTCCTGGAAAGCGCATACACGCAGTCTCAACTGGTTGCATCGGTACGATAAGCAAAAACAGAATAAATAAATAATGTTGCATTAGTGTACTCGTATTCATAGTTTTGTTCAGATTTAATTTACAAAGAGTCTCTCCTCTTTGAACAAGGTTTGGGTCTACGGGAACAGCTTCGAGTCCTTCCTTGTTGCTGTGGTCGTCCCTGAGAAGCAAGCCATTGAGGACTGGGCTGCACTTAACGGCAAGTCTGGTGACTACGCTGAGTTGTGCAGTGATCCCAAGGCGAGGAGGTACATCCAGGATGAGCTGAATCAAACCGGCAAGAAACTCGGGGTATGTCGTCGTCGACACACGAATAAATTTAGCAAGCTATGATATGTATCTGCGCCCATTTTGTATTCCATCAAAAGGGCCGTTGCTAAGCCCAGCTGGAACTTGATCAATCTTGTGCCATGCATGCAGTTGAGAGGATTTGAGATGCTGAGGGCCGTTCACCTGGAGCCAGTCCCATTCAGCATCGACAAGGACCTGATCACCCCAACTTTCAAGCTCAAGAGGCCCCAGCTGCTAAAACATTACAAGGTTAGAGCGAACAAACTTCATCATGCTCGTACCAGTTAGTGGTTTTTTGTTCACAGAGAGAACAAAATTATGCCGCAGGATCGCGTTGATCAGCTGTATAAGGATGCCAAGATGGGAACTGCACAATGAAAAATGATGGTTAAACATCAGCAAGTGGATATGAGCTTTCTGAATGTTTCCTCAAGAGTCAAAACTAGCAACGGTAAGTAAGTTGGCTACGGCTCGAGGCGGTGACATTTTGTACCACTACTACTGCGTTCAAGACCCGGATCCAGCATAGATCTGCATTCAAAAGATACATGTCAAAATAAAAATGTATTTGCACATGATGTGCTACTTTTGTTTTCTCGAGCGAACATATTGTGCTAGTTAGAGCCGGTAAAATTATCTTAGCTTGTAATCCTTACTACAAACAAGATTAATGGATAACTTTGATATATAAACCACTACAGAGTTACCGGTTTTGAGAAATGACATTACTGTTCTCAAATTTCGAATATATGTAGAAATATGGTCACTTAGTATAAAAGTACCGTTCACAAATTGTATGTGACATTGGAAGAAATATTCACGAGTTTAAAGAAAATGTTTGTGCCATTTAAAAAAATTAATATATACAATGTAAAGAAAACCGGGTAGTTAAAAAAATGTTTCATGCCAATAAAAAATGTTCAACATGTAAAAAATGTTCAAAACGAGCACTTCAAATATATACATCATGTGTTTTAAAAATGTCCTGTATCAAAAAAGTTCGACATGTATACTAAAAATGTACAATATGTATTGAAAAAAGTAGAAATGTGTTGAAAAACAAAAGGAAAACAAAGAAAACCATTGAAGAAACACATATAAAAAAATGAGGAAAACAGATGAAGAAACGAGGAAGAAATAAGAGGGGAAAAGGGGAAAATTTGAGACAGAGGTGCTACAGTATCGGGACTGCCCACTCCCTCATGCCAGGAGGCGTGAGTTAGGTCTCGCAATGGGCGAGAAATAGCTCTGGCGTCGTTTTTTTCCAAAAAGGAGAAGCATAGCTTTTGTAGTGTGGAAGATAACCGTGTGTTTTTCCGCGAAACTAAAACAACGTCAGTTATTTCTGAATAGAGGAGTATTTCTTACATATATCTAAACCAGCACTAACTGAATACTCTTGACAAAAAAAACTTACTAAATACAAATACTAAGAACCAGGGGTGGAGCCAGGATTTGAGTATAGGAGGGGCCAAGTCAAGTATAGCTAAAGAAGTATCAAATGCAAAAAATAACCATATACTCCCTCTGTCCCAAAATACAAGAACGTTTTTAACACTACACTAGTGTCAAAAACGTTCTTATATTATGGGACGAAGGGAGTAGAAAAGATTCACTTCAGCAATAATATTAGTTTAAGTTTACCTTTAAGATTAAGAGGGTGTTTGTTTCCAGGGACTTATTGGTCTAGGGACTTAAAAAAGTCCCTATAAGTCCCATCTAAACCAAACAGGAGGGACATATAGGGACTTAAAGTGGGCATTTGGGACTTATGAAATAAGACTCTCAAGGAGGGACTTATAGGGACTTATAGTTGTAATATGGTCAGGGCCGGCTCATAGGTACATGGGGCCCAGGGGCAAGACAAAAAAAGGGGCCCTTGTTTACTTAAAAGATCAAAATATTTTCTATTTCAAAAGCAAAGTAATATCCGGTATATAGCATATCCTGATGATCTTAATTTGGACTCTAAAACTGACAGTACAATTTACTTATATCGATCAAGTGAACTACACAGCATGATATTAATGAAATGATGTAGTTCGACAAAAGTTTGCATTCCTAAATATGGATGGAGACTTCATTATGTTCTACAAAACAAAAAATCATGTCAAAACTGGTTGCTACTAAGATGTTTTGTGTTACCGTCAAATTCTTGTCATGTACCTCTCCATTGTTCAACTTTCTGGAATAATAAAGTTTGTAAAAAATGTCTAGAATTACTATCTGGACGGAACACAATATCATCATTTCTTACAGGACCCTTCTCAACTAAAATATCTCTAGCCTTATCTTCCAGATTATACAAGTGTCGTGGGTCAAAAATATCAACAGTGAATGACTGTTGGTTATAGATACTCGGTGATTCAGAATTTGGTGAATGAGTTACGTTTTCATGCTCACTGGAATTATTATTATCCTCGTTCATATCATGATCAGTAGCATCAGTATTCTCAGTTGGTTGTTGTTAAAAACTTACTATGGCCAATTCCAGGGGATCTTTAGGAGAACTACTAGTTGTGAAAATTTTGTCCAGTGACCCTTTTAGGGATTTTACCTCTACATCTATTTGCTTTTTTCTCTTCCTTTTGTTACTACCCGTCGGTTAAATACTTTCTAGAGGACATGTAACTAAACAGGAACAAAAGCATAAAATGATTAAAAACAGGGAACAAAAGCACATGAGGTGTGGATTGATGTGTATGTAGGTGGCCAGTTCGGCAGATCCGCATGTTGCAGTAGTCAACACATCCCCCCTTCTCCAGTTCTCAACCACACTTGGATCCACCGAAGAGTCGAACTGCAGATGAAGACCTATGCAGGGGAGCAGGGCAGGCAGATGTGGAATCTCTCAAATAGCAGAGCTATTTAATCAAGGATGAACGGGATTTAGGGGCAGGAAGAGAAGAACACGTGCCGTCTCTCCAATGTCTAGCTGATGGGGAGCAAGCAGAACATCGAGAAAGGAAGGAGAGCTGGTTGGGGGTACAGATTTGCGCCTTTAGTCTCCATTAATGGCCACCGGCGACCTTGGAATCGGAGACGGCGTGACACACGGGAACAGCGGCGTAGCTGGGGGTCTGGGATTTGGGGATGAGGAGGAGTCGTGGAGCACAGGACGACGGGAAGGCGCTGAATCCGTCGTTGTTTTTTGTTGGGCTTCGTACGTACTACAGAGGAAATACTAGCTGGGATGGGGCCCCTGACTTCTGGGGACCCATGGCGGGCGCCCCGTTTGCCCGGCCTATGGGCCGGGCCTGAATATGGTCTTATAGGGACTTATAAGTCCCAGAAACCAAACAGGTAGGGACTTTTTAGGGACTTGGAACTTATAAGTTGGGACTAAAAAAAGTCGTAGGACTTATGAAGCAAACAGGGCCTAAGTTTCTCTTCAGTTGTTGACCTGCAATCTTGAATTAGTTTTCTTTACGGGTAAAATTTTAACATAGGTAAAAATTGCATCACAAATAGGAACATGTACAAGATAATTTGCATCACAAACATGATAATTTCTATGACAACCAATAGATTGGAACTCTTCATAAAATCACAGCGTCACAAGTCACACAACCAGAACAACAAAAAACTAATGTACAAGTTCGACACTGATACAATGAGAATTTAGAGCTGGAAAGTTTAGTAGATACTACAGTGTTAAACCTTGGCTAGTTCGTTGATTATTGGAGCCGGAAGAATTGCCAAGTGGATCAGGATGATGCGTCGCGCCGCCGCCCCACGAATCAGATCGGGTCAAGGAGAGCAGAGGCGATTGGTAGCAAGGGCACAGAATGGCGGCGACTAATTTTATACGCATTAATCGCCCGTACGAGCTAATTACGGGAGAACACAGCGCACAAGAGCCAATCGCCCAATCTGGCCACTAGTGGGCTCCATATGGGCCTTTTTTTTCCTTTTTCCAAACTAGTGGATTCATATGGTAGCTGCTGGTAATCCTGCATTAGTAGACTTATTATTTTTTACAACAACAACAAAAACAATAACAAAGTCTTTAGTTCCAAACAAGTCGGGTAGACTAGAGATGAAACCCATAAGATCTCGCAACCAACTCATACTTCTGGCACATGGATAGCAAGCTTCCACGCACTCATATCCATGGCTAGTTCTCTTGTGATACTCCAGTTCTTCAGATGCCTCTTTACAGACTCCTCCCATATCAAGTTTGGTCTACCTCGACCTCTTTTTAACATTATCAGCACGCTTTAGCCGTGCATCACACACTGGTGCTTCTGGAGGTCTGCGTTGAATATGCCCAAACCATCTCAGATACGTTGGACAAACTTATTTTCAATTGGCGTTACCCCAACTCCATCTCATATATCATCATTCCGGACTTGGTCCTTCCTTGTGTGCCACACATCATCTCAACATGCGTATCTCCGCCACACCTAACTGTTGAACATGTCGCCTTTTAGTCGGCCAACACTCAGCGCCATACAACATTGCGGGTCGAACCGCCGTCCTATAGTTCTTGCCTTTTAGTTTTTGTGGCATTTTCTTGTCACAAAGAATGCGAGGAGCTTAGCGCCGCTTCATCCATCGGATTTTGATTAGATGATTCACATCTTGATCAATATATCCATCCTTCTGCAATAATGACCCCAAATTTTAAAATGTGTCCTTTTGAGGCACCACTTGCCCATCAAGCCTAATCTCCTTCTCCTCGTGCCTTGTTGTACTAAAACTGCACCTCATGTACTCGGCTTTAGTTTTACTATAAGTCTAAAACCTTTGGATTCCAAGGTTTGTCTTCATAGTGCTAACTTCATATTGACCCCCTTCCGACTATCATCGACTAGCACCACATCATCCGCAAAGAGTATACACCATGGGTCCATGAAATATCTCCTTGTATATCCCTTCTGACCTCATCCATCACCAGAGGGAAAAGATAAGGGCTTAAAACTGACCCCTGGTGCAGTCCAATTTTAATAGGGAAGTCATCAGTGTTGCCATCACTTATTCGAACACGTTCACGACATTATCATACATGTTTTTGATGAGGGTAATGTACTTTACTGGGACTTTGTGTTTCTCCAAGACCCACCACATGACATTCCGCGGTTTCTTATCGTAGGCCTTCTCTAAGTCAATGAACACCATATGCATGTCCTTCTTTTGCTCCATGTATCTCTCCATGAGTTGTTGTACCAAGAAACTGGCTTTCATGGTCGACCTCCCAGGCATGAAACCAAGCTGATTTTTGGTCATGCTTGTCATACTTCTTAAGCGTTGCTCAATGACTCTCTCACATAGCTTTATTATATGTCTCATCAGCTTAATTCTTTTAAAAACAAAAAAATCCATAAAATCTAGTATTTGCACTTTTGGGTTTCAAAAAGTGCAAACTACCCTACTGTACAATTTTAAACCCGAATTTGTACAAAAAGAAATTCTAAACTAGTGATTTGCATATTTGTAAACGCAAAATTGCACAGAACAATTCCTTGTGTATTCACGCTTAAAAATGCCCAAACTAACTGATTTCATATTTCCACTGCAAATTGCACCAAAAAATATATGTGCAAATTTGCTCTTTAAAAAATGTAGCTACTCAGGACACACAATTTCAGACGTGCAATTATACAAAAGTTATAGGATTAAAACAAAAGAAAACAAATCAAAGCCCTTCAGTTACAAACTCAAAAAATAAAATAAAATATGTGGACAGTTGCTTCCTCTCAACTAAGAAGGTGTTGAGCGATCTATGTATTTATCTTATAAGGCCTTGTTGAATAATACAATAAAGATGGTTGTGTGCATCACTCGATGCAGAGGCCGCGGATATTCCTCCTTTTTCGAAAAAGAAGAGAAGGTGTTGGACCCTCAAGAACAAGGACTTGTATCAAGCATCAATTTCCCCTCAAAATGGATGACATTATCTAAGGTGACATGTTCGTGCATGTGTATGCGGTATCTTTGTCTTGGTGCATGTTATGGTTGTTGTGTGCCAGCGAATACATATAAGTTACCCATCTGGCTTGTCTATGTCAGATGCAGGAGATTATGAGTACTGCTGTGGGTGTTGCTTTTGAGCGCTAGGATCGTGCCCCGGCAGGGTCTGCCCTCACCGACGTCGTGTTCCACCGTGTGTTCCGCTTCTATTACGTGATGAGGTTTTCTCACTTTGAAAACGCATTATGGTGCAAGTTGTACAACATAGATTTCCTGGTTTGTTTTTATTTTCATGATAACACATGTCTTATTCATATCATAAAGAACAAAGTACAAGTCACGTAAGGACCGACATGACAGAATTAAAAAGATAGCCGAACATCTTTGAGCTTGACATCAACGCTCGTCAACTGCCTCCGGCACCACCACAACAGCCACCGAAGAAAAAAATAACGGATCACCTCTTCACCCGAGCTCGATGCGGCTCCATCGCTGATATGCAGTTTTGCGGACTTCCAAGGTGACTCACCAAAAGTGAAGCCATTGTCGTTGAACAAATCAGACCGGGGCAATATCCCGGGCACGCCATCAAACTCCAGATTTGGCACACCACCACGACTAAGACGCCGAAGGAGGAAACCATACCTGCCATCTACGAACCACGAACCCAGCACATGTTCCGTCTTCCAGATGTCGTCGCTGCAGACCACACTTTGCATCCACTCCTGGACTACCTCCCAAGCTCCGTGCCGACGCTGGAGCAAACCCCGTCGCAAGGCGGGGCCCGAGGACACATGTCCACCACGAGGATGCCGTCGTCGTCATGCCATCCTTACTTGAACAGACTGATTTCTAAATCCATCCCCAACCATAGGACCGATGACCTTATCAGGGATGGATCCGGAAAATATTTATTCAACGCGGGCATCATCACCGCCGAAGCCAAGACGATGAACAGCCAAAAACTAGACTACAAGGGAGTAAACCGAGGTCGCGGGCAAAGGGGAGACGTGGCGGCTAGGGTTCCAGCCGCCGGGGAGAGAAAACCGATCTCATGATACGGTGGCTTGATTTCTGGTTTGGTTGCGCACGTGCCGGCTGGCTTTAGAGTTAGTTGCGGCAGTCCGTACTGTACGTACTGTATTTAGGTCTGCATGCAATCTGGTCAACTAGTAACCGCCCCGATTTTAGCGATCGCCTTCCTTCCTTCCATGCACTGGAGAAATTTAGGGAAAATCGTTGATCTGTTTTCAAGTCGCCGTGCTGACCATGCCGACCAAAAGACGCCAACGTGGTCGCACTCGCACGCCGCCGGCACCGGCGTCGGCGAGGGAGACGCCCTCACTCGATCTCCTGCTCGAGATCGTCGCCCGCTCCGACGTGAAAACCATCGTCCGCTGCGCCGCAACCGGCAGGACCCTCCGCCGCGCCATCCTCGACCCGGCCTTCCGCCGCCGCCTCGCGCTTCAAGCAGCGGCCGGCGTCGAGTTCGACCCCGCCCTCCTCGTCGGCGTCTCGTACCTGAAATACTACGGCGACAATAGCAGCGACGGCACCAGTACCACCCACGGCGTCGTTCGTACCGTCGAACCAAACCGGCGTACCGCCCTCCGGGACGCCGTCAGCATCCGTCCCCATCGGCGGTTCAAGCCCGTGGCCGCCCGAGATGCTCTGTTCCTCCGCTGGTGCGATTCGCCCGAGGTCGACCTGCACGTCTGCAACACGCTCACGGACCAGGTCACCGAGCTACCTCTCGCCACCGTGCCCGACGTCTACCATCGCGTCCTGCTCAGCGTCGGCGACCTCGGTGGCTCATTCGAGGTGCTCGTCGTCGACGAAAGCATGCGATACCAGATCTTCTCGTCCAAGCACGGCAGATGGGGCGTAGTCCGCGAGGCATCCGTCAACTGGCACAACATGCACCCGACAAGCACCTGCGCACGCCCGGCCATCATCGGCCGCACCGTCTACTGGATCATCCGTGAGGGCCGCTGGAAACACTACCTCGCTCTGGACGTCGACGCGGCGGAGGCAACGGTGAAGGAGCTCCCGGCAGGCTTTATGTCCAGGATGATGCGCTGCCATTATAGCGAAAAGCACGTCCTCCTCGCCTCAGTGCGTAGCCAGCTGAGCTTGCTCGTCACGGAGACCCTTGGGATATCCATGTGGACGTTGACCTCTCGCTCGGCGGCGACATGGAACCGGCGGCTGGTGATCGGGGCGAGCGAGATCTTGAGGCAGGCGGGGTTCCTACATGTCAGGAACGATCTCACGCACACACCCTTTGACCTCGAAGGTTTCGGGCAAACAAGCAGCTCATTGATCATGTCTGCGTGCTCTCGCGTGCTCTTCCGCCTCGACATTGGAATTAAGAAGGCACCCGTCGTCGTCAAGAGGATCGGCAGCCTGGAAAGTGGCCGTGTCAAGGACGTCTTCTTGCACGAGATAGATCAAGTCTCTTATCTGCAGGCCATGAAATTTTTCTGAGCGTGCACTGTTTTGCTTTCTGTCTTCTTTCTTACTATGCAACATTTTCTTTCCCCTTGTTTCGTCGCAAAATTGCTACGGCAACATGTGGCCAATTTTATTTTATTTTTATTTAAAACTTTCACCGGCGAGGAAAGGATCCCCACCTGAATATACTTCAAAGCAATCTCACAAGCAGAAGGCCATTGAGAGGAAAGAAAGTTGCGTCACAAGCCGGCGTGAGATTTAAGTCCGGTTTTTTTTAGATGGTTTGACCATAGAGACCGATCAAACATAGTGTTTCTTATTACATCTGCCATTGTATTGCTGAGGGAAGGCATTCCTCACATCCCAAATTTTCCAGAGCAATGTGAGGATAACGAAGATGGTGAGGACTGACGAGTGTGTGTGGCAGCCCCGCGGCTCGGTTTCCCGTATGTTTACAAAGGGGGCGGCGAACAGTTGGATTCTTACTTTTCATCATATCTTTTTTTTGAACATCAGTACAGACACAAGCGCTCATATACACGTGCATACACTCACCGTTATGAATGCACACACGCACACCCTACCCCTATGAGCGCCTCCAAAAGACTGAGCCGACATATTATCTTGAGATTTACGAAGTCACCCTAGGCGCCTCGTCGTCGACGGGAACGTCTCCTCCCACTGAATGCGCATCGCCGGAAATCCTGAAATAAATGCGAGCACCAGGATTTTTACCCTGATGGGCTGGGGATACCACAGTCCCTCTAACCATCCAACCACAGGTTGGTTCGCAACTTTCCATCATATCTGTACTATTAAATCTATACTATTAAATTTTTGTTTTTGACACTCAGCGTTTGAAGTGGAGTTTGGGGTTTACTAATGGAGTTGCTGTGAGTTGCAAGGGAAGAAGTGGGGGTTTGGCGTTGTGGTGGAGGGATCACGTTCAAGTTACAGTCAGGCCGTGGTGCCAATATTTTATCGATGCAGAGGTGGTTTTGGAGGGTAAACTCCATAGAATCACTGGATTCTATGGGGAGCCTAAGACGGAACTTCAGAAAAAAATCTTGGGATGCTATTCGCTTCTTGCGCGCCCAAGACAATCTTCCATGGCTGTGTGTTGGTGATTTCAACGAGGCCCTCTTCCGCACGGATCAAGTTGGGGGGAATCCACGGTGTTTCAATCAAATGGAGGAATTCAGAGACTGCTTGGCCGACTGCGGCCTGGCTGATCTCGGTTTTACTGGGT
Source organism: Aegilops speltoides (assembly GCA_021437245.1). Classification (NCBI taxonomy): domain Eukaryota; kingdom Viridiplantae; phylum Streptophyta; class Magnoliopsida; order Poales; family Poaceae; genus Aegilops; species Aegilops speltoides. The sequence continues at coordinate 448,165,478 of CM038145.1, read as the reverse complement.
ACCCCTACACTTGGGACAATAAGAGAGATGGATTGGACAATATACATGTCAGGCTGGACCGGGCTACTAGCAACGATGACTTCTTGCGTATGTTTCCTGAGACGTCCGTGGAGCATCTGATTTGTGAGGAGTCGGATCATCAAACCCTCCTGGTACAGATATTGGAGACGGCTCCTATTCGTACGGGAGTGGGGGACAGACCGTTTAGGTTTGAAGAAGCATGGACACGACATGAGCAGTATGAGTCGATGATCACGGAGGCCTGGGAAGCGGCAAGCACTGGCGATGAAGGTGTGACAGCGGTTTGGGAACGCCTTGGCAGAATGATAGGCTCTATTCAGCGTTGGGCGAGGGAGGTGTTTGGCTATATCCGAAGGAAAGTAAAACAGTTGAAAGCACAGCTTGTGGAAGCTAAGGAGCGAGCGCTCACCTCAGGATACCAACATGAGGTACAGGAGTTGGAAGAACAGCTACGGGAAGTGTATGAACGAGAAGAAATCATGTATAGACAACGTTCGAGAGTGGATTGGCTTAAAGCGGGAGACCAAAACACTAAATATTTTCAGAACCGGGCTTCGCACCGTAAGAGGAAGAACACGATCAAGGTGTTGAGACGGGCAGATGGAACTAGATGCACCGTGGATGAGGAGATGCGAGCTATGGCAGCAACGTTTTATAAGGACTTGTTCACTTTGGGGGGGTCAGCAGGAGCGGAGGCGGTGCTGTAGAACATTCAATGTGCAGTCACGGCGGAGATGAACACAACTCTGACTGCACCGATTTCAGAGTCTGAAATAGAGACGGCTCTATTTCAGATGGGTCCGACGAAAGCCCCGGGACCGGACGGGCTGCCCGCGCTCTTTTATCAGCGACACTGGTCGTTGCTCAGGGATGACATTTGTAGGGTGGTTCGTGATTTTTTGAGTGGTAAAGCTACACCCGGGGGTTTTAATGCCACAGTGATTGTCATGATCCCTAAAGTTAGTTCTCCGGATTTGCTATCCCAGTTTCGGCCGATTAGTTTGTGCAACGTGCTGTATAAGATCGCGACAAAGGTTCTTGCCAACAGATTAAAAAGCATTTTGCCAGTTCTTATCTCGGAGGAACAGTGTGCTTTTGTGTCGGGGCGCCTTATCACGGATAACGTCTTAGTTGCTTATGAGTGTGTGCATGCCATTCGTCATAGGAAGAGGAAAAAGCATCTCTGTGCAGTCAAGCTTGATATGATGAAAGCCTATGATCGGGTGGAATGGGAGTTTCTGTTGGGGAACGTAGTAATTTCAAAAAAAATCCTACGCACACGCAAGATCATGGTGATGCATAGCAACGAGAGGGAAGAGTGTTGTCCACGTACCCTCGTAGACCGAAAGCGGAAGCGTTAGAACAACGCGGTTGATGTAGTCGTACATCTTCACGGCCCGACCGATCAAGCACCGAAATTACGGCACCTCCGATCTAGCACACGTTCAGCTCGATGACGATCCCCGGATACCGATCCAGCAGAATGTCGGGGAAGAGTTCCGTCAGCACGATGGCGTGGTGATGATCTTGATGTTCTACCGTCGCAGGGCTTCGCCTAAGCACCACTACAATATTATCGAGGACTATGGTGGAGGGAGGCACCGCACACGGCTAAGAGATCAGATATCAATTGTTGTATCTCCAAGGGGTGCCCCCCTCCCCGTATATAAAGGAGTGGAGGAGGGGGAGGGCCGGCCCTCTCTCTATGGCGCGCCCTAGGGGAGTCCTACTCCCACCGGGAGTAGGATTCCCCCTTTCCTAGTAGAACTAGGAGCCCTTCCAAGTAGAAGGAGTAGGAGAGAAGGAAAGGGAAGGGAGAAGGAGAAGGAAGGAAGGGCGCGCCCCCCTCCCTAGTACAATTCGGACTAGTCCATGGGGAGGGGTGCGGCCACCCTTTGGGGCCTTTCTCTCCTTTCCCGTATGGCCCATTAAGGCCCAATACGAATTCCCGTAACTCTCAGGTACTCCGAAAAATACCCGAATCACTCGGAACCTTTCCGATGTCCGAACATAGTCGTCCAATATATCGATATTTACGTCTCGACCATTTCGAGACTCCTCGTCATGTCCCCGATCTCATCCGGGACTCTGAACTCCTTCGGCACATCAAAACTCATAAACTCATAATATAACTGTCATCGAAACCTTAAGCGTACGGACCCTACGGGTTCGAGAACTATGTAGACATGACCGAGACACGTTTCCGGTCAATAACCAATAGCAGAACCTGGATGCTCATATTGGCTCCTACATATTCTACGAAGATCTTTTATCGGTCAAACCGCATAACAACATACGTTGTTTCCTTTGTCATCGGTATGTTACTTGTCCGAGATTCGATCGTCGGTATCTCAATACCTAGTTCAATCTCGTTACCGGCAAGTCTCTTTACTCGTTACGTAATGCATCATCCCGCAACTAACTCATTAGTCACATTGCTTGCAAGGCTTATAGTGATGTGCATCACCGAGAGGGCCCAGAGATATCTCTCCGACAATCGGAGTGTCAAATCCTAATCTCGAAATACGCCAACCCAACATGTACCTTCGGAGACACCTGTAGAGCTCCTTTATAATCACCCAGTTACATTGTGACGTTTGGTAGCACAAAAAGTGTTCCTCTGGTAAACGGGAGTTGCATAATCTCATAGTTGTAGGAACATGTATAAGTCATGAAGAAAGCAATAGCAACATACTAAACGATCAAGTGCTAAGCCAACAGAATGGGTCAAGTCAATCACACCATTCTCCTAATGATGTGATCCCGTTAATCAAATGATAACTCATGTCTATGGTTAGGAAACTTAACCATCTTTGATTAACGAGCTAGTCAAGTAGAGGCATACTAGTGACACTATGTTTGTCTATGTATTCACACATGTATTATGTTTCCGGTTAATACAATTCTAGCATGAATAATAAACATTTATCATGAAATAAGGAAATAAATAATAACTTTATTATTGCCTCTAGGGCATATTTTCTTCAGTCTCCCACTTGCACTAGACTCAATAATCTAGTTCACATCGGCATGTGATTTAACACCAATATTCATATCTGTATATGATTAACACCCATAGTTCACATCGTCATGTGACCAACACCCAAAGGGTTACTAGAGTCAATAATCTAGTTCACATTGCTATGTGATTAACACCCAAAGAGTGCTAAGGTGTGATCATGTTTTTCTCGTGAGAGAAGCTTAGTCAACGGGTCTGTCATATTTAAAGCCGTATGTATTTTGCAAATATTCTATGTCTACAATGCTCTGTACAGAGGTACTCTAGCTAATTGCTCCCACTTTCAATATGTATCCAGATTGAGACTTAGAGTCATCTGGATCGGTATAAAAGCTTGCACCGATGTAACTCTTTACGACGGGCTCTTTTATCACTTCCATAATCGAGAAATATTTCCTTAGTCCTCACTAAGGATATTCTTGACCAATGTCTAGTGATCTACTCCTAGATCACTATTGTATTCCCTTACAAAATTCAGAACAAGGTATACAATAAGTCTGGTACATAGCATAGCATACTTTATAGAGCCTATGACTGAGGCATAGGGAATGACATTCATTCTCTTTTCTATTTTCTGTCGTGGTCGGGATTTGAGTCTTACTCAATTTCACACCTTTGCAACACAGGCAAGAACTCTTTCTTTGATTGTTCCATTTTGAACTACTTCAAAATCTTGACAAGGTATGTACTTATTGAAAAACTTATCAAGCGTCTTGATCTATCTCAATAGATTTTGATGCTCAATATGTAAGTAGCTTTACTGAGGTCTTTCTTTTAAAGAACTCCTTTCAAATACTCCTTTATGCTTTCCAGAAAAATTATACATCATTTATGATCAACAATATGTTACTCACATATATTTATCGGAAAGGCGGTAGTGCTCCCACTCACTTTATTGTAAATACAGGCTTCACCGCAAGTCTGTATAAAACTATATGCTTTGATTAATTTATCAAAGCATATATTCCAACTCTGAGATGCTTGCACCAGTCCATAGATGGATCGCTGGAGCTTGCACATTTCGTTAGCACCTTTAGGATTGACAAAACCTTCTGGTTGCATCATATACAACTCTTCTTTAAGAAAACCATTAAGGAATGCAGTTTTGACATTCATTTGCCAGATTTCATAAAATGTGGCAATTGCTAACATAATTCGGACAGACTTAAGCATCGCTACAGTTGAGAAAATCTCATTGTAGTCAACACCTTGAACTTGTCGAAAACCTTTTTGCGACAAGTCGAGCTTTGTAGATAGTAACAGTACTATCAGCATCTGTCTTCCTCTTGAAGATCCATTTATACAATATGGCTTGCCGATCATCGGGCAACTCCACCAAAATCCACACTTTGTTCTCATACATGGATCCCATCTCAGATTTCATGGCCTCAAGTCATTTTGCGGAATCTTTGCTCATCATCGCTTCCTCATAGTTCATAGGTTCATCATGGTCTAGTAACATGACTTCTAGAACAGGATTACTGTACCACTCTGGTGCGGACTATACTTTGGAAGACCTACGAGGTTTTGTAGTAACTTGATCTGAAGTTTCATGATCATCATCATTAGCTTCCTCACTAATTGGTGTAGGAATCACTGAAACTGATTTCTGTGATGAACTACTTTCCAATTCGGGAGAAGGTACAAATTACCTTATCAAGCTCTACTTTTCTCCCACTCACTTCTTTTGAGAGAAACTCCTTCTCTATAAAGGATCCATTCTTAGCAACAAATGTTTTGCCTTCAGATCTGTGATAGAAGGTGTACCCAATAGTTTCCTTTGGGTATTCTATGAAGACGCACTTCTCCGATTTGGGTTTGAGCTTATCAGGTTGAAAACCTTTTTCATATAAGCATCACAACTCCAAACTTTAAGAAACGACAGCTTAGGTTTACTGCTAAACCATAGTTCATACGGTGTCGTCTCAACGGATTTAGATGGTGCCCTATTAAACATGAATGCAGCTGTCTCTAATGCATAACCCCAAAACGATAGTGGTAAACCGATAAGAGACATCATAGATCGCACCATATCTAGTAAAGTGCGATTACGACATTCGGACACACCATTACATTGTGGTGTTCCAAGTAGCGTGAGTTGCGAAACTATTTCACATTGTTTCAAATGAAGACCAAACTCGTAACTCAAATATTCGTCTCCACAATCAGATCATAGAAACTTTATTTTTGTTGTTACGATGATTTTCCACTTCACTCTGAAATTCTTTGAACTTTTCAAATGTTTCAGAGTTATGTTTCATCAAGTAGATATACCCATATCTGCTCAAATCATCTGTGAAGGTCAGAAAATAACGATACACGCCGCGAGCCTTAACACTCATCGGATCGCATACATCGGTATGTATTATTTCCAATAAGTCAGTAGCTCGTTCCATTGTTCTGGGGAACGGAGTTTTAGTCATCTTGCCCAAAAGGCACGGTTTGCAAGCATCAAATGATTCATAACCAAGTGATTCCTGAAAATCCATCTTTATGTAGTTTCTTTATGTGCTTTACACCGATATGACCCAAATGGCAGTGCCACAAATAAGTTGCACTATCATTATTAACTTTGCATCTTTTGGCATCAATATTATGAATATGTGTATCACTATGATCGAGATCCAACAAACTATTTTCATTGGGTGTATGACCATTTGAAGGTTTTATTCATGTAAACAGAACAACAATTATTCTCTGACTTTAAATGAATAACCATATTGCAATAAACATGATCAAATCATATTCATGCTCAACGCAAACGCCAAATAATATTTATTTAGGTTTAACACTAATTCCGAAAGTATAGGGAGTGTGCGATGATGATCATATCAATCTTGGAACCACTTCCAACACTCATCGTCACTTCCCCTTCAACTAGTCTCTGTTTATTCTGTAACTCCTGTTTCGAGTTACTAATCTTAGCAACCGAGCAAGTATGAAATACTCAGGGGCTACTATAAACACTAGTAAGGCACACATCAATAACCTGTATATCAAATATACCCTTGTTCACTTTGCCATCCTTCTTATCCACCAAATATTCAGGGCATTTCCGCTTCCAGTGACCATTTCCTTTGTAGTGTAAGCACTCAGTTTTAGGCTTTGGTCCAGCTTTGGTCTTCTTCACGGGAGTGACAACTTGTTTGCCATTCTACTTGAAGTTTCCCTTTCTTTCCCTTTGCCCTTTTCTTGAAACTAGTGGTCTTGTCAATCATCAACACTTGATGCTCTTTCTTGATTTCTACCTTCGTGGATTTCAACATCATGACGAGCTCGGGAATCGTTTTCGTCATCCCTTGCATACTATAGTTCATCACGAAGTTCTAGTAACTTAGTGATGGTGACTAGAGAATTCTGTCAATCATTATCTTATCTGGAAGACTAACTCCCCCTTGATTCAAGCGGTTGAAGTACCCAGACAATCTAAGCACATGCTCACTAGTTGAGTGATTCTCCTCCATCTTTTAGCTATAGAACTTGTTGGAGACTTCATATCTCTCAACTCGGGTATTTGCTGGAAATATTAACTTCAACTCCTGGAACATCTCATATGGTCCATGACGTTCAAAACGTCTTTGAAGTCCCGATTCTAAGCCGTTTAAGCATGGTGCACTAAACTATCAAGTAGTCATCATTTTGAGCTAGCCAAACGTTCATAACGTCTGCATATGCTCCTGCAATAGGTTTGTCACCTAGCGGTGCATCAATGACATAATCCTTCTGTGTAGCAATGAGGATAAACCTCAGATCACGGATCCAGTCCGCATCATTGCTACTAACATCTTTCAACACAGTTTTCTCTAGGAACATATCAAAATAAACATATGAAAGCAACAAAGCGAGCTATTGATCTACAACATAATTTGCAAAATACTACCAGGAATAAGTTCATGATAAATTTAAGTTCAATTAATCATATTACTTAAGAACTCCCACTTTGACAGACATCTCTCTAGTCATCTAAGTGACCACGTGATCCAAATCAACTAAACCATGTCCGATTATCATGTGAGATGGAGTAGTTTTCAATGGTGAACATCACTATGTTGATCATATCTACTATATGATTCACGTTCGACCTTTCGGTCTTCGTGTTCCGAGGCCATATTTGTATATGCTAGGCTCGTCAAGTTTAACCTGAGTATTCCGCGTGTGCAACTGTTTTGCACCCGCTGTATTTGAACGTAGAGCCTATCACACCCGATCATCACGTGGTGTCTCAGCACGAAGAACTTTCGCAATGGTGCATACTCAGGGAGAACACTTCTTGATAATTAGTGAGAGATCATCTTAAAATGCTACCGTCAATCAAAGCAAGATCAGATGCGTAAAGGATAAACATCACATGCAATCAATATAAGTGATATGATATGGCCATCATCATCTTGTGCTTGTGATCTCCATCTCCGAAGCACCGTCGTGATCACCATTGTCACCGGCGCGACACCTTGATCTCCATCGTAGCATCGTTGTCGTTTCGCCATCTATTGCTTCTACGACTATCGCTACCACTTAGTGATAAAGTAAAGCAATTATAGGGCGCTTGCATTTCATACAATAAAGCGACAACCATATGGCTCCTGCCAGTTTCCGATAACTCTGTTACAAAACATGATCATCTCATACAATAAAATATAGCATCACGTCTTGACCATATCACATCACAACATGCCCTGCAAAAACAAGTTAGACGTCCTCTACTTTGTTGTTGCAAATTTTACGTGGCTGCTACGGGCCGAGCAAGAACCGTTCTTACCTACGCATCAAAACCACAATGATAGTTCGTCAAGTTAGTGCTGTTTTAACCTTCGCAAGGACCGGGCGTAGCCACACTCGGTTCAACTAAAGTTGGAGAAACTGACACCCGCTAGTCACCGTGTGCAAAGCACGGCGGTAAACCAATCTCGCGTAAGCGTCTGGCGTAATGTTAGTCGGCCGCTTCATTCAACAATACCGCCCGAACCAAAGTATGACATCTTTGGTAAGCGGTATGACTTGTATCGCCCACAACTCAGTTGTGTTCTACTCGTGCATATAACATCTACGCATAAAACCAGGCTCGGATGCCACTGTTGGGGAACGTAGTAATTTCAAAAAAATTCCTATGCACACGCAAGATCATGGTGATGCATAGCAACGAGAGGGGAGAGTGTTGTCCACGTACCCTCGTAGACCGAAAGCGGAAGCGTTAGAAAAACGTGGTTGATGTAGTCGTATGTCTTCACGGCCCGACTGATCAAGCACCGAAACTACGGCACCTCCGAGTTCTAGCACATGTTTAGCTCGATGACGATCCCCGGATTCCGATCCAGCAGAATGTCGGAGAAGAGTTCCGTCAGCACGACGGCGTGGTGACGATCTTGATGTTCTACCGTCGCAGGGCTTCGCCTAAGCACCACTACAATATTATCGAGGACTATGGTGGAGGGAGGCACCGCACACGGCTAAGAGATCAGAGATCAATTGTTGTGTCTCCAAGGGGTGCCCCCTCCCCGTATATAAAGGAGTGGAGGAGGGGAAGGGCCGGCCCTCTCTCTATGGCGCGCCCTAGGGGAGTCCTACTCCCACCGGGAGTAGGATTCCCCCTTTCCTAGTAGAACTAGGAGCCCTTCCAAGTAGAAGGAGTAGGAGAGAAGGAAAGGGAAGGGAGAAGGAGAAGGATGGAAGGGCGCGCCCCCCTCCCTAGTACAATTCGGACTATTCCATGGGGAGGAGTGCGGCCACCCTTTGGGGCCTTTCTCTCCTTTCCCGTATGGCCCATTAAGGCCCAATACGAATTCCCGTAACTCTCCGGTACTCCGAAAAATACCCAAATCACTCGGAACCTTTCCGATGTCCGAATATAGTCGTCCAATATATCGATCTTTACGTCTCGACCATTTCGAGACTCCTCGTGATGTCCCTGATCTCATCCAGGACTCCGAACTCCTTCGGTACATCAAAACTCATAAACTCATAATATAACTGTCATCGAAACCTTAAGCGTGCGGACCCTACGGGTTCGAGAACTATGTAGACATGACGGAGACACATTTGCGGTCAATAACCAATAGCGGAACCTGGATGCTCATATTGGCTCCTACATATTCTACGAAGATCTTTTATCGGTCAAACCACATAACAACATACGTTGTTCCCTTTGTCATCGGTATGTTACTTGCCCGAGATTCGATCGTCGGTATCTCAATACCTAGTCCAATCTCGTTACCGGCAAGTCTCTTTACTCGTTACGTAATGCATCATCCCGCAACTAACTCATTAGTCATATTGCTTGCAAGGCTTATAGTGATGTGCATTACCGAGAGGGCCCAGAGATACCTCTCCGACAATCGGAGTGTCAAATCCTAATCTCGAAACACGCCAACCCAACATGTACCTTCGGAGACACCTGTAGAGCTCCTTTATAATCACCCAGTTACGTTGTGACGTTTGGTAGCACACAAAGTGTTCCGCTGGTAAACGGGAGTTGCATAATCTCATAGTTGTAGGAACATGTATAAGTCATGAAGAAAGCAATAGCAACATACTAAACGATCAAGTGCTAAGCTAACAGAATGGGTCAAGTCAATCACATTATTCTCCTAATGATGTGTTCCCGTTAATCAAATGATAACTCATCTGTATGGTTAGGAAACTTAACCATCTTTGATTAACGAGCTGGTCAAGTAGAGGCATACTAGTGACATTATGTTTGTCTATGTATTCACACATGTATTATGTTTCCGGTTAATACAATTCTAGCATGAATAATAAACATTTATCATGAAATAAGGAAATAAACAATAACTTTATTATTGCCTCTAGAGCATATTTCCTTCATTTTCTGCAACGGATGTTGGATAGTTTCGGTTTTGCACCGGAATGGACATCAATGATCATGCGTTGTGTGACAATAGCGAGCTTCTCGGTTAAGCTGAATGGTGCCTGCTCTAGGCGCTTCTTCCCATCCCGAGGTCTGCGGCAGGGTGATCCTATATCACCATATCTTTTCTTATTCTGTGTTGAGGGTTTTTCTGCGCTCTTGGGAAAAACACAATCAGAAAATAAGCTGAAATGTGTCACATTTGGGAGCACTGGCCCCCATATCACACATCTTTTATTTGCCGATGACAGCATAGTCTTTCTTGAGGGTTCCCCGGAGTATCTTCAGACTCTAAAGGATATCTTGGCATCATATGAGGCGGCTTCGGGCCAGAAGGTTAACATGCAGAAGTCATCAATTTTTGTGGCAAAGGATGTCAGGATAGCACCAAAGAAGAGCTCAAGGCAGTTTTGGGTGTGTCCTCTGAAGCACTTAGTGAAAGGTACCTCGGTCTTCCAATAATGGTTGGACGATCGAAAGAGGGTACTTTCCAGTATGTCACAGAGAGTTTGAAAGGTAAATGTAGTGCATGGAAAGGTTTGGGTCTGTCCAAGAAAGCAAGGGAGGTTCTCATCAAGTCAGGACTCCAATCGGTACCAATGTTCACCATGAGTTGTTTCCACCTCACAAAGAAAACATGCCGGAATCTGAATACAATGTCCTCGAAATTCTGGTGGGGGGCAAAAGATGGGGAACGAAAGGTACAATGGGTCTCTTGGCAGAAAATGTGCACTTCCAAGCGGGACGGAGGAATGGGTTTTCGCGATCCGGTTGCATTCAACCAAGCCCTACTGGCAAAACAAGCATGGCGAGTGCTGCATTGTCCGGGGTCTTTGGTAGCGAGAGTGTTGAAAGCTCTCTATTCAAGGACGAGACCATCCTTAGTGCGACGTGCCCGTCACAGCCTCGTATACTTGTCGAAGTATTCTGCACGGGAGGGACCTCCTTAGAGAAGGGCTTGTTTGGCGAGGGGATGGCTCAAAGGTTAATATACACCACAGTAATTGGATCCCGAGGAGTGGCTCAATGAAACCGCTTGGTCAGATATATATGCCTGGAGTAACACGAGTGGCTGACCTTCTTCAGGCCGATGGTAAAGCGTGGAACCGAGACCTCGTGCTACAAATGTTCTCCCCGGATGATGCCAGCGATATCTTGCAGATTGTGGTTGGCGGTTTGGGTGTTGATGATTATCATGCTTGGAACCACACGAAAAATGGTGTGTTTTCCGTGCGCTCTGCCTATCACCTGAGAATGGCCATGTCGAGAGCAAGCTCCGGACGGCCGGAGTCTTCTAGCTCAGTGGATAAACACAAGGGCTATGTGGCTCTTTGGGACACAAACGCACCAGGGAAGGCAAAGGTACACTTATGGAGACTGGTTTCAAATGGATTGGCAGTTGGATACGAGCTACATCAGAGAAGGATTAAGCCGAGAGTATTTTGTGCTGTTTGTGGTCGTGAGGAAACCATTTTTCATTGTTTTTGGTCATGCCAACACTTTGTTCTTTTTTGGCAGCTATTTCGCTCAGAATTGGGAGATATGGTGGCGATCCCACCATGCCAGTTTGACTCCCAGGGGGAAGTAGCGCGCTGGCTTCTGCAGTGGCTTGCGGGAGCCTCTGATGACGCCAAACAAGCGATGGTGCATGCGTTGTACGGCCTTTGGCTTGCCAGGAATGAAACGCGAGAGGGAAGGAGGATCAAGGCTCCACATGAAATATTGGCCACGGTGTTGGTGCACATGGAGGAATGGAGGCTGGCACATCCCACTTTGAGCAACAGCCAGACTCGCGCGCCGCCACAACTTTGGAACCACCAGCCGAGGGCTGGACCAAGGTTAACTCGAACGGAGCAACGTCGAACATAGGAAGCAAGGTGGCCGGAGGCGCGGTGTTGCGGGATCACATGGGCGCGTTCCGAGCGGGGGTATGTCATCTCTTCCCTGGTGTGTCTGATCCCGAGACAGCAGAACTGCTAGCATGCAGGTGAGCTCCTGAGGTGGCGCTGGAGATGAATGTGCAACGAGTTCATGTGGAGCTGGACTCCAAGGGAGTAGTGCAATCCCTGAAGAATCAAGCAAATGAGCTTTCGGAGACAGGGCCACTGGTGGAGGAGATCAAAGCTATGTTGAGATCTTTCAAGCAGTTTAAGATCTCTTGGGTATGTCGTTCAGCAAATGTTGTCGCGCATAAATTTGCTAGAGTAGGTGTGGGTGATGAACTTTGTAAGGTTTGGTTGGGGGCTCCCCCGGATTTTGTTCTTTCTGTTTTGTCGGATGAGATTCCGAACACCATAAGTTAAATAAAGCGGCAACGTTGACCCTAAAAAAATCTATACTATTAAATGGGGATCGAACGTCATGATGTTTCGATGGTTCAACCTCCGTCGATAGCCGCACCCCACCGGCACGCGGTAAAAAAATCGCTCGATCCCGCATGCACGAGAAACACGGAAAATCAGCCCACGCTCCCACCCCATCGTTGCTAAAAAAAGAATAAACTGCCACCCACAAACACGTCCTGCCCCCACCTCTCGAAAAATTATTTTTACCGGTGGCGGGAGGTACCGGCGCACCATCCACCGTTCGTCCTGTTTTATCAAGATTCGTGCTGTCAGACTCTGTATAAGTTGTAAATTGAATCTCACTGCTATACCCGGTCAATACAACTGCACACCTGAGACAAAACAGTGTCTGGCAGCTTTTTGCAGGAGGGAGAGAGTTAGAAGCGAGAGATGTGCGCTGCATGCATTCTCTATCTCTCCATACAAATGACTTGTATTTAATTTCATCCTAATATTTTGCAGGATTGATATCTGTTAAATGAAATATCCATTTTTGAAACTTATTATATATTTGGAATCGTGATGACAAGATCTTCAGAACAAGATCAATCTTGGATATATTTAAACTTCTTTTTATTTTATATATTTCAATTATCTTTCGAATGACTTTCATAAAACACAAAATTGTTTCGCTGTGAAATGATATTTATTTCAAACATTTTAAAAGATGGATTTGGGCTCATTCAAAAATCATTTCACTCATTCTCAAAAGATGGATTTCGGCTCATTCAAATCACTGGATTCACTAAATTAAAATACGTATTTCACTTATTTCAGAAAGCTGATTTCAATCATTAGAAAAACTCATTTGTTTATGTTCAAAAAACCAATTTCACTCATCTGAAGAAACATATTTCACTCATATGAAGAAAATAATTTGTACTCACTTGTGAAAAGATATTTCACTTAGTTGAGAAAACATATTTCAAAATTGATTTCACTCGATGCAAAGAACTAATTTCAATTATTTCAAAAACCAATTTCACACAATTTCAAAAAACCAATTTCACACAATTCAAGAAACTATTTCACTCACTTCATAAAACAGATTTCACTCATTTATAAAAAAACAATTTCACTTATTTCAGTTGTTTCAAAAAGTGATTTCACTCATTACAAAAGGTAGATTTCACTTATTTTTGTAATGAGTGAAATCACTTTTTTGAAACTAATTACAGTTGTTTCATAAAAGTGATTTCACTCGTTACAAAAGATAGGTTTCAGTCATTTCACTAGTTTCAGAAAACGTTTTACACTCACGATATACACACTGAAATATATGTTTCAATTCTTTGAAATAATTTATATCTATGAACTTAGTGAAATTTATTTTTTGGACTAAGTGAAATGTGAAACTCGTTATTTCTAAATCTAGTTGAAAAATATTCAAGTTTGAACTTGTTCTGAAGATCATGTTGCAAGGAATTTGAATATATAATAAATTCAATAACAGATTTTTAATGTGAAAGACAGTGACCATCTAAAATTGTAAGCAAAAATAAAAAGATGCACTTGTTTGGAAGGGCAGAGAGAGGAAAGAAGTTGCATGCATGCGTACAGTGCACTGGCAAAAGTAGTACCTGTAGCTGACATACTAGTGCAAAGTGATGAAAAGAGGTGGATCAGCCATCTGACATCCAATAGTGCTATACGAGAGATGGGTATGAGAATACTAGTGCTATACGAGAGGTGGGCCACCTGAATGCACGAATCGCAAACCAGACGAACGGTGGATGGTTTGCCGGTACATCCAGGAACCGGTAAAAGAGACTTTGCGCCCCACCTCTTCCCAACCCCTCGCTCCTGATCTCGTCTCTCTCCTGCCAAAAATCGGACACAGAGAGGAAGGAGCGCAGCGGAGGCGCCGAGGAGGAGGGGGTCGCCTCGCTCGCTTCTGCTGATGACGATCATGCCCACCGCCAACCCTCACCGCCGTCGTTGCCGCGGCGAATGCGGCGACCCCCAAGCCGCGGGGACACCTGACGCAGCCACCCCGCCATCGACACTGCTGCAGGGACAGGAAGAGCAGGGCTGCGGGCGCCAATGCCGGCACTGGCGGGGACTACAAGGAGAGCGCCCGCCCTGAACCCGACCCCCACCCCCAGGCGAGCTCTGGTTCCGCATCCCTCTAATCTGCTCCTAAGTCCTAACGCCATGGCTTATTGCAGGTGGAGGTGGAGTACGCGTCGGAGAAGCCCGACCTCAGTGCCGACGACCCCCCCTCCTGCTTGGCGCCTTCGCGGCCGTCTTTGAGAAATTCGGGGATGGAGGATCCTGTGTGCGTGGGCGTGAACCACCAGCACGCGGCGCCCGATCGGTGGACGCGGAGCCATCCCGGGCGGCCCTGTACAACCCCAAGACCAACTGCACCTCGCCAAGGCCGCGGTTCCTCCATTACAAGCCCGACCCTCTCGGTGCTAGCGTCAGGCGCCTCGAGGACGGCTTCGCCTCCGCCTCCGAGAGCAGCGAGGAAACCGACGCCACAGCCACCACGGAGGACGACCTCATGTACGGAGGAGGAACAAGAGCAACCACAACAAAATCACCTGCCACGGGAGCAGTCAGCTCTCGCCGCTCCATCTGAGGCCGTTGAGGCTTCCGTCCTAGCGCCAGAGCCCATGCCGATTCGCCGCGGCCCCCTCTGCTATCATCGGAGGCTACTGTGGTGAAGCCAGAGCCGGCTCGCGTCTCTACACCGGAGCCTAGGGCGACTCCTCCACGAGTTCGTGCACTGACAACGGAGCCGGAGCTTGGGGTGCGAGCTCCAGTGAAGAAGGGATCCGCGTTGAGGTTCCTGCTTCCCCTTGCTTTCGTTCTGTTCATGTCTGCTGCTTCCGTGTGCGTGCTGCTGCAGAGCCGGAAGGTGATGTTGTGGTGGAAGAAGAACCAGTTGATGATGCTGGAATTTTTGTCTATTTGGGCCTAGCCCAATAGCAGTTTCGGAAATTCCTAATAAATCCTAGAGGCCCACGCAGCCCATTCGTGCAAGGCAAGAGGTGGAACTACAGTTTAGTCCCACATTGCTAGTTTAGAGGGAGTTGCACCTCTTTATAAGGGAGGCTCCTTCTCCACTTGTATGAGCATGAGAACAAGGGGGACATCCACGCGCGCTCCTCCTCCGCTGCGAGCCGAGCCGATGTCTAAATTTTTGCCACGTACTACGGGTATACGAAAGGTCACACGGAAGCTGAAAAGTTTTTGCGATAGTGGAGTTTGAATGCGAACGGTGCAGCCCTTCGGCTGCTGGTTGTTCACTTCGTCTTCGTCTCTTCATTTCACCTTCTGTCGCTGCCCTCTCGCCTCCTTCTCTTGCGCCTATAAAAGGGAGGTCGCTCCTCTCAAGGAGATGCACCAGAATCTCTTCCTCCTCTTGCCACAAGTTCCTGAGCACTGCGCTGCTGTTACGTTCTTCCTCATCCCGGCTTGCGGCGTGCACCACTGGTCGGGACAGTAGGCCTCCGGAACCGCACCTTTTGATTCCTGTACGGGAGAAGGGTGATAAGGTTTTTGGGGAGCGCTCAGCGCGACTACTGGCTACTTCATCACGGATGATTCAGTCGACGATGACTACATCCCCGACGACGACTTCTTCCCCGACGTCCACGACCTCCTCGACGACATCGCAGGCGAGGACACCGACCCCAAGTCCAGCGCTTCTGCTGCTGCTGTGCTGTATGTGTTCTTCTCCTTTCTGCTAGAAGACCTGCTACAGTTCTTGGCTCTAGTTTCTACCCTACGTATGTTAGGTTCTATGTCGCATAAGCAATTTCATCTAGTGTCTGTTCTAGATATGTTAGACTCATACGTGCCACCTGCTATACTATCTGCTCTAGATATGTTTAGTTACGGTTCATATATGAACATGTTGTTTACCTTCTCTTTGTCAAATCGCATGGCTTATTTTATCACTGCTATACTAGCCATGTTTTATGTACTGTTTCTGTTAATAAAATCATTCGGTAAATTGCTCATATTTCCAACAATCCAAAAACCTTATTATAGGCAATTTACCTCGAATGGTTTTGCTGCTTCCATGAGACCTCCTATGTTTGAGGGTATCCACTATAAGAGGTGGCGCGTGAGAGCAGTCTTATGGTTTCAAACCATGAGTTGCTATGACGCCACTCTTGGCAAACCTGAAGGAGAGCAAGATGCTCAACAGACACAAGCTTTTCAGAAAATGCATACCTTGTTTCAGGCTGCTCTCTTGAGTGTTCTTGAGTGTTCTTGAGTGTTCTTGAGTGTTTCAGGCTGCTCTCTTGCGTTTTGTGCGGAACATGGTATAATCCATGAGAGGACGCCTCCCTACTCACCTCAGTCAAATGGGGTGTCCGAAAGAAAGAACCGTAGTCTAACTGATTTGGTTAACGCGATGTTAGACACATCGGGTCTCTCCAAGGCATGATGGGGGGAGGCGATATTGAAAGCATGTCATGTCCTAAATCGATTTCCCACAAAGAACAAAGAGATAACTCCATTCGAGGAATGGGAGAAGAAAAGGTTAAAACTCTCTTATCTGCGAACATGGGATTGTTTGGCGAAAGTCAATGTTCCAATTCCAAAGAAGCGGAAACTTGGACCAAAGACTGTGGATTGTGTTTTCCTGGGATATGCTTTTCATAGCATTGGCTATAGATTCTTGGTTGTAAAATCTGAGGTACCTGACAAGCATGTCGGTACGATCATGGAGTCGAATGATGCGACTTTCTTGGAAGATATCTTTCCCATGAAGGATATGGCTACCTCATCTAATCAGGAGATGCCTAGCTCATCGGATCAGGAACCAGTTACAATTACCGAACCTGCCATTTCGATGGAACACGTTGAAAGTCCTGTGGAGGAAAACAATGAAGTTCCTATTAGGAGCAAGAGACCGAGGACTGCAAAGTCCTTTGGTGATGATTTTCTTGTGTATCTCATAGATGACACTCCCCGTTCTATTTCAGAGGCCTATGCATCTGAAGATGCTGACTACTGGAAGCAAGCAGTTCGTAGCGAGATGGATTTCATCTTGGCGAATGAAACTTGGGAGATAACTGCGTCCTTATGGGTGCAGACCTATAGGATGCAAATGGGTATTCAAGAAGAAGCTTAGGCCTGATGGTACTATCGAAAAGTACAAGGCTCGGCTCGTGGCTAAGGGTTATACCAAAAAGGAAGGTGAAGACTTCTTTGATACTTACTCACCTGTGGCTCGACTGACCACTATTTGAGTTCTACTTTCACTAGCTGCCTCACATGGTCTTCTCGTTCATCAAATGGATGTTAAGACTGCTTTCCTAAATGGAGAGTTGGATGAGGAAATTTATATGGAACAACCAGATGTGTTTGTAATAGATGGTCAGGAAGGGAAAGTGTGCAAGTTGCTGAAATCTTTGTATGGACTCAAGCAAGCACCCAAACAGTGGCATGAGAAATTCGAAAGAACTTTAACAGCTGCAGGCTTTGTTGTGAACGAAGCTGACAAATGTGTGTACTATCGCCATGGTGGGGGCGAGGGAGTTATGCTTTGCTTGTATGTTGATGACATACTGATTTTCGGAACAAATCTGAATGTTATTAAGGAGGTCAAGGATTTCCTATCTCGGTGTTTTGAGATGAAGGATTTAGGAGTGGTTGATGTCATTCTGAACATCAAGTTGTTGAGAGATGATGATGGTGGGATTACATTGCTTCAATCTCACTATGTGGAAAAGATCTTGAGTCGCTTTGGCTATAGTGACTGCAAGCCCTCTCCAACACCATATGATGCTAGCGTGCCGCTTCGAAAGAATCGAAGAATTGCTAGAGATCAACTGAAATATTCTCAGATTATTGGCTTGCTTATGTACTTAGCCAGTGCTACAAGACCTGACATCTCTATTGTTGTTAGCAAACTGAGTCGGTTTGTCTCAAAACCAGGAGATGTGCATTGGAAAGCTCTAGAGAGAGTTTTGCGTTATTTGAAAGGCACTGTGAATTATGGAGTTCACTACACCGGGCACCCAAAGGTGCTTGAAGGGTATAGTGACACAAACTGGATCTCAGATGCTGATAAGATAAAGGCCACGAGCGGATATGTATTCACTCATGGAGCTGGCGCTGTTTCTTCGAAGTCTTGCAAGCAGGCCATCTTAACGAGGTCAACAATGGAACCAGAACTCACAGCACTAGATACAGCTACGGTCGAAGCAGATTGGCTTCGTCGGCTCTTGAATGATTTGCCGGTTGTTGAGAAACCTGTACCGGGTATCCTTATGAACTGTGACAATCAAATTGTGATCACGAAAGTGAACAGCTCTAAGGATAACATGAAGTCATCAAGACACGTTCAGAGAAGGTTAAATTCTGTCAGGAAAATGAGAAACTCCGGAGTTATTGCATTGGATTATATCCGAACGTCAAAAAATCTGGCAGATCCTTTTACTAAGGGTCTATCACGTAATGTGATAGATAATGCATCGAGGGAGATGGGTATGAGACCCACAATATGAGTTGTTCACAGTGGTAACCTATTCTTTGTGATCGGAGATCCCGTGAATTAGGTGTGGAAGACAAGCTGTTGGTCAACTGGGAGGAGAGTATCCTTACTGTTAAAAATACCACTCCATGAAGATGCAATACTCTCCTAATTTGCATGGCAGGTTGATGTATATCTTAATGTGTTCTAAGTGGCTCTTTGAAGCAGAGATGTTGTCCTGCAGAACATCTTTTGAAGAACGCACCTATATGAGTCTGATTGTTAAACATTGCAATCTATGAGAGTA
Organism: Aegilops speltoides; assembly: GCA_021437245.1. NCBI lineage: Eukaryota > Viridiplantae > Streptophyta > Magnoliopsida > Poales > Poaceae > Aegilops > Aegilops speltoides. The sequence goes on along the minus strand of CM038145.1, from coordinate 448,146,482 downwards.
GGGTTCTCTCTAGTAAACTCATGAAAGGTCTCGGAGTATGACGCATAAGCTCCACCCGCGGGGAAGACCCACGGTAGCCACGTATCGGTCAAGGCTTTATGTGAAGCTAGATTCATAGAAAACTTGCAGTTCAAGTCGATCCTTTGTTCAAGTTGCTTACTAGTGTAGCATAGAGTTCTAGGTGGAAGTTCAACTTAACAGTCTCCTTTGCTTGATACCGGTATATAAAACAGCGTTTTGGAACCAAAGGCAAATTTTGTGTGCCTCTGGGATCTGGTGGGCGATTGCTGGAATTTTTGTCTATTTGGGCCTAGCCCAATAGCAGTTTCAGAAATTCCTAATAAATCCTAGAGGCCCACGCAGCCCATTCATGCAAGGCAAGAGGTGGAACTAAAGTTTAGTCCCACATTGCTAGTTTAGAGGGAGTTGGACCTCTTTATAAGGGAGGCTCCTTCTCCACTTGTATGAGCATGAGAACAAGGGGGACATCCATGCGCGCTCCTCCTCCGCCGCCTGCCTCGCCACGCCACGCCGCGGCTCGTCACGACGCGCCGCGGGTTGCGGGAATAAGCCGAGCCGATCTCTAAATTTTTGCCACGCACTACGAGTATACGAAAGGTCACACGAAAGCTGAAAAGTTTTTGCGATAGTGGAGTTTGAATGCGAACGGTGCAGCCCTTCGGGTGCTGGCTGTTCGCTTCATCTTCGTCTCTTCGTTTCACCTTCCGTCGCTGCCCTCTCGCCTCCTTCTCTTGCGCCTATAAAAGGGAGGTCGCTCCTCTCAGAGAGACGCACCAGAATCTCTTCCTCCTCTCGCCACAAGTTCCTGAGCACTGCGCTGCTGTTACGTTCTTCCTCATCCCGGCTTGCGGCATGCACCGCTGGTCGGGACGATGAGCCCTCGGAACCACACCTTTTGAGTCTGTCTGGGAGAAGGGTGATAAGGTTTTGGGGCGCTCAGTACCGACTCTTGGCTGCTTCATCATGGGCGATCCGATGCGCCGATGACAACTTCCCGGCGACGACTTCTTCCCGGCGTCCACGACCTCCTCGGCGACATGGCGGGGAGGACACCGACCCAAGTCCAGTAACCTGCTGCTGTTGTGCCATATATGTTCTTCTCCTTTCTGCTAGAAGTACTGCTACAGTTCTTGGCTCTAGTTTCTGCCCTACGTATGTTAGGTCCTATGTCGCATAAGCAATTTCATCTAGTGTCTGTTCTAGATATGTTAGACTCATATGTGCCACCTGCTATACTATCTGCTCTAGATATGTTTAGTTACGGTTCATATATGAACATGCTGTTTACCTTCTCTTTGTCAAATCGCATGGCTTATTTTATCACTGCTATACTAGCCATGTTTTATCTACTATTTCTGTTAATAAAATCATTCGGAAAATTGCTCATATTTCCAACAATCCAAAAACCTTATTATAGGCAATTTACCTCGAATGGTTTTGCTGCTTCCATGAGACCTCCTATGTTTGAGGTATCCACTATAAGAGGTGGCGTGAGAGCAGTCTTATGGTTTCAAACCATGAGTTGCTATGACGCCACTCTTGGCAAACTGAAGGAGAGCAAGATGCTCAACAGGCACAAGCTTTTCAGAAAATGCATACCTTGTTTAAGGCTGCTCTCTTGAGTGTTCTTGGTGAGAACATGGTTGATGCTTATCGTCAATTGACAATGGAAAAGATATGTGGGGCCTTTTCGAGGCCATGTTTGGGGCCTCGGATGCGGCACCGAGCTGTACATCATGGAGCAATTCTATGATTACAGGATGGTGAAGAGCGCTCCGTGGTTGAGCAGGCTCATGAGATCTGATCATTTGCTAGAGAACTTGGGCACTTCAATTGTATCCTACCGGACAAGTTTGTTGCCGGGGTATCATCACTAAGCTTCCTCCTTCATGGAGGAACTTTGCTACCTTACTGAAGCATAAGAGACATGAGTTTTCCGTCCCAGATCTCATTGGTACTCTTGATGTGGAAGAAAAGGCGAGAGAAAAGGACACACGTGCTCGAGGTATTGAGAGGATCTAGTGCCAATCTGGTACAGAAGAAAAACTTCCAGTCCCACAAGTTCAAGAACAAGGGCAAGTTTGATGGTAAAGCAAAGTTTGATGGGAAGAACAAGGTTGTGCAGCACACGAACTTCAAGAAGAAGAATGACAAGAAGAAAGGTGCTTGTCATGTGTGTGGAGATCCTGATCATTGGGCTCCTAGTTGCCCCAATCGCTATGACAAGCGTCATCCTGGGAAAGGCGGCAAGACCGCTAATGTTGTCATTGGAGACATTGACATGAAGGATGCTGGGTATGGTATATTTCCCACTATTCCTTCAATATGTCATTCTCCTGATTGGTTGATTGACACGGGTGCTAATGTGCATGTATGCAGTGATATTTCCATGTTTTCGTCTTATCAGACCGCAGGGACTTCAACCGTGATGATGGGAAACGGTTCAAGTGCTTCTGTTCGTGGTGTTGGCAAGGTCGATCTGAGGTTTACTTCGGGGAAGATCGTGCGGCTGAAGAACGTGCATTATGTCCCCTCCGTCAATAAAAATCTTGTTAGCGGATCTCTTCTGTGTAGAGATGGCTACAAGCTTGTCTTTGAGTCGAATAAATTTGTAATATCCAAGTATGGAACCTTTGTTGGTAAAGGCTATGAGTCAGGAGGCCTGTTTTATTTATCCTTATCAGACGTTTGCAATAAAGTTGTTAATCATATTGGCAACAATAGTGAATCAAATGTGTGGCATTCACGTGTTTGTCATGTTAACTTTGGTTGCATGTCGCGACTAGCGAAGTTGAACTTAATCCCTAGTTTCACCACTGTCAAGGGATCTAAGTGTCAAGTGTGTGTGCAAGCTAAGCAACCTCGTAAGTCTCACATGACTGCGGAGACGAGAAATCTTGCACCACTAGAACTTATACATTCAAATCTATGTGAAATGAATGGTGTTGTGACAAAAGGTGGAAAGAAATATTTCATGACGTTAATTGGCGACTCCGCTAGATACTGCCGTGTGTATCTTCTGAAATCTAAGGATGAGGCTTTGAACTTTTTCAAGATCTATAAAGCTGAAGTGGAAAACCAACTTGATCGGAAAATCAAGAGGCTTAGGTCCGACCGTGGTGGAGAGTATTTTTCCAATGAATTTGATGCTTTTTGTGCAGAACATGGTATAATCCATGAGAGGATGCCTCCCTACTCACCTCAGTCAAATGGGGTGGCCGAAAGAAAGAAGCGTACTCTAACTGATTTGGTTAACGCCATGTTAGACACATCGGTTCTCCCCAAGGCATGGTGGGGGGAGGCGATATTGACAGCATGTCATGTCCTAAATCCAGTTCCCACAAAGAACAAAGAGATGAGTCCATTCGAGGAATGAGAGAAGAAAAGGTTAAAACTCTCTTATCCGCGAACATGGGGTTGTTTGACGAAAGTGAACAGCTCTAAGGATAACATGAAGTCATCAAGACACATTCAGAGAAGGTTAAATTCTGTCAGGAAAATGAGAAACTCTGGAGTTATTGCATTGGATTATATCCAAACGTTAAAAAATCTGGCAGATCCTTTTACTAAGGGTCTATCACGTAATGTGATAGATAATGCATCGAGGGAGATGGGTATGAGACCCACAATATGAGTTGTTCATAGTGGTAACCTATTCTTTGTGATCGGAGATCCCGTGAATTAGATGTAGAAGACAAGCTGTTGGTCAACTGGGAGGAGAGTATCCTTACTGTTAAAAATACCACTCCATGAAGATGCAATACTCTCCTAATTTGCATGGCAGGTTGATGTATATCTTAATGTGTTCTAAGTGGCTCTTTGAAGCAGAGATGTTGTCCTGCAGAACATCTTTTGAAGAACGCACCTATATGAGTCTGATTGTTAAACGTTGCAATCTATGAGAGTAGGGTTCTCTCTAGTAAACTCATGAAAGGTCTCGGAGTATGACGCATAAGCTCCACCCGCGGGGAAGACCCACGGTATCCACGTATCGGTCAAGGCTTTATGTGAAGCTAGATTCGCAGAAAACTTGCAGTTCAAGGCCCAGTCCACTGTTCAAGTTGCTTACTAGTGTAGCATAGAGTTCTAGGTGCAAGTTCAACTTAACAGTCTCCACTGTAGTACAGGTATATAAAACAGCATTTTGGAACCAAAGGCAGATTTTGTGTGCCTCTGGGATCTGGTGGGGGATTGCTGGAATTTTTGTCTATTTGGGCCTAGCCCAATAGCAGTTTCAGAAATTCCTAATAAATCCTCGAGGCCCACGCAGCCCATTCGTGCAAGGCAAGAGGTGGAACTAAAATTTAGTCCCACATTGCTAGTTTAGAGGGAGTTGGACCTCTTTATAAGGGAGGCTCCTTCTCCACTTGTATGAGCATGAGAACAAGGGGGACATCCACGCGCGCTCCTCCTCCGCCGCCCGCCTCGCCATGCCACGCCACGCCACGCCTCGTCATGACGCGCCGCGGGTTGCGGGAATAAGCCGAGCCGATGTCTAAATTTTTGCCACGCACTACGGGTATACGAAAGGTCACACGAAAGCTGAAAAGTTTTTGCGATAGTGGAGTTTGAATGCGAACGGTGCAGCCCTTCGGCTGTTCGCTGTTCACTTCATTTTCGTCTCTTCGTTTCACCTTCCGTCGCTGCCCTCTCGCCTCCTTCTCTTGCGCCTATAATAGGGAGGTCGCTCCTCTCAGAGAGACGCACCAGAATCTCTTCCTCCTCTCACCACAAGTTCCTGAGCACTGCGCTGTTGTTACGTTCTTCCTCATCCCGGCTTGCGGCGTGCACCGCTGGTCGGGACAGTAGGCCTCCGGAACCGCACCTTTTGAGTCCTGTAGGGAGAAGGGTGATAAGGTTTTTGGGGAGCGCTCAGCACGACTACTGGCTGCTTCATCACGGACGATCCGGTCGCCGACGACTACTTCCCCGATGACGACTTCTTCCCCGACGTCCACGACCTCCTCGACGACATGGCAGGCGAGGACACCGACCCCAAGTCTAGCGCTTCTGCTGCTGCTGTGCCGTACGTGTTCTTCTCCTTTCTGCTAGAAGTCCTGCTACAGTTCTTTGCTCTAGTTTCTGCCCTATGTATGTTAGGTTCTATGTCGCATAAGCAATTTCATCTAGTGTCTGTTCTAGATATGTTAGACTCATATGTGCCACCTGCTATACTATCTGCTCTAGATATGTTTAGTTACGGTTCATATATGAACATGTTGTTTACCTTCTCTTTGTCAAATCGCATGGCTTATTTTATCACTGCTATACTAGCCATGTTTTATCTACTATTTCTGTTAATAAAATCATTTGGTAAATTGCTCATATTTCCAACAATCCAAAAACCTTATTATAGGCAATTTACCTCGAATGGTTTTGCTGCTTCCATGAGACCTCCTATGTTTGAGGGTATCCACTATAAGAGGTGGCGCGTGAGAGCAGTCTCATGGTTTCAAACCATGAGTTGCTATGACGCCACTCTTGGCAAACCTGAAGGAGAACAAGATGCTCAACAGGCACAAGCTTTTCAGAAAATGGATACCTTGTTTAAGGCTGCTCTATTGAGTGTTCTTGGTGAGAACATAGTTGATGCTTATGCGTCAATTGACAATGGAAAAGATATGTGGGACGCACTCGAGGCCAAGTTTGGGGTCTCGGATGCCGGCTCTGAGCTGTACATCATGGAGCAATTCTATGATTACAGGATGACTGAAGAGCACTCCGTGGTTGAGCAGGCTCATGAGATACAGTCATTTTGTAGAGAACTTGAGCACTTCAATTGTATCCCACCGGACAAGTTTGTTGCCGGGGGTGTCATCACTAAGCTTCCTCCTTCGTGGAGGAACTTTGCTACCTTACTGAAGCATAAGAGACAGGAGTTTTCTATCCTGAATCTCATTGGTACTCTTGATGTGGAAGAAAAGGCGAGAGCAAAGGACACACGTGCTCGACGTATTGAGGGAGGATCTAGTGCCAATCTGGTACAGAAGAAAAACTTCCATTCCCACAAGTTCAAGAACAAGGGCAAGTTTGATGGTAAAGCAAAGTTTGATGAGAAGAACAAGGCTGTGAAGCACACGAACTTCAAGAAGAAGAATGACAAGAAGAAAGGTGCTTGTCATGTGTGTGGAGATCCTGATCATTGGGCTCCTAGTTGCCCCAATCGCTATGACAAGCGTCATCCTGGAAAAGGCGGCAAGACCGCTAATGTTGTCATTGGAGACATTGACATGAAGGATGCTGGGTATGGTATATTTCCCACTATTCTTTCAGCATGTCATTCTCCTGATTGGTTGATTGACACGGGTGCTAATGTGCATGTATGCGGTGATATTTCCATGTTTTCGTGTTATCAGACCGCAGGGACTTCAACCGTGCTGATGGGCAACGGTTCAAGTGCTTCTATTCATGGTGTTGGCAAGGTCGATCTGAGGTTTACTTCGGGGAAGATCGTGCGGCTGAAGAACGTGCATTATGTCCTCTCCGTCAATAAAAATCTTGTTAGCGGATCACTTCTGTGTAGAGATGGCTACAAGCTTCTCTTTGGGTCGAATAAATTTGTAATATCCAAGTATGGAACCTTAGATGGTAAAGGCTATGACTCAGGAGGCTTGTTTAGTTTATCCTTATCAGACGTTTGCAATAAAGTTGTCAATCATATTTGCAACAATACTGAATCAAATGTATGGCATTCACGTCTTTGTCATGTTAACTTTGGTTGCATGTCACGACTAGCAAAGTTGAACTTAATCCCTAGTTTCACCACTGTCAAGGGATCTAAGTGTCAAGCGTGTGTGCAAGCTAAGCAACCTCGTAAGTCTCACGTGACTGCGGAGACGAGAAATCTTGCACCACTAGAACTTATACATTCAGATCTATGTGAAATGAATGGTGTTTTGACAAAAGGTGGAAAGAAATATTTCATGACGTTAATTGACGACTCCACTAGATACTGCCGTGTGTATCTACTGAAATCTAAGGATGAGGCTTTGAACTTTTTCAAGATCTATAAAGATGAAGTGGAAAACCAACTTGATCGGAAAATCAAGAGGCTTAGGTCCGACCATGGTGGAGAGAATTTTTCCAATGAATTTGATGCTTTTTGTGCGGAACATGGTATAATCCATGAAAGGACGCCTCCCTACTCACCTCAGTCAAATGGGGTGGCCGAAAGAAAGAACCGTACTCTAACTGATTTGGTTAACGCCATGTCATGTCCTAAATCGAGTTCCCACAAAGAACAAAGAGATAACTCCATTCGAGGAATGGGAGAAGAAAAGGTTAAAACTCTCTTATCTGCGAACATGGGGTTTTTTGGCGAAAGTCATTGTTCCAATTCCAAAGAAGCGGAAACTTGGACCAAAGACTGTGGATTGTGTTTTCCTTGGATATGCTTTTCATAGCATTGGCTATAGATTCTTGGTTGTAAAATCTGAGGTACCTGACATGCATGTCGGTACGATCATGGAGTCGAATGATGCGACTTTCTTTGAATATTTCTTTCCCATGAAGGATATGGCTACCTCATCTAATCAGGAGATGCCTAGTTCATCGAATCAGGAACCAGTTACAATTACCGAACCTACCATTTCGATGGAACACTTTGAAAGTCCTGTGGAGGAGAACAATGAAGTTCCTATTAGGAGCAAGAGACAGAGGACTGCAAAGTCCTTTGGTGATGATTTTCTTGTGTATCTCATAGATGACACTCCCGTTCTATTTCAGAGGCCTATGCATCCAAGATCTTGACTCTTGGAAGGAAGCGGTTAAATGGCGAGATGGATTCCATCTTGGCGAATGAAACTTAGGAGATAATCTGCGTCCTTATGGGTGCAAACCTATAGGATGCAAATGGGTATTCAAGAAGAAGCTTAGGCCGATGGTACTATCGACAAGTACAAGGCTCGGCTCGTGGCTAAGGGTTATACCCAAAAGGAAGGTGAAGACTTCTTTGATACTTACTCACACGTGGCTCGATTGACCACTATTAAGTTCTACTTTCACTAGCTGCCTCACATGGCCTTCTCGTTCATCAAATGGATGTTAAAACTGCTTTCCTAAATGGAGAGTTGGATGAGAAATTTATATGGAACAACCAGATGGGTTTGTAATAGATGGTCGAGAAGGAAAGTGTGCAAGTTCTTTGAAGTCTTTGTATGGACTCAAGCAAGCACCCAAACAGTGGCATGAGAAGTTGAAAGAACTTTAACAGCTGCAGAGCTTTGTTGTGAGCGAAGGCGACAAATGTGTGTACTATCGCCATGGTGGGGGCGAGGGAGTTATGCTTTGCTTGTATGTTGATGACATACTGATTTTCGGAACAAATCTGAATGTTATTAAGGAGGTCAAGGATTTCCTATCTCGGTGTTTTGAGATGAAGGATTTAGGAGTGGTTGATGTCATTCTGAACATCAAGTTGTTGAGAGATGATGATGGTGGGATTACATTGCTTCAATCTCACTATGTGGAAAAGATCTTGAGTCACTTTGGCTATAGTGACTGCAAGCCCTCTCCAACACCATATGATGCTAGCGTGCCGCTTCGAAAGAATCGAAGAATTGCTAGAGATCAACTAAAATATTCTCAGATCACAGTGCTACAAGACCTGACATCTCTTTTGCTATTAGCAAACTGAGTCGGTTTGTCTCAAAACCAGGAGATGTGCATTGGAAAGCTCTAGAGAGAGTTTTGCGTTATTTGAAAACCATCAGTGAATTATGGAGTTCACTACACCGGCACCCAAAGGTGCTTGAAGGATATAGTGACTCAAACTGGATCTCGATCTTGATGAGATAAAGGCCACGGCGGATATGTATTCACTCATGGAGGTGGCGCTGTTTCTTGAAGTCTTGCAAGCGCACCATCTTAACGAGGTCAACAATGGAACCGAACTCACAAAGACTAGATACAGCTACGATCCGAAGCAGATTGGCCGCCGGCTCTTGAATGACTTGCGGTCGTTGAGAAACCTGTACCGGGTATCCTTATGAACTGTGACAATCAAACTGTGATCACGAAAGTGAACAGCTCTAAGGATAACATGAATTCATCAAGATACATTCAGAGAAGGTTAAAGTCTGTCAGGAAAATGAGAAACTCTGGAGTTATTGCATTGGATTATATCCAAATGTCAAAAAATCTGGCAGATCCTTTTACTAAGGGTCTATCACGTAATGTGATAGATAATGCATCGAGGGAGATGGGTATGAGACCCACAATATGAGTTGTTCACAGTGGTAACCTATTCTTTGTGATCGGAGATCCGTGAATTAGATGTGGAAGACAAGCTGTTGGTCAACTGGGAGGAGAGTATCCTTACTGTTAAAAATACCACTCCATGAAGATGCAATACTCTCCTAATTTGCATGGCAGGTTGATGTATATCTTAATGTGTTCTAAGTGGCTCTTTGAAGCAGAGATGTTGTCATGCAGAACATCTTTTGAAGAACGCACCTATATGAGTCTGATTGTTAAACGTCGCAATCTATGAGAGTAGGGTTCTCTCTAGTAAACTCATGAAAGGTCTCGGAGTATGACGCATAAGCTCCACCCACGGGGAAGACCCACGGTATCCACGTATCGGTCAAGGCTTGATGTGAAGCTAGATTCGCAGAAAACTTGCAGTTCAAGGCCCAGTCCACTGTTCAAGTTGGTTACTAGTGTAGCATAGAGTTCTAGGTGGAAGTTCTGTTGGGGAACGTAGTAATTTCAAAAAAAATCCTACGCACACGCAAGATCATGGTGATGACATAGCAACGAGAGGGGAGAGTGTTGTCCACGTACCCTCGTAGACCGTAAGCGGAAGCGTTAGCACAACGCGGTTGATGTAGTCGTATGTCTTCACAATCCGACCGATCCAAGCACCGAACGTACGGCACCTCCGAGTTCAGCACACGTTCAGCTCGATGACGATCCCCGGGCTCCCATCCAGCAAAGCTTGGGGATGAGTTCCATCAACCGACAGCGTGGTGGCGATGATGATGTTCTACGGCGTGAGGGCCGCCTAAACTCATGACGATATGACCGAGGTGGAATATGGTGGAGGGGGCACCACACACGGCTAAGGAACGATCGTAGATCAACTTGTGTGTCTCTAGGGTGCCCCCATATATAAAGGAGCAAGGGGAGGCGGCTGGCCCTTGTGGGCGCGCCAAGGAGGAGGAGTCCTCCTCCTAGTAGAGGGACTCCCCTTTCCTACTCCTACTAGGAGGGGAAAGGAAGGGGGAGAGGGGAAAGGAAAGAGGGGGGCGCCGCCCCCTCCTAGTCCAATTCGGACCAGAGGGAGAGGGCGCGCGTGGCCCACCCTGGCCGCCCCTCTCTCTTTCCACTAAGGCCCATGTGGCCCATTAACTCGCCCGGGGGGGTCCGGTAACCCTCCGGCACTCCAGTTTTCTCCGAAATCACCTAGAACACTTCCGGTGTCCGAATATAGTCGTCCAATATATCAATCTTTATGTCTCGACCATTTCGAGACTCCTCGTCATGTCTGTGATCACATCCGGGACTCCGAACAAACTTCGGTACATCAAAACTTATAAACTCATAATAAAACTGTCATCGTAACATTAAGCGTGCGGACCCTACGGGTTCGAGAACTATGTAGACATGACCTAGAACTATTCTCGGTCAATAACTAATAGCGAACCTGGATGCCCATATTGGTTCCTACATATTCTACGAAGATCTTTATCGGTCAAACCGCATAACAACATACGTTGTTCCCTTTGTCATCGGTATGTTACTTGCCCGAGATTCGATCGTCGGTATCCAATACTTAGTTCAATCTCATTACCGACAAGTCTCTTTACTCGTTACGTAATGCATCATTCCGTAACTAACTCATTATTTACATTGCTTGCAAGGCTTATAGTGATGTGTATTACCGAGAGGGCCCAGAGATACCTCTCCGACAATCGGAGTGACAAAACCTAATCTCGAAATATGCCAACCCAACATCTACCTTTGGAGACACCTGTAGTACTCCTTTATAATCACCCAGTTATGTTGTGACGTTTGGTAGTACCCAAAGTGTTCCTCCGGTAAACGGGAGTTGCATAATCTCATAGTTTCAGGAACATGTATAAGTCATGAAGAAAGCAATAGCAGTATACTAAACGATCAAGTGCTAGGCTAACGAAATGGGTCATGTCAATCACATGATTCTCCTAATGATGTGATCCCATTAATCAAATGACAACACATGCCTATGGTTAGGAAACATAACCATCTTTGATCAATGAGCTAGTCAAGTAGAGGCATACTAGTGACGTTATGTTTGTCTATGTATTCACACATGTATCATGTTTCCGGTTAATACAATTCTAGCGTGAATAATAAACATTTATCATGATATGAGGAAATAAATAATAACTTTATTATTGCCTCTAGGGCATATTTCCTTCAGTCTCCCACTTGCACTAGAGTCAATAATCTAGATTACATAGTAATGATTCTAACACCCATGGAGCCTTGGTGCTGATCATGTTTTGCTCGTGAGAGAGGCTTAGTCAATGGGCTGCAACATTCAGATCCGTATGTATCTTGCAAATCTCTATCTCTCCCACTTGGACTTGGTCCCGAATGGAATTGAAGCGTCTCTTGATGTGCTTGGTCCTCTTGTGAAATCTGGATTCCTTTGCCAAGGCAATTGCACCAGTGTTGTCACGGAAGATCTTCATTGGTCCCGATGCACTAGGTATGACACCTAGATCGGAAATGAACTCCTTCATCTAGACTCCTTCATTCGCTGCTTCCGAAGCAGCTATGTACTCCGCTTCACATGTAGATCCCGCCACGACGCTTTGTTTAGAACTGCACCAACTTATAGCTCCACCGTTTAATAAAAACACGTATCCTGTTTGCGATTTAGAATCGTCCAGATCAGTGTCAAAGCTTGCATCGATGTAACCATTTACGACTAGCTCTTTGTCACCTCCATATACGAGAAACATATCCTTAGTCCTTTTCGTATTTCAGATGTTCTTGACCGCTGTCCGATGATCCACTCTGGATTACTTTGGTACCTTCTGCCAAGCTTCTTGCTAAGCATACGTCGGTCGGTACACAGATTGCATACATGATAGAGCCTATGGCTGAAGCATAGGAACATCTTTCATTTTCTCTCTATCTTCTGCTGTGGTCGGGCATTGAGTTTGACTCAACTTCACACCTTGAAGCACGGGCAAGAACCCTTTCTTTGCACGATCCATTTTGAACTTTTCAAAATTTTCTCAAGGTATGTGCTTTGTGAAAGTCCTATTAAGCGTCTTGATCTATCTCTATAAATCTTGATGCCCAATATGTAAGCAGCTTCACCGAGGTCTTTCATTGAAAAACTTTTATTCAAGTATCCCTTTATGATATCCGAAATTCTATATCATTTCCAATTAATAATATGTCATCTACATATAATATCGTAAATGCTCTGAGCTCCCACTCACTTTCTTGTAAATCAGGCTTCTCCAAAAGTCAGATAAAACCATATGCCTTGATTACACTATCAAAGCATTTATTCCAACTCCAAGATGCTTGCACCAGTCCATAAATGGATCGTTGGAGCTTGCACACTTTGTTAGCACCTTCTGGATCAACAAAACCTTCGGCTGCATCATATACAACTCTTCTTCCGAAATCCATTCAAGAATGCAGTTTTGACATCCATTTGCCAAATTTCATAATCATGAAATGCAGCAATAGCTAACATGATTCGAACAGACTTAAGCATCGCTACGGGTGAGAAAGTCTCATCGTAGTCAACCCCCTGAACTTGTCGAAAACCTTTCGCAACAAGTCGAGCTTTATAGACAGTTACATTACCATCAGCGTCAGTCTTCTTCTTAAACATCCATTTATTCTCAATGGCTTGCCGATCATCGGGCAAGTCAACCAAAGTCCATATTTTGTTCTCATACATGGATCCCATCTCAGATTTCATGGCCTCTAGCCATTTTGCGGAATTTGGGCTCATCATCACTTCCTCATAGTTCGTAGGTTCATCATGGTCAAGTAACATGACTTCCAGAATAGGATTACCGTACCATTCTGGTGCGGATCTTACTCTGGTAGACCTATGAGGTTGAGTAGAAACTTGATCTGAAGTTTCATGATCAATATCATTAGCTTCCTCACTAATTGGTGTAGGTGTCACAGGAACTGATTTCTGTGATGAACTACTTTCCATTAAGGGGGCAGGTACAGTTACCTCATCAAGTTCTACTTTCCTCCCACTCACTTCTTTCGAGAGAAACTCCTTCTCTAGTAAGGATCCATTCTTAGCAACGAATGTTTTGCCTTCGGATCTGTGATAGAAGGTGTACCCAATAGTCTCTTTTGGGTATCCTATGAAGACACATTTCTCGGATTTAGGTTCGAGCTTATCTGGTTGAAGTTTCTTCACATAAGCATCGCAGCCCCAAACTTTAAGAAACAACAACTTTGGTTTCTTGCCAAACCACAGTTCATAAGGCGTCGTCTCAACGGATTTTGATGGTGCCCTATTTAACATGAATGCGCCGTCTCTAAAGCATAACCCCGAGCGATAGCGGTAAATCAAGAAGAGACATCATAGATCGCACCATATCTAGTAAAGTACGATTACGACGTTCGGACACACCATTTCTTTGTGGTGTTCCAGGTGGCGTGAGTTGCGAAACTATTCCGCATTGCTTCAAATGTAAACCAAACTCGTAACTCAAATATTCTCCTCCATGATCAGATCGTAGAAACATTATTTTCTTGTTACGATGATTTTCCACTTCACTCTGAAATTCTTTGAACTTTTCAAATGTTGCAGATTTGTGTTTCATTAAGTAGATATACCCATATCTGCTCAAATCATCTGTGAAGGTGAGAAAATAACGATATCCGCCACGAGCTTCAACATTCATCGGACCACATACATCCGTATGTATGATTTCCAACAAATCTGTTGCTCTCTCCATAGTACCGGAGAACGGTGTTTTAGTCATCTTGCCCATGAGGCACGGTTCGCAAGTACCAAGTGATTCATAATCAAGTGATTCCAAAAGTCCATCAGTATGGAGTTTCTTCATGCGCTTTACACTAATATGACCTAAACGGCAGTGCCACAAATAAGTTGCACTCTCATTATCAACTCTGCATATTTTGGTTTCGACATTATGAATATGTGTATCACTACTTTCGAGATTCAATAAAAATAGACCACTCTTCAAGGGTGCATGACCATAAAAGATATTACTCATATAAATAGAACAACCATTATTCTCTGATTTAAATGAATAACCGTCTCGCATCAAACAAGATCCAGATATAATGTTCATGCTCAACGCTGGCACCAAATAACTATTATTCAGGTCTAAAACTAATCCCGAAGGTAGATGTAGAGGTAGCGTGCCGACCGCGATCACATCGACTTTGGAACCATTTCCCACGCGATCGTCACCTTGTCCTTCGCCGGTGCTCGCTTATTCCGTAGTCCTGTTTGAGTTGCAAATATTAGCAATGAACCAAGATCAAATACCAGTGCTACTACGAGCTCTAGTAAGGTACACATCAATAACATGTATATCACATATACCTTTGTTCACCTTGCCATCCTTCTTATCCGCCAAATACTTGGGGCAGTTCCGCTTCCAAAGGTCGATCGCTTGCGGTAGAAGCACTCGATTTCAGGCTTAGGTCCGGACTTGGGTTTCTTCTCTTGAGCAGAACTTGCTTGTCGTTCTTCTTGAAGTTCCCTTCTTCTTTCCTTTGCCCTTTTCTTGAAACTAGTGGTCTTGTTGACCATCAACACTTGATGCTCCTTCTTGATTTCTACCTCCGCAGCTTTTAGCATTGCGAAGAGCTCGAGAATTGTCTTGTTCATCCCTTGCATATTATAGTTCATCACGAAGCTCTTGTAGCTTGGTGGCGTGATTGGAGAATTCATCAATGACACTATCATCCGGAAGATTAACTCCCGCTTGAATCAAGTGATTATTATACCCGGACATTTTGAGTATATGCTCACCGACGAACTATTCTCCTCCATCTTGCAGTCAGTAGAACTTATTGGAGACTTCATATCTCTCAATCCGGGCATTTGCTTGAAATATTAACTTCAACTCTGGAACATCTCATATGCTCCATGACGCTCAAAATGTCATTGAAGACCCGGTTCAAAGCCGTAAAGCATGGCACATTGAACTATCGAGTAGTCATCGCTTTGCTCGCCAGACGTTCTTAATGTCATCGCTTGCATCAAGCAGCAGTTCGCACCCAGCGGTGCTTCTAGGACATAATTTTTCGTGCAGAATGAGGATAATCCTCAAATTACGGACCCGATCCGTAATTGCTACCATCATCTTTCAACTTTGCTTTCTCAAGGAACGCATTAAAATTCAACGGAACAATAGCACGAGCCATCTATCTACAACAAACATAGACAAGCAAAATACTATCAGGTACTAAGTTCATGATAAATTTAAGTTCAATTAATCATATTACTTAAGAACTCCCACTTAGACAGACATCTCTCTAATCATCTAAGTGATCACGTGATCCAAATCAACTAAACCATAACCGATCATCACGTGAGATGGAGTAGTTTTCAATGGTGAACATCACTATGTTGATCATATCTACTATATGATTCACGCTCGACCTTTCGGTCTCCTTGTTCCGAGGCCATATATGCATATGCTAGGCTTGTCAAGTTTAACCTGAGTATTATGCATGTGCAAAACTGGCTTGCACCCGTTGTAGATGGACGTAGAGCTTTGTTGGGGAACGTTGTAGAAAATTAAAATTTTTCCTACGGCTTCACCAAGATCCATCTATGAGTTCATCTAAGCAACGAGTAACGAGAGAGAGTTTGCATCTACATACCACTTGTAGATCGCGTGCGGAAGCTTGCAAGGTGATGATGGAGTCGTACTCGAACGTGATTCAGATCACCGATGCCAAGTGCTGAACGGACAGCTCCTCCGCGTTCAACACACGTACGGGACGAGCGACGTCTCCTCCTTCTTGATCCAGCAAGGGGAAGGAGAGGTTGAGGAAGACAGCTCCACCGGCAACACGACGACGGCGTGGTGATGGTGGAGAAGCAAGATCTGGCGAGGGGCTTTGCCGAGCACTTACGGAGGAGGAGATGTGTTGGGAGGGAGGGCTGCGCCTTGGGAGTTGGTACAGCAGCCCCCTCCTCCCCCTTTATATAGGCCCCTGAAGTGGCGGCCCTCGAGATCCAATCTCCGGGGCGGCGGCCAAGGGGTGGAGTGCCCCTGCCCGGTGGGCGCCCCACCCCTAGGGTTTCAACCCTAGGCGCGAGGTGGGCCCAAGGGGCGCACCAGCCCCTGTGGGCTGGTTCCTTCCCCTTGGCCCATGGGGCCCTCCGGACAGGTGGCCCCACCGGTGGACCCGGGACCCTTCCGTGGTCCCAGATTTTACCGGAGACCCCAAACTTTCCGATGGCGAATCACCACTTCCTATATATTATTCTTTACCTCCGGACCCTTTCGAACTCCTCGTGACGTCCGGGATCTCATCCGGACTCAACAACATTCGTAGTCACATACTTGACTTCCTACTAACCCTAGCGCCACCGAACCTTAAGTGTGTAGACCCTACGGGTTCGGGAGACACGCAGACATGACCGAGACGACTCTCGGGCAATAACCAACAGCGGGTCCGATACCCATGTTGGCTCCCACATGCTCCTCGATGATTTCATCGGTTGAACCACGATGTCGAGGATTCTATCAAACCACAGATGCAATTCCTTTGTCAATCGATGCGTTACTTGCCCGAGACTTGATCGTCGGTATCCCAATACCTTGTTCAGTCTTGTTACCGCAAGTCACTTTACTCATCAGTAATGCATGATCCGTGACCAACACCTTGGTCACATTGAGCTCATTATGATGATGCATTACCGAGTGGGCCCAGAGATACCTCTCCGTCATGCGGAGTGACAAATCCCGCCTCGATCCGTGTCAACCCAACAGATACTTTCGGAGATACCGTAATGCACCTTTATAGTCACCCGATTCGTTGCCAGACGCTTTGATACACCCAAGGCACTCCTACGGTAACCGGAGTTACACGATCTCATGGTCGAAGGAAGAGATACTTGACATTGGCAAAGCTTCTAGCAAACGAACTATACGATCTTTTATGCTATGCTTATGATTGTCTTGTCCATCACATCATTCTCCTAATGATGTGATCCCGTTATCAACGACATCCAATGTCCATAGTCGAAACCATGACCATCTATTAATCACAACGGGCTAGTCAACTAGAGGCTCACTAGGGACATATTGGTGTCTAAGTGTTCACACGTGTATTACGATTTCCGATAACACGCTTATAGCATGAACAAAAGACAATTATCATGAACATTGAAATATAATAATACTTTTATTATTGCCTCTAGGGCATATTTCCAACAGTCTCCCACTTGCACTAGAGTCACTAATCTAGTTACATTGTGATGAATCGAACACCCATAGAGTTCTGGTGTTGATCATGTTTTGCACGCGAGAGAGGTTATTCAACGGATCTGCGACATTCAGATCCGTGTGCACTTTGCAAATCTCTATGTCTCCATCTTGAACATTTTCACGGATGGAGTTGAAACGACGCTTGATGTGCTCGGTCTTCTTGTGAAACCTGGCTCCTTGGCAAGGGCAATAGCTCCAGGTTGTCACGGAAGAGTTTGATCGGCCCCGACGCATTGGGTATGACTCCTAGGTCGGTGATGAACTCCTTCACCCAAATCGCTTCATGCGCTGCCTCCGAGGCTGCCATGTACTCCGCTTCACACGTAGATCCCGCCACGACGCTTCGCTTGCAGCTGCACCAGCCATCGCTCCACCATTCAACATATACACGATCCGGTTTGTGACTTAGAGTCATCCAGATCTGAGTCGAAGCTAAGCGCCGACGTAACCCTTCTGACGAGCTCTTCGTCTCCTCCATAAACGAAAACATGTCCTTTGTCCTTTTCGGTACTTCAGATATTCTTGACCGCTGTCCAAAGTTCCTTGCGGGATTACTTTGGTATCTCGCAACCAAACTTACGACGAGGTTTACATCGGTCTGGTACACAAAGATGGCATACATAATAGATCCTATGGCTGAAGCATAGGGATGACACTCATCTCTTCTTTATCTTTTGCCGTGGTCGGTGGTCGAGCTGAGCTCAATTTCACACCTTGTAACATAGGCAAGAACCCTTTCTTGGACTGATCCATTTTGAACCTCTTCAAAATCTTATCAAGGTATGTGCTTTGTGAAAGACCTATGAGGCGTCTCGATCTATCCCTATAGATCTTGATGTCTAATATATAAGCAGCTTCTCCAAGGTCCTTCATTGAAAAACACTTGTTCAAGTAGGCCTTAATGCTGTCCAGAAGTTTTGTATCATTTCCCATCAAGAGTATGTCATCTACATATAATAGGAGAAATGCTACAGAGCTCCCACTCACTTTCTTGTAAACGCAGGCTTCTCCATAAGTCTGCATAAACCCAAACGCTTTGATCATCTCATCAAAGCGAATGTTCCAACTCCGAGATGCTTGCACCAGCCCATAAATGGATCGCTGGAGCTTGCTTCTTAAAAATCCATTTATTTTCTATTGCTCGCCGATCATCGGGCAAGTCTGTCAAAGTCCATACTTTGTTTTCATACATGGATTCTATCTCGGATTTCATGGCCTCAAGCCATTTGTTGGAATCCGGCCCGCCATTGCTTCTTCATAGTTCAAGGTTCATTGTTGTCTAGCAACATGATTTCCATGACAGGTTGCCGTACCACTGCAGTGCGGAACGTGTCCTTGTGGACCTTCAAGTTCAAGAGTAACTTGATCCAAGTATCTTGATCATCATCAATGATTTCCTCTTGGTTGGTGTGGGCATTACAGAACGGTTTCTGCGCCGCACCACTTTCCCTGCTCGAGAGGTAGTACTTCATCGAAGTTCTACTTTCCTCCCACTTACTTCTTTTCGAGAGAAACTCTTTCTCGTAAAGCATCCGTTCTTTGCAACAAAGATCTTGCCTTCGGATCTTAAGTAGAAGGTATACCCGATAGCTTCCTTAGGGTATCCTATGAATACGCATTTTTCCGACTTGGGTTCGAGCTTTTCAGTTGAAGTTTCTTGACATAAGCATCGCATCCCCAAACTTTTAGAAACGATACTTAGGTTTCTTCCCAAACCATAATTCATACGGTGTCGTCTCAACGGATTTAGACGGTGCCCTATTTAAAGTGAATGTAGCTGTCTCTAGAGCGATCCCCAAAATGACAAAGGGTAAATCGGTAAGAGACATCATAGACCGCACCATATCCAATAGAGTGCGACACGACGCTCGGACACACCGTTTCGCTGAGGTGTTCCAGGCGGCGTGAGTTGTGAAACGATTCCACATTTCTTTAAGTGTGAGCCAAATTCATGACTTAAGTATTCTCCTCCACGATCTGATCATAGGAACTTTATCTTTCGGTCACGTTGATTCTCCACCTCATTCTGAAATTCCTTGAACTTTTCAAAGGTCTCAGACTTGTGTTTCATTAAGTAGACATACCCATATCTACTCAAGTCATCGGTGAGAGTGAGAACATAACGATATCCTCCATGAGCCTCAACGCCATTGGACCGCACACATCGGTATGTATGATTTCCAACAAGTTGGTTGCTCGCTCCATTGTTCCGAGAACGGAGTCTTGGTCATTTTGCCTAAGAGGCATGGTTCGCATGTGTCAAACGATTCATAATCAAGAGACTCTAAAAGTCCATCAAGATGGAGCTTCTTCATGCGTTTGACACCAATGTGACCAAGGCGGCGATGCCACAAGTATGTGGGACTATCGTTATCAACTTTACATCTTTTGGCATCCACACTATGAACATGTGTAATAATACGCCGAGATTCATTAAGAATAAACCATTGACCATCGGAGCATGACCATAAAACATATCTCTCATATAAATCGAACAACCATTATTCTCAGACTTAAATGAGTAGCCATCTCAGATTAAACGAGATCCAGATACAATGTTCATGCTCAAACTTGGCACTAAATAACAATTATTGAGGTTCAAAACTAATCCCGTAGGTAAATGTAGAGGCAGCGTGCGACGGCGATCACATCGACTCTGAACCATTCCCGACGCGCGATCGTCACCTCGCCCTTCGCCAGCCTCCGTTTATTCCGCAGCTCCTGCTGTGAGTTACAAATATGAGCAACGGCACCGTATCAAATACCGGGAGTTACTACGGTAATCGGTAAGGTACACATCAATTACATGTATATCAAATATACCTTTGGTGTTGCGGCCTTCTTATCCGCTAAGTATTTGGGGCAGTTCCGCTTCGGTGGACCCTTCCTTGCAATAAAAGCACTCGACCTCGTGCTTGGGTCCATTCTTTGACTTCTTCCCCAAGCAGACTTACGGGCGCGGCAACATCTTTGCCGTCCTTCTTGAAGTTCTTCTTACCCTTGCCCTTCTTGAACTTAGTGGTCTTATTGACCATCAACACTTGATGTTCCTTTTGATTTCAGCCTCTCGACTTCAGATCGAGAACACTTCAGAATGGTCTTTACCATCCCGCATGTTGTAGTTCATCACAAAGCTCTTGTAGCTTGGTGGGAGCGATCGAGGATTCTGCCAATGACCGCCTCATCCGGGAGGTTTATGTTCACCGGGGTCATACGGTTGTGCAACCCGCACATCTTCGTGATGTGCTCACCGATGTAACTGTTTTCCTCCATCTTACAATGTAGAACTTGTCGAGACATCATATCTCTCGACCGGGCATGAGCTTGGAAAACTAGTTTCAGCTCTTCAACATCTCATATGCTCCGTGATGCTCAAAACGCTTTTGGAGCCCGGTTCTAAGCTGTAGAGCATGCCGCACCGAACGAGGGAGTAATCATCGAACGAGTCCGCCAGACGCTCAAATCGTCTTGCAAAGGCTTTGGAGAACAGTGGGTCACCTAACGGTGCTTCTAGGACATACTGCTTTCTTGGCAGCTATGAGGATGATCTCGTGTTCCTGACCCGATCCGTATAGTTGCTGCCATCATCTTTCAGCTTGGTTTTCTAGGAACGCTGAAGTTCATGTTGACATTAGCGTTGGCCATTGATCTACAAGACATATTTGCAAAGGTTTTAGACTAAGTTCATGATAATAAAGTTCTAATCAAAATTATGAACTCCCACTTAGATTAGACATCCTCTAGTCATCTAAGTGTTACACGATCCGAGTCGACTAGCCCGTGTCCGATCATCACGTGAGACGGACTAGTCATCATCGGTGAACATCTTCATGTTGATCGTATCTTCCATACGACTCGTGTTCGACCTTTCGGTCTCCGTGTTCGAGGCCATGTCTCGCACATGCTAGGCTCGCAAGTTAACCCTAAGTGTTTTCGCTGTAAAACTGTCTTACACCCGTTGTATGTGAACGTAAGGATCCATCACACCCAATCATCACGTGGTGCTTAGAAACGATTTAACTGTAGCAACGGTGCACGCTTAGGGAGAACACTTCTTGAAATTTTGTAAGGATCATCTTATTTACTACCGTCGTCCTAAGTAAACAAGATGCATAAACATAATAAACATCACATGCAATTATATAGTTGTGACATGATATGGCCAATATCATCAAGCTCCATTGATCTCCATCTTCGGGCTCCATGATCATCTTGTCACCGCTTGACACCATGATCTCCATCATCATGATCTCCATCATCGTGTCTTCATGAAGTTGTCACGCTAACGACTACTTCTACTTCTATGACTAACGCGTTTAGCAATGAAGTAAAGTAGTTTACATGGCGTTCTTCAATGACACGCAGGTCATACAAAAATAAAGACAACTCCTATGGCTCCTGCCGTTGTCATACTCATCGACATGCAAGTCGTGAATCCTATTACAAGAACATGATCTCATACATCACAATTCATCATTCATCACAACTTCGGCCATATCACATCACATGATCAATCGCTGCAAAAACAAGTTAGACGCCCTCTAGTTGTTGTTGCATCTTTTACGTGGCTGCGATTGGGTTCTAGCAAGAACGCTTTCTTACCTACGAATCACCACAACGTGATTTTGTCAACTTCTATTTACCCTTCATAAGGGCCCTGTTCATCGAATCCGCTCCAACTAAAGTGGAGAGACAGACACCCGCCACCACCTTATGCAACTAGTGCATGTCGATCGGTGGAACCGGTCTCACGTAAGCGCACGTAAGGTTGGTCCGGCCGCTTCATCCCATAATACCGCTGAGCAAGAAAAGACTAGTAGAGGCAAGTAAGATGACAAGATCAACGCCCACAACAAATTGTGTTCTACTCGTGCATTAGAGAACTACGATAGACCTAGCTCATGATGCCACCGTTGGGGAACGCTGCGAGAAAATTAAAATTTTTCCTCACGGCTTCACCAAGATCCATCTATGATTTCATCTAAGAAACGAGTAACGAGAGAGTTTGCATCTACATACCACTTGTAGATCGCGTGCGAAAGCTTGCAAGGTGATGATGGAGTCGTACTCGAGCGTGATTCAGATCACCGATGCCAAGTGCTGAACGGACAGCACCTCCGCGCTCAACACACGTGCGGGACGAGCGACGTCTCCTCCTTCTTGATCCAGCAAGGGGAAGGAGAGGTTGAGGAAGACAGCTCCACCGGCAAAGACGACGGCGTGGTGATGGTGGAGAAGCGGATCTCGGCTGTGGCTTCACGAGCACTTACGGAGGAGGAGATGTGTTGGGAGGGAGGGCTGCGCCTTGGGAGTTGGTACAGCAGCCCCCTCCTCCCCTTTATATAGGCCCCAGGTGGCCCCCTGAGATCCAATCTCCGGGGGCGGCGGCCAAGGGGTGGAGTGCCCCTGCCGGTGGGCGCCCCACCCCTAGGGTTTCAACCCTAGGCGCAGGGGTGGGCCTAGGGGCGCACCAGCCCCTGTGGGCTGGTTCCTTACCCCTTTGGCCCATGGGGCCCTCCAGATAGGTGGCCCCACCGGTGGACCCGGGACCCTTCCGTGGTCCCAGATTTTACGGAGACCCCAAACTTTCCCGATGGCGAATCACCACTTCCTATATATTATTCTTTACCTCCGACCCTTCGAACTCCTCGTGACGTCCGGATCTCATCCGGACTCAATAACATTCGGTAGTCACATACTTGACTTCCTACTAAACCTAGCGCCACCGAACCTTATGTGTAGACCCTACGGGTTCGGAGACACGCAGACATGACCGAGACGACTCTCGGGCAATAACCAACAGCGGGTCTGATACCCATGTTGGCTCCCACATGCTCCTCGATGATTTCATCGGTTGAACCACGATGTCGAGGATTCTATCAAACCTCGATGCAATTCCTTTGTCAATCGATGCGTTATTTGCCCGAGACTTGATCGCCGGTATCCCAATACCTTGTTCGGTCCTCGCATCGCAAGTCACTTTACTCATCAGTAATGATGATCCCGTGACCAACACCTTGGTCACATTGAGCTCATTATGATGATGCATTACCGAGTGGGCCCAGAGATACCTCTCCGTCATACGGAGTGACAAATCCCGCTCGATCCGTGTCAACCCAATGATACTTTCGGAGATACCTGTAATGCACCTTTATAGTCACCCGATTCGCCAGACGTTTGATACACCCAAGGCACTCCTACAAGAACCGGAGTTACACGATCTCATGGTCGAAGGAAGAGATACTTGACATTGGCAAAGCTTCTAGCAAACGAACTATACGATCTTTTATGCTATGCTTATGATTGTCTTGTCCATCACATCATTCTCCTAATGATGTGATCCCGTTATCAACGGCATCCAATGTCCATAGTCAGGAAACCATGACCATCTATTGATCACAACGGGCTAGTCAACTAGAGGCTCACTAGGGACATATTGGGGTCTAAGTGTTCACACGTGTATTACGATTTCCGGATAACACAGTTATAGCATGAACAAAAGACAATTATCATGAACATTGAAATATAATAATACTTTTATTATTGCCTCTAGGGCATATTTCCAACAAGCTTATCACACCCGATCATCACATGGTGTCTGGGCACGACGAACTTTGGCAATGATGCATACTCAGGAGAACACTTCTTGATAATTTTAAGTGAGAGATCATCTTAAAATGCTACCGTCAAACAAAGCAAGATAAGATGCATAAAGGATAAACATCATGTGCAATCAATATAAGTGATATGATATGGCCATCGTCACCTTGTGCTTGTGATCTCCATCTTCGAAGCACCGTCGTGATCACCATCGTCACCGGTGCAACACCTTGATCTCCATCGTAGCATCATTGTCGTTACGCCATCTATTGCTTCTACGACTATCGCTACCGCTTAGTGATAAAGTAAAGCAATTACAGGGTGTTTGCATTTCATACAATAAAGCGACAACCATATGGCTCCTGCCAGTTGCCGATAACTTCGGTTACAAAACATGATCATCTCATACAATAAAATACAGCATCACATCTTGACCATATCACATCACAACATGCCCTGCAAAAACAAGTTAGACGTCCTCTACTTTGTTGTTGCAAGTTTTACGTGGCTGCTACGGGCTTAGCAAGAACCGTTCTTACCTACGCATCAAAACCACAACGATAGTTCATCAAGTTAGTGTTGTTTTAACCTTCGCAAGGACCGGGCGTAGCCACACTCGATTCAGCTAAAGTGAGAGAGACAAACACCCGCCAGTCACCTTTAAGCACGAGTGCTCGTAACGGTGAAACCAGTCTCGCGTAAGCGTACGCGTAATGTCGGTCCGGGCCGCTTCATCTCACAATACCGCCGAACCAAAGTATGACATGTCGGTAAGCAAGATGACTTGTATCGCCCACAACTCACTTGTGTTCTACTCGTGCATATAACATCAATGCATAAAACCTAGGCTCGATGCCACTTTGTTGGGGAACGAGTAATTTCAAAAAAAATCCTACGCACACGCAAGATCATCGTGATGACATAGCAATGAGAGGGGAGAGTGTTGTCCACGTACCCTCGTAGACCGTAAGCGGAAGCATTAGCACAACGCGGTTGATGTAGTCGTACGTCTTCACGATCCGACCGATCCAAGCACCGAACGTACGACACCTCCGAGTTCAGCACACGTTCAGCTCGATGACGATCCCCGGGCTCCGATCCAACAAAGCTTCGTGGATGACTTCCGTTAGCACGACGGCGTGGTGACGATGATGATGTTCTACCGGCACAGGGCTTCGCCTAAACTCCGCGACGATATGACCGAGGTGGAATATGGTGGAGGGAGGCACCGCACACGGCTAAGGAACGATTCGTAGATCAACTTGTGTGTCTCTAGGGTGCCCCCCGTATATAAAGGAGCAAGGGGGGACGCCGGCTGGCCCTTGTGGGCGCGCCAAGGAGGAGGAGTACTCCTCCTAGTAGGAGTAGGACTCCCCCTTTCCTACTCCTACTAGGAGGGGGAAAGGAAGGGGGAGAGGGGAAAGGAAAGAGGGGGGCGCCGCCCCCCTCCTAGTCCAATTCGGACCAGAGGGAGAGGGCGCGCCCACCTTGGCCGCCTCTCTTTTCCACTAAGGCCCATGTGGCCCATTAACTCTCCCGGGGTTTCGGTAACCCTCCCAACTCCGTTTTCTCCAAATCACCCTAACACTTCGTGTCCGAATATAGTCGTCCAATATACCAATCTTTATGTCTCGGCCATTTCGAGACTCCTCGTCATGTCCGTGATCACATCCAGGACTCCGAACAAACTTCGGTACATAAAAACTTATAAACTCATAATAAAACTATCATCGTAACGTTAAGCGTGCGGACCCTACGGGTTCGAGAACTATGTAGACATGACCTAGAACTATTCTCGGTCAATAACCAATAGCGGAACCTGGATGCCCATATTGGTTCCTACATATTCTACGAAGATCTTTATTGGTCAAACCGCATAACAACATACGTTGTTCCCTTTGTCATCGGTATGTTACTTGCCCGAGATTCGATCGTCGGTATCCAATACCTAGTTCAATCTCGCACGCAAGTCTCTTTACTCGTTACGTAATGCATCATTCCATAACTAACTCATTAGTTACATTGCTTGCAAGGCTTATAGTGATGTGCATTACCGAGAGGGCCCAGAGATACCTCTCCGACAATCGGAGTGACAAAACCTAATCGCGAAATACGCCAACCCAACATCTACCTTTGGAGACACCTGTAGTACTCCTTTATAATCACCCAGTTACGTCGTGACGTTTGGTAGTACCCAAAGTGTTACTCCGGTAAAAGGGAGTTGCATAATCTCATAGTTTCAGGAACATGTATAAGTCATGAAGAAAGCAATAGCAATATACTAAACGATCAAGTGCTAGGCTAACGGAATGGGTCATGTCAATCACATCATTCTCCTAATGATGTGATCCTATTAATCAAATGACAACACATGCCTATGGTTAGGAAACATAACCATCTTTGATCAATGAGCTAGTCAAGTAGAGGCATACTAGTGACGTTATGTTTGTCTATGTATTCACACATGTATCATGTTTCCGGTTAATACAATTCTAGCATGAATAATAAACATTTATCATGATATGAGGAAATAAGTAATAACTTTATTATTGCCTCTAGGGCATATTTCCTTCAAGTTCAACTTAATAGTCTCCACTGCAGTGCCGGTATATAAAATAGTGTTTTGGAACCAAAGGCAAATTTTGTGTGCCTCTGGGATCTTGTGGGCGATTGCTGGAATATTTGTCTATTTGGGCCTAGCCCAATAGCAGTTTCAAAAATTCCTAATAAACCCTAGAGGCCCACACAGCCCATTCGTGCAAGGCAAGAGGTGGAACTAAAGTTTAGTCACACATTGCTAGTTCAGAGGGAGTTGGACCTCTTTATAAGGGAGGCTCCTTCTCCACTTGTCTGAGCATGAGAACAAGAGGGACATCCACGCGCACTCCTCCTCCGCTGCCCGCCTTGCCACGCCACGCCACGCCACGCCACGCCTCGTCGCGACGCGCCGCGGGTTGCGGGAATAAGCCGAGCCGATGTCTAAATTTTTGCTACGTACTACGGGCATACGAAAGGTCACACGGAAGCTGAAAAGTTTTTGCGATAGTGGAGTTTGAATGTGAACGGTGCAGCCCTTCGGCTGCTGGCTGTTCGCTTCATCTTCGTCTCTTCGTTTCACCTTCCGTCGCTGCCCTCTCGCCTCCTTCTCTTGCGCCTATAAAAGGGAGGTCGCTTCTCTCAGAGAGACACACCAGAATCTCTTCCTCCTCTCGCCACAAGTTCCTGAGCACTGCACTGTTGTTACGTTCTTCCTCATCCCGGCTTGCGGCGTGCACCGTTGGTCGGGACAGTAGGCCTCCGGAACCGCACCTTTTGAGTCCTGTACGGGAGAAGGGTGATAAGGTTTTTGGGGAGCGCTCAGCGTGACTACTGTCTGCTTCATCACGGATGATCCGGTCGCCGATGACTACTTCCCCAACGACGACTTCTTCCCCGACGTCCACGACCTCCTCGACGACATGGCAGGCGAGGACACCGACCCCAAGTCCAGCGCTTCTGCTGCTGCTATGCCGTATGTGTTCTTCTCCTTTCTGCTAGAAGTCCTGCTACAGTTCTCGGCTCTAGTTTCGCCCTCGATGTTAGGTTCTATGTCGTATAAGCAATTTCATCTAGTGTCAGTTCTAGATATGTTAGACTCATATGTGCCACCTGCTATACTATCTGCTCTAGATATGTTTAGTTACGGTTCATATATGAACATGCTGTTTACCTTCTCTTTGTCAAATCGCATGGCTTATTTTATCACTGCTATACTAGCCATGTTTTATCTACTATTTCTGTTAATAAAATCATTCGGTAAATGTCTCATATTTCCAACAGATGATGCTGGAGTGGGAGAAAAATCTGATGCATCAGACTACTACGACATGGTAGTAGATGAGCTTGATGTTGTAATGTCAGAAGAAGCTCCTGGTAGTGCCAGTGCCTTGGAGGAGCAGTTGAATATCCAGGATGCAGTTTCTGAAGCAAGCAATGCTGGCTTGATTGCAGAATCAGAGGGTGTTGCTGCAGTGGTAGAAGAATCTGATGCATCAGACTACTCCAAGGCAGTAGATGAGCTTGATGTTGGAGCATCAGAAGCAGCAATGGCGAAGAGATCGGTGAGGATTTGGACAACCCATCTCAACCTGCTGAGCAACGTGAACAGGATGTTGAGAGTAGTGAGCCCGAGAACAATCACGGCAGTGTCAAGGAGGGCCAGGAGCCCTATCTTGGTCTTGAGTCGGATTCGAGCGTGTCGGTCGCCAGGCTACCTGGACAGAATCTCAAAGCCTGAAGCAGCAAGTGTTGCCATTGTCTTGGTTATTCTTTCAGCTGGCATGGCTGCCCTCTCCATGAGGAAGTGGCAAGCTCAGGTTTGTTGCATGGTTGCAGATGGCTACCAAACTGTAAAATTATCAACCTTTAGCAAATGTAGATTTATTTTGTACGTGCAGGTTTGATGCATGATTTCAGCTGCATGTAGGTTTCGGTTTGTGTCCAAGACAAGTATATGTATACCAATCTTGATTACTTTTTTTTTTCAACTGGTTCCTGCTGAGGGCATGACAAATGTGTGTGTATATATTCGTACCATGTTGCCTGCACATTGAATTTATAACTCTTTTTTCTAAATAATGTGTCATATTTTGATTCCTGTCAAAATGGCCATTGCTATTTGCTTTCTAGACATCTTGTATGTTGCTTATGCTGATAATAATTTTATTTTTCCCAGGATTTGATTATGCTCTTCAAAGGTACATTAAGAGCATGTAAACTTCTCTGATAATCAAAGTGTCACATAGCCTAATTTATTTTCGTACTGTACTGCCTTTTATGCATTCATCAGAGCTATTCCACAATTTTGTCCCCAATTATACCTTTTTACACTTTTATATGTGTAGCTTATTTTAATTTTTAAGACATTAATTTTTGTTTTTGAAGTCTTCATGTGTGCGGAATTACTTCTGCAGTGAGCCGGCATTTGGTGTGCTTGACGAGTACTTCCTGAAGGTTGATGTCCGCTTCCGCTGGGTCACTGATCAAGGCCACATCTATGTGGGAAGCTGATTTTTTTTGTTAGATTGGCCATGAGACACTTGGATAGGAGAAACGAAACGGGAAGAGCATGAGAGATAGTGTTGGTAGTATGTCGTCGTAGTTTTCGTGTTGGTTGTGCTACTTAATGTTCCTGTCAGTCATAACTTATCACATCGCTCTCAGTTTTCAGGCATGCTTGGAGCTTTGACATGCAACTATACAAAATCAGAAAGAATATCTAAGGCTCAAGGTAATCTTGAAACTTTAAGGTGATCAATTCATATGATTTTTGGGCTGTAAGAGATTAAACTAACTATTGCAGACATCATGGCTCTAAATTGTTAGTTTGTATTTGACCATGATGAAGGCAAGGTGCATGTAGAGCTTCTTTCTATTCTCAAGGAGGTCAGAGTTCCTTTTAAGAAGGAAGAGGACAACCTTGAACTCAAGCTGCCCCTGCACAGAGAAGTGCTTTAACACAAGATGCTCCTCCCAGTCATTTGGCAGATACAGAAATAACTTTTAATGAGAGTGACCTAAAGGTCAGTTGTTTTGAATTAAATATACCTCGTTTGCAAGTTTTCTTTGGGTTTGGGAATGGTATATGCTGTAAAATGGGATTTTTTCAGAATTTTTTTGTTCTTTTGTTTTTATACTAATCGGAGTTCATGTTTCTTTTCAGTTAGTTATGAGGTACTTCTTAAGTTTCCATTCAACTAATTGAACACCAAAATAGAGATCAAAATAATATGTTGTCGATAGTATCATCAATGAAAATACAAGATTTTGAAGAGGGGCTTGCTCACGGCAGCGTAAAAATAGGTGAAGGGAATGGAAGGGTAATTAAGGAGAAAGAAATGATGTAAGGATACAATGATTGCCTAGGAAGAAAGACGTGGGAGAGATATCGATTTGTCGGAATTGAAATCACGTCTTGTCATTTTGACGCACATTTTACTTAGAACAACTATTTGATTATTTATTTATAGTTGATCCGTGGCAACGCACGGGCATTCAGCTAGTCCTAGCAAAAGCAGGATAACGGAATGAAGAGGTAGAGCCAATCCTTGTCATGGGCCATGCACATTGGACACGTAGGGGTAGGTCAGAGGTTTTTGTGTTGCATGTTTTAACTAGTGTTGAGTCGATCAAGATGCAAGAGCCATCCGAAATTTTTAATTTTGAATGGCACGCAAGATGCCGAGATGCAGCCGAGCTTGGGGTCAGATAGTTGTGTAGAAGCACGGTATGCCGTCGAGTAGTATTTTCCGCAATTCCATCTTACCTGAAAGTCCAATTAGTACGGGAGTTTGAGGATAATCTTCCCTTTATGGCGACATGGAACATTGCATTTGTTGACTAAAGGCGGTCATGTTTCACTGCCCGATGTTGCAACATAGGTACGCTAGGAAGTGGGCACATGGCATTTTTATCTTATATAGCATGGTATTTTTATGGGCCATTTGCATTTCCATCCCTAACTCGAACCATCTAATCATATATAGCCCTAATTCGAAAACATGCTCAAATTTACCCCTCCGCCATTAGGTGCCCTTACAGAAATGCCCTTCTGCACCGTTATCGTCCGGTCAAACAACTTTGACCGTCCTGAAAAAAATAGCAAATTTTTTTAAAAAAATCTAAATTTTTTTGAGTTTGAAGATACTCATGTGCGCAAGGTGCGTGCAAATTTTTGTGCTATTTGGACATTCCAGGAGCTCGTGGCGAGGAAAAACATTTAACATGCACACTTGTGAACAGTAAATTTGAAATAAAATAGCAAGAAAATTCAAAAAAATATGAAAAAATTTGGCATCAAAGAGGATTGGGTGCACAAGGTGCTCGCAAGTTTTTGTGATCAAATGACATGCGAGGAGCTCTAGCAAGAAAAAACAAAATAGTCATTTTTTCCCAAGTTTTTTCTCGAGCCAAATTTTGTTTTTTTCTCCACAAGCCCCTCCAATGTCCAAACACAACAAAAATTTGCACGCAGCTTGTAGACTATAGCCTCTTTGATGCCAAAAAAATTCATATTTTTTTAATTTTCTTGCTATTTTTTGAATTTATTGTTCACAGGCTTACATATTTATTGTTTTTCCTTTGACACGAGCTCCTGGAATGCCCAAACAGCACGAAAATTTGCACGCACCTTGCGAACCTGAGTATCTTTGATCTCACAAATTTTCAGATTTTTTAGAACTTGTTTGCTATTTTTTTCAGGACGGTCAATCCCCTTTGACCAGCTTTGACCTGCTTTGACCGGACGGTAACGGCACAGAAGGGCATTTTTGTAAGTGCGCCTAACGGCGGAGGGGCAAATTTGAGCAGGCTTTGAAATTAGGGGTAAATCTGAGAGTGGGCGCAAATTAGGGGCATAGATGTAAATGTCCCTATTTTTATAACAGACTTGCGAAGTCGATGTTATATCCATGAGATCTTACATTAAGATCCGTGCAAAATTACTTTTCAGTTTTTGCTTTTTCTCTCTTGCATGTTGTACCACTTGACTAAAACTTGACATCCTTTTTATAAATATGACCGCAAAATCTACTCGCCCAGGAGCCTTCATGTGGTCAACATTTGCACGCCCGACCGACTTGTAGCAGCGTCTACTCTCCTAGCAGCGTCTACATAGTGGGCTTTGTAGTAGCAAAAGAGCAATGACTGCACCGGCGCGCTTCCGGCTTGCAGAAACAGGTGTTCGACCCTTGGCCCTTTCGGCACCCACGTGTCGCGCTTGCAACAGCGACACCCGATCAATGTTGCATGTAGGTCAACAAGGTGATTTTTTGGTCAGGGGCGGGCCCACCTCAATTCAAGGGTACTCAGTTGAATACCCATTATTTTTTGCAAAAAACTAGGTATATATAGTCTATATACTGTGTATATATAAAGAAAAACGAAACTGGTACACCAAAACATGCTAGTTCAGCCTTTAGGCCGAAAAACAGAGGCTCGCCATGGCTTGGCCCAGTAGACAACCAAGACTTGGCCCAAATGGCTGTACCACAACGCACAGACATGGAGACGAACGATTGTTCCGCTGTTCGGTTATCCCTAGTTCTTTTCGCAGTCGCAGATCGCACTCGAGCAGCCAGGCGCCCAGGGCTGTTGCCGTCGGCTGATACACGATCGCGCATGCGCACGGCGGCGCTGACGGCGACTAAAAACCATCCCTCGCTGTCCAGGTCCCTGCCCCCTTTGGTTCTGATTTTTGTAGTCGACTGCGGTAACAGGCCACATCGATTCAGTTTCACAACGAAAACTCACAGATTCAACTACTGAAGGTATAATTGCTAATTAGATTGTATTGATCCTTCAATTTCTGAAATTGGTAGCTCCTCTCATGCAGTCATGCTGATTTCTTAGCTGAAGTACAGTCATGCTAATTCGATTTCTGAATTCATCTATCACTGCAGGGTGCAGGCAGGAGCACAATTTTCTTCTCGCTTTCCAGCAGGCTGCAGTGTTGAGTTGTGTATGTAACGGGCCTTGATGCATGCCCATGTAATGAGGATCACGGGCCTGCGTGCCCTTTTGACTCGGGCTGCGCCCCACTGTATATATATGTGTAACTTGTAACACTTGATCAATACAGAGAGAAATATTCTCCAACTTGGTATCAGTTACCAGGCCCCCGTTTCTGTCGCCATGACCCTCCCCGGCTCCTCTTCCGCCGCCGGCGACACCTCCACCTCGCCAGATCCTCTTCACAAGAATCGCTCGGCCACATCCTCGGCGACCTCCCCAGGCTCCACTCCCTTCCTCTTCTCCGGTGCCTCCGGCAGCTCCACTCCTTCCCAGTTCGCCCCTCTGTTCACCTCCTCCCCACCTGCGCCGCCCGCCCCAGCTCCTCGCCACCCCATCTTCTTCGATCACATCTCGAACCACATCAAGTTCCTCCTCAATCCGGCGGAACACAACTACCACAAATGGAAATCCTTCTTCCTCCTCGTTCTCGTTCGCTATGGCGTCACATATCTCATTGAGCACCCCCCTCCACCCAACGCCGATGCCCAGTACAAAGAGCTGGACGCCCATGTGGTGCTTTGGATATACGCCACCCTCGCCGATCCGCTCATCGACCACGTCGTCGGCGCCACCACCACTCATGCCCTCTGGACCAAGATCCAGGATTTCTTCCTCGCAAATCGGGCTGCGCGTTTCATGGTCCTCAACC
This sequence comes from Aegilops speltoides, assembly GCA_021437245.1. Taxonomy (NCBI): domain Eukaryota; kingdom Viridiplantae; phylum Streptophyta; class Magnoliopsida; order Poales; family Poaceae; genus Aegilops; species Aegilops speltoides. The sequence goes on along the minus strand of CM038145.1, from coordinate 448,113,200 downwards.
GCCAGTACCGTAATCTCAAGCAGGGCGACCTCTCCGTCACCGAGTACGCTCGTCGCCTGAAGATGCTCACCGACGGCCTCGCCGACATCGACCATGCCGTCAAGGAGGTGGATCTCACCACCCAATTCCTTCACGGCCTCGACAAACGGCTTGACACCATCCGTGTCGTCCTCGGCGACCAGGCATCCACCATGCCCTTCGACACCGTGCTTTCCCGCGTCGTCCTGGCGGAGGAGTCCCAGGCCCAGCGCGCCGCCGAGGAGAGCGCCTCCGCGTTCGCTCTCCCTTCCGCCCCTTCTGGCGGTGATCCCTCCGGCTCCAGCTCGCGCTCCCAGGGCGATCGCGGCGACCGCTCGGGCGATCGCGCCTCCGATCGGACTCCGGCTCCGGCTCCACCCCAGCAGCAGACCAGCGGCGTGGTGACCGTGGCGACGGTACCGACCGTGGCGCGGGCGCGACGAGGCGCGGTCGTGGCCGCCACGACTCTGCTGGCGCAACCCGTCGCAGCCCGCCCCGCTCACAAGCTACTTGCTCCTTACGGATGGCGCCCCTCGCCGCCCATGGTTGGGTGCCGCCCAACTCCGCCGGGTTCTCGGCCCCGGCCCGCTCCCACGCCACGCCTACCAGATGTACCAGCCGCACCGCCCGCCCTCGCCAGATTACTACCGCCGCACCGCCATCTTGGGAGCATCTTGCCATGTTGAACGCTGCCTACAAAGAATGGCGGCATCCTCCCGCTCCGCCGACGGATCGGTACCTCGACAGGGCGCCTCCCCCATCACCGGCAACCCAGGTACCCTAACCTCGTCCCGTTCTTCTTTAAAGCATGTACCTACTAGCATTCTTGTCGGCAATGGCCAACACCTTCCCGTCACTGCCACTGGCTCTGCCCTCTTGCCGCCCGATTTTCGTCTCTCCAATGTCCTTGTTTCTCCGCATGTAGTCACTAGCCTAATTTCCGTTCGCCAGTTTACTAAAGAGAATTCTTGCTCAGTTGAGTTTTACCCATGTGGTTTTCTTGTGAAGGATCTTCGAACACGGCGGGTTCTCAAGATCTCCATTAGCAACGGCGGCCTCTATCCATTCACCGGCCATAAAGCGTCTCCGGCGTCTGCCCTCATAGCCACCGCACCCTCGGACTTGTGGCACCGCCGGCTTGGGCATCCCGGTGCTCACACGCTATCTACCTTAGCTAAAACCTTTCTTCCCGATTGTAATAAAGAGGCTCATTCGCCATGTAACGCCTGCCAACTTGGCCGCCAGCCCCGCCTTCCTTTTTCTTCTTCGTTTAGTAAATCTTTTGCACCTTTTGATCTCATTCATTGTGATTTGTGGACCTCACCAGTTGTAAGTTTCTCCGGCTACCAATATTACCTTGTTGTGTTGGATGATTATACTCACTATTCATGGTCTTTTCCCCTACGCAACAAATCTGACACGTCCACCACACTCCAACGTTTCTTCTCCTTCGTCCACACTCAATACAATGTCGTGATCAAAGCAATGCAATGCGATAACGGTGGCGAGTTCATTAACACGTCTCTACGTACGTTTTTCTCCTCGAACGGCATTGTCTATCGTTTTTCCTGCCCACACACATCTCCCCAAAATGGCAAAGCAGAACGCCTTCTTCGCACAACCAATGATATTGTTCGCTCCCTCCTCTTCCAAGCGAATCTCCCTCCTCCATTCTGGGTCGAGGCGCTCCACACTGCCACATACTTACTAAACAGGCGTCCCTCTCGTGTTATAGCCACCGTCACGCCCTACTTTCTTCTCCATGGCACTCATCCCACGTACGACCACTTACGCGTTTTTGGTTGTTTGTGCTTCCCCAACACCACGTCCACCATGGCCCACAAACTCTCCCCCCGCTCTGTCCGCTGCATCTTCCTCGGATACCCCCTTGAACACAAGGGGTATCGTTGTTTTGACCTAGCGTCCCGACGCGTGATTGTGTCCCGACACGTCGTTTTTGATGAAACCTGTTTTCCCTACACATCGCCACAAAGCCCCACGTCCACAGAAGATCCCGCCCACCAAATCTCCTCTCCCAGGATTCTGCCCAATCCGGATTCCTCGGACCCGTCGCTATCCGCTGGTCCCGATCCGCCTCCCTCGGATCCCGCCCGTCCGGGCCCCACCACCCCATGCACGCCCACGCGCGCCCGTCGCGACGCGCTCGCCCAGCCTGGCTCCACCACGCGCTCTCCTCCCATTGGCCGCTCCCGCAGGTCCACCACTACCACCCCGACCGCAACCACCCAATCATCGCCCCCACCTGCCAACTCACCTGCGCCCGGATCCACCTCGCTCCTTGCGCCCCGCGACTCGGACGCGTCTGCTGCCAGCCCCACCACATCTTCCTCGGGATCCCCCCCATGCACGCCTCCGCCTCGCGTTCCACGCCATGCAGTTCCCATTGCACCACCACAAAATGCACATAAGATGTCAACTAGGGCCAAATCAGGTTTTTGCATGCCCCGCAGACTCTTTCTCGCCGATTCTTCCTCCGTACCCATCTCACCCATCCCACCTACATACAAGTCCGCCCTCAAAGACCCAAATTGGCGACAAGCTATGTTAGATGAGTACCATGCTTTAATGAATAACTCTACGTGGTCTTTGGTGCCTAAGCCTGCAGGTGTTAATGTGGTCACGGGGAAGTGGATATATCGCCACAAGTTCAACGTGGACGGTTCCTTGGCACGGTACAAAGCTCGGTGGGTGTTGCGTGGATTCACACAACGCGAGGGTGTGGACTACGATGAGACGTTTAGCCCGGTGGTCAAGCCGGCTACTATTCGTGTGGTGTTGAGCATTGCCACCTCTCACTCTTGGCCAATCCATCAATTGGACGTCAAGAATGCCTTTCTCCACGGCGATCTCAATGAGCTCGTTTACTGCTCTCAACCATCTGGGTTTGTTGACTCCTCTCGTCCGGATCATGTGTGCCGCCTCCATAAGTCCCTCTATGGTCTCAAGCAAGCGCCTCGTACGTGGTTTCTCCGCTTTCAGGCCTTCCTCCTTTCCCTTGGGTTTCATGGTTCAAAGAGTGACACTTCCCTCTTTATTCTTCATCGCGGCACGTCCATTGCATACTTACTTGTGTACGTCGATGATATCATCGTGACAGCCAATACCCCTCAAACCCTCACCACCGTCATTCATGCCCTCAAGGCCGAGTTCTCCATGACAGATATGGGCTCCCTCCATCACTTTCTTGGCATTAACGTCACATCCAACTCCTCGGGGCTTTTCCTCAGTCAGCAACAATATACCTTGGAAATTCTCGAGCGTGCTAACATGCTCCACTGTAAGCCCGTCTCCACCCCCATCGATACGAGCTCAAAACTGTCCGTCTCTGCCGGCCAGCTTCTCTCCAACCCCACGTACTACCGTAGTCTTGCGGGTGCCTTGCAGTATCTCACCTTGACTCGCCCGGACATCTCTTATGCCGTGCAGCAGGTATGCCTCTTCATGCACGAGCCACGCGATAGTCACATGCAGCTAGTCAAGCGCATTCTTCGCTATCTTCAAGGCACATCTCACTACGGGCTACAGTTTTTCAAATCCTCCACCACAGATCTGATCGCCTACACCGATGCGGATTGGGCCGGGTGCCCCGACACACGCAAGTCCACTTCAGGGTTTTGCGTTTTCCTCGGCTCAAATCTTGTCTCTTGGTCCTCCAAGCGACAAGCCACCGTGTCACGATCCAGTGCGGAGGCTGAGTATCGGGGTGTTGCTAACTGTGTTGCCGAGTCTTGTTGGTTGCGCCAACTTCTTCACGAGCTCAAGCATCCACCGCAGCGTGCCACCGTCGTCTATTGTGACAACATCAGCGCTTCATACCTCGCCTGCAATCCTGTACAACACCAACGCACCAAACACATCGAAATAGATCTCCATTTTGTTCGCGATCGTGTTGCCTTCGGTGACGTTCGTGTGTTGCATGTCCCGTCGAGTTCTCAGTTCGCTGATTTGTTCACCAAGGGCTTGCCATCTCCGGTGTTCCATGAGTTCCGTTCCAGCCTCAACGTCCAAGCAAATGGAGTTCCGGCTGAGGGGGGGTGTTGAGTTGTGTATGTAACGGGCCTTGATGCATGCCCATGTAATGAGGATCACGGGCCTGCGTGCCCTTTTGACTCGGGCTGCGCCCCACTGTATATATATGTGTAACTTGTAACACTTGATCAATACAGAGAGAAATATTCTCCAACTTGCAGTACAGACTTACAAGATTAACCAAGTCTATTTAATTATAGAGAAACCAGGGACTTGTTTGCATTCAATTATGAATTGTTTAGACATGGGAATTTGAATTTTTCCATTTAAATTTGTAATGTGACAATGTTTATAAATTGTGAATTTATTACAGTGAGCATTATTTGTAACTATTTGTACTCTAAAACTTGAGCAATTTCACTTTTCAGGTGTAAACCATGCAGAGGAAGAAATGCCGATACTACTGATTTGAGAGCTTTCTTGAATGATGGGGCAAAAATACTTGAATGATTGCTTGTTCACATTCATTGAAAGGTAATTCTTCTTGCAAGTTAAGGATGATGACATCAGAACTCATTTTCAAAGCATTAAGGATCGCAAAGTTATCCTATAAATTATAAAGTTTCTTATCATTTGCTATTTTCTATCCTCTATATATCTTACATTTTGCCACGATATGTTGAGCAATTTTTTACTTCTATATGTTGAACAATTAATACAAGTTGTGATCATTTTTTCATCAATATAATATATTATGTGGTATCTTTTATATAGTTTAGAACTAGTACAATATGCTGCTATAGTCGATTATACGTGCCAAAAGAAAAGCTATAGGCTTCCAAAAAAAGCTTTCAAATTTTGAATACACATCCCTCAATTCCTGGGCCCGCCCCTGTTTTTGGTTAACACAGGGACAAGTCTTTGGCTAGCGAGGCAGAGTACTATTCCTAGTCCATGCATGCACTACCGTATTGAAAGTGAAAAAGGAAATTGTATCGACGGTAGCGGGGGCTACGCACATGCAAGGTTGCATGCAACCGCTCTTATCAGAAGGCTACGCGCGCGTGATCTGACGGCTCCGCGGGCGACAGAATCAGCCGGTTCAATCTGATATCTTTCCATCTGGTTAACTAAACCGCCCGATTTTAGCGATGGCCTTCCATTCAATTGGGCCAGAAATCGCTGCTCGGTTGAAGATTTGCTATTCCCCCGATAATCCGTGCCGCCGGTTGTTCAGAGTTCCACCATCTCACCTTCCCAGACACGAGAAGAAGCCGACCATGTCGACCAAAAGACGCCGACGTGGTCGTAAGCCGCCGGCGTCGTCGTCCGCGAGGGAGGCCCTCTCGTTCGACCTGCTGCTCGAGATCGTCCTACGCTCTGACGTCACGACCGTCGTCCGCTTCGCCGCGACCAGCAGGGTCCTCCGCCGCGCCATCCTCGACCCGGCCTTCGGCCGCCGCCTCGCGCTTCAAGCAGCCGCGGCCGACGGCGGCCGCTTCAAGTTCGACCCCGCCCTCCTCATCGCCGTCTCGTACCACGAATTCGACTACCAAAGCAACACCGCCAGCTATTGCATCATCCATGCCCCAGACCCAGCAACCCAGCGTCTCGCCTGCCTGGACGCCGGCACCATCCACCCGCCGTTGCTCATGCCCCTGGTCGCCCGACACGGTCTATTCCTCCACCGCTGCGTTTTCCGTTGTATTGGCGGCATCTCCCTGCACGTCGTCAACACCCTCACCGGCCACGTCACCCACCCGCCCCTAGCCACCGTGCCCGAGGCGTACCGACGCGCCTTGCTAAGTGCCGGCGGCGGCGGCTCCTTCGACCTGCTCCTCGCGGACAACAGCATGCGGTTCCAGATCTTCTCGTCCAAGGACGGCAAGTGGAGCGTCGTCCGCCAGGCCTCCTTCGTCCCCCCGCACCACCCCCAAACGAATGGGGTGGTTTTTTCCGATCCTGCCGTCATCGGCCGCACCGTCTACTGGATCTACCGTCGAAGCGGCTCGCGAATGAACCCGGAGTGGAGGATCCTCGCGCTGGACGTCGACGCTGCGCAGGCAACGACGATGGACCTCCCGGCAGGGTGCGTCTCCAGCATGATGCCCCACAAGGACGACAAGGGCGAGCAACACCTTGTGGACAAGCACCTCCTCCTGGCCTCGGTGCATGGCCGGCTGAGCTTGTTCGTCATGGAGAGCATTGGGATATCGATGTGGACGCTGTCGCCGGCCACCTCTGGCTCGGCAGAGATATGGAACCGCCAACTAGTTATTGGAGCGGCGGAGATATTGAGGCAGACGGGCTTCGTGGTCTATGATAACCTTAGGCGCACACCCTTTAACCTCGAAGGCTTCGGGGAACGAAGCGGCTCCATGATCCTGTCTCTGGGCTGTGGCCAGCTCTTTCGGCTTGACCATGGAATTACGGAGGAAACAACTGTTGTCACGAGGTTGATTAGCCCTGGAAGTGTGCAGGTCTCGGGAGTGTTCTTGCATGAGACGGATCGGATCACTTTGTTGAAAGCCATGAAATCTTTCTGAGCTTGTACAATTGCCCTTTTCGAGCCCAGCCCCATTAGCATGAAGGTCTGGGGGTAGCATATTGCATAATTAAATCAATTCTGCATAGACAAACTGATTCTGCATTGTGTCGATGTAGATATTCTCTTATGCAAAAGAAATTTAAACAACAACATGTGGCTGTTTGTGTGTGTGTGTGTGTGGGGGGGGGGTTGCGGATATTTTCTTACAGTTTTGCTAAAGCACATCTAGATGTGCTAAAAGTATTGCACATCTAAGTCCTATGTCATTGACTTTATGATGAGATTTGTGTAGATATTTTCTTTTCCTTTTTTCTCTTTCTCTCCATGCTTAATTCACTCATTTAGATGTGCAATAACTAGAGCACATCTAGATGTGCCCTAGACACACCCATTTTCTTAACCCTCATCCATTTAATTAGGAGGAGAATATTGCATACGTTAGCTAAACTTGATGATATTTCATTCTCTATTGTTGCTATATACCGACGAATGACGATGCGAAAATATGTCATTGCTTGCCAACATGCTAGTAACACACGGAATTTAAATTGGATGCACATGGTTGTGGAGAAGTTGTTGATATTAATTAACAAAGGGTCTGTCCAGGGCACAACTAGTGTTAGTGACTCAATTAAACATAAAAGAAATAAATAAATAAAAGAAACAAGGAAAATACTCACACGAATCTCCGCATAAAATCAATGACATGGAATTTAGATGTGTAATACTTATAGCACATCTAGATGTGCTTAGCAAAATCGATTTGGCATTAGCATGAAGGCGGGGTAGCATATTCAATAATTAACACTAGTAGAAAACTGGACTTTCGTTCGGGCCAGATAAGCCCACACTAGTAGAAAACGGACCTAATATGATACACATTAGTGTCGGTTTGGTTTCGAGCCGGCACTAATGTGTCCATTAGTGCCGGTTCCAACGGCTAGCCGGCCGTTCTCATTAGTACCGGTTCGTGGCGAACCTTTAGTACCGGTTCGTGCTACGAACCGGTACTAAAGAGGGTGGTGGCAGGTGTTGTCGATCAGGGGCCTGTTCAGATCTTTAGTACCGGTTCGTGGCACGAACCGCACGAAAGGTAGACGACATAAACCCTTCGTCCACCCGAGCCACTCTGTTCTTCCCCTTTCCCCTCACTTCTCCTCTATTCTTCCCCTTTCCCCTCGAGCTCCTGACAAATTTTGCCCAAAATTTGTCAAGATTTGAAGGCCCCCATCCATTCAAATGATCACAAAGGTTAGCAACTTTGTCCTTTCAACTCTCATTGATAGATTAGCTCTTGCAATGCTTTGTATAGTGATTAATTTGGGAGGAATTATATTTGCTAGTAATTGATTTATATGCAATTTGAGGTAAAAAAATAACACTTAGTTTGCATATGTAGGTGCGGTTTACTTAGTGCCTTCTAAATCTCCGTCATAACCACCGTCAATCGCTCAAGACCGTCTCTGTCGCCCGGCACCACCTTGTGGTGAGGCTCTTGTTCATGAATGTTTTACATTACCAAATTGATGTTTGTGTGATTTGGATATATAGTTACTCGTATAATTATCTTACCCGTACGCTGTTTGTTATACATAGTGCCATGGTTTTGATATCCATCCCCGTCGGCCCTCATCCTTGTTATGATTCGGATGTGGTATATTCTCTTTTAAAACTAGTTGTTGCATTTCGTGTTTATGACAAATTATGCCCATCAAGTTGACATAGATATTTTTATCTAGGAGGTATGTGAACCGGAAATTCCAACCGACCCTATTGTCGAGAGGTTAAATTTAGTTGAAAGAGAAAACGGGTATTTGAAAGAAAAATTAAAAAGAATTGAGGGGGAGAAGATGGAATTGGAGTTGCATGTTGCCGATGTCGTCGATGATCACAAGATCAAGATGGAGAAAATGAGGTTGAAGATTAGAAAGATTAGAAAATATGCCATTGATAGTGTGGCTTGGTATCATTATGCTGTTGGATCAATTGTTACCTTAGTTGCGATATTCATCGCATTTGTTGTTGCATTTAAATTCTTTAGCTAAAGAGTTATTTGTATGTTGCATTTAATTAAGTGTTGTATATGAACTTTATGTATGAACTTTATGTATGAACTTGTATTAATTTGGTCTATTTGGTGTTCTGTAATGAAGATGAGCCGACAATGGATGTATGATGACCGATGCTCTCCCGAGTTCATTAATGGCGTGCATACTTTTCTGCGGGCCGCTGAGGCAAACAAGCGGGCGGATGGTTTTATGCCTTGTCCATGTGCTGGCTGTAAGAATGGTCACAGTTACTCTACAGAAAAAACCATTCACATGCACCTATTTAAGTCCGGTTTCATGCCCCACTATAATGTTTGGACCAAGCACGGAGAATAGGGGTTATGATGGAAGACAATGAAGAAGAAGAGGACGACGACGGCTATCCTGGCCATGGGTTCCCTGAATATGATGATACAACAATGGGGGAAGAAGCTGAGCCAGCAATGCGGGAAGAAGCCGAAGAAGAGGCATCAGATGAGCCCGCTGATGATCTAGGTTGGACCATTGCCGATGCAAAGAGAAACTGCGCAAGTGATCTGGAGAGGACGAAGTTGCAGCGCATGTTAGAGGATCACAAGAAATTGTTGTACCCGAATTGCGAAGCTGACAAAAAAAAGTTGGGCACCACACTTGAATTGCTGCAATGGAAGGCAGAGAATGGTGTATCTGACAAGGGATTTGGAAAGTTGCTGGTAATGATAAAGAATATGCTTCCAAAGGACAACGAATTGCCCGAGAGTACGTATGAAGCAAAGAAGGCTGTCTGCCCTCTAGGGTTAGAGGTGCAAAAGATACATGCATGCCCTAATGACTGCATCCTCTACCGCGGTGAGTATGAGGATTTGAACGCTTGCCCGGTATGCGGTGCATTGCGTTATAAGATCAGTCGCGATAACCCTGATGATGTCGAGGGCGAGTGCCCCAGGAAGAAGATTCCTGCCAAGGTGATGTGGTATGCTCCTATAATACCACGGTTGAAACGTTTGTTCCAAAACAAAGAGCATGCGAAGGCGATGCGGTGGCACGCAGAAGACCGTAAGAAAGACGGAAAGTTGAGAGTACCCACGATGGTTCGCAGGGAGAAAAATCGAGAGAAAGTATCGGGAGGAGTTTGCAGTGACCCAAGGAACGTATGGTTTGGTCTAAGCGCAGATGGCATTAATCCTTTTGGGGAGCAGAGCAGCAACCATAGCACGTGGCCTGTGACTCTATGTTTGTATAACCTTCCTCCTTGGTTGTGCATGAAGCGGAAGTTCATTGTGATGCCAGTACTCATCCAAGGCCCTAAGCAACCCGGCAACGACATTGATGTGTACCTAAAGCCATTAGTTGAAGAACTATTATAGCTGTGGAATGGAACAGGTGTACATGCGTGGGATGAGCACGGACAGGAAGAATTTGACCTAAAGGCGTTGTTGTTCGTGACCATCAATGATTGGCCTGCTCTCAGTAACCTTTCAGGACAGACAAATAAGGGATACCGCGGATGCATGCACTGTTTGGATGATACCGACAGTATATATTTGGATAGTTGTAGGAAGAATGTGTACCTGGGACATCGTCGATTTCTTCCGACAAGGCATCCCGTAAGAAAGAAAGGCAAGCATTTCAAAGGTGAGGCGGATCACCGAACGAAGCCTCGCCACCGTACTGGTGCTGATGTACATGATATGGTCAAGGATTTGGAGGTAATCTTTGGAAAGGGTCCTGGTGGAAAACCTGTTCCGAAGGACGCTGACGGACGCGCACCCATGTGGAAGAAGAAATCTATATTTTGGGACCTGCCATATTGGAAAGACCTAGAGGTCCGCTCCGCAATCGAGGTGATGCACGTGACGAAGAATCTTTGCGTGACCATGCTTGGCTTTTTGGGCGTGTATGGGAAGACAAAAGATACACTAGAGGCACGGGAGGACCAGCAACGTATGCACGGAAAAGACGGCATACATCAGGGTCAGGCCAGCTACGCTCTTACCAAAGAAGAGAAGGAAATCTTCTTCAATGCCTGCCAAAGATGAAGGTACCATCCGCTTCGTCAATATAAAGGGAATAATAAATATGGCAGAGAAAAAGTTCCAGAACCTAAAGTCTCATGACTGCCACGTGATTATGACGCAACTCCTTCCGATTGCATTGAGGGGGCTTCTACCGGAAAATGTTCAATTAGCCATTGTGAAGCTATGTGCATTCCTCAATGCAATCTCTCAGAAGGTAATCGATCCAGAAATCATACCAAGGTTACAGAATGATTTGGTGCAATGTCTTGTTAGTTTCGAGTTGGTGTTCCCACCATCCTTCTTCAACATCATGACGCACGTCCTAGTTCACCTTTGTGAAGAGATTAACGTTTTGGGTCCTGTATTTCTACACAATATGTTCCCTTTGAAAGGTTCATGGAGTCTTGAAGAAATATGTTCATAACCGTGCTAGGCCGAAGGAAGCATCTCGAAGGGCCATGAAAATGAGGAGGTCATTGAGTTTTGTATTGACTTCATTCCTGACCTTAAGCCGATTGGTGTTCCTGAATCGCGGCATAAGGGCAGACTGGAAGGAAAAGGCACGCTAGGAGGGCATCAAATAAAATGTATGGATGGGCATTCTCTCACTGAAGCAGACTACACAGTTCTACAGAATTCCACCTTGGTGGCTCCGTATATGGAGGAACACAAGAATTTTCTACAGTCCAAACACCCGGAGAAGTCTGACGACTGGATTACACGCGAACAAACGAGGACTTTTGTCGGTTGGTTGCAGAAATGTGCCCTGAATGATGGCGATATTCAAAATGACCACTACTCGCTGTCCCAATTACCATCTTCGAATATAATGACTTTCAAAGGGTACCAGATAAATGGGAATACATTTTACACGATCGCCCAAGATAATAAGAGCACCAACCAAAACAGTGGTGTCCGCTTTGATGCAACAACCAACACGGGAAAGGAAACATATTATGGTTACATAGAGGACATATGGGAACTTAACTATGGATCGTGATTTGAAGGTCCCTTTGTTTCGTGCAAATGGGTCAATATGACACGAGGCGGGTAACGGAAGACCCGCGATGACGGAATGACAACAAGGGATCTCAACAATCTTATGATGCAGATTTAACCATTCGCCCTAGCCAATGATGTGGCGCAGGTTTTTATGTGAAAGACATGTCTTCCGTGCCGAGAAAAGAAAAGATAAGGAAGCGAATGGATCATATGACGAGCCAAAGCGCCACATAGTTCTTTTCAGAAAAAGAAACATCGTGAGAGTGGATGACAAGACGGACATGTCAAGATTATGAAAAGTTTGATGAAATTGCTCCATTCACAAAGTGAATATTGACACGAGAATCTGTTAAATGATGAAGATTTTCCATGGTTACGGCAAGCAAAGGACACACCCAAGAAAAGTTTCACACCGAAAGATCCGGGATGTGATCGGCTTCACTATCATCACTTTCTTCGTGTTTCACACCCGTGAGGGAATGTCTGTAATAGTTAGGGTAGTTATGTGTTTTGGCATTTGAAACGCGATGAAATTTTATGTGCAAATAAATTCTTTTCATGCATTTACTGATTTTTTTCCAAATTAAATGACCCTAAAATTGAAAAGCATTTCAAATGAACTCAGAAAAGGTTGAAAGTTGGCATGGTATCATAATTTCATACAAATAGCATGTGCAAGAAAGTAGAGAGGGTTACGGCAAAAACTGGATGCGCTTCAGGTACAAAATGGACAATCTCTTTCAAGTATCGGGGTTTCCATTTAAAACTGAACTGTTACAAAGGCATTTCATTTTTAAATAACCTAAGCATTACCAAATTGAATATAATGATAAAACACACTAATATTAAACATAAGAAAAAGAACCACTGAAAAACTTTTTTCAAAGTTAAGTTATTCACAAACTAGTGATTCACACAAATTTCAAATAATTCAAAATTTAAACTATTCAAATTTGAAAACTACCGGCACTAACAGAAAGTTTGTAATTTTTTGTACCTAAAGCAAAAATATTCACAAAGAAACTCTAAATGCAGCAAAAAAGAACTCAAAAATAAATAAAACAAAAATAAATAAAGTTGGAAAAAATTAAGAAAAAAAAGCCCGCCTGCTGGGCCATAGCGGCCTGCATACGACTAGCAACGCAACCTTTTGTTGAGCCAGGATGCAGGCCCGCAAAGGCCCAGTAGGCCCATTGCGCGAAGAGGACAGGTAGGCCCAGTAGGCCTGGTTAGGAGGGGAGCTCGAGAGAGCTACCGCACTGGGGCTTATAAACCAATGCGGTAGCCCCTCGACTAGCGAGGTGGGACTAAACTTACAAGATCAAGATCAAGGCCAATAAGACTTCTTTAGTACCGGTCGTGGCTCCAACCGGTACTAAAGATTCCCCCCTTTAGTACCGTTGGTGCCACGACCCAAGATTAAAGGGGTGCGCTTCATTGCTTGGCTCGGCCAAAACAGACCTTTTAGTACCGGTTGGTGGCTCCAACTCGTACTAAAGGTCCATCCTATATATACAACACTTAAAAAAATTCAGTTTTCCTCTGTTCTTCCTCTGCTTCTCCCTCCGTCACGCCCCCCTGCGATCGTGGCCGCCCCGCCTCGTCGCCGACCCGCCGTCCCGCCCTCGTCGCCCGGCCCGTCGACGCCGCCGCCCTCGCTGTCCCTCGTTCCGCGTCCCGTGCCGCTGCCCTTCCGCCGTTCGTCGCCGCCCGCCCCTCGTCGCCGCCCGCCCGTCATCGCCGCCCGTCCGTCGCCCCTTCCATCGTCGCCGCCGTCTGCCTCGCCGGTGAGCTCGCCTCGGCCGCCATGTCCACTCACACACACACACTACACACACACACACACACACACACACACACTACGCACACACACATTAGTTTGTTTGTTATAAATTTTTCTGTTTTTTAGTTATAAAAATGTTAGAAATTATTCTGTTTTTTAGTTATATAAATATTAGAAATGTTAGTTTTATAGAAATGTTATAAATGTTTTTGTTTTTAGTTATAAAAATATTTATAGAAATGTTAGCAATTTTTCTGTTTTTAGTTATATAAATATTAGAATTGTTATGGAAATGTTAGTTATATAATCAGAAACTTTAGAATTAGTTTTAGTTAGATGAATTAGATTAATGTCAAATTGTTAGAATTTGCATATATATAGAATTTTAGTTATCACAATCCAATCATTTAAAAAATGTTACTTTTTGCGGGCATATTGTATTTGTTCTCGATGATATGCCCGCCCGCATCCTCGCCGTCGACCGCTCGCGACCACGCCCCGCTTGAGGGGACCCATGTCCGGACTGGGCTCACTGGCTGGCACCGGAGGTGCTACTCGAGGGCGCGCCGCTTGGTGAGGAACCCGACCTCGGGTCCCGCTGTCGACCCCGATCTTCTTTGGTGGCGCTCACGTGGGCCACATTCGTGCAGAGGCAGCTGGCCCCGCGGAGGTGGTGCGTCGCCGTATCGGGAGAAGATGAGCACGCCCATCGCTACATGGCTGCTATGGACGACGTCAGGTTCTCCGCTACTTGGCGGGTTCTTTGGGCAGATGACCGGAGATATGATCCTGTGATGGTTCCTTCTCTTTGGGTGTGCACCGCCCGCGCCCCAGGAACCGCGAGTGGCGCCCTAGATTCTTCTGTAGTACTCGATCTTTATTAGGTACCTAGCCAGCAGTGATGTATTCGATATATAATATTCGAGACGATGTATTCGAGATTATATATATATTAAGACGATCAATGATGTATTCGAGATTATATATTCGAGACGATGTATTCGAGATTCAGTTTTTCCTTATTGATTAATTGCATCCATGCATTGTAATTTGAATACTAAATTATTTTATATTTCTTCTGTATTAGTAAAGTAAAAGCTATGGCGGAGAATACCGGCAGAGAGAGAGAAGAGGAATTGTTCGACATCATACGCAGCCCTCACAGGCTAGATGATCTGAATGAAGCAGATGACGGCTCCCAATATCTGAACAATACCGGAGAGGGTGATGAAAAGATATTCGATCTCGACGACTGGGCTGATGAAGTCATGAACTATGATTATGAATATGACACAGACAATGTTTGTGATGACATAGACAATGCTGATCTTCAAATAAGAAAGACAACCGGCGAGGTATATTTATATAAGCATGCATCATGGTGATCATCACATGTTTTTTTATTGAAGATATATTAACGAATCGATCTTTCTTCTTTCAGCCATCCGGATCGAGCAAATCTGCTTCTACAGATAGCAAGACAAAGCGAGGCCCGGGCAGATTGTTGAAGGATGGTGTAAAGTACCACATCGAATCCATCAAACCTAGTGGCGAACCCCTCAGGCCTAAGAACATTGCGAACAAGTGGACTCGTCAGTGCGGAGTTCTTGTGAAGGACAAACTCCGATCTCCATTCAAGAATGGAAAGAGCCAAAGACTAAACGTCCAGGTGTTACTTGGGTCGACAACAGAGCCAAAAAAGACCTTGTGAAATCTCTGATGGAACATTTCACCCTACCAGATCATTTCACTGAAACAGATGTGGAGAAAGTCAAGGCCGCTGCTCTTAAAAAGATGGCAATTGCATTCAACACCCACAAGAAAACTGTATGGGCCAACTACCTCGCTAACGAAAGGAAGACTCCAGAATTCACGGGAACACTAGAGAAGCAAAGAGAGCATCGACGATTTCGTGACCTTCAAGGATTCGAAATATCTAAGGAACGGTCGATGAAAAACAAGGCAAATGCCGCAAGAAAGACGCAGCCCATAGGTTGGGTCCAGTGGCTACGCTGTGGGATTGCCTAAGTGGGATAAGTCTGAGCAAGATATGGAGGATGCAGAGTCACTCCGTTACTCAAGACTGCCCCAGTGCGTAACTTGGTTCTATGCGCATGGGGAGCATTGACCAAGACAGCGAAGTTTCGCGGAAGGCAAGTCTAAAAGGAGCCGAACAAAAGATAATTGACACAATAGATGAAGCTCAAGGGGTGTTCACGCCAACAGAGAGAACGACGAGCTTACGCTACAGGAAATCTGAACACCGGAAGAACACTGCATGGGTGTTATTCCCTGGTATGAGGGCTTTTCGAATGGAACGAGGACTACAGGAGCCGTGAAAGAAGGAAGATGGAGGAGGAGAAGAAAATGAAGCCGGAGGAGGAGCAGAGGAAGCAGGACGCAGAACGCCTTCAAGGCACGGAAGCAAGGCACGCGGACTGCACTCAAATTCCAGCAGCAAAGAACAAAGCAGATCGACTCACTTAGCCAAGAAAGGGGTCTCAAAGCGGCGGCAAAGAAGCGGATGATCGCCCAAAGATTGAATAGCACCGCCCCATCCATGCCGAGAAGCGGTGTTGGTTCTGTTGGGGAACGAGTAATTTCAAAAATTTCCTACGCACATGCAAGATCATGGTGATGGCATAGCAACGAGAGGGAGTGTATGTCCACGCACTCGTGAGACCGTAAGCGAAGCGCGGCGACAACGCGGTTGATGTAGTCATACGCCTTCACGATCCGACCGATCCAAGTACCGAACGACGGCACCTCCGAGTTCAGCACACGCTCAGCTCGATGACGATCCCGGATTCCGATCCAGCAGGTGTCGGGATGAGTTCCACAAGACGACGGCGTGGTGGACGATGATGATGTTCTATCGACACAGGGCTTCGCCTAAGCACCGCAACGATATGACCGAGGTGGAATATGGTGGAGGGGGGTACCGCACACGGCTAAGGAACGATCACGAAGATCAACTTGTGTGTCCATGGGGTGCCCCCCTGCCCCCGTATATAAAGGAGGGAGGGAGGAGGAGGCCGGCCCTCTACTATGGCGCCATGGGGAGTCCTACTCCCACCGGAGTAGGATTCCCTTTCCTAGTCCAACTAGTAGTCCTTCCATGTATTAGGAGTAGGAGACAAGGAAGGGAAGAGAAAAGGAGAAGGAAGGAAGGCGCCCCCTCCTAGTCCAATTCGGACTAGTCCATGGGGAGGGTGCGCCACCCTTATGGCCCTTTTTCCTTTTCCCGTATGGCCCATTAAGGCCCAATACGAATTCCGTAACTCTCCCAGACTCAAAAATACCAATCACTCGGAACCTTTCCGAACTCCGAATATAGTCGTCCAATATATCGATCTTTACATCTCGACCATTTCGAGACTCTCGTCATGTCCCCGATCTCATCCGGGACTCGAACTCCTTCGTACATCAAAACTCATAAACTCATAATATAACCATCATCGAAACCTTGCGTGCGAACCCTACGGGTTCGAGAACTATGTAGACATGACCTAGAACTATTCTCGGTCAATAACCAATAGCGGACCTGATGCCCATATTGGCTCCTACATATTCTACGAAGATCTTTATCGGTCAAACCGCATAACAACATACGTGGTTCCCTTTGTCATCGGTATGTTACTTGCCCGAGATTCGATCGCCGGTATCCAATACCTAGTTCAATCTCGCCACCGCAAGTCTCTTTACTCGCTCAGTAATGCATCATCCCGTAACCAACTCATTGGTTACATTGCTTGCAAGGCTTATAATGATGTGCATTACCGAGAGGGCCCAGAGATACCTCTCCGACAATCGGAGTGACAAAACCTAATCTCGAAATACGCCAACTCAACATGTACCTTCGGAGACACCTGTAGTACTCCTTTATAATCACCCGATTACGCTGTGACGCTTTGGTAGTACCAAAGTGTTCCTCCGTAAACGGAGTTGCATAATCTCATAGTTACAGAACATGTATAAGTTATGAAGAAAGCAATAGCAACATACTAAACGATCAAGTGCTAAGCTAACGGAATGGGTCAAGTCAATCACATCATTCTCCTAATGATGTGATCCCGTTAATCAAATGACAACTCTTTTGTCCATGGCTAGGAAACATAACCATCTCTGATAAACGAGCTAGTCAAGTAGAGGCATACTAGTGACACTATGTTTGTCTATGTATTCACACATGTATTATGTTTCCGGTTAATACAATTCTAGCATGAATAATAAACATTTATCATGAAATAAGGAAATAAATAATAACTTTATTATTGCCTCTAGGGCATATTTCCTTCAGGTTCTGCCCCGGGCGACACACTGCTGGATACATACCCTGTGGATGAGATCATAGAGAACGCTAACTGCGAGCTACACTCCAAAATGAAGAACATATCCATGAAGGTGGCGGACGGCATTGCTTTTCCAGTTACTCCCAAAGCAACCTACCATTGCATCCCGATTCCAGAGGGCTATGCTCGTGTCATGGTTGATGAAGTGGTGGACCCATATTCGGGGCTAACGCTTGACATTCCTGGAGGTGAAGACGAGCGCACACTGGGAGAGGCCATACATCGTATCATCCTATGAAGAAAGGATTGCATCATCTTTCGAAGTCCACCGATACCGCGTCGTCTGCCAACTCCTCCTCGAAGTCCGCCATCGAGTCAGCAGACTCCCGCTCCTCCAAGTCCACGAACGCGTGAGACGACTCCTCCTCGAAGTCCGCCACCTCCTCCAAGTCCCCGAACGCGTGAGCTGACTCCTCCGGTTTTAAGCCCGGCACAGCGTCATGCCACTTCTTCGGTTTCAAGTCCGGCACCGTGTCAGGCCACACCTCCTGCTTCAAGTCCGGCACATCGTCAGGCCACTTCTCCTAGTCCAACTCCACGTCAGCCGTCTCCGCCGGCTCAGCAATCGCAGAAGAGACATCCCGCAGCTTTGGTGCGTAGCGGTACGAGTCGAGGTAGTTCAGGAAGTACAGGCGAAGGCAAGCGATATAAATATGGTCCAAGCCTCGCTCCTCTTCCTCAGAGTCCTTACGACATGACTGAGGAGCAAAACGCAGCCATAGTGCAAGCCCAAGTGGACGCCCATTTTGGACCGAAACCGGCACCGCCGCCAAAGGAGAAAGTGCCTGAGAAAGTACTTGACCACTTCATTCGTATGGCTAGAGAACCAGCTCCCAAGCCTGTTGACTCGGACCATGAGCACCAAATCAGGAAGGCACATTGAGCACGACTACAGAAGGAAGCGAGCTCAAGCTCGAGCCAACAAGCAGCTGGCAAAAAATGCGGGAAAACCGTTCCCCAGTTGGGAGAACAGGCGGCGCAAGCGATCCCCCCGCTTGTTGTGCCAACAACACATGAGAGGAGTAGTACGCGCGCCAAATATTATTATGGGCAAACCGTTAGCGTTCCCCAGCATGGTGATGTGGTAATAACAGAGGATCATATAATGCTGGCTCAAATGCTCAATATCTCTGTTGGACAACTCCTCGAAATCGATCCCATGCCTACGCTTAAAGAATCGGAAATAGCATGGCAATATGTCCGGGGCAAACCTTTGGTCCATCCAGACAAGGTCAAGCACTACTGGAAACAGGGAATTTGCCATCAGCCAACTCTTTGCCATCTGCCAGCTGCATTTGCTTATAAAAAACAGATGGCAAAGAACTGACAGACGACAAAGAACATGGTTGCCATCAGCCAATTCTTTGCCATCTGCTAGTGGATGGCAAATAATCTTGGCAAAGAGGTTGCCAACTCCTGTGGCCGTCAAGAGTGTAACGGCGTACCAGCCCCACGTCTTTGCCATCTGCTGGCAGATGGCAAAGAGATGGGGTTACAAAAACTGTGGGGTTATCCCCTCCCTCTCTCCCCACCCATCCAGGTAAAAAAAAACATCCGCGGCCGCTCGCTCCTTCCTTCCTCACCCTAGCCCCAATCCACGCTCCTTCCTTCCTCACCCGCCGCCGCTCCCTCCCACCTCCTCCTCCTCCTTTTGCGCCCTAGGAGCCCCGCCGCCGCCCTGCTGCTACTCCTCCACCGGCCCGCCCTGCTGTGTCGCGAGCCCCTCCCTCCTCTTCGCGTTCCGTTGGTCGATAGTTGGGGTCAACGAGGAGATGCACGCGGCGGCGGCCATGGACGACTCCATGAGCGGGACCACCGCCGTCGCGGCGCCTGCGGCCGGCGGCGCACTCCACGGGGCTCGGAATGTCCGCGGCGGCACGGGCTATGGACCGAGAGGCGGGGCCCTTGATGCGTTCCGTTCGAGGGGCTGGTCGGGCTGGCGTGGGATCTGAGCCACCGTTGATGGATTTCTCGCAGCTTGGCTCCTGTTGATTTGGATCCGGTACGATCTCTCTCTCTCTCGCTCCGGTACGTGTAAAAAGTTTGCTCCATGCTCATAGTCCCAAAAGGAAAGTTATTCCGTTGATGAATTCCTGAATTGTTTATTGTATGGATTCATGATTGTCCAATTGTGTCACAATTACTCTGTAGGTGTAAAACCGGAGTGTATAATAATAACATAATATAATTCTGTTTGAGCCACCCCCGCTCGTATGATTAATCTGTTTATTTCCTTTTGTGTCCGGTATTATCGATTTTGCCTGTGAATCCCAAGCCTAATTTCAGTATGACCGTGGTTGAGATTAATAAAGTATAATACATGAGAAAGTAGGAAAAATATGCCTTATACATAGTAAATGTTCTGAACTTCACAAAAGCAGAGAATCTAGATGCAAGAATATCTTGAAGGTGTAGATATTTGCACTCCAAGGACACCATGGGACCTCTTGTGAAGCTCATTTTACATTTAAAAATGGAAACATAAACATAATGCAGTGTTCATATATACAGGGACAGCTGTATAGAATCGGCAGAGTAGCATTCATGATGTTGAAGATAAAAATTGAATAAATTACTCTCCCACTCATAATGGCATGCCGTTTTAGATACCGAACTGGAAGCTGACACTTTGACCATTCCTTTAACATGTAAAATACATATATAATTATTTATTTTCATATTATTTATTTTTAGGAATCTGTGGGTGCAAGGTCTAGATAATTATACATATAGAGTTTTTAGTTAGCTTGTTGTCAAAGATTAAAAAGTTTGACTATACGCTTTCTATGAATTCATGTATATTAGAACAAAGATAGTTTGAATTAATATAAGCTCAAATAGCAAAGCTAATTTTGCTTACATATGTTCGCATTACTTAGTAACATGAATAATATTGAAGGAAAAAGGTCGACAAAACACCAGCTGGTTAAATTAATTCTTACATCTCAGAAACATATATGAAAGTAATATTGGATGACCAAAGAAAATGTAACCTCCAAAGGAAGCAGCACAAAGCGTGGAACCGAGAACGACCAAGTCCTTCCATTTCTTATTCACCTGTTTCAGCCAACATCTTTTACCTTGAGGGCAATTTATGCAACCCGTACTCGCAATCCATGAACTGGTAAAGAAATATTGCTTTTCCAGGTAGCATCACCAGCTCTTTTAATGATTGCAATTGCATCCAGCCATTTTGTACCCTCTGCTTGCGTACATAGCTGTTGTATACCATTATTTACAAACAAATAGGACTATATCCACAGCAAGGAACACATATTTGAATACCCATATTACCTGCCATTAATTCTAGCAAAGGAAAATCTTTACTTTAAGGCATCCAGAAAATGTAAAGATTACCATCCATCCATTCATGTCACAAATTTGGAATTGAGAAAAATTAGTATCTATATGGAAACACGAACTGCAGTTATTGTCCAGGGGCCGCCTAAAGGTCGTCAAATAAAAAATTTCTGTGTCTTACAATATTTATAACATGTAAGTAACAAAAACCTGATAAACATGGATATGTAATTTTTTTTAAAAAGATTGACCAGCTCGAAGAAATAAGGAGCTACCAAGTGAAAGGATGAGGATCGGAACTTGTTAGGAAAAAGGTAAAATTTTCATACTTTTTGTTCACTGGACAAACATGCAGAATAGTTGATTCCGTGAGATCTTTTCTTTCTTGAAGTATGATACAGGGACGTCTAGGTCCAGTTGGTCGCCACAGAACATTAGCCCTTCTGTACAGGACAGCATGCTGCTCTACCAACTCCCCACCCGCATGTATACTGTAAAAATGCTCCTCGATGCAGATATATATGTACCAGATTCCGAGTTCTGTCACACATTCGCCATCACAGTCTGTGGTCATTAGCGTCAGCCACCATGGCCATCAACAACCTCACATTGTTCCTTAATTATCACCACTTAGTGCGATCTGGAAACAAAAGAATAAAAGCAAAGAGAGAATACTGTTGTGTCTTCATGTGAAATTATACTGCAGATCTTGTTTGCTATTTAATTCCATTGACATTAAAGCATAAGTTGTAATACATAGCAGCAGTCATATTGATTCTTTCAATTCCACTGCCATCTAAGCTCAGTTATATGTATATTGGGGCAGACGGATTTGCAAATTTGCTTAAAAAATCCAGTTCTACTATTCTCTAGAGATGGCTAATTTCCTAGATAATATAGTTGGATAAGTAAAAACTATAATATTTGACTCCACTTTGCTGCTCCCTATTGTGTATATACAAAATAACTGATCCGATAGAACATACACCTACTCTGCAGCGAAGCATATCTCGATTCTTCCAATCCAGCTCCATTGAAAATGCATACAGATGTGTACGGAGGAATATAAAACGGGCCACAAAGGGTATTGGATGTTAAAGTGTAGTGATTTCAAACGTGTGTTGTAATCTTGCTTGAGAATATGGCATGTTTTCATGAAGCTGAACTCTCTAATTGTCGTCAGGGTGCTGGACAACCTGAAGGACTACGCGGCGAGGGCCGTTGTCAACGCCGTCGACCACCTGGGCACGGTAGCCTACAAGCTGACGGACCTGTTCGAGCAGCAGGCTTCCGAGATCTCGACCTTCGAGCTCAAGGTTGCGCGCTTCGAGATCAACGGTATTGCATGTTTGTCTATGTCCAACATTTCACTGTATGTAGCACTGAATGTAGGGCCTGTTTGGATACAATGGCTATGCAAGCAGTGACTGTGGATTGGGTTGTTAATTCTTCGGGTTTAGGATTTATTCAGACTCTATTAGGATTTCAGTTATATTTGTTCCAGTGTGGGTTAAAACTCCTTATTATTTCAGTAAAGTGCATGCCCTTGGTTTTCCCCATTGACCTTTGTTGCTCTGAATTTGGCCACCTGGGTAGTGTAGCAGTACTTGTTACATGCAGAGTGTTAGAAATCAGCACTAATTCCGAATTTTTTTCCATCATTGCTGCTTAGCACTCACATTCTTCGCTGAAGGATAGAATATGGAGTAATAGATGCTTTGGGAAAGGGCTAGAGCTCTTGAGTTTTCCCATGCATGCATACTCTGTTAATTTATTCCGAGTGCCCATAGTTCCCTCTCTAGCAGCACCACCTGTGCTCATAGTCGAGCATTGGATGATATTGTATTTGTCATGATGTACATGGTTCATGAACTATGCCAACCTGCAGCTTTGTTGTACTAGTGATAGTAGGATAATGCAAGTTTTGACAATCCATGCATATTTCCGCATCATAATAATCTTCTTCTGCTAGTCTTCTTCTTCTAACTTTCTTCTTTCCCATTTTACAGATTTGCTTAAGATCACGGAAGCTTGGGTTGATGGAGTGCTTGTATTTAGTTTTTGTTTTGACCTTGTGAAACTTGCTACCTATGGATGAAACTGTGTAATATTGATGAAACTATGTATATGTACGGATGAAACTTGCTACTATTGGTAACATGTGTTGGATATATATGTGTTCATGACTATTGGTAATATGTGTTGAATATGCTATATTGGTCATATAAATATATTTGTGTTTGATTTTCTGTGAAAAGGAACTGATATACGAAAAATCAAAATCAAATGGGGCAATATAGTCACTTTGCCATCTGCTGGCAGATGGAAAAGAGCCCACGTGTCATCTACATGTACAATTTGGGCTGCCCTATTTGGGCTCTTTGCCATCTGCCGGCAGACGGCAAAGCATGCAGCCTTTGCCATCTGCTGGTAGACGGCAAAGAGCCTGCAGCCTTTGCCTGGCAGACGACAAAGTATGCCGTTAGCCTTCTAACGGGGCTAACCCCGTTAAGAGGCTTTGCCATCTGCCAGCAGATGGCAAAGCCACAGGCTCTTTGCCATCAGCCAGCAGACGGCAAAGAAGCCTTTACCGGCAGGGTTTCGGACGACCTGTTTGCCATCTGCTGGCAGATGGCAAAGCCTTTGCCATCCGCCGACCATGCCTTTGCCATCTGCCATGGCAGATGGCAAAGTGCCAGATTCCAGTAGTGAAGGACCTCCCAACGAGAATGTATCAATTGCATCAATGGTACATGAACATTACCAAGATTTCCAATCGAGAGTCCCTCATGATGAATGTCAAGCATGAGCATTATTACCATGAGAAAGCCCTGGCCATTGAGTATCCAGAACTATTTCAGTTATTTAATCAAGATGCACTCGGCAGGTCTATCGTCAGTTGCTACTGTTTGTAAGTGATTTCTATCTGTAATTTAAGTCTCAAGCTAGTTATGTAGTGATAATTTTGATCAATCATTACATGTAATTATCCTCACTATATTCTTTTTCTGTGGTATTATATGCAGGATGAAGATGTATGAAATGAAAAAAGCTGGACGCTATGGCGTTGGGTTCATTGACCCAAATACCATTAATCAGGAAATATGGGAGATTGAACTGTGTCAAGCTGCTGTAGAGGAAAGCATGGTAGAGTTCTTAAAGCGCCTCAATAGCAATGAAGATATACTACTTCCTTATAACTTTCCGTGAGTCACACTGTCTTGTACTACAAATTCTGTTTTTGCTTACTAGCTAGCTAGATGTTAATAATTAAGTGTATACGGTTTACGGTAGTTGATTAATTTTATGCACATGCCCGCTTAATTAAGACATGCAAGCGTTAGCGTATGCAGTTGGCACTGGGTCTTGTTAGACATTAAAGTTGAGGAAGGAAAAGTTGAATTACTGGACTCACTAACTAAAGAAGATAAAGACTACACCATCGTGAAGGGGATAGTCAACAGGTAATTTCAATCATTATTAACTATTAGTTCCTAATATGAACTATTTAATAACCCCTTTATTAATTTTCTTTGCCGGCGGGCAGGGCATGGGCAAGGTTCATCAAGGTGACTCCAGGCAAGTGGCCAAAAAAGTTGTTTTGGCATCGACCCAAGGTAAGTAATTAAGTAGTACTAGCTAGCTACCATATCTTTAATTCTTGTTTCAATATCATTAATTAATTATCATGCTTGATTAATCATTATCTGATTCAATTCCATTCTCGTAAAGGCCCCGAGGCAGCGCCGGGAATAATCATGTGCATTCTCCGTTTGCAGAACATTTGCATGATGACGTGCAAAAGGAGCAGATCGATAGACAGGATGGATGCGTTTTTGTCAGAACACTATTCACACCATTATCGATATCTAGTCACACAACTAACACACATGCATATTGATCTCCTTCTTAACAGTTCAGGTCGGTGCGGGATAAGCTCCTACCATCGGACCGCATACAAGCACTTCAAGAGGAAATAGCCGGATTTTTGCTCGACCAGGTCATAGATCCCAAAGGAGAATACTATTACCCGCTACCGCCCCCATGAAACACTTGTCATCGTGCTCCGAAGGCACCAAGGCAACATGTAGGAGAAATTGTATATGTATATACATGTGTATGTGTGAATAGTTAATGGTGTTGGCTGTGAGACATTCGATGATATATTATATATATATATATATATATGCGGTTCTACGTACGAGAAAATCTATATATTTATATATATGCATAACGTGTACAATTTGTAGTATCGTGAAATACCAGCAAAGAAAAAAGAATTAAATGGAAAATAAAGCCAAATTGAAAACACAAAATTAAAGCAAAAATTAAAAAAAGCACCCAAACATTTAGTACCGGTTGGTGTTACCAACCGGTACTAATGTCCAACACGCACCCGGGTCTGGCTCGTGCCACGTGTTTGCACTTTAGCGCCGGTTCGTGACGAACAGGTACTAAAGCGGGGGGGCCTTTAGTCCCCACTCTTTAGTGCCGGTTCGCCAACCGGCACTAAAGGCCGTCACGAACCGGCACTAAAGGCCGGTTCTGCACTAGTGCCACTAGTCCCGGTTCAATCAAGAACCGGGACCCATGGGGGCATTAGTCCCGGTTCGTGTTGCTAAAGGCATTAGTCCCGGTTCAAATGAGCCATTTAGTCCCGGTTTGAGACACGAACCGAGACTAAAGGGTCGATGCCCTTTAGTCCCGGTTCGTGCCTCAAACCGGGACTAAAGGTCCCATTTTCAAACTGTACCCCCCCCCTCCCCCCCGATCACCTTTTCAGTCTTGTAAAAAGCAGAAGAACATGATGAAAACTTCAAAAATTAAAATCCTTCGAGATGTAGTTATGTTACTACATCTATTAGTTAGGAAAATTAAAAACTTAAATTTGGACATGCTTTCAAAAAAGTGTTATGAAAATGTAAAATAGCCATATATTTTGCATACGATGTCGAAAAAACGCATAATATATCAAAAAAATCAGCACAAAAATTTGGTCTAGTCAAAAGGCCATATCAGTAGAATGGCCTGTTTGCAAATTTTTAGAATCCTCAAATTCTAAAAGGAAAAAAAGTTATGCTCAAATTTCAGTTTTTTTGTGAATTTTGGTTAAATCTGGTCAAACTACTTATTCAAGAAGTATTAGTGGTACTAAATAATTATTCAAGAAAATTAGTGTTACTAAATAATTATTTCAGTATTTTGGATTTTGGTCAAATCTGGTCAAACTATGGTCAAATTACTTATTCAAGAAATATTAGTGTTACTAAATAATTATTTTTTTAGAATAATACTTTCAAACTCAAACAGTGAAACGTGTGACTTCATGCTCAAGCTAAACTCCTGAGGGTTAATAGGATTGACATCTTACTATTGTCAGGAAAACAACAAGTGCAGACTTGGAAATGAGGGGGAATAGAACTCAGAAGTTAAGCGTGCTAAGACTGGAGTAGTGAGAGGATGGGTGACCGGCCGGGAAGTTAGATGATTTGAAATGATGAGGGGTGATTAGAGATTAGAGGTTAAATTGAGCAGTGATGAGTGGTGCAGTCACGTGGAGGGCCTTTAGTACCGGTTCGTATAAGAAATTCGGCATTGTATTGATGTAGATATTCTCTTGTGCAAAAAAGAATTTATTTATAAACAACAACATGTGGCTATTTGTATGGGGGGATTTTGCGGATATTTTATTAACCCTCATCCATTTAGGAGGAGAATATTGCGTATGTTCGCTCAACTTGATGGTATTTCATTCTCTTTTGTTGCGATATAAATGCCGATGTAAAAATATATGTTATTGCTGGGCAACACGCTAGTAACACATGGATTTTTTTTCCAAGAGTATGCAAATTGCATACCGTATTTTTATAAAAGGGAGAAATTTGATTATAAGAAATCTAACAAGATGCGAACATCATCGTTGGTGCACCCACTCCAAAGAAACTAGGAAGCTACTCTCTCACAAAATGTTATAAACCTCCTACTACATTCCTAAATTGGACACATGGAATTAAAATTGGACGCACATGGTTGTGTAGAAGTTGTTAATATCAATTATTAACAAAATAAAGAGACTTTTAAGTTTGACAAAAGATTGAACAAAATATGATAGAATTATTATGGAGTTTGTGGTTGATTTTGCAGGTAACTGCGTGTAGATATCTTCAGATAGAGTATAATAAACTTTGTGGTCTAAGTTAGATTCATGCACAACAATCTGCGAACTCATATAGGGTTTCCCTGCCTCTCGCCGGTGCCGCCAGTGGTCCGCCTCATCTTCTATGGTCCTTGGACCATGGAGGAGCGGTGGATCCTGGTCTTTGCCAGCCGGAGGGCTCCATTTTTAGGTGCTTTTATGAGTTTTGTTAGGGTTTGTGCCATGCAAAAGAAGACGGGACAGCGGCGGCTTCTTGAAGATGGAATAAGGTCCTCCCCGTCTAGCCCCTGTCCTGGTGATGTTTCAAGCGAAGGCGTGTGGAGACTTGTCTCCGACGGACCTCGTGGTATCCGGTCGGCGTTTGTCTTCGGTGGATCCGGTCTTCGTTCGTCTACGTGTCTGCAGGTTGGATCCTTCATATCTACGCTTCTCTTTATCGGCGGCGGTTGTTGTTCTGGTGCGTTGGTCCTATTTGGCCTTAGCATGACGACTTCTCAACTGTCTACTACAACAATTTTTGCCCAACTCCGACGAGGGAGGGGCGATGATGGTGACACACCTTTGACTCGCTCCAGTGCTTGTAGTCGTCGCTAGGTGGTCTACGGACCTGGATGTAAACTTTATTTCTAGTGTTCTATGTACTTCCTTGACGGTTGATGAACATATCGGTTTTCTCACCAAAAAAATACAACAGAAGCATAACATAGGGTTTTACCTCTTCGAGAGGGCCTGAACCTGACTAAACACCATATGTCTCTTGTTCGCCATGTTACCATCTAGCCAAGATAACCAGCTCGGGACCGCCTACCCGAGATCTACCGGATTTAACCCCGACAGGAGGGGGCTCGGCCGTCGGGGTGCTGCTCCTGGCTCGCGAGGCTGTCTCAGGCGTCAGTATCGTGAGGGTGAGCTTCTCCTTCCCATGGGGTTGCTGCTCCTTGCTTACGACGGGATTGGCGGGAATCAGCGGGAGATTGCCTGGGAAGGCTGGATCAATAGGCGGAAGGGAGGATGCGGCCGGCGATCGGTGGTGCGGGGCTTGGCGGAAGGAACGATAGTAGTGAGAGTTTCAGGAGGGAGAACATGAGTGAGAGGGGGAGATATGTGCGAGGTGTTCCTGCTGTGTACCTGTTCGAGTGAGGAAGAGTGGTCGAACCATTTTGTTTTGCGGTGGCATTGTGGTGGTAAATAAGAAGAACTCCAGATTCGGGAAAATGGGGAGCCCAAGGTCACTTCCGGAATTTAGCTTCCTACTAGATCAAAAGCGTTCGGGCTGGCTCCTCTTTGAAAATTTGTGAAGTTTGGAGCTGCAGAGATTCAGAACACCGTAGATATGCTTTAGCAAAACCGATTAACAAAATACAGAAACTTTTAAGTTCACAAAAGGTTAAACAAAATATGATATAGAATTATTATGGATTTTGTGGTTGATTTTGCCGTTGATTCCGTGTAGATATCTTCTTTATCTATAGATAGAGTACAAATAAACTCTGCGTGTCTTGCATACAAAATTTACGCCGTGTTCACGTTAGTGTCCGTGTCCGTGTGTGGGTCCTCGATATGAACGGCAGTAGCAGCGTGGCCTAGTCCTAGTCCAACACAACTTCCCTGCATCGATCGCCTATAAACATCCGGCGTACGTACGTCTGATTCCAGGAAGCACAACAACAGCACACGACTTCTTTCGATTCCGATCAGCCAAGACGACAAAGGCGAAGGCGAACTACGTACCGGGAGTTGCCGGCGGCCATGGAGGAGTGGGTCTTTCTCGGCGAGAGCGGCAGCGACGCCGAGACCGTGTGCTCCGTGGACGACAAGGGCAGCGAGACGGACTTTGCCATGGTGCAGCTCCGCCGAAGCCGTCCCGCGGAGAGCCGTGCGACGATGGCTGAAGGCGGCGAGAACCAAGACGAGGAGGAGAGAGACGAGGACGGCGACGATTACTTCGACCTCAACCTCCCGGCCCTCGCAGGCAGCAAGGCCGTCTTCGGCGCCAACGGAGATTGCTTCGATCTCGATCTGGCGGCTAGCATCCTAAGCATGGGCAGCGTTGGGTACGACAGCGGGTTCCACGGTGCCGACGCCGAGGACGACATTGACACGCTGAGCCTTGGCGCGCCGGACGGCGACGGCCACGGCACCGTGCACCCAGAGCGCGTCCTCTGTGCCCACTGCGCCAAGATCGTCACGGATCAGAGCTCCGACGCGGCGAAGCTGGTCAAGTACGACGACATCGACACTGGCAGCTCTGACGACGAGCTCTCAGACGAGGATGACACCGATCAGAGCTCCCACATGTCCGAATTGGTTAAGTACGACGACATTCATATTGATACTGGCAGCTCTGACTCGTCGGAGACCGACTACGGCGATAACGACGAGCTCTCAGACGAGGATGACACCGACGGCTCTGTCTGGGCGGAGTTGGTCAACTACGACGACATTGACACCGGCAGCTCTGACTCGTCGGAGAGCGACCACGACGGCAACGACGAACCCTCGGACGAGGATAACACCGATGGCAATATTGCTTCGCAGCAGCGCCGCTTGACAGCCATAGCAACGCGGCGGCCCCCTAGTGCGCCCCACCTCTTCTTCGCCCAACCGAGCCGATCGACTTACAAGAGCGCCAACGCGGAGGAGAGCGACGACGAAAGCACCATGAATTCCTCCGACGCGGCGGAGGACGACGACAACTATGAAACCGAGAGCTACTCTGCCAAGGGCGACAATGGCGACGATCACACCAAGACCTCTTACACGTCGTTGGCTCACCGGGATGAGGTTATCTCAGGGTTCGTCGGTGCAATGATGACTAGAGCAGATGCGCTGGCGCGGTTCGACGCGGTGGAATCGGCGTTGGAGCTCCCGCAATACAATCTGAGTAGATCCGACGTCCACGCCTGGAAGGCCGCCCTCGGCAAGGGAAGGGCGGAGATTGCCGCCCGGCCGCGGCCCCCCCTCGCGCCCCACCTCTTCTTCACCCAGCCGAGCCGATCGACCTAGCTGGCGACGCCACCTTTAGATTTTGATTGAAATTGAAATATATATACTCCATTGTCAGTATCGTGTGCTTTCATCTTGGTCAAACTTTCAAATGATTGATTTGCACGGAAGCCAATACACCTTATATTCTGAAATGGAGGGAGTATTTTTACATCTGCTAGGGCTTTATTACAGTCTTTATGAAATTGGTGACACTCATGTATTGATGGTTTTTTTAGTGAACACTGTATTGGTGGTTGATTAGTGTTTATCTTAGTAGTTACCGGCTTACTGCACATGTAATTGCAAGTATATTTCAATCTCAGTATTAGCAGTTTTTAATTTTACTAAGACCATATCTGCAGTATTATGTTGCGATTTCACAATTTATTACCACAATTAAATTCTCGTTGTAATTTGCGGTTAGCGCAGGATTTACTACAGTTGCTGTGAAAAGAAAAAAATATAGTAAAGACATGTTGCAACAACTTATGTGTTAATGCAATGAGTTTTTATTGTTCCCCGCAAAAAAATGAGTGTTTGTTGTTGCGGTAGGCTATTTTCGTAGTAGTCTTTAATGCAACGAATAACATAAATATATCAGGCCCATATTCCATGTCTAGCCAATTTAATTTCAGCGAAATTTCAAAAATTCTGATGGCTAGTCAAATATTTGTAACCATAAATTTTATAGGATGAAATCCAAAATTCTCAACTTTTTTGTGATGTTGGAATTTTTCATTTTACCGAAAATTGTTTGATTTCCCCCTGGTGCCTTTATATACCATTCCTATGTTAGGCATGCTGGACTCAAAGTAGCTAACACTCTCCTAATTAAAGTATAACTGTAACCATGTATATATACATTCCAATAATGAGATGTTAAGCTATAAAACCACCCCTGCAGAAAAAAGAGCCTAAACTCAAATCATGTTCTCGACTGGAATGT
Organism: Aegilops speltoides; assembly: GCA_021437245.1. Classification (NCBI taxonomy): domain Eukaryota; kingdom Viridiplantae; phylum Streptophyta; class Magnoliopsida; order Poales; family Poaceae; genus Aegilops; species Aegilops speltoides. Next base: position 448,082,071 of record CM038145.1, on the reverse strand, counting down.
TTTGTTACAATAACAAAAACTATGCTCTGAGTCGAAAGAAATAATGTAATAGTTAACAATGTTGAGGAAATCGTTAACTGGTAGCTGCTCGGTTGGCTGATGAGTAGAGGATTAATAGGCTAATCGGCAAGTTAATCAGCCAATTAATCATTCAATTTATCAGCTACTGAGTGACCATATAAATACAGATTAATCGACAAGTTAACTTGTTAGTCGTGCGAATTCTGGGAGTGCATGACCGTCGCCTCATGGCATGGGGCGACGACCTTGCTTTCAGCTCGCGGGCTGCTTTCCGCGTTCTATCGCCTCACGACGTTCTCGATCAGGTCTCCATCGACATCTGGGGCTCCCGGCTCCCTAGCAAAATCAAGATTTTTGCTCGGCTTCTGGTTGCGGTCGGCTTAGCACTCGGGCTAACCTGTACACCAAAAACTGCGCTCCTTCATCAACGTGTGCCTCCTGCCATGTAGAGGAGACGGCGGACCATCTCTTCGCTGCATGTCCTCGTGTGGCAGCGGTCTGGGCCGGTGTTGGCTTGGGGTCCTTTCTCTCCGTTGGGGAAATTCTCTCTACTTCGCCCGCGGCGCAGATTGATGGTGCTTCCTGGCGAGATGGCCTCTACATCCTGCTCTGGAACGTGTGGAAAGCCAGGAACAATGTGGTCTTCAACTCCATCAGCTGCGGGACTGGCGACGTACTCCGGCTCGCGGCCGACGATACGCTCCTGTGGTCCAATCGTTTTGAGACTGGACCGAGAGAACAGCTCCTCCTGTTCCGCTCCTTCCTTATCTCGGGCACTTAGATTTCCTCTCTCTCTCTTTTGCTTTTTTGCCTCTTTATCTTGTTGTTTTTTATCACCTCGATGGAAAACATTGTATGACGCCTCGTCGTTTCGAGTAATATAACAATCGGTGGAGCTCCCGCTCCCCCGTCATTCTCGAAAGAAAAAAACATGGATAGTTAACTAAGCCTACCTTAGGTGAGTAGGTTCTTTGTTTTTTATATAAAAATCATGCGCCCGATTTTATAGATAACGTCATCAAGCACCGATAAAAATTCACACTAACCCACAGTCCCTTTAACCATCCAGCCACAGGTTGGTTCGTTTATTTTAGACTTTTTATGATATGTTTTCTCTCGACTACAAGGTGTTCATTATGACTTCCTCAATTTTAATGGTTTATTTATAGGGGGAATGGTTGTGCGTGCGTGGTGTGAGGGCATCTCCAGACGGCCCCCCGAGAGGCCCCCCAGGAGGCATTTTTCATCGCCGGCCCGAATTTTTTCGCCCAGCCACGCCCCCAACAGCTCAAAAAGCGCCGGATTTTGCTAAAGTTATGGCCGGCGGTACCAACCCAAACCCAAAGAATCGGGGCAGCTGGGCGCCGCGCTTTTTTGCATGCAAAGCCCCACAAGTCACCTCTCTCTCACTCTCTTTCCTCTTTTCCTCCCAGCCCACCACGTGCATGGCCTCTCCTGTACCTCCACCACGCCGGAACCCGTCGCCCTCGTTCGTGTCGCCACCAAGGCCACGCTGGAGGCGTCGACGAGGATCTTGGCCGGTCAAGCGGCCGGAGAGCTCGCACACGGCGGCCCGAAGACCGGCGCACTGAAGCGAGAGGCCAAGGCGGCCCCGCTCGGCGAGCTAGCCAAGCCTTCGCCGGGCGTGGCGGGCGAAGTCGCCATACCGCGCCCGCCTCTGCGTGGCGGGCATGCACACGGGCATGTCTGACAAAGAAGAAACCACGAAGGTCAATGTCTCCGTGGCGGCGAAGACGACCGGCGCCACGACGCAGCGCCTCGACACCTTTCATGCCAAGGGCTCAAGGTCAATGTCAAGGCCAAGACGGGCGCGACCTGCTCTAGCTGCGTGACGAGGAGGTAGTCGGACGCCGCCGCGGGCAAGATGCTCGACGAAATGCCGCTCTGTTCGTGGGGTCCAACACTGCTCGTGGGGATGCAACGAGTGGATCATTTTCGCCCCCCAGGTCAAATTTTTCGCCGGCAGTCCCTCAAGGGGCGAAAAAAATGCCTTCTGGGGGGCCAAACGGCTGGAGATGCCCTGAGAGTGTGGGCAGGGTAGAAATCGAAGATCTGAGAGGCGACCAGTGTGAGCCCACGTACGTGACTGGCAAGTGGTCCGTCCATCCACGGCAGCCTGGAGCCGTGGAGAGCCCACGGCGGCGACCAACCAGCCCCACACGTCACAACCGGGCGTCCATCCACGGCAGCCCCACGGCGGCGACCAACCAGCCCCACACCACACGTCACGGCCTGGCTGCGGATGAGGCGAACACCAACCACCCGCAAAGATCGGGCGCCGACGAGCGCGGCAGCGGCAACAAACCCCCGAACCCGAGGCCCCGCGGGCCGCCGCCGCAACAGAAAAAACAGGGGAGTTCGAGCGAGACACGGGCGCGCAACCGCAACAGGGGACAACAGGTCCAGCGTCCTGCCTTTGCTCTGCGATTTTCCGCCGCCGGTGAGATGGCCGGAGGCATGAAACCGACGCGACAAGCCGGCCGGCGGTCGTCGTGGCGGCGCCGCCGCTACGAGTACTGAGCACGACACGGCGTGACCTGGAATCCTGGATTTCATTTCTTTGCAACAAGACGTAGCTCAGATCGCGTGCCGTCATGTCGTCCAACTCCTCCTCGGCGGCTCCGCCGCCGCCCTCCAAGAGCAGCCCTCCTCCATCGGCCGCCCCGCCGCCGTCACCGGGCTCGTCGCCGTCCACCTCCAATTCGTCCTCGCCGGCGCCATCCAGCTCCAACGACCCCTCGCCTCCGCCTGCGCCGCCCAACTCCCATGGCGCCTCGGTGCCACCGGGCAGGAACCCCTCTCCGCCAGCCCAACCCTCCAGAGGATCCGATGAGTCGAGCAGGTCATCCTCACAGGCTTCGCACCGTGTCAGCTCCAACACCACGGCCGAGATCATTTTCGCCGCAGCCGGGGCGGCGATGCTCCTCGCGCTCCTCATCGCGGCCTGCGTCTGCTGCTCGAGGAGGACGGCGCCGAGGCGGAGGCGGAAGCCTCACAATCCCATGCATTTCTACGCGGATACCTCCGGCAACAAAGGTAAAACCGCAATGCTCTCACGGTTGCCGTCGATCGCCATTGTCTGCTCGTGGTGCTGTTCCTCTTGCTCTTGATTTTCGTACGCGTAGTTAACCATCATTGTCATGCCGTGCCAACCACAGCTAGCAGCACCTACTACACCGGCGGGGCGCAGCCACAGTGGCAGGGCGGCACCGGCGCGGGGCCATCGGCAAGCACGTCCGGCCCGCCTGGGGCAGCCTGGCACTTGCCGCCCGACATGAACTCGGGCGTCTACTCCAGCCCGCCCGACCAGCCGACGTCACCGCCCGCACCGCACGAGACGCTGGGGCTCGGCAGGGGCACGTTCACCTACGAGGAGCTCGCGGCGGCGACGGGCGGCTTCTCGCAGGCGAACCTGCTCGGGCAGGGCGGGTTCGGGTACGTGCACAAGGGGGTGCTCCCCAGCGGCAGGGCGGTGGCCGTGAAGCAGCTCAAGTCCGGGAGCGGGCAGGGGGAGCGCGAGTTCCAGGCCGAGGTGGACATCATCGGCCGGGTGCACCACCGCCACCTCGTGTCCCTCGTCGGCCACTGCATCGCCGGCACCAGCCGCATGCTCGTCTACGAGTTCGTCCCCAACAAGACGCTCGAGTTCCACCTCCATGGTCAGTGCCTCTGTCTCCGTCGCCGTGCACAACTTCAGGAGTTAGCTGACACAGACTGCTGGTTTCAGGGGAAGGGTCGCCGCCGATGGCATGGGCGACGAGGCTGCGCATCGCGCTCGGGGCGGCGAAGGGTCTCGCCTACCTGCACGAAGACTGTGAGCACCTCCCTAACTTGCCTCCACATCTCCATTGTTGCCTTGCCTGAATCACATTTGTCATGCTCGATCGTGTGCCAACAATGAAGGCCATCCACGGATCATCCACCGCGACATCAAGTCCGCGAACATCCTCCTGGACAACAACTTCGAGGCCATGGTGGCGGACTTCGGGCTGGCCAAGCTGACGTACGACGGCATCACGCACGTCTCGACGCGGGTCATGGGGACGTTCGGGTACCTGGCGCCCGAGTACGCGTCGAGCGGGAAGCTGACGGAGAAGTCGGACGTCTACTCCTACGGCGTGATGCTGGTCGAGCTCCTCACGGGGCGGCGGCCCATCGACGCCACCGCGCACTTGGTCCTGGAGGACGGCCTGGTCGAGTGGGCGAGGCCGGCCCTGTCGCGCGCGCTGGCGGACGGCGACTACGACGCCGTCGCCGACCCGAGGCTGCAGGGCAGCTACGAGCCGGTGGAGATGGCGCGCGTGGTGGCCAGCGCCGCCGCCTGCGTCCGCCACTCGGCCAAGAAGCGCCCGAAGATGAGCCAGGTGCCGATGCCATAGCACTCGCACACTTGACACGCACTCTGTCTCCCATGGATTTTCATGGCGTGTGGCAATGGTGACATTTTGTTTTACCTCGGGTGCAGATCGTGAGGGCGCTGGAGGGCGACATGTCGCTGGAGGACCTGAACGACGGGGTGCGGCCGGGGCAGAGCAGGCTGTTTGGGGAGGAGGCGGGGTCGTACAGTTCCGCCGTGAACCGGGCCAAAGACGTGGCCGTGGCGAGCCCCGAGTACAGCGGCAGGTTCGGACGGCCCTCGCCGGTCAGCAGCGACAGGCCTAACTCCGAGGAGACGAGTCCGGCGGAGAGACAGCCGCCGCACCTCTGACCGATTTTCTGATTTTTCTTGCCGTACGTCTGGGTAGTTTGTTTATGTGATATTTCTAACATCTTGCCTCATACTCTCTCCGTGCAGTGAAAAGTGTACTTTTGGCTTTAAAAATTGTTCACAAAAGAGTGTACATCTATCTTCCCATTGTATGTTTGGTTGTACTTTGACATATACTCCATCCGTAAACTAATATAAAAGTGTTTAGATAATTATAACTAACTAAATATTAATGCATGTCATAAAAATTAGTGTCATATTTGAATGTAGTTTACAACAGTATTATTTTAGCTAAATATAACTTATATTGATTAGTTAAAACCATGGTGAAAATATGGTTCAAAATACGAGAGGGGACTAATAAATCAGGACAGACGTAGTATTTGATAGTGTCGATGTACCACCATACATGTCATGTTTGGACAAAGAAAGGGCCGATGAAAATGTTTCTTTGGTCAGGAGACAACAACAAATTCCCTTGGGGCATCTTTAATGCGGTGCCGCAAAACAGGCTCGTTGTCGTCCACGAACACGGATACGAAAGCTGATCATCCAATCCTATTCATCAAACGCCTACCCTTGTTTTCTTTTTCTGAAGTCCGCCGCACTCAAAATAACTATAGATAAATGGCATAATTTTTTGAGTAGTTAAAATATTCAAATGAAACACTGGTTCAAATCTAAGTATTACAATCCAAATACTAATTTTTAAATAAAATAATTCAAATATGAATTAACGAAGGATAAATACTATCAACCAGATAGTAGCCCGTGTTATAGCCAGACCATTGATGGTATAGTTGCGCAGAGGAGCTTGCCATTCAATCAACCTAGCAAAGAATGAAGACTGCTGCAGGATGTCAATGTCATTGTGAAATCTGGGCAAGCCAAAGAAAGTGTGCCAAATAAAGAGATATTGTGATGCAACGGCTTGAAGAATGATGGTGGACTTTTGAAAATAGCCCTGATATTGACCCTGTTGAGCATATGGCAATTCTTCCGTCTCAAGTGCATACCGTCAAGAAATCCGAACATACCTAGCCATCCTCTTACTCCCGAGAGTGACATGAGCCTTTTGGTGACTGCGGCAGCTGGTTCTCTCAAGTACTAAGGTACAAATATCTTGTACACTGTAGTAGCAAACCTAACCATGGCAACTCCGCATGCGCTTCGTACATCCGAACGTACTCGTCCCATCTGCGGTCGTGCCATAGGTAAGAATCCTCGATGCAGTTGTGCACTTCTGGTAACCAAAGAATTCAAATTTTCCAACGAGATACTTCTTCAAGATGAAATGTTCATCATAGACTCGGACACCATTGTAGAGATGATTAAAAACATTTCTCCACATCCGAATGCGCCAGCGTAAATTGTCTGCAAATAGGGCATTGGGGGCGAAGTAGTCCTGCATTAGCGTCAAATGCCCCCGTGTCCTCTTCCAATTCAATAGTTGATGTCTCTTGATTGATTCCTAGAAATTCAGGCCATGCTCCTCCGCATGCTCCATCTCTGCTAGCACCGCCTGCATCATCATCGTTTCATACTGATATTCATCATCCACATTTAACAAGGACGACTCCATGAAGTTGTTGTAGAAGCACATGTCATCTGAATTCATCGTGCTTGCTTCAAAGTAAGAAAAATGTCAACAATTTGGCTATCGCATTTGGACAAACACTTGCCGGCATGGTGTCCATCCTGGTCGGCAACTTCAGGGGTGGAGGGTATCTTAGCGGTGGACGAACGAGGGGGGAGGGAGGAACGGTGGTGTAGGCAAAACAAACCTCATGCCCGGGTGGAGTGGTGGACGTCCAGCAAGGCCTGGACAGGCAGCCAACGGCGGCAGCCTAGGAGGGAGCGGATACAGAGCAAGGGGCGAGGAAGACATGGGCTCTGTGTTGGTTTTTGGGTGAGTCGGGTTTGTCCGAGTTCTTCGTGGCGGAGGTCCAAACACCCGCAACCACCCCCCTCCCCCCAACTTTGCATCCGGTTTGTGGGAATTCGGATGTGCAGACGTGTCCGCAGACGTATGCGGCACCATGTTGGACGACAAAAAAAAATCCGGATGATTGCGAGCGTTTTGAAGCACGCTGGAGATGCCCTTACTAGACATGTATTTATATACAAATTAAACTAAATAATATTGTACCGCCCTCGGCACAAGAGGTAGGCTATCTGAAAATGTATGACAATATCCTACCCACAACCTAATAGTCACACAACTTGAGTCACCATTATTCTCAACTGAAGTCAAGAATCCCAAAGCCATCTGCGCTAAGTCGCACAACCGGGCAAATAACACTGAAAATGCAAAAACGACATTGACGAATCCATGATGCTACTATAATTTAATTATAACCCATCGATGCATCTCTTGGATAGTGAGTCACTATTTTGCTAGTGTACATGTTGGGTGATGCCTGACTAACTTCTTCCATTTACGCTCATGTAAGTGATAGGGAACCCGCTCTTTCATATGGACAACTATATGGCTTTCTTCCACTCCTTGAAGTCATGAGTTGCACATGCCTAGGCTCAACCGTTGTGCAGGTTTAAACCTTGTTCCCAATGCCTCCCACTGCCACACCTTCTACTAGTTTGGGAAAAGTCACTTGGTCGCTAACATGACACCCTAGTTCTCTCAAAATCCATATGTCCATTTTGATGAATGCCAAGCCACATAGCATTGGTAATATAAAGGCTCGGCCGAGAAGGGCATGCCTTGACTTAATTGTAGTTACATGTGCTTTCTGTTGTTGTGCATTGATGCGTATAAAGAAGGAATCATGATTTTAATAGTGATGTTGTCTGCAATGATTAATTGATTCTTTCGTGGTATTTAAGGATAAAACTCACAACTTAGCTTTTTAGAATTCATTTCTATAACAAAAATTATTGAACTATTTGCATATAATGTCAACTCTAGGAAAACTAGCTGCCTCAAGTCTTCCTCGACATGTCTTGTTTAAAGAATGCACCGTTGGTCCTTTATTAAACGGAAATTCCATGTGAGACTACAACTACAATTTGAGTCATATCCATGCAGGATTGCTTTCCATGGTGTATGTGTTACTCCCTCCGTCCCATAATATAAGAACGTTTTTGACACTACATTAGTATCAAAAACGTTTTTATATTATGGGACGGAGGGAGTAGTTCTTATTGTTCTAGTGATGTCCACCATGATATGAAGGTCTAGTAACACCATTTTTCATAAAGAAAAATCAATAAACTCACATTTGAACTAATCTCAAGTATGGATCACAACTCTAAATAGTGTGCAATATGGTGAAATTGTAGTTGGTCTAACTAGACATATATCAACAAGCGGTTCACAACAGAATATGCCAATGCATGATACGTTCACAAATTGCATGGACTTTAATATCAGTTTCTTAATAAAGCATTAGCTAACCAACATTACATAGCCACTCTGTAAAAGAGGCATTGGAAGGAATAAAATTTGAAAAATAATTCTTGACAAGCATTTTCACATTTACCTTGTGTACACACATGGGACGCATTAAGACATACGCGTCAAATCCACAAGTAACAAGATGTCCAATCTCTCATAAAAACAATATACTTTCAATAATAGCTCATATCATCAAGCTACATCATCTAGTCACGAAATAACACATGTTTGCATCTCATATGCCAAAATAAACATGCCATCAAAGTTAATCAAAAGATACAAGCAATCTCACAAACTAATCAACAAATATGTGAAAGAAACTTTCAAATCAAGGGAAACACGTGGATCACATAAGTGAAAATCCCTTTCAAAAAGGAAAGAAAAACCACATGGCTACTAAGGCAATCTTCGACCATATAGATAAACATGTGAAAAGGGAGGGAGTCAACAAGGGAAGACGTCAAATCTTCAATATCATTCGTGAATGTTGATGTAGAGGACGAGAGGGTGAAGGCTGGGAATGAGGGGACCTCCTATATGACATATTTTGCATCATATAGGAACATGACGCAGAGGGGTCGTGCAATTAGGTCAGTCCACAGGGCGCGAGGTGGCAAATCACGTACATGAGAAAACAGAGTTGGCGCTTGCCAGGATTCGAACCAGCGACCGCCCACTAATGTGTGTGTACTGCTAGCCACTATTGTTGTCGAATTCTAGTGACACGTGAACAATGTGATGCTTAAAGACCTAAATGCAGCAGCAAAACTTAACACTTGCAAAAAAATTGAACTTCCGAACAATTTTGACAAATACGACCAAATTTTGAAAAATTCTGAATAGTTTCTAAATTTTCAACAAAAGTAACATGGGAAAAAATACTTGAAAATCCTGAACATTTATGGAAAACGTGAACATTTTCTGAATATAGAGAACAAAATTTGAACATGGGAAAAATACTTGGAAATTCCAATTTTTTTTGGAATTTAGAGAACAAAATTTTGAAATCGAGAACAAAACTGAACATGGGAACAAATATTTTAAAATCCCGAACATTGTACGTAAAAAGCAAATATTTTTTAATTTAGAAAATAGAATTTCAAAATGAAGAACAAATTTTGAACATCGGAACAATTATTTGAAAATCCCAAACATTTTCGGAAAATGGGGATATTTTTGGAGTTTAGAAAAAAATTGAAATCAAGAACCTCGAACATTTACAGAACAATGCAAACATTTTCTGAATTTAGAGAACAAATTTTTGAAATTGAGAACAATTTGAATCCTGAACAAATTTTGAACATGCAAGCAATGTTTCTAATATGTGAACAAACATTAAAAAATGTAAAACTTTTTTCCAAAAATTTGAAATTCTAATCATTTTTGAATTTTCGAACATTTTTGAAACAACGCTAACTAATTGCAAAATTCTGTAATATGAATTTCCGAACATTTTCGAAATTTTGATATTTTTAACATATTTTGTAAAATTTGAACATTTTTTTAAAAAATTTAACACATTTTGGACAATAATAACTTGAAAATGAAAGAAAAGAAAAAAGAAACATAATAAAAAAGGTAACAAAAATAAACATAAAAGGGAAAATGGAGAGATAAGAAAAAAAACAAAAAAACTGATTTAGGAATCTTCAAGAACCTTCTAGAAGGTTCCTAATGTCGGAAAAAAACGATCACTGAAATGCTTAATGGGTCGGCCCAACCTGAACGATCGTTTGATTTCCCTATGCAGACTAGTGCCATATATGATTTTCCGGGGTGTTACTCAAAAAACATGTGATTTTCCGGGGATGGGAAGGCCAACCTCGTGTGCCAACATCGCCAGAGCTAGATGTGCTCTGCCTTGGGATGAATTTGGGGTCTAATTTTGACTGGTCAAAGTGAAATTGCTACATCTGATTATTTTTCATGTGACCCTCTAGTGTGTTGGGAGAGACATATAGAGGTTCCCTACGGGAACTCCTATTGGACGCTCGCAGCGGCAAGCAGTCGGCGTTTCGCACACAAGCAGCTTGGCTGGGCCGGCCCATATTGCGGGTGCGCCACATTCGTAGGTTAAAAATCGCGAAAAAGGAAAAAGGGTGCTCGAATCGAACCCGAGACTTCCTATTGCTAAGCGCGATGAGCTAGCCGCCCCAACTAGCTACTGCTTATGGTAAATTGGCAGCGCGAACCTAAAGAAATAAACAGTAGAGAGAAAACATAAAATCTGAATACACAAAATTACGATGAACCAAGGTGTGAGCGAGGCACCTGTCAACACAAGTAGGTAGCCACTATAGTTTCTAAGATTTCGTATCAAAAAAGGTAGCCCAACAAATATGAACTATAAACCGCGACAAAGGCTATACTTAAAAAAATTCAAACATGAATTCTTTTGGCAAAAAGTAAATATTTTCTGAAACGCAACCATTTTATAATTTGTGAACAAAATTTTAAAAATTAGAACATTGTATGAAATCGAAAACATTTTTTTGGAATAAAAAAGGAAGAAAACTAAAATTGCGAACATTTTGTTTAAATGCGACCACTTCAAAATTTGTGAACAATAATTTTAAAATTAGAACATTTTCGTAATTTCATTTTTCAATGGAAAAATTAATTGAATACGAGAACATTTTTCAAATTTGCGTACACTTTTTGGAAAAACAGAATAGAATTGAAAACCCAAATATTTCGAATCTCCCAAAACATTTTTCGAAGACATGAACATTTTTAGAATTTGTGAACAAATTTTTTAAAGCACGAACGATTTTGAATCTTGAAAACAAATTTGGAAGCGCCAACTATTTTTTCAACAACGGACATTTTTTAATCTTGAGAACAAATGTTGAAATGGAAAACAATTTTGAAATATCTCGAACAAATTTGGAAGCACGAACAATTTTTTAACGCACGAACATTTTCTGAATCTTGAGAACAAATTTTGAAACGAAGAACAATTTTGAAAAATCCTGAACAAATTTGGAAGCGCGGACATTTTTTTAAAAAGTGAACAAAATATGGAAATCTGCTACATTTTTTGAATTTCGAAAGTTTTGAACTTTTTTGTGTAATGAGAACAATTTTTGAATTTTCAGAACATTTTTTGAAAAGCTGAACATTTTTTTGAAAACATGAACAAAATTTCAAAATTTCTATTTTTTTGAAGAAAAAAGAAAAGAAAAGAAAAATAAATAACAAAGAAAATCCTTTTTTTTGTAAAACTGCAAACCTGTTCTGAAAAAGAAAAAGAAACATTTTTGAATCTTGAGAACAAATTTGGAAGCGCCAACTGTTTTTTCAACCATGGACATTTTTGAATCTTGAGAACAAATTTTGAAATGGAAAGCAATTTTGAAATATCCCGAACAAATTTGGAAGCGCGAACAATTTTTTAAAACACGAATATTTTTTGAATCTTTGAGAACAAATTTTGAAACGAAGAACATTTTTGAAAAATCCTGAACAAATTTGGAAGCGCGAACATTTTTTTAAAAAGTGAACAAAATATTGAAATATGCTACATTTTTTGAATTTCGAAAGTTTTGAACTTTTTTGTGTAACGAGAACAATTTTTGAATTTTGAGAACATTTTTTCAAAAGATGAACATTTTTAGAAAACATGAAAAAACTTTCAAAATTTTGATTTTTTGAAGAAAAAAGAGAAGAAAAGAAAAAGAAATAACAAAGAAAATCCTTTTTTTTGTAAAACTGCAAATATGTTCTGAAAAAGAAAAAGAAACTTGAAAAAGAAAAGGTAACAAAAAAGAAAAAGAAACAGAAAACGAAAAAACAATCAGGAAAGTGAAAAAAATGGAAAACCAATAAAAGAAAAAAAAGGGTTCATGGAACCTTCTAGAAGGTTCATAAAACCGGAGTGGGCAGTTTGTATGCTACGTATGTAAGTGGGCCGGCCCAAAAGCATAGCTCGGTCGCTCGCTGTGTGCGAAGCGCCGGCAGTTTGCCGCAACGAGCGGCCAATAGGATTTTCCATTCCCTACGGGTCATACAGACATTACCACTTAATTTGGGCCCTTCCTATATTGGGTTGTGCTGGTGTCAGCGCATTCTCAGGCCTTGCCGCCAGTTATGTCAATTCGTCGGCCCAGCATGACACGTTGTCTCGAGCTATGATAGCCCGTCACGTTAGCCATTGGGTCGGGTCGGGCCTTGGGCCGTGCCTCACTATCGCCTCGTGCTGGCCGAAATGGCATGGCTTGACCCGTATCACATACAATGTTGCTCTGTATTCCTACCAACCCTGATGCAATGTTCCACGCGATCATCTGTGACGCCCTCATGTCGACCAGAATGCTACACTAGCCCGCCATCGCTCTCCAGTTCGGCTATTTTTCAAAAAATTGCCGTTCTTCAGTGGTTTCACAACATGAATTGTTGTAAAATTATTAACTAGAAAACGGCTCGAAAGCACAATAAATCCCTACATAAATAACTATCGTCGTGAAATCCTGGCTAGTTTCTCGAATTGATGCCATGGAGCATCTTGCTTCTCACACTAGTAGAAAAAGGCATTAAAAGTGACCCACATAATTGAATTGACTCATGAACTATTCTAAGCTTCTAGGGTTTCTGGAGATGAAGTCCCCTCTTCGGTCCCAAGTAAAACCCTTACATAAGGGTCTTGATCTTCCTGACCCACAAACAACTCTTTCAGATTTGGTGCTTTTTTATTCCACTGAAGGAAACCAGGCGTGGCAAGCTCTAGGTAATTGTAGGCATGGACCCTTCTTATCGTATGTGTATGAGCGAACCTGTTCTGAAATACCTTAGCACGACACGGCCCAGCAATCCCTTCCCCTTGACAATTTTCTAACAAAAAGCATTTATAAGAAAGTGGTGCACATGCACATGTGTCGGCCACTTTATCTTGGGAAGTGACGAGGCACACCATTCCTCTCTTCATCAGGCCAGCTAAAAATCAGTCGACTGAGATTTAATCAAGTCTCAGTCAACCATGCAACATTTTTTTCATCATTTGCAATATTCTTTCCTACTGTTTGCAACATTTGTCTTGCTGTTTGAAGCATGTCATCCCTCGTCGGCTGTAGCACGTCATCTCATTGGTTGTAACATCCTCCATTGACGGTTGTAGCATTTTTTGTTAGAACGGTTGTAGCATTTGTTGTTGTTGCTTGTAAAACCATTGCAACATTTTTCATCGCCGTTTGTAGCATCCAGCCGTGCCGCTTGTAGCAAAAAAACACGATGTCGTCACTCGACTGAGACTTCGTTAAGCCTAAGTCGACTGAGTTCTAGACACACCCTCTCTTTATTGCCATCCAACAATATCCACGGACCATTGCCCCTTCCTCTATGGGCATGGTGCACCCCTTGTCCCTTGACATTGTCCTCCGCAACTCCTCTCACTCAAGCTCCGGGCATCTCTCACGACCAGCTCCCCTCTCGTTCCTCGCCCTTGACTACCCTGCCTTTCTCGCCAACCTAGAGCTGCCCGACATGTCTTGCATGAATATCGATTGACCCCATGCACAAAATGGTTACCATTGTCCATCGATGTAATTGAAAATAAGGGAAGCATAGACGATGGGTGCTATCATGCGCTTGTTTTAGCATGGAATGTAGCACTAGAAGGAGACGTGCCTGCCCATGCACCTTTTTCTTCTTCTTCTTAGTAGGTACATGAAACATCACTACTTTAGCCGTGATATAGGAGCGTGGCTCAAGTACGTGCATGGCCTGCTGTTTAGCTTGCAAGTACTTGTGAATTAGGTGGTGACCCGAATTTTTCTTCGCCGGGCATGCACGCCTTACTGCAAGATAAGTTTGAACAGGCTAGAACAATGCCCATCAGTGCGTTGCAACGGGATATAAATACTTGTTCGCTTGTAATTTACCTGCTCGTAATATGCGTTGTGTAAATAAATGTTCATCAAATTCAGCCTATGATTTACCTGCCCATAGTATGCAATTGTGTAAATAAATGTTTACCAAATTCTGCCCGTGATTTATCTTATACTTTGATCAGAAGTTTGGTAAGTAATTAAAGTAAAATTGATACAAAAAGTAAGTAAATTAAGGTGATTAATTACTATACAGTAAAGGTTGGACGAACAGGTGGTGGGAAGAAAGGTGAAACGGGAACGTTACATTCTTTGGCATGGGTAAAGTATTAGATAGAAAACAGATCGCTCGCGTCGCTCCCTGGGGGGCCACTAGTAGAAAAGGGGCCAATGGTCCAGGCCGGTCAAGCCCATTAGTCCCGGTTCAATCCAGAACCGGGACCAATGGGGGCATCGGACCCGGTTCGTGAGCCCCGGGGGCCGGCCGGGCCACGTGGGCCATTGGTCCCGGTTCATCTGGACCTATTGGTCCCGGTTTGTGGGACGAACCGGGACCAATGGTCCTCGCTCCTGGCCCAAACCCATTGGTCCCGGTTGGTGGCCTGAACCGGGACCAATGGGCTCCCATTAGTCCCAGTTCGAGCCATCAACCGGGTCTTTGTGCATACACCTCCAGTTCTTCCCTCATGTGAGCTAAACATAGTTATTAAGTAATTTATATTGTTTATTTCAAAATATATAGTTGACAACTTATCTCCATTGACAGCTTATTTTCATTCTTCAAAGAATGTGCGGAAGATGGTAGATGAACGTACTACACGAAGGCTGCGAATTAACTTATCGGAGAACGACATCCGGTCGGATTTTGTAGAGATCTTGAGAATTACAATATCTACAATCAAACTCCTCGACATTATGGTCAATACGTGCCACTAGTGCACGTGTTGAACTCTGGTAACTACCATGGAGATACCTTGGTAAGATTATTTTTACTATTACAACATCCGTGCATCTTTTTGCACACTTCTAAAACTAGTACATCATTGCTAACTACGAAGTTATTACTATGTTTTTCAACAGATAATCCCGAATGAGTGTGTGCCTCATCGATGTATATGCATGGTAGCCTTCATGTTTTGAACATACTACCGTGTCGTCCTACTGAATCTCAACTGTCCATATCGGGTTTCTAAAAGAAGTGGAGACATAACAATCAAAGAATGGAAAAATGTATGGATAATCGTAAGGAGCTTCTTGAAAGCAATAAGCAGTGAAAGGCAAGAATTGGAGATAGGATGATCGCCATTCTTCATAATGGAGAGTCGGGGTCTATATTGTTTTATGCTATTTTACCTTAAGGGTGTTTAGGTCCTATACCGTAATCGATGATCATGTGCTAAGAACAATTATATAGGGTTGGATTCGATGACTATATATGAGGATGATGATCGTATGACTTATTATTAATAACGAGTAGAAGTAGTATGATGATGCATGATTAGTAGGACTTTATTATATACATATATATGATGATGTATGATGCAAAGCATGCATGAGCCATGTCATATCTGCGGGTGCAATGAACATATAGCAGCAGCGTTGATAAACCAAGGACGAAGATAAGAGAGGACACTTCTCTCTATTAGCTAGCTATAAATAACAACCTAAAAATAAACCCCAAAACCCCTAAAGCAGCCACTTTCTTAAAAAAAATGATTTTTGGTCCCGGTTGGAGCCACCAACCGGGACCAAAGACCCTCTGATTGGGCTCGGTGCACAGGGCCACGTGGAGCCACATTGGTCCCGGTTCGTGTTAGAACCGGGACTAATGTGTGTGGCATTAATAACGACCCATTAGTCCCGTTCATGAACCGGGACTAAAACCCTCGAACCGGACTAATGGGTGGTTTTCTACTAGTGGGCGGCTCGGGCGACCTAGCCGCCGCCGCCCCCGCTCCCCTTTCATCCCTCGTTCCACCCGCCGCCGTCGGAGGAGGCCGACGGGCAAAGCCCACTCGGCGGACGGCGGTGGCGGGGCACCCTTGTCGCGCCCGCAAGTCTTGACCGGACGAAGGCCCGCATCCGGCGGTGGCTGCGTCGCCAGCGGGCAAGGCGGCGGCGCCCCGGCTCGGCGGCGGCTGTGTCCTCCTCTCCCTCGTCGGGAGAGTGGGGGGCGGCGCTGAGGCTGGCCATCTTCGATCTGGTGCGGCGCATCTGGTGGCGTGCGGCGTGCCTGTGGGTTCGGCCGTGAGGACGGTGAGCCGTAGGCGTGCCAGATCTGGAGGTATTGCCCCTCTCCCTTCCATGCATCCCTTCCCAGTCCCCGGTTCGGTTTGGATCTTGCCGGATCCACCTCCGGTGTGTTATGGTGGAGCAGATCGGTTTCCGGGGGAAACCTTGGCTGCCTTAGGCTGACCGGCAGCGGCGATGCCGCTTTTTGGCGCCGCTTTCCTCCTTGGGGGCGTTGCTGAGGGCACCATCTCTCCTCTCCAACCCATGTCCGGGTGAAAGCCCAAGATCCGATGCGGATCGGGCGTCGGCGGCGCCCTGTGCACCGTAACCTTCCTGGAGGCGACGCCAAGGACATTGGGATCGGATGGAAGGGTCTGCAGGTGAGGGGTGGGGGTGTGCTGCCTCCCTTCGGTGGAGCGGTGTTTCGTTCTACATATTCTTGGCGGCGGCTCTTGGCGGCATGGAGAAGCGGAGGCTTGGCGTCAGATGTGTGGTGACGGACACACGCAGGAGGTCGACGCTGTCTGGCGTCATGGTGGCGTCGGCGGCAGCGAGACCGGGCAAGGCCGTTACAACAATCAGCTCAAGATGGATATGTGGTAGGTGGTTGTGGCGGCCTCATACCCGTGGCGGCCTAGTTGAGGAGCACGCCGGACTGGTGGGTGCCCATACCCGACGTCCCGTGTTGGGACCTCGTGTCTTAGATGTTAGATTTGGCTGCGAGGTCTGCTTGGTATTAGGCCTGACCATCAGCACCCTTCATCGCTTAAATAGGAGTAGCGGCGAGGTTGCGAAGATGGTGGCTTTGGTCTTACTGTTGTACGACTTTGTAAGGTTTTGTGCTAATAATTAATAAAGTGGCCGTATGCATCGACCAGATGCAGAGGCCGGGGATATTCCTCCTTTTCGAAAAAAAAGTAGAGAAAAGAGAGAACGGAAGATGCATCCGTGGCATACATCTGATTTGAGCAGGTTCGTGCACCACTAGGGACACGTGCATGCTTATTACAGTATATCAAAGAGCACTTGACCAGATCCATTGCGCGATCCTTTTGCATGTATCCACATAAGACGTACTTACACATCAAGCGATATGTGCTGTTTAGCGAAATTCATGTGGTGCTGCATTAGACTTTGGCTTCATGTTAACTGGTCTCCCTTCTCCTTTGAAGACCTGAGGCATTATACTAACTCCTTCTCAGAGCAGTCCAAAAGGGTCTTCTTAGTGGGTTGGGCTGCGATAGGGTGGTCGCCGTGGACCACTAGGAACAAGTTCTCGATTGAACATATTTTTCCGGCTAACCCTGTCAGTTGCTTATTTAAAGCCAATGCCTTTCTGCAGCAGTGGAGATTATTGACTATGGAAGGGGACCTCCAGGCTTTCGACGACATGATATCCAAAATGAAATCTACGGCGTCTTCCCTTCTTCGGCGTACTTCGAGGACGGCTTCTTGACCTCTCTGTCGGTGTTTTTTCTGGTGTTTTGCTGGCCTGCGTGCCATGTGAGGCCGATGGCCTGTAATGACTAGAAGAACGCCCGTGCGTTGCAACGGGGCCACGTTAACTTAAAGAGTTCAATATTACGACATTGGCGACCTTTTTTACCATCAAATCCTCACACACACACACTCCCTCCCTCTTCCTCACTCTCTCTCCCCCTCTCCATCTCTCTAACACACACACATATCCATCTTATTGGGTATGGGACTATAATCCATCTATTTCACACACACACACTAGTGCATAACAATATGGATTATGTGTATTATATTTGCCACCAGAACTGAGGGAATTAATTTCATGTAAATCGGCCAGCCACAACTCCAAGAATATGCGGAGGAGGTGGCCCGGGTCAGCGTCGGCGCCGTCCGGCGCGTGCCACGGGCCCGCTTCCAAGTGAACGTGCAATGCACGTCTTCACAAATATTACAACCAGATGTGAGAAATCACATACTAACACGACGTTGCAATCAATTTGTAATTAAAGAAGCCAAAAGTCTTTTTTTAACCAGAATTCCTTATGCTGGAGTTTAAACAAACCCCACAATAGCCCTACTTATCACCTAATTAAGCAGATGCATGACTTATGAAGCGGATAAGAAATCATGTTAACTTGGAACTAAAATTCCAACAAAAGAGTGAGGAATAAACCTTTTTATCATTGCTCTGGAGTCTGAACCTCCCCCTATTTGTTAGTGAAATGTGAGTATGCTTGGAAGATAATAATTTCTTATGCAACATATGCTTTTACATCCGAAAGAGCTACAAAATATGTTGACCTACCTATGTGCACTTCCTAAATCAAGCGGATAAAATTATTTCTATCGGCAATATAAAATATTAAACATTAGAAAGAAAGGGACAATGTCCACTAACCATGCAAATATTCTGACCATGGGATATTGAGGCTGGCGTATATGAGAAATCAAAGCTAAAAATGACTCGATAAATATTGTAAAAAGTGATAAAAACAAATCTGCAGCAACTCGCGACCCCACGAACTCGTATTCGCAATGAGCAAGTTAGTGAGGCCACCACGGTAGGCTGGCACCAAGGGACAAGGGCAACAACCGCCTTCCCATCCAACCTACTGATTCTGCTGGCGCTACTTTCATCCTAAGCCCAGGAGTACCGTTAGTGTATTGCCACGTACGGAGAAACTATGAACTGAAATTTTCTTCCAAATCATGAAAAATGTTAATGTTCCTCTCCTCTCCCATCCCTTGTGTGAACATACCCAATTCGTGGTTGGCTCGCTACATTCAAATAGCTCGATGTGCCTTGCCCTCGCTCTTGATTAGTTGCCGCGATTACTGCGCATGTACGCCAACAAGCTGGGGAAAAAATGCAAATGTTACACGAGTCAAAATCAACCATCCCACAATCGTAACAATAGAAAAGATAATAACCAAAATTGAGCAGAAGAACTCTGCTTGGCTCCCAGATCCATCTCGATAGCCCTTGATCCGCTGCTGAGCTTCTCCTAGCCGCCCCAACATCACGTCATTACCAAACATGTAGTGGATGCCTAGTGGGACAAGGATTAAGAAATAACATGAGGTGAAAAATGCGATGGCTGTCAATTCCATAAGACGATCCAAGTAATTTGACAAAACAGATCGGGAGCATCTTGTATAATCTCAAAAAAGCAACTAAAAATATGAGAAATGAAGTGATGAAAATCAGCCCCTGCTCTCATTTATGCTCGCTTTTGTAATGGGAGGCAAGGAATGGGGATACCGGGAGAAGAAAGGATCACATGGACGGCAAGCCTCCACCACCGACAAGTGGGGTTGCTTCACATCCAATCTCCACGGCCGCCGCCTCCATGGGGACGAACTCCCATGTTCACAACCGGGCTCCCAATCGGCCGTTGCCTCGCCGCCCTTGACGACGAAGTAGTCCCTCCCTTCGATCCCATTCGCAA
The DNA here is from genome assembly GCA_021437245.1 of Aegilops speltoides. Lineage (NCBI taxonomy): Eukaryota > Viridiplantae > Streptophyta > Magnoliopsida > Poales > Poaceae > Aegilops > Aegilops speltoides. The sequence continues at coordinate 448,062,424 of CM038145.1, read as the reverse complement.
CGGAGGCAACACCCATCCCAGCGTACGGGTCCGCGGTGAGATCCCTACTGGATTGTGGCCGCACATCCCCAAACCTCACCGCGGGACACATGAGAGGGCGCCGTTGCCATGGTCAGGCTTGGATGGGGAAAGGAGGCGACATAGCAGCAACGACGCCTTCGCCGGGATTCGTGGCGACGGCGGCGACGAGCGAGCGGGAGGACGGCGGCGGCGAGAGAGTAGGAGGGTGGTGGCAGCAGTCCATCGGCCGCCGTGACGTCAGAGGAGGATGGGGATGGGGCCGCGATCTGGACGTATGGAGCGGTCGAGAGGAGGGGAAGCAGGCGGTTGGGTTTTTTCATCATGCGGGGTTTGGGGGAGGTCAAACGAGAGGGTTTTTTTCGTGTGGGAGGCAGAGCAACGAGGGCGGATGTGGGGAGACGGGACGCGGTCGGTTGGCAGGAAAAGGAAAGCTACGCAAAATGACATCAACATAAGAAAATATCCCATCAATACTTGATTGATTGCGATTTATTTTTTATATGGTAACTAATCTGATCATCAATACTTGATTGATTGTGATTTATTTTTTATATGGTAACTAATCTGATGGGTTTATGTGGATGGTGAAGCGAAAACGAAAGCTACGCATTTTTTTAGGAAGTAGAGATGATTGATGATAAGAAAGGGAAAATCACATCAATATAAGGAAATATCCCGTCAATACTTGATTGATTGCGATTTATTTTTTATACGGTAACTAATCTGATCATCAATACTTGATTGATTGTGATTTATTTTTTATATGGTAACTAATCTGATGGGTTTATGTGGGTGGTGAAGCGAAAAGGAAAGCTACGTATTTTTTAGGCAGTAGAGACGATTGATGATAAAAAAGGGGAAATCACATCAATATAAGGAAATATCCCATCAATACTTGATTGATTGCGATTTATTTTTTATATGGTAACTAATCTGATCATCAATACTTGATTGATTGCGATTTTTTTATGGTAACTAATCTGATGGGTTTATGTGGGTGGTGAAGCGAAAAGACTGGTGGGAGGGAGACGAAATAAAACCAGCGAAATAAAACCAAAGAAAGTGATGAGGCGAAATAAAAACCAGCAAAAAATAACCGGTGGATTATTCGTAGATTTTTTTTGGTTCGTCTGTCTTGGTGCGACGGGATGTTAGGGCCTGGAGTGCGTGGGGGCGGGCGGGGGACTCGGCTTGAGGGTTTTTTTGGTTCTATGCGGCTTAGCGTGAGACGGGAGGTTGGGCGTGTGCGGAACTCGATCGCGGGGTTTTCCTTGGTTTTTCGTGGCTGAGAGGGAGGTGGGAGGAAGTACCAAAGAAGTACCAAAAAAGACCGGGTGAGGTGGGACGGAAATAAAATCCGGAACGCGACCTACCAACTGAGACATTAGGAGTAGAGATACTTATGTCCCTTGGCGCTTAACTTGTTTGGTTATTCGGTTCTGGTGGTGTAACTCTGCCTGGTGGCTTTATTTATAAATCGGGCTCCTGCCTTTTCTCTAAAAAAAATGTGCTGTTTCGTGTGGCTCGGGATAAATACGATGGTGTGCTTGCTTGTGGATAACTCAAATGTTGTGGATGGAATGGAATAGGGGGGGCGTGATTATGTGTTGCATTTAAGACTACTAGGAAAATAGCCTATTGCAACGAACGCAATTGGTGTTGCAATATGTCCTTATTGTAACATATATATTTCAGAAGATAAACACTAGTCAATCACCAATACAATGCCAACAATCATAGTCCCTCCGTTCCTAAATATAAGTTTTTTTAGAGATTTCACTATGGACTACATACGGAGTAAACTGAGTGAACCTACACTCTATACATCCTTATGTAGTTTGTAGTGGGATCTCTAAAAAGACTTACATTTAGGAACGAAGGGAGTACAAGACTGTAATAAAGCCCTAGCAGATGCACAGCTGGATAAGATGGCAACATACGGCATTGACAATGGAGTATACATTTCGATTTTAATCAAAATCTAGAAATTGTGTGGCATTGTGTATGAGCTAGGTCGACTGGCTCTGCTGGATGAAGAAGAGATGGGCCGCAGCAGGGGGCCGCGGCGGCGCTGCTGCCGCGCAGCAATTTCCTCCCTGGCCTTGTCAAGGGCGGCCTTCCAGTCGGATCTGCTGAGATCATAGAACGGAAGCTCCAACAACGATTCCATTGCGTCGAAGAGGGTTAGCGCATTTGCTCTTGTCATCGCTATGTTGACGAACTCTGAGATAGCACTATCACGGCCGCTCTCCTCTGCGTCGGAGGAGTAAGTCGAGCGGCTCGGTTGGGGGAAGAAGAGGTGGGGCGCACCGTGGGGTTGCACCTGGCGCCATGGTGGCGGTGCCGTGGCTGCCAAGCGCCGCTGCCGTGCTGAATCTTCCATAAAATCGTCCAAGGCGGCCTGCCATAAGGGATCAATGTAGGGTTTGCGCGGTTCGTCGGTCCCCGGCGCGTCAGAGCGCTTATCGCCCTCGTCGTCGTACTTGACCAACTCTGAGATAGCACTATCGCGGTCGCTCTCCTCCTCGTCGGAGGAGTAACTCGAGTGGCTCGGCTGGGGGAAGAAGAGGTGGGGTGCACCAGGGGGCCGCACCTGGCGCCATGGTGGCGGTGCCATGGCTGCCAGGCGTTGTTGTTGTGCTGAATCTTTCATAAAATCGTCCAAGGCGGCCTGCCATAAGGGATCGATGTAGGGTTTGCGCGGTTCGTCGGCCCCCACCGCGTCAGAGTGCTTATCGTCCTCGTCGTCATGCTTAACCAACTCTGAAATAGCACTATCGCGGTCGCTCTCCTCCATGTCGGAGTAAGTCGAGCCGCTCGGCTGGGGGAAGAAGAGGTGGGGCGCACCAGGGGGCAGCACCTGGCGCCATGGTGGCGGTGCCATGGCTGCCAAGAGGCGCTGCTGTGCTGAATCTTTCATAAAATCGTCCAAGGCAGCCTGCCATAAGGGATCAATATAGGGTTTGCGCGGTTCGTCGGTCCCCGCCGTGTCAGAGTGCTCATCGTCCTCCTCATACTCGCTCTCCCACGAGTTAGAGCTGCTTGTATCAATGTCGTCGTACTTGATCAACTCTGCCGCGTCGGAGCTCTGGTCGGTGTCGATGTTGGCGCAGCGGGCACATACGACGCGCTCTGGGTGCACGGTGCCGTCGCCGTCGCTGTCCGCCGCGCCAAGGCTCACCGTGTCAATATCGTCCTCGGTGTCGGCGTCGTGGATTCCGGAGTCGTACCCAACGCTGCCCATGCTTAGGATGCTAGCCGCCAGATCGAGATCGAAGCAATCCCCGTTGGCGCCGAAGACGGCCTTGCTGCCTGCGAGGGCCGGCAGGTTGAGGTCGAAGTAATCGTCTTCGTCCTCCTCCTCCTCTTGGTTCTTGCCGCCGTCAGCCTTGGCATGGCTTCGGCCGAGCTGCACCATGGCGAAACTCGACTCGCTGTCCTTGTCGTCCTCGCCGCCGTCCATGAAGCCCACGCTCTCGGCGTCGCTGCCGCTCTCGCCGAGAAAGACCCAGTCCTCCATGGCCGCCGTCAACTCCCGGCTGTTCGCCTTCGCCTTTGTCGTCTTGGCTGATCGAAATCGAATGAACTCGTGTACTGTGCTGTGCTTCCTCGAGAAGACGTACGCCGTATGTTTATAGGCGATCGATGCAGGGATCTTGTGTTGGACTAGGAATAGGACACGCTGAACCTGCCGTACTAACACGAATCCTACTTCTACTCAAGTACTCAACCCCATATACTACTCCGTATTTCATATCGACGGTTACATGGATATGGATACGGATACGGATACGGATACGGACAACTTTTTTCTAGAATACGATTCGGATACTACCATGAACACGGAGTAAATATGTATTCAGTATGAGGCAAGCACAAGTGTTAAAAAAGCACGAAGTCTCCTGCAAATTTCATGGGAAATGATTAGCATCCACCGGCGGATTGCTCCAAAGCACTCAACCGCCTCAATCGTCTACCACGTGTCCATGTGGCCCCGCTCGTTGTCCATCTTTCATTCCCAGAAACATCACAAATTCACAATCCTATTGCTCTCATCTCACCCGGGAACAGTTGCAAGGCCTCGGCCCACATTGGCATCGGTTGTAAAAAGACTATAAATTTTTGCAACGAGACCTCTGCTGCAGAATAATTCTGCAACAAGGCCTTCGTTGGGAAAAATCCTGCAAATTTCATGACTTCTGTAACGAGACTTGTCACAAAAAGTTCTGCGACAAGACCTCTGTTGCAAGGAAAAAAACTGTAACAAGACCTTTGTTGCAAAAAATGAAAATCCGTAACTAGACCTATGTTGTAAAAAAAATCTGCAACGCCACCCATGTTGCGAAAGTCCTTCCACAAAATCATCTATGTTAAAAAAGATGAAGACGAAAAAATATGCAACACAACCCCTGTTCGCTCGTACTACATGTGTCCCACGTGACATGTGCCCCTGACTCCTCATGGCTCCCCTCAATTTTTTTTGCAACAACACCAATGTTGCAGAAGTTTCTCCCGAAACATAAGCTATGTTGCAAAAAAAGTGAAGACAATTTTTTTTCAACATACCTCTGTTGTAAAAAAATCTGCAACAAAACCTCATTTGCAAAAAAGTTCTGCAGCACAGACTGTGTTTTAGAAAGGTAAATAGTTGTTCCAACGTTTTGCAACAAGCATCCTGTTGCGGGGCTTGTTCTGCAACACCACTCTTGCAAAAGGGAGATGGCCCTCGTGGATGGGTAGATTGGATGGCGCCCGCATCCATCCAACAGCCAACGAGGCGGCGGATGTTTTCTATTTATCTGCCGGCCGACGCCTGGCGTGGCCCAAATTTCATGTACTTTATCATATTTTTGTTCAACTTTGTGAAACTTAAAAATGTCTGTACTTGTTAATAAATATTAAGAACTCTTACACAACCTCAACGCTGGGGGTATTTGTACATCCAATTTAAGCGTCCGTGGATTATTAGCAAATCCGAGTAATATAAACTTTTGCATTGTCATGTTTTCATACCGCCTTTGTTTTTATTTACTGCACACATTAGTTTTACTAGCAAAACGGCACACGCGTTGCAACAGGAGAAAAACTCATAATCTCCAATGACCATGACCATATTTCGTTGTATCATCCAGATACACTATCACTCTCATTTTCGTGAAATCGTAAACAATTTTTTAAAATCATGAACAATTTGTTAACTCGTGAACACATATGAAATCGTGAACATTTTTACAGATTTTTAAACATTTTCTAAAATCATGAACATTTTCTAATATTTGCAAACATTTTGAAAATTGTGAACATGTTTCCAAACATAGTTTTTGAATAGGCGAACATTTCTAGAATCAACGAACAATTTTTGGAAATTGGTGGAACAATTTTTGAAATTCAGGATTATTTTTTTATTTAGCCAACATTTTTGAAATGCATGATCATTTTTTGAATCAAACATTTTATGAATAAATAAAATATTTTATAAGTCGCGAATTTTTTTAAATTTTCAGGATATTTTTCAATTCATGAACATTTTTGAATTGGCAAAGTTTTGGTCATTTCATTAAAAAATTAATACATGGACTTTTTTAAATAATCATGAACATTTTCTGATTTACCAAATATTTATTTTAAAAAATTGCGAACATTTTTTAATATGCAAACATTTTTTGAAAATCATGAAAATTTTCTGAATCCACAAACATTTATGAATTATTAAATGTTTTATTTAAAAATTCTCATTTTTTTATTGTCAGAACTTTTTTAAGTCCCATATTATATAAAGTAGAAAAATGAAGACGAAAAAACAAAACAAAAAATAAAAACGAAATCTTAAAACAGGCTACCCGGACATGGCCAGCCCAAACAGGTTCCATGTGTCTTCTCCTAGCGCGTAGAGCGCAGTGTAGAAGGTTTCTACTGGGCCGGCCCATGCGGGGATTCTCCTGTGTGAAACATTTTTTTTCACTTATAGGTGGCATTTATTGGTAATATTTTGTAACTTTAGGGGCAATTTCGATGATGTGCCGCCAGAAGCAATAGCCCCTTTTATTATTAGGTAGGTTTTGAGTAACTTCAACTTTTAACTAAGACACTAGTGGATTGGTGTGAACGTTATATGTCAAGTCAAAGTAAGGAACTCCTGATTAAAGCAGTAGCTCAAGCCATTCTCACATATGTGATAAGTATATTCTTGCTACTAGCCTCAGTTTGTGATGATCTTACTCGGCTCATACGCTAATATTGGTGGGAAGTGGAGAATGGGAAAAGAAAGATGGCCTGGTTGAGCTGGGATAAGATGAGACTACCAGAGGCCAAAGGGGGTATGGGGTTCCGAGATATGTGTGCCTTTAACCAAGCGCTTCTAGCTAAGCAAGCTTGGAGATTACTCGAGTCAGCGGACAGTTTGTGTGCACGCTTGTTGAAGGCAAAATATTTCCCCAATGGCAATCTTCTAGGCACGCTGTTTTCTGGTAACTCATCAGCAGTATGGAAAGGTATTGAGTACGGACTTGAACTTGTTAAGAAAAGTATAATTTGGAGAGTGTGGGGTTGCTCTTCCATTAGAACATGGAGGCATCCATGGATTCCTAGGGGGCCATCCTTCAAGCCGGTGACACCTAAACGGAACCGCGGGTTTAATTGAGTCTCGGATTTTTTGGATCAAATGAAGGAAATATGCCCTAGAGGCAATAATAAAGTTATTATTTATTTCCATATTTCATGATAAATGTTTATTATTCATGCTAGAATTGTATTAACCGAAAACTTAGTACATGTGTGAATACATAGACAAAACAAAGTGTCCCTAGTATGCCTCTACTTGACTAGCTCGTTTATCAAAGATGGTTATGTTTCCTAACCATAGACATGTGTTGTCATTTGATGAACGGGATCATATCATTAGGAGAATGATGTGATGGACAAGACCCATTCGTTAACTTAGCATTATGATCGTAGTTTCATTGCTACTGCTTTCTTCATGACTTATACATGTTCCTCAGACTATGAGATTATGCAACTCCCGAATACCGTAGGAACACCTTATGTGCTATCAAACGTCACAACGTAACTGGGTGATTATAAAGATGCTCTACAGGTGTCTCTGATGGTGTTTGTTGAGTTGGCATAGATCGAGATTAGGATTTGTCACTCCGTGTATCGAAGAGGTATCTCTGGGCCCTCTCGGTAATGCACATCACTATAAGCCTTGCAAGAATTGTGACTAATGAGTTAGTTGTGGGATGATGCATTACGGAACGAGTAAAGAGACTTGTCGGTAATGAGATTGAACTAGGTATGAGGATACCGACGATCGAATCTCGGGCAAATAACATACCAATGACAAAGGGAACAACGTATGTTGTTATGCGGTTTGACCGGAAAAGATCTTCATAGAATATGTAGGAGCCAATATGAGCATCCAGGTTTCGTTATTGTTTATTGACCGGAGATGTGTCTCGGTCATGTCTACATAGTTCTCGAACCCATAGGGTCTGCACGCTTAACGTTCGATGACGATTTGTATTATGAGTTATGTGATTTGATGACCGAAGTTTGTTCAGAGTCCCGGATGAGATCGGGGACATGACGAGGAGTCTTGAAATGGTCGAGAGGTAAAGATCGATATATTGTAAGGCTATATTTGGACATCGGAAAGGTTCTGAGTGATTCGGGTATTTTTCGGAGTACCGGAGAGTTACGGGAATTCGTCGGGAGAAGTATTGGGCCTTATTGGGCCATACAGGAATAGAGGAGGCAGGCCAAAGGGAAGGAGGCGCCCCCCCATGGGTCCGAATTCGACTAGGGGAAAGGGGGCGACGCCCCCCTGCCCTTTCCTACTCCCTCTCTCTTTCCATCTTTCTTCTCTCCTACTCCGGAAAGGAAAAGGGGAATCCTACTAGGACTTGGGAGTCCTAGTAGGATTCCCCACATTTGGCGCGCCCCCTCTAGGGTCGGCCTCCTTCTCCTCCCTCCTTCATATATGTGGGCAGGGGACATCCCAAAGGCACAACAGACAATCTCTTAGCCGTGTGCGGTGGCCCCCTTCATAGTTACACACCTCGGTCATATCGTCGTAGTGCTTAGGTGAAGCCCTGCGTCTGTAGCTTCATCATCACCGTCACCATGCTGTCGTGCTGACGGAACTCTCCCTCGGCCTCAACTGGATCAAGAGTATGAGGGACGTCATCGAGCTGAACGTGTGCTGAACACGGAGGTGCCGTATGTTCGGTGCTAGGATCGGTAGGATCGTGAAGACATACAACTACATCAACTGCGTTGATATAACGCTTCCGCTTTCGGTCTATGAGGCTACATGGACACACTCTCCCCGCTCGTTGCTATGCATCACCATGATAGATCTTGCGTGTGCGTAGGATTTTTTTTCTGAAATTACTGTGTTCCCCCACATCAAAATGGTGCTTGAGATGTTCACTTTCTTCAGGACCATTTCAGGCCCATGGATGCGCGCGAAATTGTAAAAGTCGCACTTCGCCGAGACAGCGGGAGGATTTCCTTGCGCGGTTTTCGAAGAAGCGTGTGCACTTTTCTGTCAAGAGTGCATATCGACTCGTCGTAGGTCCTCAAAATGATTTGTTCGCGGTTGGGGCCTCAAGCTTGACCCTAGGAGGGGATCGGGCCATTTGGAACTTAATCTGGCGGTCGAAGCTTCCCCAAAAGCTGAAGGTCATGGATTGAAGTGTAGTGTCGGGTGCCCTTGCTACCATGGCTTGCAATGCTTCTAGGCACTTGTCCACATGTTCGACCTGCACCTCATGTGGTGTAGAGGACGAGAAAGCTTCCATGCATTGATTTCTTGTAACCACACCATGAGTATTTGGGAGAGGATGATGACTAGATGGCAACTACCTGCTGACGACCAACTAGTTGAGATGGGCAAGAACTTCCTACTTAACATTTTGAAAGTGCAACTAATCCCCGGGTGGTTTTGGTAATTCATAACGACATATATTTCATTGAACTAATGCTTATTCAAGATAGATTTCAGAAAAGTTGAATGATTGGCATGGCATGGACATGAGAATGTGGACCCCTCAAAATGCTAAGGTGAAAGTGCAACTAATCCCCGGGTGGTTTTGGTAATTAATAACAACATATATATCATTGAACTAATAGTTACTTGAGAATCATTTCAGAAAGTTCAGTGATATGGGTATGGCAAGGACTGAAGAAGTGGACCCCTCAAAATGCTAAGGCAAGCATTGGCAAAAGCTCAAGACTCCATTTTTGGTTTAGTGATCCAAGATCACATTGAGTCCATAGGAAAGCCAATACTATTAAAAGGGATGAGGTTATGATAATGATCTGGTTGCTCAAAGTGCTTAGTGATACATCTCCTAAACTATCGAGAACTTTCACGCCATATACACTCATAAGTAATCTCGGTCCCACCGATATTCCAAACTCAGTCCACACCGAGATGAACCACCTCAGCCATAAAGCCAAACCCTAGAAAACTCGGATTTTCGATTCGAACTCGGTCTCACGAAACTTGAGTTGCCAAGCTTCAGAACATACATCATCAAATCGGTGTCACCGAGATGATGAAGTCGGTCCCACCGAGATTGGCAAGCTCTGTCTTTGCACGAATCGGACTAACCGAGATTGTATTTTCAGTCCCACGAAAATCCCAACGTTCACATGATTTGAACTTTCGGTCTCACCGAGTTGTCAACTTCGGTCCCACCGAGATTGGTCAAATGTGTGTAACGGTTGGATTTTGTGTGGAGGCTATAAATACCCTCCACCCCTCTTCATTCGTGGAGAGAGCCATCGAAAGAACTACCACTCCTACCTTACATTTCTGAGAAGAGAACTACCTACCCTTGTGTTGAAATCAAGTTGCTCCACTCCCACCATATGAAGCTTGATCTCTAGCCTTCCCAAGTTCCTTTCCACTCAATCCCTTCTTCCACCACAGCCAAATCAGTGAGGAGAGTTGAGTGTTGGGGAGATTATCATTTGAAGCACAAGAGCAAGGAGTTCATCATCATCAACACCATCTATTACCTTTTGGAGGGTGGTGCCTCCTAGATTGGTTAGGTGTCGCTTGGGAGCCTCCGTCAAGATGTGGAGTTGAACCAAGAAGTTTGTAAGGGCAAGGAGATCGCCTACTTCGTGAAGATCTACCCCGAGTAAGGCTAGCCCTCCGTGGGCGTAGGCCATGATGGCATAGACAAGGTTGCTTCTTCGTGGACCCTTCATGGGTGGAGCCCTCTGTGGACTCTCGCAGCCGTTACCCTCCGTGGGTTGAAGTCTCCATCAACGTGGAAGTACGATAGCACCACCTATCGGAACCACGAGAAAAATCATCGCGTCTCCAAAATTGTGTTTGCTCTTCTCCACCTCTCTTTACTACATGTGCAATTTACTTTCCGCTACCTATACTCTAGAATTGCATGTGTAGGGTGATGTTTGACTTGATCATAATCGTGAATCTGCCAAAAACTTGTCTTTGTCAAAAGGCATAATTTTTATATTGTCAAGTAGTCTAATCACCCCCCCTCTAGACATACTTTCGATCCTACAAGTGGTATCAGAGCTTTGGTCTCCTTTGGATTGGTTTCCATTGCATTGGACTCCATAAGCTTGGTTTCACAACCTAGGAGAGTATGGCATCTAGTGAGGGTAATTTTCGTAGAGGTCCTTACTTTGATGGTACAAACTTTGCTAGTTGGAAGCATAAAATGAACATGCATATTCTTGGCCATAACCCAGCCGCATGGGGCATTATTTGTGTTGGTATGCAAGGTGAATTCTTGAGGAAGGAAAAGTTCGGATCGCGGCTTCTACGGAAGAATTGCGGATGTTGCAAAACAATGCTCAAGCTTGTGACATTCTCTTCAATGCCTTGTGTCCCGAGGAGTTCAACAAAATCAGCCGTCTTGAGAATGCAAAAGAGATTTGGGATGCTTTGGTTGAAATGCACGAAGGTACCGAGTCCATGAAGGAATCAAAGCTAGATGTTCTTCAAGGTCAACTTGACAAGTTCAAGATGAAGGAAGGTGAAGGAGTCGCTGAAATGTACTCTAGGCTTGCTCTCATCACAAATGAGATTGCCGGCTTAGGAAGCGAAGAAATGACCGACCGATTCATCATCAAGAAGATTCTCAGAGCTTTGGATGGAAAGTATGACACCGTGTGCACTTTGATCCAAATGATGCCAAACTACAAGAATCTCAAGCCAACCAAGTCATTGGAAGTATTGTTGCTCACGAGATGACACTTAAGGATAAGGAAGAGCTTCACAACAAGTCAAGTGGTGCTTACAAAGCTACAAGTGATGCTCCCACAACCTCAAGTGACAAGCTAGTTTCCAATGAAGAGATAAGCCTAATGGTGAAGAACTTCAACAAATTCTACAAGAGTAGAAGCAAAGAGAGAAGCTCAAAGTCTAGATCATATGATGAAAAGAGATCTTCTAGTCGTGATCGAAACTGCTACAATTGTGGAAGACCCGGACACTACTCAAATGAGTGTACGGCTCCCCACAAGAGAAGAGAAGAATCTCCAAGAAGAAGAAGCTCAAGAGATGAGTCACCTCGGAAAGAGAGAAGGAGTAGAGATGATCGTTATGAATGAAGACCCTCTCGGAGAAGCAAGGATTCGGAGAGGAAAGACAAGTCATCAAGGAGCTACACAAGAAGAAAACATCAAGCTCATGTAGGTGAATGGGTCCCGGCTCCGACTCAGACAATCAATCCGAAAGAAGCTATCACTCCAACTCCGACTACAGATCAAGATGAAGGTGTTGCGGTCTTGCTCTCGTATCCTCCAACTCCAACTCCTACGACTTATTTGATTCACCAAATGAGGGAATTGGAAGATGCTTCATGGCTAAAGGCCCCAAGGTATCACACCCTGAATTCATTGACTTTGATAGTGATGAGGATGACTTGCTTGGTGAAGATGAGCTCTTACATGATAAATCTAGTGAGCCTAGTAATGATGAACATGCTAGTAGTCTTTATAGTCGAGAAGAGTCGAATGACAATGCTATGAAGGAGATTGAGCGTCTAACTAAAGAACTAAACACTCTTAAGTTAGCTCATGAAACAACTCAAGAAGATCATAGAGAGCTCCTAAGATCTCATGAGAAGCTACGCTCGAGAAGCTCACTCTAGAGCAAGAACATGAGTTTCTAAAAGCAATCAATGACGATCTTCGAAAGAAGAGTTCTTCATATCTTGCCAAACGACTTCTCTTGTCTAATTTCTTGCCTCCCATTAAAACTAAGCATGACAAGCATAAGAAAAATTCTTTCTCTAGTAGTAACAATAACCATGCTAAATCCAATATTGTTGCTTCTAGTAGTTCTCTTGATTCCACTAACAATGTTTCAAGCCAAGTTACACTTGAGCAAGAAAATAGTTTATTGAAAGGGATTATAGAGAAGGTGTCTACAAAAGCCTTGCGGAAGCAAGAACTTTGAGGAAATTGTTCGCAAGCAAGGAAGGCACCGGAAGAATCAAGGAATTGGTTTTGAGCGAAAGTTCAACGCCGAGGGTGTTGAATGGGAAGAAGGTCAATATCCTACTCCACAGTTTGTTTCTCAAAAGGAGAAGTATGATCCTACTTCTTCCAATGTGGAACAAGCTCAAGATGACCTTCCACCACAAGACCACAAGCTAAAATGCAAGGACAAGCTTCAAGAGGAGATTGATGCATTTGTTGAAGCACCTCAAGCCATGGTCAAGTGGGTTCCCAAGGAAACGTCAAGTTCTACTTCGTCAAGCTCAACTACAACCCCAAGGATTCCCATCAAGATGATGTGGATCCCGAAGAAGAAGAACTAGAGAGTTCTTGAGGGTGACTCCGCCAACATACTTCACTCACATTCATTTTGGCAAAAACTTGTGCAACCAACTTCCACATTGTGCACTAGTTCATGGAGTCACAAACCCTCTTGTTGGTAAGACAAGGGACAAGGTAATCATTGCTTTCATGGACATCATCTATTGTGAACTTCAATCTATGTCCATGGATATCCTTGTTTGTTCCTTGTGGGACTAACCCATCTAGGTATTGAAAGTGCCGAATCCAAAGGATTGCTCCAAACTCTTGATGATCTTCATCAACATTGAGCATCCACATCTTCAACATCTACATGAAGTCTTCTCGACAACCCAAGGTTAGTTTGACCCTTTAAAGGGTTCTCACATCAAGGGGGAGCTTTGCTCTAAAGAATTGAGCTAAAGCATCTTCAAATGATGTGAACACATCAATGCTTTATGTAAAAGTGGTAACCCCACTTGTGCTTAAACGATGAGTATGACCTATGATCAAATGTTCTCATTTGACTCCTAAGTCAATATACTCATATAAAGATGACCTAGTCATCGACAAATTGTGTGATAGTAGCTAGAGTTTTGATTGTGCATGTTTGACACATATTTCATTTGCTATCTTATTGTGTGAGCATGTTGGATGCATGATTTTATCCATTCAAGGACATCCATTTGTTGTTTTGGTCGTTTTGATTTTTCTGACCAAATGGATGGACAAGAATGCGTAAGTACCTCCCCTAGCTATCTATGCTTTCTTGTCTCAAATTCTATTCATGCTTACATCACAAACTTTGAACAAGTCATTTTCGGACCCTCCGAGTGAGGAGCACTCGGAGCCACCGATCCGCCAAGGGCTAACTTCCAAAACCTTCTAAGTGATTTCGGTCAGACCAACCCACTCAAATTTGGTCGAACCGAAAGCATTCAGACTGGTCTAGGTTTTCACCTCGGTGAAACCGAGTTGTGATTTTCGGCATGACCGAAGTGCATAACTGCCTGCAGTTATCCATCTCGGTGCCACCGAGTTTTACAACTCGGTCCCACCGACAGCAAAGGGGTATATATACTCCGAGGGCCGCGCACGTTGATTTCTTCTTCAAACGCTTCGCCCCCACACCCTTCTTTGCCGTCGCCTGGTCTCCGGATCGTCTCCGTCGTCGCGCCATCGCGCTCGCGCAGCAGTCTCCGTCGCCGTCAGCGGACATCTTCTCCGCGACGTTGCGCCGTGAGAGAACTCCACCAAGTTAGGGTGAGTTTCGATCCCACTCGTGCTCCCATCTCCGATTCAATGCACGTTTGGTTTGCCTAGTATCTTGCCACGTTTGAAATCTTCCAGAACACTAGATTAGTTCGTTTGGACTAGATTCGAGTAAAAGTTTTAGGGTTAGGTTTCCGCCGAACACATCTCAGTGAGACTGATTTTACATTCTCGGTATGACCGATTTGGCCTATGGCCATTGCACTGCACCTTTTGGTCCAACCGAGTTGTGCAAATCGGTGTGACCGAAATGAGGATTCTGTGAAACCCTAGTGTTTTCGGCAGGACCGAAACCCACTTCGGTCCAACCGAAAGTGGAGTGAATGCTTCTGTTTGAACACTTCGGATTCACCGAATTTTAAACTCGGTCTGACCGAAATGTCTTCTGTGAAAACCTAATACTAAAATTTGAACTCATTTTGTTTGCAAAAACTTCTGCAGTTTGTGATGACTCTTCTTCTCTGCCTACACCTTATCTATTCACAGGTTGTCACCATGTCGGATGCCGTGATAGTCGAGAACAGTCGAGTCACCTATTGCTGATATTCGAGAGGGCACTAGTCCCGATCCCAAAGAGCTCATCGGATGATGGTGAGAGGAGCACACCAAGTGGTTTGCCTCCTGCAGCCACCAGAGCGAAAGAAGAGGAACTCGGATGATGAGGATTCGATTTCGTTGTTGAGGAAGAGGTAACCTCAAAGCCCAAGAGGAAAGTTGTTGCCAAAGAGCCTCAAGGTCGACAAACTAAGAAGGGCACCGAAAAAGTCAAGCAGTCCATTGTTGCCAAGAAGCTGAGTTTGGAAGAGGAAACTACAAGCAAGGTGAAGAAAACTTCCAAGAGGAAGAGGTTAGTGCATGATGATGCAGCGAGAGGATGATGAGGATGAGGAAGCACCCAGCCTCCTCCTCGAAGTCTAAGTTCATGGGTGATGCCATCGAGTGGAGCCACTTCAAAGCCCAAACAAGCTGCTCCATCAAGGCAGCTCTAGCAAAGCCTCTGCCAAGCCCAAGAAGACAACAGAACATTCCAAAGATCGAGAAGAAGAAAGATGATGTGCCACCAGTGTGTCGAAGATGAAGCACCAGTTTTCTTTGAAACTTCGTGAAACTGCCATTACATAATGATGCTCATCCTCAAGCCGAGAACATGAAGGAAAGGAAGGATAGAGGTCTCGGGCTATGGAGACAAGTGACCCATATGCCGTGAGGAGAAGAACTGCTGTTGATCCCAGATTCCACACCGAGAGCAGCGGGACTTCTATGAGGCGATCTTGATGGACAAGAAGCCCATAGTTGCGCACACGGATCGTTGATCGGGCGTACATTGACAGTGAAGAGCACAGAGACTTCTTTCCACATGTGCATGAAAGCTTCACTGCATGTGGTGTTGCAGACTTTGTGGGTCAGAAGTTGACAAATTGGAATGATGAGATGATTATGCAATTCTATGCCACAGCTCATTTCTATCCAGATGGAAGGATTGTATGGATGACTGAAGGCCAAAGATTCTCTTCAACTGTTGAAGAATGGGCAGAACTTCTGAATGCTCCAGTACAAAGAGAGGATGACATTGATGTTTATGGTATTCCAAAGAAGAACCATGAATCCATGAAGAACATGTACAAAGAGGTTCCAGCTAAGGATTTAGGAATCTGGAAGCTCGGCTCAGTGTATTATCTCCAGGCAGGTCTACCTACCACTAACACTATTCTGAGGCATACCTTGATGCCCAAGTCTGGAGATCATCGCATGATCAGAGGATACTCTATCAACATGCTGCATATACTTGATGAGAGAGCACCTTTCAAGGTGATGGACTTGATAGTTGAGACCATCAAGAGGACTGCAATGACGAGAAAGGTCATGTGGATTTGCCCGCATATTCAGATGCTTATCAATGCCAAGTTTGGCACGGGCACATACTTGTTGGATAGAGCACACTTACCACTGCAGCCTGAGCATGAGGATAATGTTGTTGTGATGGATGAGGAGGATCCAACATCGGTTGAAGGTCAAGCAAAGATTGAAGCTACCAAGAAAGCCAAAGCTGACAAGGAAGCAGCAGCAGCAGCAGCTAAACTCAAGAGTGTCGGAGAGCAGCTCCTTGAAGCTACCCAAAGGATTGAACAACGCCTGGCCAGCATTGTACAGTCTCAGGAGAGCCTAGAGAGGATTGTTGAAGACAAGATCCACGCTCTGGATGTGAAGTGGATCAAGTGCAAGTAATCAAACAAGCTTGAGGCGGACATTGAGGAAGCAAAGAGGAGAAGGAAGAGCTTATGCATGAGATGCAGGATGACCTAGTCCAGATGCCTATCAGCAGATCTCCGGTTCCCACAGACCCGATCACCTGCTATTCCATGGGATCGACACCAGACTACAGCTTGGCACCTCCCACAGCTCCATCGGTTGCTCCAACTCCAGCTCCAAAGACCACTCCTCCAGCCTGAGACATCACTGAAGTCTTCGCAGATCCTGCCATATCAACTCCAACATCAACCTGACAGAGCCGCCAGCAGAGTCCCTAGTGACGCTTAGCTCTATGCCTTTTCGAACTTTTGGTAACTTGTTGCCAAAGGGGAGAAATTGTGTAGATCATAGGACTTGAGAGAGAGTGTTGTTGTCTTTGCGCTTTTGCTCTTCGTTCTTCTGCGGTTTCTTTGAGATACTTTTGGTTTTCAAGACATTCCGTGTGTTTGATACTCGTTTGATCCTACCTTAATGAGTGCTTGGTCGTACTATGCCTTAATGTGTGCTTAATGCTTATCCTATGCTATTCATATCTTGTATGACCATTTACTCATGTCTTGGTGATTGGGTGCATGCGTTCATTCTAATCATTTTGTGCGCTCCACCAAGATGTATGTGACATGGAAGAGTGACCCATGATCCTAATCGATTGTGCATTTGCATTCAAACGCAAATCTTAAATAATGCACAAATTTAGGGGAGCTCTTGCTTATCACATACTTCTCAAAGCGACGATATTATTCATTGATTATATCCTTTGTCGAAGCTTTGATCTATATGTTGTCATCAATTACCAAAAGGGGAGATTGAAAGTGCAACTAATCCCGGGTGGTTTTGGTAATTAATAAGAACATATATATCATTAAACTAATAGTTACTTGAGAATCATTTGAAAAGTTCAGTGATATGGGTATGGCAAGGATGAAGAAGTGGACCCCCAAAATGCTAAGGCAAGCATTGGCAAAAGCTCAAGACTCCATTTTTGGTTTAGTGATCCAAGATCACATTGAGTCCATAGGAAAGCCAATACTATTAAAAGGGATGAGGTTATGATAATGATCTGGTTGCTCAAAGTGCTTAGTGATACATCTCCTAAACTATCGGCAACTTTCACCGCCATATACACTCATAAGTAATCTCGGTCCCACCGATATTCCAAACTCAGTCACACCGAGATGAACCACCTCACCATAAAGCCAAACCCTAGAAAACTCGGATTTTCCGATTACGAACTCGGTCTCACGAAACTTGAGTTGCCAAGCTTCAGAACATACATCATCAAATCGGTGTCACCGAGATGATGAAGTCGGTCCCACCGAGATTGGCAAGCTCTGTCTTTGCACGAATCGGACTAACCGAGATTGTATTTTCGGTCCCACGAAAATCCCAACGTTCACATGATTTGAACTTTCGGTCTCACCGAGTTGTCAACTTCGGTCCCACCGAGATTGGTCAAATGTGTGTAACGGTTGGATTTTGTGTGGAGGCTATAAATACCCTCCACCCCTCTTCATTCGTGGAGAGAGCCATCGAAAGAACTACCACTCCTACCTTACATTTACGAGAAGAGAACTACCTACCCTTGTGTTGAAATCAAGTTGCTCCACTCCCACCATATGAAGCTTGATCTCTAGCCTTCCCAAGTTCCTTTCCACTCAATCCCTTCTTCCACCACAGCCAAATCGGTGAGGAGAGTTGAGTGTTGGGGAGATTATCATTTGAAGCACAAGAGCAAGGAGTTCATCATCATCAACACCATCTATTACCTTTTGGAGGTGGTGCCTCCTAGATTGGTTAGGTGTCGCTTGGGAGCCTCCGTCAAGATGTGGAGTTGAACCAAGAAGTTTGTAAGGGCAAGGAGATCGCCTACTTCGTGAAGATCTACCACGAGTAAGGCTAGCCCTCCGTGGGCGTGGCCATGATGGCATAGACAAGGTTGCTTCTTCGTGGACCCTTCGTGGGTGGAGCCCTCCGTGGACTCTCGCAGCCGTTACCCTCCGTGGGTTGAAGTCTCCATCAACGTGGAAGTACGATAGCACCACCTATCAGAACCACGAGAAAAATCATCGCGTCTCCAAAATTGCGTTTGCTCTTCTCCACCTCTCTTTACTACATGTGCAATTTACTTTCCGCTACCTATACTCTAGAATTGCATGTGTAGGGTGATGTTTGACTTGATCATAATCGTGAATCTGCCAAAAACTTGTCTTTGTCAAAAGGCATAATTTTTATATTGTCAAGTAGTCTAATCACCCCCCCCCCCTCTAGACATACTTTCGATCCTACATAAGGACATGGATTGGCAAAGCTTCAAGACTCTACATTTTTTGGTTAAGTGATCCAAGATCACATTGAGTGTATAGAAAAGCCAATACTATTAAAAGAGGATAAGGTTTTGATCATAACTCAATTGCTCAAGTGCTTGATGATATTGCTTCGAAAACCCTCAACCACTTTCTCCTAGTCATATCTGTCCAAACCCTAAAAAGCCAATCGGGTCCCATCGAAAACTTCCCATCCAGACTTACCAAGTTGATCCTATACATTGCCACAGCCAAACCCTAGAGTTTCGATCCCACCGAGATGACGATCGGTCCCACTGATTTGCACTGGCCAAGTTTCTGTAACCTTGTCGCTTCACTTTGGAATTACCGAAAGGCAGTCTCGCTTAGGTCATCACATATCGGTCTCACCGAGATTATCACTTCAGTCCCACCGGAAAGCCCAAACGTTCAATTTTTTTACACAGGTCGGTCTCACCGAGATTTTGGATATGTGTCACCGAGTTGAATAAAAAGGCTTGTAACGGTAGGATTTTGGGTGAAGACTATTTATACCCCTCCACCCCCACCTACTCTCTAAGAGAGCCATCAGAATGAAACTACACTCCCACCATTCATTTTCCGTGAGAGAATCACCTACTCATGTGTTGAGATCAAGTCATTCCAAACCCACCATTTGAACCTTGATTTCTAGCCTCCTCAAGTTGCTTTCCACTTCAATCCTTCTCCTACCAAAGCCAAATATGTGAGAGAGTGATTGAGTGTTGATGAGACTATTATTTTTGTAGCACAAGAGCAAGGAGTTCATCATCAACAACACCATATATTACCTTCTGGAGAGTGGTGTCTCCTAGATTGGTTATGCATCACTTGGGAGCCTCCAAGATCTTGTGGAGTTGAACCAAGGAGTTTGTAAGGGTAAGGAGACCGCCTACTTCGCGAAGATCTACCCCGAGTGAGGCTAGTCCTTTGTGGACATAAGCCATGGTGGAATAGACAAGGTTGCTTCTTCATAGACCCTTCATTGGTGGAGTCCTCCATGGACTTGCGCGGCCGTTACCCTCCATGGTTGAAGTCTCCATCAACATGGATATACGACAGTACCACCTATCGGAACCACGCCAAAAATCACCGTGTCTTCATTGCGTTTGATTTCTTCGATCCCTCTGAGGGAGTCCTGGACTAGGGGGTGTCCGGACAGCCAGACTATCAATATTCGCCGGACTCCCAGACTACGAAGATAGAAGATTGAAGACTCCGGCTCGTGTCCGGAAGGTACTTTCCTTGGCGTGGAAGGCAAGCTTGGCAATACGGATATGTAGATCTCCTACCATTGTAACCGCCTCTGTGTAACCCTAGCCTCTCCGGTGTCTATATAAACCGGAGGGCCTTAGTCCGTAGGACGAACATCACATCTCAACAATCATACCATAGGCTAGCTTCTAGGGTTTAGCCGCCTTGATCTCGTGGTAGATCTACTCTTGTACTACCCATATCATCAATATTAATCAAGCAGGACGTGGGGTTTTACCTCCATCGAGAGGGCCCGAACACAGGTAAAAACATTGTGTCCCTCGTCTCTTGTTACCATCCGCCTAGACGCACAGTTCGGGACCCCCTACCGAGATCCGCCGGTTTGACACCGACATTGGTGCTTTCATTGAGAGTTCCTCGTAGCCGTCGATAGGCTCGATGGCATCTTCAACCATCAACGCTGTGCAGGGTGAGACTTTTCTCCCCGGACAGATCTTCATATTCGGCGGCTTTGCACTGCGGGCCAATTCTCTTGGTCATCTGGAGCAGATCGAAAGCTACGCCCCTGGCCGTCAGGTCAGATTCGGAAGCTTAAACTTCACTGCCGATGACCGTGGAGACTTGATCTTCGACGGACTCAAGCCACAGCCAAGCGCGCCGCATTGTGACGATGGGCATAATCTAGCTTTGCCGCCGGACAGTGCTTTGGTGGCCGCACTCGGATCCGCTTCGGCCACTAGCCCAGAGCCGATTGCCCATATCGAGGGCGGTGGATAGAAGCGCGCCACAGGGCTTCAACATCCACGGCGATGGGCGAATACCAATCTTGTCCCTGCGAAACTTCGTGACCCGGGCGCCGGACTCCGAGCCTCCCGCGCCCTACCGATTAATCCGGATTGGGCGCGGTTATAAATTCACCGCTGCGGACATCTTCCAAAGACTCGCCTTTTGGCGATATCCTGAATTCCTCAAGCATCTCTCGCTATCGGGAGAATCTGGCGGACTATAGCTAGGGCGGTTGGAGTTCGGACGATGGAGAAATTCAGAGCCCACCCACCACCCACTTTGTAGCCAGCCCGAGGATCTAACCGACATGCTAGACTACGACTCCGGCGACATCGGCGCTATGGGCGGCGATGCCGGAGACGAACAAAAGCCAGCGCCTACAGGGCACTGGAAGGCCACCTCGTCATATGACGTATACATGGTGGATACCCCAAAAGAAGGGGATAGCGAAAAAGCAGCGGAGGCAGATTCTCTAAAGAAGCAGCCCAAACACCGACGTCAGCGGCGCCGCTCAAAATCCCGCCACAGCAAGAATGAAGATTCCGGCACCGGAGACAATAACACTCCGGAGAGTGCCGAAGACAATCCCCTCCAGCAAGACTCAGCGCAGGAGGACGCAGAAGCAAGCCCTCATGGCAGGCGGCGGGCGAAGGGTTGAGGATGATAACTATATGCCTCCCTCCGAAGACAAAGCAAGCCTCAACGATGATGAATTCGTCGTACCTGAGGATCCCGTCGAACAAGAGCGCTTCAAGCGCAGGCTCATAGCCACGGCAAATAGCTTAAAGAAAAAGCAGCAACAGCTCCAAGCTAATCAAGATCTGCTGGCCGATCGATGGACAGAGGTCCTCGCGGCCGAAGAGTATAAACTCGAATGTCCCTCCAAAAGTTACCCCAGACGCAAGCTGCTCCCCCGATTAGAGGAGGAAGCATACATACCTTCATCACCAGCGCATGACATGGCTGACCGACCACCCCGTGGCCGCGACAGAGAGGCATTCAGGCCCCCAGCCAAAACCGTACCCCGGCATCGCTCCAAGAGTACGAAGCCAAAAGGGAACGCGCCGGACTTGCGAGACATATTGGAGGACAAAGCAAGACAATCCAGATCCATCTATGGATCACGTGGGCGCCCTATGACCCACGACGAATACCGTCGCGCCGGACATAACGCCGGCCGGGACGAACATAGCAGACAGCGCTCCCTCGAGCTGCGTCGCAATATTGCTCAATACAGGGGCGCCGCACACCCGTTATGCTTCACCGATGAAGTAATGGATCATCAGATCCCCAAAGGGTTTAAACCCGTAAATATCGAATCTTACGATGGTACAACAGACCCCGCGGTGTGGATCGAAGATTATCTTCTCCACATCCATATGGCCCGCGGCGACGATCTCCACGCCATCAAATATCTACCACTCAAGCTTAAAGGACCAGCTTGGCATTGGCTTAACAGCCTGCCCGCAGAGTCAATTGGGTGTTGGGAAGACCTGGAGGCCGCGTTCCTTGATAACTTCCAAGGTACATATGTGCGACCACCAGACGCCGATGACCTAAGTCACATTATTCAGCAGCGAGACGAATCGGCGGACAATTACAGACACGGTTCTTGACGAAGAAAAATCAAATCGTCGATTGTCCGGATGCGGAGGCCCTTGCAGCCTTCAAACATAACATCCGGGGCGAATGGCTAGCCCGGCACAGGGCGGGAGAAGCGAAATCCATGGCAGCCCTCACATCGTTAATGACCCGCTTTTGTGCGGGAGAGGACAGTGGCTAGCCCGCAGCAACAATCTCCGCAAAAATTCGGCAGTCCGGACACTAAGGACAACAACGGCAGGTCACGTCGAATCAAAACAAGCGCCGCGTGCTGGCGGCGACAAGGAGGATCTGGCGGTCAATGCCGGATTCGAGGCTCAAACCGGTCAGCGGAAGAAGCCATTTAAAGAACCACTCCGGGTCCGTCCAATCTGGAGCGAATACTCGACCGCTCATGCGGATACATGGCACCCCGAAAAGCCAGCTAATCACACCAATAGAGATTGTTGGGTTGTCAAGCAGGTAAGCAAGTTAATTGCGAACACAATGACAAGGGGCTAAATAGCGGCGACGAGGAAGAGACCCGACGCCCGAACAATAGAGGATGAAGGGTTTCCCCCACAAGTGCGGACGGTGAATATGATTTACGCGACCCATATACCCAAGAGGGAGAGGAAGCGCGCACTCACGGGGCGTCTATGCGATGGAGCGATCGCCCCAAAGTTCAATCCATGGTCCTCTGTCCGATCACTTTCGATCGGCGAGACCATCCGACCAACATACGCCATGGCGGATTCGCGCATTGGTCTTAGACCCAATCGTCGATGGATTTCACCTCACAAGAGTCCCGATGGACGGCGGCAGCAGCCTTGAACCTGCTTTATCGGGACACGGTCATAAAATGGGCATAGACCCATCCAGGATCAAACCTACTAAGACAACCTTTAAAGGTGTCATCCCGTGAGTGGAAGCCAACTATCTGAGCTCACCACACCGAAGTGGTCTTGAACCCGGATAATTTCGAAGCAAAGAGTTAATCTTTGATATAGTCCCGTGTTGGGGAGCGTAGTAATTTCAAAAAATTTCCTCGCACACGCAAGATCATGGTGATGTATAGCAAGAGAGAGAGTTGTCTACGTGCCCTCGTAGACCCGAAGCGGAAGCGATCTAACGTAGAGGAAGTAGTCGTCGTTCTCCTCGCGATCCGACCGATCCGGCGCCGTTACTCCGGCGCCCCGAGTTCTTGACACGTACAGCTCGATGGCGTCCCTCGTACTCGATCCAGCCGAGTGTCGAGGGAGAGTTCGTCGACCTGACGGCGTGGTGGCGATCTTGATGTTTCACGGCGCGAGGCTTCGCCTAAGCTTGACGGTATAACCGAGGTGGAATATGGTGGAGGGGCACCGCACGGCTAAGGAACGATCCGTAGATCTAACTTGTGTGTTCTAGGGTGCCCCCTGCCCCGTATATAAAGGAGGGAGGGGGAGGCCGGCCGGCCTAGCTAGGCGCGGGAGGAGTCCTACTCCTACCGGAGTAGGACTCCCCCTTTCCTAGTTGGATTAGGTTTGGGGGAGGGAAAGAGGAGAGGGCCGCCCCCCCTTGTCCTATTCGGACTGGGGGAGAGGCGCGCCACCTCCTGGCCGGCCCTCCTCTTCTCCCTCGAGGCCCACGGGGCCCATTTACCTCCCGGGGTTCCAGTAACCTCCGGTTTTCCGTAAATTCCGTTTTTGCGGAACCATTCGAACTCAAACATAGGCTTCCAATATATCAATCTTTATGTCTCGACCATTCGAGACTCCTCGTCATGTCCGTGATCACATCCGGGACTCGAACTTCTTGGTACATCAAAATACATAAACTCATAATAAGCATCCATCGAAACCTTAAGCGTGCGGACCCTACGGTTCGAGAACAATGTAGACATGACCTAGAACTATTCACGGTCAATAACCAACAGCGGGACCTGGATGCCCATATTGGTTCCTACATATTCTCGAAGATCTTTATCGGTCGACCGCATAACAACATCGTTGTTCCCTTTGTCATCGGTATGTTACTTGCCCGAGATTCGATCGTCGGTATCAATACCTAGTTCAATCTCGTTACCGCAAGTCTCTTTACTCGTTCCGTAATACATCATCTCACAACTAACTCATTAGTTGTAGTGCTTGCAAGGCTTGATGATGTGCATTACGAGAGGGCCGAGAGATACCTCTCCAGGCAATCGGAGTGACAAAACCTAATCTCGAAATCGCCAACCCAACATCGCCTTTGGAGACACTGTAGTACTCCTTTATAATCACCCGATTCGTTGTGACGTTTGGTAGCACCAAAGTGTTCCTCCGTAAACAGGAGTTGCATAATCTCATAGTTACAGGAACATGTATAAGTCATGGATAAAAGCGGTAGCAACATACTAAGCGATCGTGTGCTAAGCTAATGGAATGGGTCATGTCAATCGATCATTCTACTAATGATGTGACCTTGTTAATCAAATAACAACTCTTTGTTCATGGTCGGAAACATAACCATCTTTGATTAACAAGCTAGTCTAGTAGAGGCATACTAGTGACATGTTTGTTTGTCTATGCATTCACACATGTATCATGTTTCCGGTTAATACAATTCTAGCATGAATGATAAACATTTATCATGAAATAAGGAAATAAATAATAACTTTATTATTGCCTCTAGGGCATATTTCCTTGATCTCCCACTTGCACTAGAGTCAATAATCTAGATTACATAGTAATGATTCTAACACCCATGGAGTCTTGGTGCTGATCATGTTTTGCTCGTGGAAGAGGCTTAGTCAACGGTCTCGCAACATTCAGATCCGTATGTATCTTGCAAATCTCTATGTCTCCCACGGACTAAGTCCGGATGGAATTGAAGCGTCTCTTGATGTGCTTGGTC
Organism: Aegilops speltoides; assembly: GCA_021437245.1. Classification (NCBI taxonomy): domain Eukaryota; kingdom Viridiplantae; phylum Streptophyta; class Magnoliopsida; order Poales; family Poaceae; genus Aegilops; species Aegilops speltoides. Next base: position 448,037,312 of record CM038145.1, on the reverse strand, counting down.
CTCTTGTGAAATCTGGATTCCTTCGCTAAGGCAATTGCTCGATATTGTCACGAAAGATTTTCATTGGACCCGATGCACTAGGTATGACACCTAGATCGGATATGAACTCCTTCATCCGACTCCTTCATTAGCTGCTTCGAAGCTGCTATGTATTCCGCTTCACATGTAGATCCCGCCACGACGCTTTGTTTAGAACTGCACCAACCGACTCCTCCGTTTAGTGTAAATCGTATCCGGTCTGCGATTTAGAATCGTCGGGATCGATGTCAAAGCTTGCATCAACGTAACCGTTTACGATGAGCTCTTTGTCACCTCCATATCGAAAACATATCCTTAGTCCTTTTCGGTATTTCAGATGTTCTTGACCGCTGTCGATGATCCACTCTGGATTACTTTGGTACCTCCTGCTAGGCTTATAGCAAGGCACACATCAGTCTGGTACACAGCATTGCATACATGATAGAGCCTATGGCTGAAGCATAGGAACATCTTTCATTTTCTCTCTATCTTCTGCGGTGGTCGGGCATTGAGTCTTACTCAACTTCACACCTTGTAACACAGCAAGAACCCTTTCTTTGCTTGATCCATTTTGAACTTCTTCAAAATTTTGTCAAGGTATGTGCTTTGTGAAAGTCAATTAAGCGTCTTGATCTATCTCTATAGATCTTGATGCCCAATATGTAAGCAGCTTCACCGAGGTCTTTCATTGAAAACTCTTATTCAAGTATCCCTTTATGCTATCCAGAAATTCTATATCATTTCCGATCAGCAATATGTCATCTACATATAATATCGAAATGCTACTGAGCTCCCACTCACTTTCTTGTAAATCTGAGCTTCTCCAAAAGTCTGACAAACCCAAATGCTTTGATCACACTATCAAAGCGTTTATTCCAACTCGAGATGCTTGCACCAGTCCATAAATGGATCATTGGAGCTTGCACACTTTGTTAGCTCCTTTGGATCGATAAAACCTTCGGTTGCATCATATACAACTCTTCTTCGAAAATCCATTCAGAATGCAGTCTTTACATCCATTTGCCAAATTTCATAATCATAAAATCGGCAATTGCTAACATGATTCGGACGGACTTAAGCATCGCTACGGGTGAGAAGGTCTCATCGTAGTCAATCCCTTGAACTTGTCGAAAACCCTTTGCGACAAGTCGAGCTTTATAGACGATAACATTACCGTCGGCGTCGGTCTTCTTCTTGAAGATCCACTTGTTTTTATTGCTTGCCTACCCTCGGGCAAGTCAACTAAAGTCCATACTTTGTTTTCATACATGGATCCCATCTCAGATTTCATGGCCTCAAGCCATTTTGTGGAACCTGGGCTCACCATCGCTTCTTCATAGTTCGTAGGTTCATCATGATCTAGTAGCATGATTTCCGAACAGGATTACCGTACCACTCAGTGCGGATCTTACTCTGGTTGATCTCGAGGTTACGTAGTAACTTGATCTGAAGTTTCATGATCAACATCATCAACTTCCTCATTACTTGGTGTAGGTGTCTCAGAAACCGGTTTCTGCGACGAACTACTTTCAAGTAAGGGAGAAGGTACTATTACCTCATCAAGTTCCACTTTCCTCCCACTCACTTCTTTCGAGAGAAACTCCTTCTCTAGAAAGGATCCATTCTTAGCAACGAATGTCTTGCCTTCGGATCTGTGATAGAAGGTGTACCCAACTGTCTCCTTTGGGTATCCTATGAAGACACATTTCTCCGATTTGGGTTCGAGCTTATCGGGTTGAAGCTTTTTCACATAAGCATCGCATCCCCAAACTTTAAGAAACGACAACTTTGGTTTCTTGCCAAACCACAGTTCATAAGGTGTCGTCTCAGCGGATTTCGACGGTGTTCTATTCGATGTGAATCGGCCGTCTCTAGAGCATAACCCCAAAACGATAGCGGTAAATCTGTAAGAGACATCATAGATCGTACCATATCTAGTAAAGTGCGATTCTGACGTTCGGACACACCATTCGCTGTGGTGTTCGGGTGGCGTGAGTTGCTAAACTATTCCGCATTGTTTCAAATGTAGACCAAACTCGTAACTCAAATATTCACCTCCACGATCGGATCGTAGAAACTTAATTTTCTTGTTACGATGATTTTCAACTTCACTCTGAAATTCTTTGAACTTCTCAAACGTTTCAGACTTATGTTTCATTAAGTAGATATACCCATATCTGCTTAAGTCATCTGTGATGGTGAAAAAATAACGATATCCGCCACGAGCCTCAACATTCATCGGACCACATACATACGTATGTATGATTTCCAACAAATCTGTTGCTCTCTCCATAGTACCGAGAGCGGTGTTCTAGTCATCTTGCCCATGAGGCACGGTTACATAAGTGCCAAGTGATTCATAATCAAGTGACTCCAAAAGTCCATCGAGATGGAGTTTCTTCATGCGCTTTACACGATATGACCTAAACGGCGATGCCACAAATAAGTTGCACTATCATTATCAACTCTGCATCTTTTGGTTTCAACATTATGAATATGTGTATCACTACTATCGAGATTCATCAAAATAGACCATTCCTCAAGGGTGCATGACCATAAAAGATATTACTCATATAAATAGAACAACCATTATTCTCTGATTTAAATGAATAACCGTCTCGCATCAAACAAGATCCAGATATAATGTTCATGCTCAACGCAGCACCAAATAACAATTATTTAGGTCTAAAACTAATCCGAAGGTAGATGTAGAGGTAGCGTGCCGACCGCGATCACATCGACTTTGGAACCATTTCCCACGCGCATCGTCACCTCGTCCTTTGCGAGTTAAGCAATCCAGTAGTCCTGTTTGAGTTGCAAATATTAGCAGCAGAACCATATCAAATACCAGTGCTACTACGAGCTCTAGTAAGGTACACATCAATAACATGTATATCACATATACCTTTGTTCACCTTGCCATCCTTCTTATCCGCCAAATACTTGGGGCAGTTCCGCTTCAAAGACCAGTCGCTTGCGGTAGAAGCACTCGATTTCAGGTTTAGGGCCAGACTTGGGTTTCTTCTCTGAGCAGCAACTTGCTTGCTGTTCTTCTTGAAGTTCCTTCTTCTTCCTTTGCCTTTCTTCTTGAAACTAGTGGTCTTGTTGACCATCAACACTTGATGCTCCTTCTTGATTTCTACCTCCGCAGCCTTTAGCATTGCGAAGAGCTCGGTATAGTCTTTACTAACCCTTGCATATTATAGTTCATCACGAAGCCTTTGTAGCTTGGTGGCGTGATTGAGAATTACATCAATGACACAATCATCCGGAAGATTAACTCCCAATTGTGTCAAGTGATTGTAGTACCCGGACATTACGAGTATATGCTCACTAACGAACTATTCTCCTCCATCTTGCAGCTATAGAACTTATTGGAGACTTCATATCTCTCAATCCGGGCATTACTGTTGGAATATTAACTTCAACTCTGGAACATCTCATATGCTCCATGACGTTCAAAACGTCGTTGAAGTCCCGGTTCTAAGCCGTAAAGCATGGCACATTGAACTATAGAGTAGTCATCAGCTTTGCTCGCGCGACGTTCATAACATCGGCGGTTGCATTAGCAAGAGTTCTGGCACCTAGCGGTGCATCCAGGGCGTAACTCTTACGTGCAGCAATGAGGATGATCCTCAAATTCGGACCCGATCCGTGTAATTGCTACCATCATCTTTCAACTTTGCTTTCTCAAGGAACGCATTAAAATTCAACGGAACAACAAAGACGAGCCATCTATCTACAATCAAACATAAACAAGCAAGATACTATCGGTACTAAGTTCATGATAAATTTAAGTTCAATTAATCATATTACTTAAGAACTCCCACTTAGAAAAACATCTCTCTAGTCATCTAAGTGATCACGTGATCCAAATCAACTAAACCATAACCGATCATCACGTGAAATGGAGTAGTTTTCAATGGTGAACATCTTATGTTGATCATATCTACTATATGATTCACGCTCGACCTTCGGTCTCGTGTTCGAGGCCATATCTGCATATGCTAGGCTCGTCAAGTATAACCCGAGTATTCTGCGTGTGCAAAACTGGCTTGCACCCGTTGTAGATGGACGTGAGAGCTTATCACACCGATCATCACGTGGTGTCAGGCACGACGAACTTTGGCAACGGTGCATACTGGGAGAACACTTCTTGATAATTTAGTGAGAGATCATCTTATAATGCTACCGTCAATCAAAGCAAGATAAGATGCATAAAAGGATAAACATCACATGCAAATCAATATAAGTGATATGATATGGTCATCATCATCTTGTGCTTCATGATCTCCATCTTGCAGCACCACCATGATCACCATCGTCACCGGCGCGACACCTTGATCTCCATCGTAGCATCGTTGTCGTCTCGCCAAACTTATGCTTCTCGACTATCGCTACCGCTTAGTGATAAAGTAAAGCATTACAGAAGCGATTGCATTGCATACAATAAAGCGACAACCATATGGCTCCTGCCGATTGCCGATAACCGGTTACAAAACATGATCATCTCATACAATAAAATATAGCATCACGTCTTGACCATATCACATCACAACATGCCTGCAAAAACAAGTTAGGCGTCCTCTACTTTGTTGTTGCAAATTTTACGTGGCTGCTACGGGCTTAAGCAAGAACCAGTCTCACCTCGCATCAAAACCACAGCGATACTTCGTCAAATAGACTCTCGTTTTAACCTTCTCAAGGACCGGGCATAGCCACACTCGGTTCAACTAAAGTGAGAGAGCAGCACCCACCACCACCTTTAAGCAACGAGTGCTCGCGGCGGTGAAACCAGTCTCGCGTAAGCGTCTGGCGTAATGTCGGTCAGGGCCGCTTCATCTCACAATACCGCTGAACCAAAGTATGACATCTGGTAGGAAGTATGACTTGTATCGCCCACAACTCACTTGTGTTCTACTCGTGCAAAACATCAAACCATAAAAACCTAGGCTCGGATGCCACTGTTGGGGAACGTAGTAATTTCAAAAATTTTCCTACGCACACGCAAGATCATGGTGATGTATAGCAACGAGAGGGAGAGTGTTGTCTACGTACCCTCGTAGACCCGAAGCGGAAGCGATCACAACGTAGAGGAAGTAGTCGTACGTTCTCCTCGCGATCCGACCGATCCCGGCGCCGTTACTCCGACGCCCCCGAGTTCTTGACACACGTACAGCTCGATGACGTCCCTCGTACTCCGATCCAGCCGAGTGTCGAGGGAGAGTTCCGTCAGCACGACGGCGTGGTGACGATCTTGATGTTTCACCGGCGCAGGGCTTCGCCTAAGCTTCATGACGGTATAACCGAGGTGGAATATGGTGGAGGGGCACCGCACGGCTAAGGAACGATCCGTAGATCTAACTTGTGTGTTCTAGGGTGCCCCTGCCCCGTATATAAAGGAGGGAGGGGGGCCGGCCGGCCTAGCTAGGGCGCTGCCGAGGAGTCCTACTCCTACCGGGAGTAGGACTCCCCCTTTCCTAGTTGGATTAGGTTTGGGGGGAGGGGGAAGAGGAGGCGGCCCCCCCCCCCTCCTTGTCCTATTCGGACTGGGGGGAGAGGCGCGCCACCTCTGGCCGGCCCTCCTCTTCTCCCTCGAGGCCCACGGGGCCCATTTACCTCCGGGGGTTCCGTAACCTCCGGTTTTCCGTAAATTCCGTTTTGCGGAACCATTCCAACTCCAAACATAGGCTTCCAATATATCAATCTTTATGTCTCGACCATTCGAGACTCCTCGTCATGTCCGTGATCACATCCGGGACTCGAACTTCTTCGGTACATCAAAATACATAAACTCATAATAACTGCCATCGAAACCTTAAGCGTGCGGACCCTACGGTTCGAGAACAATGTAGACATGACCTAGAACTATTCACGGTCAATAACCAACAGCGGGACCTGGATGCCCATATTGGTTCCTACATATTCTCTGAAGATCTTTATCGGTCGGACCGCATAACAACATCGTTGTTCCCTTTGTCATCGGTATGTTACTTGCCCGAGATTCGATCGTCGGTATCCAATACCTAGTTCAATCTCGTTACGCAAGTCTCTTTACTCGTTCGTAGTACATCATCTCACAACTAACTCATTAGTTGTAGTGCTTGCAAGGCTTCATGATGTGCATTACCGAGAGGGCCCAGATACCTCTCCGACAATCGGAGTGACAAAACCTAATCTCGAAATCGCCAACCCAACATCGCCTTTGGAGACACTGTAGTACTCCTTTATAATCACCCGATTCGTTGTGACGTTTGGTAGCACCAAAGTGTTCCTCCGTAAACGGAGTTGCATAATCTCATAGTTACGGGAACATGTATAAGTCATGGATAAAAGCGGTAGCAACATACTAAGCGATCGTGTGCTAAGCTAATGGAATGGGTCATGTCAATCGATCATTCTACTAATGATGTGACCTTGTTAATCAAATAACAACTCTTTGTTCATGGTCGGAAACATAACCATCTTTGATTAACAAGCTAGTCTAGTAGAGGCATACTAGTGACATGTTTGTTTGTCTATGCATTCACACATGTATCATGTTTCCGGTTAATACAATTCTAGCATGAATGATAAACATTTATCATGAAATAAGGAAATAAATAATAACTTTATTATTGCCTCTAGGGCATATTTCCTTCATCCCGTTCCGTAGCGGCTATCATGCCCTGCTCGGACGAACCGCGTTTGCAAAATTCAACGCGGTGCCGCATTATGCATACCTAAAGCTCAAGATGCCAGGCCCTCGTGGAGTCATTACGGTCAATGGGAATACGGGCGCTCCTCCGAACGGAGGAACATCTGGCTGCTCTCGCGGCGGAAATCTGAGTAGCCTTCTCGGCAATTCTCGATCCGGCAATCAAAAGCGGATACATCAAAGCGCGCCGAGCAACACTAACCAAGACCACTGGCGCGATCGAGCACGCGTAGCAATGCGGCTAACCCCGCCAGCGCATGATCACAAGAATAACACTCGCGTACATCATTACGCTTTGGAGATACCATGGGCGCGGGGAGGGCTTGATCACAAGGGACAAAGAGTGCGGCTCGACCACACCAGGGGCTCATCGGCGCCCCCTTGGGTTTACTTTTTATCTTTTCTTCTTTTTATGTATACAGGACTCATTAATCGAAGCCTTGTTCGACGGCGCCTTGCCGAACTCACGATGCTGTGATCGGGGACTAAAGAAGGCTGCGACGAACAATCAGGTTGTCTCCATTACGAGCATTAAATTCGATTACGTACACCAAGTCTGCAGCTCATCCCTGGAGGGGGACATGTTAATTTAGTCCAAATCCCTTGCTTACCGCACTATTTGTATCAGTCCGCTTTATTAGCCGACCTTCTTTCATAAATAACGCATCACTTCCTTTTTTGCAAGTACATTACCTTTTTATTGCAATTGCGTTACCTCTTATATATGTTCATTATATGACATCTTGCACCCGTATACTTTGGTACGGCCGAATACACCAGGGGCTTCTGTTCCCCAGATTATGGTGTAATTAAGTCCAAACACTTTCACAAGTGCGGCACCCCGAACTTATAGCATTATATGAATCAGCTCCGAATCATGTCTTGGGTCAATAGTTGGGTTTGCCCGGCTCCCATGTTTTGGTACCTTACGTTCCGTTCCATCGGCTAAGGTAGCACTGGGAGAAGCACTGCGATTGCGCCCTGGTTGAGCCGGGTTAACGCCTCAGTGGAGAAAGCTAAAACTGACTGGCATGATAAGGCAAGAGACTGGTCGCTATTCGAGAGGTTCTTTCGGGTCCCTAAAGACTCATGCCGCTTCGAGCGAAGTTCCGGATGATGTCCGACGAAGCGTGGATAGCGCCCAGTTCGGTCTTCGAATACCGGGGGCTTCGCCCAAATTTAAAATTATAGAATTCTATGGCTAAGTGAGAGTGTTCAAGCATTATAAGTCTGGTCACCTTGTTACGTCGTGTTGGCGCCTCCTAGATGGACCCAATAATGGGAACAAGAGTGCTCAAGTTTATCACCGAACACCCAGACCTTGTAGCTTGGGGGTGAAGCCAACGACTTGCCATCTCTCAGATTTTACAAACGGCCGCATAGAAGGTAATATTTTAAATTAAATAAGCGTTGCTCATGGCGCATATAAACGAAGTTTTCAGCGCCCAGGATAAATACACAGCGAGTTCACTCAAAAATTACATCTCGGGAGCACTCATCTGCAATATCGCAGGCTCCTTCAGACAACTTTATAATATTGCTCGGCGTGCGATGCTCCTTGCCGTGGCGGATCCGTGAAGCTTCTCCGCATCCAGTTTGCCCCATTGCACCTTTATGCGGGCAAGGGCCCGACAGCGCCTTCAATACTGGTGAGCGCTTGATCACATCCAGCTGGGGCACGCATCCACCAGCCACCGCACTAGGCCAAAGTAGCTGCCGGGCATGGCTGTCCGAGCCATAGCCGGACTATGAGGCCCTTCATGACCTCCTCGGCTACCTTGTGGAGTTCGACCAGGCTGCTTCACCGGTCGCTTGAAACACGGATGGCGGCCTCGATATCTTGAGACCGAAGACCTTCTCCGTCGAGCTCCCTCCTCGCCACGATAGAATCTGCGGCATCGGGCGCTTTCTGGCGGCAGATCTGCAAACGCCTCGAGAGCTCGAATTCGGGTAAGTATCCGGTAATTTACATTAACGTGCCTGCTCTGCATGAAAAAGGCCTTACCCGCCGCTATCTTCTTTATGTCCTCTACCTCCTGAAGGGCCTTCTGGGCCTCGGCCTCGGCGGACTGGGCACCTTCGAGAGCCGAGGCAAGCTCGGACTCTCGAGTCTTGGAGTCACGCTCCAAACTCTCATGCTTTTCCATGAGAGCCTGGAGCTCTTGCCGAACTTCCGCCACCAGCGCCACTTGCTTTTCTCGCTCAGCCCGTTCCGTGGCCGCATTGCGTTCGGCCGCGGACACGGCATCCTTCAGGGCTGCCACCTCCTTAGTGGCCCCTGCAATACACATATTATCCTTATTAATTTTGTTTGCAACCAAAACCCTTTTCTGTAAGGTACTTATTTAAAGTGGTGTTATTCACCTTCTTTTTCCTTGAGCTGCCTCTTGGCATGGCTGAGCTCTTGCTCCAACCGCTCAAGGTCCTTTTTCAGCGCCTCGACCTCCGCCGTTAATGCGGCAGAGGTCAACAGCGCAGCCTGCAAACCCATATTCACATATTTTTAGAAACCCTGCGTATATCTTGTTAGATCCTTAGTCCGGCTTTTCTTTCCGAACACCGAACTAAGCATCGAGAACTCTTGTCTATGCGGTATTACATTACATAATTTTAAACTTCTTACCTCAAAGCCTGTTAGAAGGCTGTTGCAGGCTTCAGTCAGCCCGCCCTTGGCGAGCTGGACCTTCTCAATCACCGCACTCATGAGAGTGCGGTGTTCTTCCTCGATGGAAGCGCCTTTAAGCGCCTCCAGCAGGTTATCCGGCGCCTCCGGTTGGACGGAGGCCGCCGGCGTCACGGTCTTGCCCTTCTTTCGAAGGGGCCGCTTGCTGGACTCTGGAACCGCTACGGATTCCGAGGTAGAGTCCGGCACAAAGTCCGGGAGGACGCCTGACGGCGCCTCCGGAGCCTCCTCCCGGCGGGTCCCCCTATGGGATTCCGCCTCGTCGTCCTCGTCGACGCGTGGGGTAGAGGCAGTCGGGATAGAATTTACATCCGACGGCGCCAAAGAACCGCTCATCGAGTCGGGAAGATCGTCAATGGCCGGACTACAGGCAGAATGCGGTGTTAGAAGGACACTACATGGCATACAATGTACGGCATATAAATGATCTGAATATTTACGATCCTGCCGGACGCCTGGTCCTTGGAGGCCACTCTTCCTCGCCAACATTGATGTTGGCGAAACTGTCCGGGGGGATAGTTCTCCCCCTCTTGGACCCTTCGGCCGCGCCGATTGGGGAGGCCTTCCTCTTCTTCTCTCCCTCCTCCAGGAGAGAGTACTCCTCCTCCTCCTCGTCTTTGGGGGAGGAGTCCTCGTCGTCGTCAGACGCCTGATTACGGGAACTCTTTCGAGTCCCCGTGGCCACCTTCTTGGCCTTCTTCTCCGGCACCACGTGCGGTGCCGGAACCAGCAGCCTTGCTAAGCGGGCATCCACTGGTTCTTCTGGCATGGGAGCCGGGCTGATGAGCAGCCGGGCCTTCTCCATCCATTCCTGTCAAAGGAAGAGGCAGATTAAAAACCTCGCTAGAGTCAATCTAATTACTACAAGTGTCCCGTAATGGGGTCGAATCACTTACCTCGTCAGTCGGAGACTGCGAGCTGAATCCGCGGTCTTCGGTGGCGGATGCGGGGGCTTTGGCGCCCTTGAACAGCACCCTCCAGGCGCCTTCGTACGTTGTATCAAAGAGCCCGCTCAACGTCTGGTGCTGTTCGGATTAAACTCCCAGATTAAATACCCGTTCTTGGCATGGGAGAATCCGCGGAGGAGCATGACTGGACCACGTCCACGAGCCGAGCCTATTGCTCACCAGCTTCTTGATGCAGGCTCAAGTCCGTCACCTCCACGGATCACCCCACCGCAAGCCCTTCTCTTTCCGGAGGTGAGCTGCGTGGGGATTCGAGATCTAAATTCGGGGCCGCCGCCCATGTAGGCTTGCGCTCGGTGATGTAGAACCACCCCGATTGCCACCCCTTGACGGAGTCCACGAAGGTCCCTTCTAGCCAAGGGGCGTTGGGCGGCTGCCCAACATGGCGCCTCCGCATTCGCTTATGTCCCCTTCACAACCTTGACTTGCGTTGAAGGTCTTGAGCCACAGGCGAAGTGGGGCGGATGCGAGAAAGGCCTCGCACACAAGCGATAAACGCCGAGATGTTGAGGACGAAGTTGGCGCCAGATCGTGGAAATCCAGGCCGTAGTAAAACATGAGCCCCGGACGCATGGATGGGCGGAAAGCCCGTCCAGCGGAGGAAGTGGGAAGGAAGACGACCCTCTCATGAGGCCACAGGGTAGGGATGAGCTGCCCGCGTCGGGCGGCCGATGCACGATGTCATTGGAAGGTATCCGGCGTCGCGCAGCTTGGTGATGTCCTCCTCCTTGGCGGTGGAGGCCATCCATTTGCCTCCCCCTCCGGACATATTTGGAGAAGGGTCGAGGTGAGATGCGCGAGCTTGGGCGTTGGAGCTTGAGTTCGCAGGGATGGATAAGCAAAGGAGGAAGAAGGTGTAGGTGAGAAGGTAAATCCTTATCCCTTATATATAGGCGGACAAAACTATGCGTCCCTCACCGGCCTGGTAAAACTCGCTTATCTCCCAAGCGCCACCATCAATGGCGCGGTTGGGTTACCCACGCACGTATTGATGAGAATCCCGGAATAAGGGGAACACGATCTCTGGTTTGACAGGACGTGCCAAGGAAACCGCTTCGCTAAACGTGCTGAGGTGGTATAGTAATTCAAACAAGGGCTTGGTAGCGGTGTGATGTTACGCCGCGTAATACGTCAGCAGATTGAATCAGTATATATGTTTTATTCTCTCTACGTTGGAATGTGGAATTTATTTTTGCAGAGCCGGACACTATCCTGGTGTTCATTATCTTCTCCGAATTATTCAAGGAGAGGAACCCGCCTTGCAATGCCGAATATTATGCACGCCGGACTTATCGTCATTGAAGACCGGTTCGAGGGCTCTTGAGGAGTCTGGACTACGGGTGTCCGGACAGCCGGACTATCAATATCCGCGGACTCCCGGACTACGAAGATAGAAGATTGAAGACTCGGCTCGTGTCCCAAGGTACTTTCCTTGGCGTGGAAGGCAAGCTTGGCAATCGGATATGTAGATCTCCTACCATTGTAACCGACTACTGTGTAACCCTAGCCTCTCCGGTGTCTATATAAACCGGAGGGCCTTAGTCCGTGGGGCTAACATCACATCTCAACAATCATACCATAGGCTAGCTTCTAGGGTTTAGCCTCCTTGATCTCGTGGTAGATCTACTCTTGTACTACCCATATCATCAATATTAATCAAGCAGGACGTAGGGTTTTACCTCCATCGAGAGGGCCCAAACCTGGGTAAAAACATTGTGTCCCTCGTCTCTTGTTACCATCCGCCTAGACGCACAGTTCGGGACCCCCTACCCGAGATCCGCCGGTTTTGACACCGACACCCTCCTTTACATTCATATGCAAAGTCTTTACTTTCCGCTGCTCAACTCTTAGACTTGCATGTGTAGGGTGTTACTTGACTTGGTAGAATTGCTAAAACTTGCCTGCAACTAAAATTAGGAAAATGATAAAAAAAAATTGGCCAAGTAGTCTAATCACCCCCTGATACGTCTCCGTCGTATCTACTTTTCCAAACACTTTTGCCCTTGTTTTGGACTCTAACTTGCATGATTTGAATGGAACTAACCTGGACTGACACTGTTTTCAGCAGAATTGCCATGGTGTTATTTTTGTGCAGACCTAAAAGTTCCCAGAATGACCTGAAAATCCACAGAGCAACTTTTTGGAATTAATAAAAAGTACTAGCGAAAGAATCAGCACCAGGGGGCCCACACCCTGTCCACGAGGGTGGGGGTTCCCCCCCTAGGGCGTGCCCCTGCCTCGTGGGGCCCCTGAAGCTCCACCGACCTCAACTCCAACTCCATATATTCACGTTCGGGGAGAAAAAAATTAGAGAGAAAGATTCATCGCGTTTTACGATACGGAGCCTCCGCCAAGCCCTACACTCTCTCGGGAGGGCTGATCTGGAGTCCGTTCGGGGCTCCGGAGAGGGGAATCCATCGTCGTCATCATCATCAACCATCCTCCATCACCAATTTCATGATGCTCACCGCCGTGTGTGAGTAATTCCATCATAGGCTTGCTGGACGGTGATAGGTTGGATGAGATTTACCATGTAATCGAGTTAGTTTTGTCACGGTTTGATCCCTAGTATCTACTATGTTCTGAGATTGATGTTGATATGACTTTGCTATGCTTAATGCTTGTCACTAGGGCCCGAGTGCCATGATATCAGATCTGAACCTATTATGTTTTCATGAATATATGTGAGTTCTTGATCCTATCTTGCAAGTCTAGAGTCACCTATTATGTGTTATGATTCGTTAACCTCGAAGTGACAATAATCGGGATACTTACCGGTGATGACAGTAGTTTGACGAGTTCATATATTCACTAAGTGTTAATGCTTTGGTCCGGTACTCTATTAAAAGGAGGCCTTAATATCTCTTAGTTTTCAATAGGACCCCGCTGCCACAGGAGGGTAGGACAAAAGATGTCATGCAAGTTCTTTTCCAGAAGCACGTAGGACTATATTCGGAATACATGCCTACATTACATTGATAAACTGGAGCTAGTTCTGTGTCACCCTATGTTATAACTATTACATGAGGAATCGCATCTGACATAATTATCCATCACTGATCCAATGCCTACGAGCTTTTCACATATTGCTCTTTGCTTAGTTACTTTGCCGTTGCCACTGTTACAATTACTACAAAACTGCTACTGTTACTTTTGCCACTATTACCGTTACTTCCATACTACTTTACTGCTAAATACTTTGCTGCAGATACTAAGTTATCTAGGTGTGGTTGAATTGACAACTCAACTGCTAATACTTGAGAATATTCTTTGGCTCCCCTTGTGTCAAATCAATAAATTTGGGTTGAATACTCTACCCTCGAAAATTGTTGCGATCCCCTATACTTGTGGGTTATCAAGACTATTTTACAAGCTGCTTATTTGGGAGCATAGCTCTATTCTTTGAGTCACTTGGGATTTATATCTGCTGGTCACTATGAGGAACTTGAAAGACGAAATAACGAAGATTTATCCCTCAACTACGAGGGGAGGTAAGGAACTACCATCTAGCTATGCACTTGATTCTCCTTCTGTTATGAGTAAACTTGCGACAGCTAAACCTGCTTCTGCTATTAATTCTGATATGTCGCACGTTATTGATGATGCCACTTCTACAATGCATGATACTTATGATGAAACTACTTTTATGCTTGATAGTACTGTGCCATTAGGTGAATTTCTTGATGAACAACTTGCTAGGGCTAGAGAGAATGGAACTATTGAAACTGAAATTATTGATGAAAGTGATGATGAACGTTCTCCCCCTAAATATGAATTGCTTGTTGTTCTTGAGGGTTATGTTATGGATGAAGAAACTGCTAGAGATTTTCTTGCTCGCAATGATAGATCTGATCTTAAGAAGTTATTAGCTAAGCTGAAACAAAAGTCTCTGAATGCTAGAATGAAATACGACCCTGCTTTTGCTACTTCACCTATCTGTGTTACTGATAAGGATTATGATTTCTCTGTCGATCCTGAGATAATTACTTTGGTTGAATCTGATCCTTTTTCTGGCTATGAATCTAAAACTGTTGTGGCACATCTTACTAAATTGAATGATATAGCCACCCTATTCACTAATGATGAGAAAACTCACTACTACTATATCTTTAAAATATTTTCGTTCTCATTAAAGGGTGATGCTAAAACATGGTTTAATTCTCTTGATCCTGGTTGTGTGCGTAGTCCCCAGGATATGATTTATTACTTCTCTGCTAAATATTTCCCTGCTCATAAGAAACAAGCTGCTTTAAGGGAAATATATAATTTTGTGCAAATTGAAGAAGAGAGTCCCCCACAAGCTTGGGGGAGGCTTCTCCAATTACTTAATGCTTTGCCTGATCATCCCCTCGAGAAAAATGAAATACTTGATATCTTTTATAATGGACTAATCGATGCTTCCAGAGACCACCTGGATAGTTGTGCTGGTTGTGTTTTCAGGGAAAGAACAGTCGATCAAGCTGAATTGTTATTGAATAATATGTTGACTAATGAAAATAATTGGACACTTCCTGAACCAACTCCGAAGAAAAGAGGTGTTCTATTTCTCAGTCCTGAAGATATGCAAGAGGCAAAGAAATCTATGAAAGAAAAAGGTATTAAAGCTGAAGATGTTAAGAATTTACCTCCTGTTGAAGAAATACATGGCCTTAATATACCACCTATTGAAGAAACACATGGTCTTGATAACCCGACACAGGTAGTAAAGGTAAATTTTCTCTATAGATATGATAAAGTTGAAATCCCGTCTACTAAGTTTGCTAGCCAATGCTTGGATGAATTTGATGACTTTATGGCTAAACAAGAAAACCTCAATGCTTATGTTGGTAGACGATTGAAAAGTAATGCTTATATGATTGGACACCTGAGTGATTATATGTCTAGAGTTAAGGGTGAACTTAAACTCATTAGTAAACATGCTTCTATGGTTACCACTCAAGTAGAACAAGTGCTTAAGGCTCAAAATGATTTGCTCAATGAATTGAGTAATAAACATGACTTTGATGTTAGAGTAGCAACTAGAACGGGTAAAATGACTCAGGAACCTTCGTATCCTGAGGGACACCCTAAGAGAATTGAGCAAGATTCTCAGAGAAATAATGTTGATGCACCTAGT
Organism: Aegilops speltoides; assembly: GCA_021437245.1. Taxonomy (NCBI): domain Eukaryota; kingdom Viridiplantae; phylum Streptophyta; class Magnoliopsida; order Poales; family Poaceae; genus Aegilops; species Aegilops speltoides. The sequence continues at coordinate 448,021,833 of CM038145.1, read as the reverse complement.
CCTTCTAGGAAGAAGAAGAAAAATGATAGGACTTTGCATGCTTCTAGTGAACCTGTTGTAGACACACCTGAGAATCCCAATGATATTTCTATTTCTGATGCTAAAACACAATCTGGTGATGAACATGAACCTAGTGATAATGTTAATGATAATGTTCATGTTGATGCTCAACCTAGCAATAACAATGATGTAGAGATTGAACCTGCTGTTGATCTTGATAACCCACAATCAAAGAATCAACGTTATGATAAGAGATACTTCGTTGCTAGGAAGCACGATAAAGAAAGAGAGCCATGGGTTCAGAAACCCATGCCTTTTCCTCCTAAGCCATCCAAGAAAAAGGATGATGAATACTTTGAGCACTTTGGTAAAATGATTAGACATATCTTTTTGCGGATGCGTTTGACTGATATGCTTAAAGTGAATCCTTATGCTAAGTACATGAAGGATATTATCACAAATAAAAGAAAGATACCAGAAGCTGAAATTTCCACCATGCTTGCTAATTATACTTTTAAAGGTGGAATACCTAAGAAACTTGGAGATCCAGGAGTACCAACTATACCATGCTCCATTAAAAGAAACTATGTTAAAACCGCTCTATGTGATCTTGGAGCCGGTGTTAGTGTTATGCCTCTCTCTTTATATCGCAGACTTGAAATGAATAAGTTGACACCTGCTGAAATATCTTTGCAAATGGCTGATAAATCAACTGCTATACCTGTCGGTATTTGTGAGAATGTGCCTGTTGTGGTTGCAAACATTACTATCTTAACGAACTTTGTTATTCTAGATATTCCCGAGGATGATAGTATGTCGATTATCCTTGGTAGACCCTTTTTGAATACTACCGGGGCTGTTATTGATTGCAACAAAGGCAATGTCACTTTTCATGTTAATGGTAATGAGCATACGGTACACTTTCCGTGGAAACAACCTCAAGTCCACAGTATCAATTCTATTGGAAAAATTCCATCGATTATTATTGGAGGTTTTGAATTTCCTCTTCCTACTATCAAGAAGAAATATGATATTCTTATTATTGGGGATGTACATATCCCCGTCGAGGTAACTTTGTGTTATTTGAAATTTCTCCGGTTTCATGCGATTCGGAATGAGTTTGTTAACAAGACTTGATCAACCTTATTAGTGGATTCTTTTTGATGAGCATGAGATGGATGAAGTTAGAAAGCACAACCTTCTGTACCCTCCTTTTACTTTTTGTTCTTTAGAATAAATAAAGCAAAAATAGTATTTTTTTTGTCTATTTTCTGATTTATCCATGCAATAAAAAAACCGAAAATAAAAATTCTCCAAATGCCCTGAAAATTAAATATGATTTTTTCTGGTATATTTGAGAATATTTGGCACTGAGAACACAGAAGGGGGAGCAAGCACCTAGCCACGAGGGTCCAGGGCATGCCCACCCCCATGGGGCGTGTCCCCCTGCCTCGTGGGCTCACGGTGGGGCCCCTCCACTTATTCCTGCACCCACACTCTTCTTATTCCTCCTAAAAAAATCACCACCTTCAGTGGAGTTTCATTTATATGATGAGGTTAGGGAGATGTCACTATGTGAATTTTGTGCGGTTTGCAAGATACCCTTCGGGGGCAGCATAGAGGAACCACATCGTAGAGATGTGGATGGATTTATTGATATGATTACTATACGGGAAACGAGGAAGGTTTCTGATGCAAGAATTACTAGCATACACTTTCCTGTTCTACGTTACTTTGCAATATTTGCTAGTAGATGCTTAATTGGCCACGGGAACTGTGGAAACCTTATTGTTCCTGATATTATTATTTTGTGCCATGCTTTATTTCGTGTTAACACTGTTAGTTTAGGCGCTATTGTTGCCAAACGATTAAGTCTGAACCGTACAAAGGGCCCCATCTTTGGAGGTATTTGTAGGACCTTGAAGTATGTCTAGAGGGGGGGTGATTAGACTACTTGACCAATTAAAAACTTAACCTTTTCCCAATTTTAGAGTTTGGCAGATTTTAACTATCTTAGGACAAGTCAAGCAATCATCACACTATTCAAGCAAGCATGCAAAGAGTATATGAGCAGCGAAAATTAAAGCATGCAACTTGCAAGAAAGTAAAGAGAAGGGTTTGGAGGATTCAAACGCAATTGGAGACATGGATGTTTTTGGCGTGGTTCCGATAGGTGGTGCTATCGTACATCCACGTTGATGGAGACTTCAACCCATGAAGGGTAACGGTTGCGCGAGTCCACGAAGGGTCCACGAAGAAGCAACCTTGTCTATCCCACCATGGTTGTCGCCCACGAAGGACTTGCCTCACTAGCGGTAGATCTTCACGAAGTAGGCGATCTCCTTGCCCTTACAAAATCCTTGGTTCAACTCCACAATCTTGTCGGAGGCTCCCAAGTGACACCTAGCCAATCTAGGAGACACCACTCTCCAAGAAGTAACAAATGGTGCGTTGATGATGAACTCCTTGCTCTTGTGCTTCAAATGATAGTCTCCCCAACACTCAACTCTCTCTCATAGGTTTTGGATCTGGTGGAGTGAAGATTTGAGTGGAAAGCAACTTGGGGAAGGCTAGAGATCAAGATTCATATGGTAGGAATGGAATATCTTAGCCTCAACACATGAGTAGGTGGTTCTCTCTCAGAAATGGTAAGTTGGAAGTGTAGGTTTAGTCTGATGGCTCTCTCCATGAATGAAGAGGAGGTGGAGGGGTATTTATAGCCCCCACACAAAATCTAACCGTTACACACAATTTACCAAACTCGGTGGGACCGATTCAATAGACTCGGTCAGACCGATTTAGCAAACCTAGTGACCGTTAGGATTTTCGGTGGGACTGACATGCAACTCGGTGAGACCGATTCGGTTAGGGTTAGGGCATAACGTAATCTCGGTAAGACCGATTACACAAACCCGGTGAGACCGATTTTGGTAATAAGCTTTCCAGAGAGTTGGTCAGGTAAACTCGGTGGGACCGATTTGCTCTTTTCGGTGAGACCGAAATGTTACAAAAGGGAAACAGAGAGTTTACATTGCAATCTCGGTGGGACCGATCACTCACTTCGGTTGGAACGAAACGTTACCAAGGGAAACAGAGAGATAACAATCCCATCTCGGTGAGACCGAGATCCCTATCGGTAAGACCGATTTACTTAGGGTTTGTGGCAGTGGCTACGACTTTTGGAATCGGTGGCGCCGGATAGGAAGAATCGGTGTGACCGATTTTGGCTTTGGGTTTAGGTCATTTGTGGATGTGAGAAAGTAGCTGAGGGTTTTGGAGCATATCACTAAGCACATGAAGCAAGAGGCTCATTAAGCAACACCTCATCCCTCCTTGATAGTATTGGCTTTTTCTATAGACTCAATATGATCTTGGATCACTAAAATATAAAATGAAGAGTCTTGAGCTTTTGAGCTTGAGCCAATCCTTTGTCCTTAGTATTTTGAGGGATCCACTTTCATCATCCATGCCATGCCATTCATTGAGCTTTCCTAAAATAATAGTCTTGGTATAGCATTAGCTCAATGAGCTATATGTTGTTATGAATTACCAAAACCACCTAGGGATAGTTGCACTTTCAATCTCCCCCTTTTTTGTAATTGATGACAACATATAGATGTTGGGGAACATAATAATTTCAAAAAAAATCCTATGCACACGCATGATCATGGTGATGCATAGCAACGAGAGGGGAGAGTGTTGTCCACGTACCCTCGTAGACCGTAAGCGAAAGCGTTGTGACAACGCGGTTGATGTAGTCGTATGTCTTCACGATCCGACCGATCCAAGCACCGAATGTACGGCACCTCCGATTCAGCACACGTTCAGCTCGATGACGATCCCCGGACTCCGATCCAGCAGGGTGTCGGGGATGAGTTCCGTCAGCACGACGGCGTGGTGATGATGATGATGTTCTACCAACGCAGGGCTTCGCCTAAGCACCGCAAAGATATGATCGAGGTGGAATATGGTGGAGGGGGCACCGCACACGGCTAAGGAACGATCACGAAGATCAACTTGTGTGTCATGGGGTGCCCCCTGCCCCCGTATATAAAGGACCAAGGGAGGAGGAGGCCGGCCCTAGGAGGAGGGCAAGCCAAGGGGAGTCCTACTCCCACCGGGAGTAGGACTCCTTTCCTAGTCCAACTAGGAGAAGGGGGAAAGGAGGGAAGTGGAGAAGGAAGGGAGAGGGGGGCCGCGCCCCAAACCCCTTGTCCAATTCGGACTGGGCTTGGGAGGGGCGCGCGCCACCTCCTGGCTCCTTCCCACTAAGGCCCATTAAGGCCCAATACTCTTCCCCGTATTCCCGTAACTCCCCGGTACTCCGAAAAATACCCGAATCACTCGGAACCTGTCCGATGTCCGAATATAGTCGTCCAATATATCGATCTTTACGTCTCGACCATTTCGAGACTCCTCGTCATGTCCCCGATCTCATCCGGGACTCCGAACTCCTTCGGTAAATCAAAACTCATAAACTCATAATATAACTGTCATCGAAACCTTAAGCGTGTGGACCCTACGGGTTCGAGAACTATGTAGACATGACCGAGACACGTTTCCGGTCAATAACCAATAGCGGAACCTGGATGCTCATATTGGCTCCTACATATTCTACGAAGATCTTTATCGGTCAAACCGCATAACAACATACGTTGTTCCCTTTGTCATCGGTATGTTACTTGCCCGAGATTCGATCATCGGTATCCAATACCTAGTTCAATCTCATTACCGGCAAGTCTCTTTACTCGTTATGTAATGCATCATTCCGTAACTAACTCATTAGCTACATTGCTTGCAAGGCTTATAGTGATGTGCATTACCGAGCGGGCCCAGAGATACCTCTCCGACAATCAGAGTGACAAATCCTAATCTCGAAATACGCCAACTCAACATGTACCTTCGGAGACACCTGTAGAGCTCCTTTATAATCACCTAGTTACATTGTGACGTTTGGTAGCACACAAAGTGTTCCTCCGGTAAACAGGAGTTGCATAATCTCATAGTCATAGGAACATGTATAAGTCATGAAGAAAGCAATAGCAACATACTAAACGATCAAGTGCTAAGCTAACGGAATGGGTCAAGTCAATCACATCATTCTCCTAATGATGTGATCCCGTTAATCAAATGACAACTCATGTCTATGGCTAGGAAACTTAACCATCTTTGATTCAACGAGCTAGTCAAGTAGAGGCATACTAGTGACACTATGTTTGTCTATGTATTCACACATGTATTATGTTTCCAGTTAATACAATTCTAGCGTGAATAATAAACATTTATCATGATATAAGGAAATAAATAATAACTTTATTATTGTATCTAGGGCATATTTCTTCAGTCTCCCACTTGCACTAGAGTCAATAATCTAGTTCACATCACCATGTGATTTAACACCAATATTCACATCTGTATGTGATTAACACCCATAGTTCACATCGTCATGTGACCAACACCCAAAGGGTTTACTAGAGTTAATAATCTAGCTCACATCGCTATGTGATTAACACCCAAAGAGTACAAAGGTATGATCATGTTTTGTTCGTGAGGGAAATTTAGTCAACGGGTCTGTCACATACAAAGTCGTATATATTTTGCAAATATTCTATGTCTTCAATATTCTGCATGGAGCTACTCTAGCTTAATTGCTCCCACTTTCAATATGTATCCAGATTGAGACTTAGAGTCATCTGGATCAGTGTAAAAGTTTGCACCGATGTAACTTTTACAACGAACTCTTTTATCACCTCCATAATCGAGAAACATCTCCTTAGTCCTCACTAAGGATATTCTTGACCGTTGTCTAGTGATCTACTATTAGATCAAAATTGTATTCCTTTGCCAAACTCAGAGCAAGGTATACAATATGTCTGGTTCACAGCATAGCATACTTTATAGAACCTATGACTGAGGCATAGGGAATGAATTTTCATTCTCCTTTCTATTTTCTGCCATGGTCGGGTCTTGAGTCTTACTCAACTTCACACCTTGCAACACAGGCAAGAACTCCTTCTTTGACTGTTCCATTTTGAACTATTTCAAAAAAATATCAAGGTATGTATTCATTGAAAAATCTTATCAAGCGTCTTGATCTATCTATATAGATCTTGATGCTCAATGTGTAAGCAGCTTCACCGAGGTCTTTCTTTAAAAAACTCTTATTCAAGTATCCTTTCATGCTATCCAGAATTTCTATATCATTTCCAATCAACAATATGTTATCCACATATAATATTAGAAATGCTACAGAGCTCCCACTCACTTTCTTGTAAATACAGGCTTCTCAAAAAGTCTGTATAAAACCATATGCTTTGATCAACTCATCAAAGCGTATATTCCAACTCCGAGAGGCTTGCACCAGTCCATAAATGGATCGCTGGAGCTTGCACACCTTGTTAGCACCTTTAGTATTGACAAAACCTTCTGGTTGCATTATATACAACTCTTCTTTAATAAATCCATTAAGGAATGCAGTTTTGATATCCTTCTGCCAGATTTCATAAAATGTGGCAATTGCTAACATGATTCGGACAGACTTAAGCATCGCTACAGTTGATAAAATCTCATTGTAGTCAACACCTTGAACTTGTCGAAAACCTTTTTGCGACAAGTCGAGCTTTGTAGATAGTAACACTACTATCAGCATCTGTCTTCCTCTTGAAGATCCATTTATACAATATGGCTTGCCGATCATCGGGCAAATCCACCAAAGTCCACACTTTGTTCTCATACATAGATCCCATCTCAGATTTCATGGCCTCAAGCCATTTCGCGGAATCTGGGCTCATCATCGCTTCCTCATAGTTCGTAGGTTTATCATGGCCTAGTAACATGACTTTCAAAACAGGATTACCGTACCACTCTGGTGCGGACCGTACTCTGGAAGACCTACGAGATTCTGTAGTAACTTGATCAGAAGTTTCATGATCATCATCATTAGCTTCCTCACTAATTGGTGTAGGAATCACTGGAACTGATTTCAGTGATGAACTATTTTCCAATTCGGGAGAAGGTATAGTTACCTCATCAAGTGCTACTTTCCTCCCACTCACTTCTTTCGAGAGAAGCTCCTTCTCTAGAAAGGATCCATTTTTAGCAACGAATATCTTGCCTTCGGATCTGTGATAGAAGGTGTACCCAACAGTTTCCTTTGGGTATTCTATGAAGATGCACTTCTCCAATTTGGGTTTGAGCTTATCAGGATGAAACTTTTTCACATAAGCATCACAGCCCCAAACATTAAGAAACGATAACTTGGGTTTCTTGCTAAACCACAGTTCATATGGTGTCGTCTCAACGGATTTAGATGGCGCCCTTTTAACGTGAATGCAGCTGTCTCTAATGCATAACCCCGAAACAATAGTGATAAATCAGTAAGAGACATCATAGATCGCACCATATCCAATAAAGTGCGGTTACGGCGTTCGGACACACCATAACATTGTGGTGTTCCAGGTGGCGTGAGCTGTGAAACTATTCCACATTATTTTAATTGAAGACCAAACTCTTAACTCAAATATTCGTCTCCGCGATCAGATCGCAGAAACTTTATTTTCTTGTTACGATGATTTTTCCACTTCACTCTGAAATTCTTTGAACCTTTCAACTATTTCAGACTTATGTTTCATCAAGTAGATATACCCATATCTGCTCAAATCATCTTGTGAAGGTTAGAAAATAACGATACTTGCCACGAGCATCAACACTCATTGGATCGCATACATCGGTATGTATTATTTCCAATAAGTCAGTAGCTTGTTCCATTGTTCCGTAGAACGGAGTTTTAGTCATCTTGCCCAAAAGGCACAGTTCGCAAGCATCAAATGATTCATAACCAAGTGATTCGAAAATCCATCTTTATGGAGTTTCTTCATGCGCTTTACACCGATATGACCTAAGCGGCAATTACCACAAATAAGTTGCACTATCATTATTAACTTTGCATCTTTTGGCATCAATATTATGAATATGTGTATCACTACGATCGAGATCCAAAAAACTATTTTCATTGGGTGTATAACCATCGAAGGTCTTATTCATGTAAACAGAATAACAATTATTCTTTAACTTCAAATGAATAACCGTATCGCAATAAACATGATCAAATCATATTCATGCTCAACGCTAACGCTAAATAACATTTATTCAGGTTTAACACTAATCCCGAAAGTATAGGGAGTGTGCAATGATGATCATATTAATCTTGGAACTACTTCCAACACTCATCGTCACTTCCCCTTCAACTAGTCTCTGTTTATTCTGTAACTCCTGTTTCGAGTTACTAATCTTAGCAACCAAACAAGTATCAAATACTCAGGGACCACTATAAACACTAGTAAGGCACACATCAATAACATGTATATCAAATATACCCTTGTTCACTTTGCCATCCTTCTTATCCACCAAATATTTAGGGCATTTCCGCTTCCAGTGACCATTTCCTTTGCAGTGTAAGCACTCAGTTTCAGGCTTTGGTCCAGCTTTGGTCTTCTTCACGGGAGTGACAACTTGCTTGTCATTCTACTTGAAGTTCCCTTTCTTTCCCTTTGCCCTTTTCTTGAAACTAGTGGTCTTGTCAATCATCAACACTTGATGCTCTTTCTTGATTTCTACCTTCGTCAATTTCAACATCACGAAGAGCTCGAGAATTGTTTTCGTCATCCCTTGCATACTATAGTTCATCACGAAGTTCTAGTAACTTGGTGATGGTGACTAGAGAACTCATCAATCACTATATTATCTCGGAAGATTAACTCCCACTTGATTCAAGCGATTGTAGTACCTGACAATCGAGCACATGCTCACTAGTTGAGCGATTCTCCTCCATCTTTTAGCTATAGAACTTGTTGGAGACTTCATATCTCTCAACTCGGGTATTTGCTTGAAATATTAACTTCAATTACTGGAACATCTCATATGGTCCATGACGTTCAAAACGTCTTTGAAGTCCCTATACTAAGCCGTTAAGCATGGTGCACTAAACTATCAAGTAGTCATCATATTGAGCTAGCCAATCGTTCATAATGTCTGCATCTGCTCCTGCAATAGGTCTGTCACCTAGAGGTGCATTAAGGACATAATTCTTCTGTGCAGCAATGAGGATAAACCTCAGATCACGGATCCAATCCGCATCATTGCTACTAACATCTTTCAACACAATTTTCTCTAGGAACATATCAAAATAAACATATGAAAGCAACAACGCAAGCTATTTATCTACAACATAATTTGCAAAATAATACCAGGACTAAGTTCATGATAAATTTAAGTTCAATTAATCATATTACTTAAGAACTCCCACTTAGACAGACATCTCTCTAGTCATCTAAGTGATCACGTGATCCAAATCAACTAAACCATGTCCGATCATCTCGTGAGATGGAGTAGTTTTCAATGGTGAACATCACTATGTTGATCATATCTACTATATGATTCACGCTCGACCTTTCGGTCTCCATGTTCCGAGGCCATATCTCAGATATGCTAGGCTCGTCAAGTTTAACTGAATATTCGCGTGTGCAACTATTTTGCACCGTTGTATTTGAGCGTAGAGCCTATCACACCCGATCATCACGTGGTGTCTCGGCGAAGAACTTTCATAGCGGTGCATACTTAGGAGAACACTTCTTGATAATTAGTGAGAGATCATCTTAAAATGCTACCGTCAAACAAAACAGAATAAGATGTATAACAGATAAACATCATATGCAATCAAAATATGTGACATGATATGGCCATTATCATCTTGCGCCTTTGATCTCCATCTCCAAAGTACTGTCATGATCTCTATCATCAGCGGCACGACACCATGATCTTCATCATCTTGATCTATATCAATGTGTCGTCACATGGTCGTCTCGCCAACTATTGCTCTTGCAACTATTGCTATCGCATAGCGATAAAGTAAAGCAATTATTTGGCACTTGCATCTTATGCAACAAAGAGACAACCATAGGGCTTCTGCCAGTTGCCGATAACTTTGGTTACAAAACATGATCATCTCATACAATAAAAGATAGCATCACGTCTCGACCATATCACATCACAACATGCCCTGCAAAAACAAGTTAGACGTCCTCTACTTTGTTGTTGCAAGTTTTACGTGGCTGCTACGGGCTGAGCAAGAACCGTTCTTACCTACGCATCAAAACCACAACGATAGTTCGTCAAGTTGGTGTTGTTTTAACCTTCGCAAGGCCCGGACGTAGCCACACTCGGTTCAACTAAAGTTGGAGAAACTGACACCCACTAGTCACCTGTGTGCAAAGCACGGCGGTAAAACCAGTCTCGCGTAAGCGTACGCGTAATGTCGGTCCGGGCCGCTTCATCCAACAATACCGCCGAACCAAAGTATGACATGCTGGTAAGCAGTATGACTTATATCGCCCACAACTCACTTGTGTTCTACTCGTGCATATGACATCTATGCATAAAACCAGGCTCGGATGCCACCTTTGGGGAACGTAGTAATTTCAAAAAATTTCCTACGCACACGCATGATCATGGTGATGCATAGCAACGAGAGGGGAGAGTGTTGTCCACGTACCCTCGTAGACCGTAAGCGGAAGCGTTATGACAACGCGGTTGATGTAGTCGTATGTCTTCACGATCCGACCGATCCAAGCACCGAACGTATGGCACCTCCGAGTTCAGCACACGTTTAGCTCGATGACGATCCCCAAACTCCGATCCAGCAGGGTGTCGGGGATGATTTCCGTCAGCACGACGGCGTGGTGACGATGATGATGTTCTACCGACGCAGGGCTTTGCCTAAGCACCGCAACGATATGACCGAGGTGGAATATGGTGGAGGGGGGCACCGCACACGGCTAAGGAATGATCACGAAGATCAACTTGTGTGTCATGGGGTGCCCCCCTGCCCCCGTATATAAAGGAGCAAGGGAGGAGGAGGCCGGCCCTAGGAGGAGGGCGCGCCAAGGGGAGTCCTACTCCCACCGGCTTTCCTAGTCCAACTAGGAGAAGGGGGAAAGGAGGGAAGTGGAGAAGGAAGGGATAGGGGGGCCGCGCCCCAAACCCCTTGTCCAATTCGGACTGGGCTTGGGAGGGGCGCGCGCCACCTCCTGGCTCCTTCCCACTAAGGCCCATTAAGGCCCAATACTCTTCCACGTATTCCCGAAACTCCCCGGTACTCCGAAAAATACCCGAATCACTCGGAACCTTTCCGATGTCCAAATATAGTCGTCCAATATATCGATCTTTACGTCTCAACCATTTCGAGACTCCTCGTCATGTCCCGATCTCATCCGGGAATCCGAACTCTTTCGGTACATCAAAACTCATAAACTCATAATATAACTGTCATCGAAACCTTAAGCGTGCGGACCCTACGGGTTCGAGAACTATGTAGACATGACCGAGACATGTTTCCGGTCAATAACCAATAGCGGAACCTGGATGCTCATATTGGCTCCTACATATTCTACGAAGATCTTTATCGGTCAAACCGCATAACAACATCGTTGTTCCTTTGTCATCGGTATGTTACTTGCCCGAGATTCGATCGTCGATATCCAATACCTAGTTCAATCTCGTTACGGCAAGTCTCTTTACTCGTTATGTAATGCATCATTACGTAACTAACTCATTAGTTACATTGCTTGCAAGGCTTATAGTGATGTGCATTACCGAGCGGGCCAGAGATACCTCTCCGACAATCGGAGTGACAAATCCTAATCTCGAAATCGCCAACTCAACATGTACCTTAGGAGACACCTGTAGAGCTCCTTTATAATCACCCGATTCGTTGTGACGTTTGGTAGCACACAAAGTGTTCCTCCGTAAACGGAGTTGCATAATCTCATAGTCATAGGAACATGTATAAGTCATGAAGAAAGCAATAGCAACATACTAAACGATCAAGTGTTAAGCTAACGGAATGGGTCAAGTCAATCACATCATTCTCCTAATGATGTGATCCCGTTAATCAAATGACAACTAATGTCTATGGCTAGGAAACTTAACCATCTTTGATTCAACGAGCTAGTCAAGTAGAGGCATACTAGTGACACTATGTTTGTCTATGTATTCACACATGTATTATGTTTCCGGTTAATACAATTCTAGCATGAATAATAAACATTTATCATGATATAAGGAAATAAATAATAACTTTATTATTGTTTCTAGGGCATATTTCCTTCAATAGATCAAAGCTTCGACAAATGATAATAAGATTTAACAACATCGTCGCTTTGAGAAGTATGTGATAAGCAAGAGCTCCCCCTAAATTTGTGCATAGTTTAAGATTTGCTTTGGATTGCAAATGCACAATGAATTAGGCTCATGGGTTACTCTTCAATGTCACATACATCTTGGTGGAGCGCTCAAAATAGTAAAGATTGGATACATGCACTCATCACCAAGCAAAGTGAATGATCACATAGGATAGATAAGATAATATCATCAAACATGCATAAGTGTAGCTTATGATCAATCACATGATCATCAATGTCTCACAAGCATAGTATCTCAAGCACTCAAAAGCAAACAAGTTTAACCACCAAATCAAAACAAGAGAGAATAAAAGCAACACTCTCTCTCTCGAAGCCTATGATCTATACATTTTTCTCCCCCTTTGGCAACAAGTTACCAAAAAGTTCATAGAAGATGCATAGTGCTAGATCGACTCTCAGGCTTGATCTTCAGGTGGTGGTGTCCGGATAACTCCAAGAACGAAGGCTTCAGTTGAAGTAGAGGGTGCTGGAGTTGATCTTTGGAGCTGGTTGCCTTTGGAGCATTAGGGGCAGTGGTGGTCTTTCAAGATGTTGCTCTAGTGTCCGCATCACGAGCCTTTGCAATCGACCTCTGGGCTCTAGGCACTCTGGCAAACACATTAGTGGTAGTCCCCTGCCTCTCCTGCATGTCATCCTGCAGCTGCTCCACAACTGACAAAATCTCAGTTACTTTCACATCAAGGTCATGGAATTTGAGTTCCATGATTCTTTCCAAGCTCTCCTGATTTTGAGTGAGGGTGGCCAATCCCTTCTCAATCCTCAGTGTTGATGCTATCAAGTAACCAAGCTGCTCCTGCTTGTTCTTCAAGAAATACTTAGATGCCTCCTCTTGAGTTGGCATCTTGGCAGCCTTCTCCTTCCTTGCCTTCTCCTTCTTCTCTTGAGCATGCACTGATGATGGATCATTCTCATTCATGACAACTTGATTGTCCTCAAAGTCTGGATAAAGTGGAAAATGTTCCTTATCCAATTGATATTTCCCTGTGCCCATCTTTGAGTTAATCAACTCCTGAATTTAAGGGGCATATCCACAGCTCCTCTTCTGATCTGCTACAGTCCTCTTAATGGTTTCAATCATAGGGCTCATGACTTTGAACTTTTGTGGCACATCAAACAAATGAAACATGTTGATGGCATGCCCTCTGATCATGTTGTGGTCACCAGACTTAGGCAACAGAGTGTGCCTTAGGATCCAATTGATTGTTGGCAGCCCTGACAGAAGCAAGTGTACTGATCCAAACTTATGTGTTTCAACAGCCTTGTCTGGGATCTCCTTGTACATGTGTGCCATGGAATTGTGGTCCATCTTATTCTTGGCATAAATATCCAGGTCATCTTCATTCTCCTTTGGGGCATTGATCAGACTAGCCCATTCCTCAACAGTGGACTGGTACCTTGTACCTTCAGACATCCATACAATCCTACCATCTGGATAGAAGTGTGCTGTGGAGTAGAATTGCATGATAAGTTCATCATTCCAGTTGGTGAGCTTTTGCCCAACAAAATCAGCAACTCCACAAGCAACAAAACTGTCTTGCACTCCAGGATAGTTCTCTTCATTGTCCTTGATGTAGGTCCAGTCGACCCACCTCATATCACATACTATGGGCTTCTTATCCAACAAGATTGTCTCATAGAAGTCATGTTGTTCCTTTGTATGGAACCTGTAATCAACAACAGTTCTTCTCCTTGAGGCATATGGATCTTCCATCCTCCATATCCTCAACCTTGAATCCTTCCTGATCCTCGTGTCCTCAGCCACAGGATGGGCATCATTGTGGTCTGGTGTCTTGGGCTTGAGCTTCCTTAGGACCTGTCCTTCTTCATCTTCCTCATCAGCAACATTAGGCACTGGGGCCTTGTTCTTCTCAGCAGCTGGAATACTCCTGGTATTCCTCTTTGGTGCAAGCTTGGCCTTGGAGGCAGCTTTGGGTGCTTCCTTGGGCTTAGATGTTGCAGCCCCTGATCTAATAGCATCACCCATAAGCTTGGGTGCCTTGGGTGCTGGTGCAGGAACCTCTTCTTCCTCTTCTGAATCTCTTCTCATAGAGGGCTTTCCAAGAACCTGGGCAGTTGCGGTTCTTGCTCTCTTCTTCTTCTTGTCCTGAGCACCGTCATCCTCTGATTCAATGGTAAACTTCATTGTTTCTCCCGTAGGAACTTTCTTGGGTTTGGAAGATGTGACTTTCTTTTCAGGTGCCTCTTTGGGTTCAGTCTGTTTTGGCACTTGAGTGGACCTTCTGGCCTTGGGCATTGGTGTCCTCTTGGCAGGAACTTTCTTATTGAGGCCAGGCTTTGTATTCTTTGCTGAGCCATATTCCTTTTTGAGCACTACTTTCTTGGAATTAGCCTCATCCTCTTCAGCTCTGTAGTCCTCATCCTCAGAGTCTGAAGTTCTCTTCCTCCTTTGCCTGGCAGCAGCCTTAGGCAGATTACTTGGAGTGCTTCTGCTGCCTTCATCTGTTGAACTTGAGGGACTAGTGCCCTTGCTCATGTCAATTTGCTCTTGACTGTTGCTCGTCACACTCCGTGCGACATGCTGCAAAAACTGACTGCTGACCCTTTGAAGAGTTATAGATGAGATAGAATGGATGAGCATCACAAAATGCAGAGATTTTTGCAAAAGAATGATTCAAAAATTCAGTTTTACTTTTCCACAGAAAGCATTTCGGATCAACCGATTTTCAAACTCGGTGATACCGAAGCAGTTTTGGAACCTAAATCGATGAACTCGGTTGGACCGAGTCACGATTGATGCACCGAGACTGCTAGGGTTTCACAAAGTCCTAAAACCGGTCTCACCGATTAGCAATTCTCGGTCAGACCGAGAGTTACTAGTGCAATGGCATAAGCCAAATCGATGGGACCGAGTTTTTCAACTCGGTGGGTCCGAGATGGTTTCGGCAAAAACCTAACCCTAAAATTTTGAATCTCATCTACTCTACGGACTGCATTGACTGGATAGGAGTGCTTCAATCATGGCAAGAATCAATAAGAACTCAATGTGCTAGGAATCGGACGAGGATAGCACAGTGATCGAGTCCATACCCTAGCTTGGCGATGAACTCTCTATGGCGGCAACGGCGGGGGCGAAATCCGTTGACGGCGACGGAGACCAGCGACAGGAGGCGGCTGGCAACGAGGAGATGATCCGGAGACCTTCGAGGCAGAGCGAGCTATTGCGCGGGCGAATGGGTTCGGAGAAATTTCCAAAATTTTGCCCGTTACTATATATAGCCCGACCCTGTTGGTGTGACCGAGTGGAACAACTTGGTGGCACCGAGATGCATAACTGTATGCAGTTACAGCAACTCGGTGTGACCGAAAAGTTCAAATCGGTTGCACCGAGATTGAAAACTCAGACCAACTTAATGATCTCGGTAGGACCGAAATGGAGGAATCGGCCAGACCGAGAATCACAAAGAAGTTTTGGAAGTTTAAGTCTATGACGAATCGGGGACTCCGAGTGCTCCTCACACAGAGTGGTTCAAATCTGACTTGATCAAATTTTGTGATGTAGCATGAATAGAGTTTGAGACGAGAAAAGCATAGATAGCTAGAGAAGGTTCTTAGGCATTCTTGTCCATCCACTTGGCAAAAAGAAAAGAAGCCAAACAATCGAAACAACAAGTGGATGTCCTTGAATGAGTAAAATATGCACCAACATGCTCACACAATAAGATGGCAAATGAAATATGTGGCAAAGCATGCACAACCAATTCTAGCATCTATCAAACAATTGGCGATGACTAGGTCATCTATATATGAGTATATTGACTTAGGAGTCAAATGAAAAACATTTGATCATAGGTCATACTCATCGTTTAAGCTCAAGTGGGGTTACCACTTTTACATAATGCATTGATGTGTTCACACCATTAGAGTTGCTTTGACTCAATTCTTAGAGTTAAGCTCCCCCTAGATGTGAGATCCCCCCTTAGAGGGATGAACTAACCTTGGGTTTTGTCGATGATGACTTCATGTAGGTGTTGAAGATGTGGATGCTTAATGTTGATGTAGATCATTTGGAGCAATCCTTTGGAGTGAGTTGCACTTTCAATACCTACACGGGTTAGTCCCACAAGGAACAAACAAGAATATCCATAGACATAGAGTGATGCACACACAAGATGATGTCCATGAGATCATTAGGTTACCTTGGCCCTTGCCTTACCAACATGAGGGTTTGTGACTCCTTGAACTAGTGCAAGATGTGGAAGTTGATTGCACTTGTTCTTGCCATAATGATATGAGTGAAGAATGTTGGCGGAGTCACCCTCAAGAACTTTCTAGTTCTTCTTCTTCGGGATCCACATCATCTTGATGGGAATCCTTGGAGTTGTAGTTGTACTTGATGAAGTAGAACTTGACATAGTCTTGGGAACCCACTTGAACGAGGCCTTAGGTGCTTCTTCAAATGCATCAATCTCTTCTTGAAGCTTGTCCTTGCCTTTGTTCCTGTGGTCTTGTGGTGGAAGATCATCTTGTGCTTGTGTTCGCTTGAAGGAAGTAGGATCATACTTCTATTGTTGAGGAACAAACTTCGTCTTGGGGTATTGATCTTCTTCCCACTCAACTCCATTGGCATTGAACTTTCGTCCAAACCCAACACCTTGATTCTTCCGGTGCCTTCCTTGCTTGCGTACAATTTCCTCGAATTGCTTACTCCCGGCAAGGCTCTTGTAAACACCTTTCTCTATAACTCCCTTCAGTAAGCTATTTTCTTGCTCAAGTGTAACTTGGCTAAGAGAATCATTAGTGGAATCAAGAGAACTACTAGAAGCAACAATATTGGATTTGACATTGTTATTATTACTACTAGAGGAAGTATCTTTCTTGTACTTGTTACTAGACTTGACTTGAGGCATGTAAGTAGATAAGAGTAAATGCTTGGCAATGTAAGAAGAACTTTTCTTACGGAGATCATCATTGATTGCTTTTAAGAACTCATGCTCTTGCTCAAGATTGAGCTTTTCAAAGCGTAACTTCTCATGAGCCCTTAAAAGTTCTCGATGATCTTCAAAGATAGTTTCATGACCCAACTTAAGAGTGTTTAGTTCTTTAGTTAGAAGCTCAATCTTCTCCTTATCATTGTCATTCGTTTTATCTTGCTTAGCATGATTAATTAATGTTTCATCATAGTATTCATCACTAGAGTTGTCAACAAGTAAATCATCATCCACAAGCAAGTCATCTTCATCACTATTGAAATCAACATACTCGGGATGTGTTACCTTTGGACCTTTGGCCATGAAGCATCTTCCAATTCCTTCATTTGGTGAATCAAATATGTCGTAGGAGTTGGTTGACACAAGTGCTAGACCGGCAACACCTTCATCTTGAGTATATTCGGAGTCGGAGTGATAGCTTCTCTCGAGTGATTGTCGGAGTCGGGCGGATACCCATTCACCAACATGAGCTTGATGTCTTTGTTTTGTGTAGCTCCTTGATGACTTGTCCTTCCTTTCCGAATCCTTGCTTCTCTGTGAGGGTCTTCGTTCATAACGATCATCTCTACTCCTCCTCTCTCTTGGTGGTGATTCTTCTCTTTTGCTTCTTCTTCTTGGAGAATCTTCTCTTCTTTTGTAGGGTGCCGTACACTTATTGGAATAGTGTCCGGGGCTCCCACAATTGTAGCAATTGTGCTCTCGACTAGAAGATCTTTTGTCATTGTAAGACCTTGACTTGGAGCTTCTTTCTTTGCTTCTACTCTTGTAGAATTTGTTGAAGTTCTTCACCATTAAGCTCAATTCTTCATTGAAGGTTTGTTTCTCACTTGATGATGTGGGGGCTTCACTTGAGGCTTTGTGAGCACCACTTGACTTGTTGTGAAGTTCCTCCTTATCCTTGAGTGACATCTCATGAGCAACAATTCTTCCAATGACTTCCGTTGGCTTGAGATCTTTGTAGTTTGGTATCATTTGGATCAACGTGCACACGGTATCATACTTTCCATCCAATGCTCTTAGGATCTTCTTGATGATGAATTTGTCGGTCATCTCTTCACTCCCTAAGCCGACAATCTCATTTGTGATAAGTGCAAGCCTAGAGTACATTTCAGCGACACCTTCACCATCCTTCATTTTGAACTTGTCAAGCTGACTTTGGAGCACATCCAACTTGGATTCCTTTACGGATTCGGTACCTTCATGCATATCAATCAAAGTATCCCAAATTTCCTTTGCATTCTCAAGACGGCTGATGTTGTTGTATTCTTCGGGGCACAATCCGTTGAAGATGATATCGCAAGCTTGAGCATTATATTGCAGCATTTTCAATTCTTCCGCATTAGCTTCACGGTTCGGTTCTCTCCCATCAAAGAATTCACCTTGCAAGCCAATACAAATAATTGCACAAACGGCGGGGTTATGTCCAAGAATATGCATTTTCATCTTATGCTTCCAACTAGCAAAATTAGTACCATCAAAGTAAGGACCTCTACGGTGATAATTTCCCTCGCTAGACGCCATACTCTCCTAGGTTGTGAAACCAAGGCTATGACCGCCAAAAGCTATGGAAATCAAAGCAAATGGAGACCAAAGCTCTGATACCACTTGTAGGACCTTGAAGTATGTCTAGAGTGAAGGAAATATGCCCTAGAGGCAATAATAAAGTTATTATTTATTTCCTCATATCATGATAAATGTTTATTATTCATGCTAGAATTGTATTAACCGGAAACATGATACATGTGTGAATACATAGACAAACATATAGTCACTAGTATGCCTCTACTTGACTAGCTCATTAATCAAAGATGGTTATGTTTCCTAACCATAGACATGTGTTGTCATTTGATTAATGGGATCACATCATTAGGAGAATGATGTGATTGACATGACCCATCCCGTTAGCTTAGCACTTGATCGTTTAGTATTCTGCTATTGCTTCCTTCATGACTTATACATGTTCCTGTAACTATGAGAATTGTGTAACTCCCGTTTACCGGAGGAATACTTTGGGTACTACCAAACGTCACAACGTAACTCGGTGATTATAAAGGAGTACTACAGGTGTCTCCGAAGGTACATGTTGAGTTAGCATAATTCGAGATTAGGTTTTGTCACTCCGATTGTCGGAGAGGTATCTCTGGGCCCTCTCGGTAATGCTCATCACCTAAGCCTTGCAAGCATATAACTAATGAGTTAGTTATGAGATGAAGTATTACAGAATGAGTAAAGAGACTTGTCGGTAACGAGATTGAACTAGGTATTGGATACCGACGATCGAATCTCGGACAAGTAACATACCGATGACAAAGGGAACAACGTATGTTGTTGTGCGGTTTGACCGATAAAGATCTTCGTAGAATATGTAGGAACCAATATGGGCATCCAGGTCCCGCTATTGGTTATTGACCAGAGACGTGTCTCAGTCATGTCTACATCGTTCTCGAACCGTAGGGTCCGCACGCTTAAGGTTTCGATGACAATTATATTATGAGTTTATGTATTTTGATGTCTTCAAGTTTGTTGGAGTCCGGATATGATCACGGACATGAGGAGGAGTCTCGAAATGGTCGAGACATAAAGATTGATATATTGGACGGATATATTTGGACACCGGAAAGGTTTCGGAGAAGTTTGGAGCTCCGGGAGGTTACCGGAACCCCCCGGGAGGTATATGGGCCTTATTGGGCCCATGTAGGAGGAAGGAGAAGGAGCAAGGAGGCGCCCCCAAGCCCAATCCGAATTGGGGAAGGGGGCCGGCCCCCCCTTTCCTTTCTCCTTCCCCCTCTTCCTTTCCTACTACTAGTACTCCTTCCTATTACTAGTACTCCTTCCTTCCCCCTCCAAATAAGATTAGGAAAAGGGAAACCTACTTGGAGTAGGTTTCCTCCTCCCTATGGCGCGCCCTTGGGCCGCCACCTCCTCCCTCCCTCCTTTATATACGGGGTAGGGGCACCCTAGGACACACAAGTTGATCATTGATCGTTCCTTAGCCGTGTCGCGTGCCCCCCCACGATATTACACCTCGGTCATATTGTAGCGGTGCTTAGGCGAAGTCCTGCGACAGAGAACATCAAGATCGCCACCACGCCGTCGTCTTGACGGAACTCCCCTCGGCGCCTCTGCTGGATCGGAGATCGAGGTGCGTCATCGAGCTGTATGCGTGTCAAGAACTCGGAGGTGCCGAGTAACGGTGCTTGGATCGGTCGGACCGGAGGACGTCGACTACTTCCTCTACGTTGCGTCAACGCTTCCGCTTGGGCTCACGAGGGTGCGTAGACAATACTCTCCCTCATTGCTATATCATCACCATGATCTTGCGTGTGCGTGGGAAAATTTTGAAATTACTCGTTCCCCAACAAAGGCATCCGAGCCTAGGTTTTATGTGTTGATGTTATATGCACGAGTAGAACACAAGTGAGTTGTGGGCGTTATAAATCATACTGCCTACCAAAGATGTCATACTTTGGTTCAGCGGTATTGTGAGATGAAGCGGCCGGACCGACATTACGCGTGACGCTTCTGGCGAGACTGGTTTCACCATTACGAGCACTCGTGCTTAAAGGTGGCTGGTGGGTGTTTGTCTCTCTCACTTTAGTTGAACCGAGTGTGGCTACGCCCGGTCCTTGTGAAGGTTAAAACGGAGTCTATTTGACAAACTATCGTTGTGGTTTTGATGCGTAGGTAACAACAGTTCTTGCTAAGACCGTAGCAGCCACGTAAAATTTGCAACAACAAAGTAGAGGACGTCTAACTTGTTTTTGTAGGGCATGTTGTGATGTGATATGGTCAAGACGTGATGCTATATTTTATTGTATGAGATGATCATGTTTTGTAACCGAGTTATCGGCAATGGCGAGAGCCATATGGTTGTCGCTTTATTGTATGAAATGCAACGCATACATAATTGCTTTACTTTATCACTAAGCGGTAGCGATAGCCGTAGAAGCAATAGATGGCGTGGCGACAACAATGCTATGATGGAGATCAAGGTGTCGCGCCGGTGACGATGGTGATCACGATGGTGCTTCGGAGATGGAGATCACAAGCACAAGATGATGATGGCCATATCATATCACTTATATTGATTGCATGTGATGTTTATCCTTTATGCATCTTATCTTGCTTTGATTGACGGTAGCATTTTAAGATGATCTCTCACTAATTATCAAGAAGTGTTCTCCTGAGTATGCACCGCTATGCGAAAGTTCTTCGTCTTTGAGACACCACGTGATGATCGGGTGTGATAGGCTCTACGTTCAAATACAACGGGTGCAAAACAGTTGCACACGCGGAATACTCAGTTATACTTGACGAGCCTAGCATATCTGAGATATGGCCTCGGAACACGGAGACCGAAAGGTCGGCGTGAATCATATAGTAGATATGATCAACATAGCGATGTTCACCATTGAAACTACTCCATCTCACGTGATGATCGGACATGGTTTAGTTGATTTGGATCACGTGATCACTTAGATGACTAGAGAGATGTTTGTCTAAGTGGGAGTTCTTAAGTAATATGATTAATTGAACTTAAATTTATCATGAACTTAGTCCGGTAGTATTTTGCAAATTATGTTGTAGATCAATAGCTTGCGTTGTTGCTTTCATATGTTTATTTTGATATGTTCCTAGAGAAAATTGTGTTGAAAAATGTTAGTAGCAATGATGCGGATTCGATCCGTGATCTGAGGTTTATCCTCATTGCTGCGCAGAAGAATTATGTCCTTGATGCACCGCTAGGTGACAGACCTATTGCAAGAGAAGATGCAGACGTTATGAACGTTCGGCTAGCTCAATATGATGACTACTTGATAGTTTTGTGCACCATGCTTTATGGCTTAGAATCGGGACTTCAAAGATGTTTTTGAACATCATGGACCATATGAGATGTTCCAGGAATTGAAGTTAATATTTCAAGCAAATACCCGAGTTGAGAGATATGAAGTCTCCAACAAGTTCTATAGCTAAAATATGGAGGAGAATCGCTCAACTAGTGAGCATGTACTCAGATTGTCTGGATACTTCAATCGCTTGAATCAAGTGGGAGTTAATCTTCCAGATAAGATAGTGATTGACAGAATTCTCTAGTCACCATCACCAAGTTAGTAGAACTTTGTGATGAACTATATTATGCAAGGGATGACGAAAACGATTCCCGAGCTCTTCGTGATGTTGAAATCAACGAAGGTAGAAATCAAGAAAGAGCATCAATTGTTGATGATTGACAAGACCACTAGTTTCAAGAGAAGGGCAAAGGGAAAGAAAGGGAACTTCAAGTGGAAAAGACAAGCAAGTTGTCACTCCCACAAAGAAGCCCAAAGCTGGACCAAAGCACTAAACCGAGTGCTTACCTTCGCAAAGGAAATGGTCCTTTGGAAGCGAAATGCCCCGAACATTTGGTGGATAAAAGGATGGCAAAGTGAACAAGGGTATATTTGATATATAGATTATTGATGTGTGCCTTACTAGTGTTTATAGTAGCCCCGAGTATTTGATACTTGTTCGGTTGCTAAGATTAGTAACTCAAACAGAGTTACTGAGATAAAACAGAGACTAGTTGAAGGGAAGTGACGATGAGTGTTGGAAGTAGTTCCAAGATTGATATGATCATCATCGCACACTCCCTATACTTTCGGGATTAGTGTTAAACCTAAATAAATATTATTTGGCGTTTATGTTGAGCATGAATATGATTTGATCATGTTTATTGCAATACGGTTATTCATTTAAAATCGAGAGAATAATTGTTGTTCATTTACATGAATAAAACCTTCAATGGTCAAACACCCAATGAAAATAGTTTGTTGGATCTCGATCGCGTGATACACATATTCATAATATTGATGCCAAAAGATGCAAAGTTAATAATGATAGTGCAACTTATTTGTGGCAATTGCCGTTTGGGTCATATCGGTGTAAAGCGCATGAAGAAACTCCATAAAGATGGATTTTCGAATCACTTGGTTATGAATCATTTGATGCTTGCGAACCGTGCCTTTTGGGCAAGATGACTAAAACTCCGTTCTCGGAACAATGGAACAAGCTACTTGACTTGTTGGAAATAATACATCTTGATGTATGCGCACCAATGAGTATGAAGGCTCGTGGCAAGTATCGTTATTTTCGACCTTCACAAGATGATTTAAGCGGATATGGGTATATCTACTTGATGAAACATAAGTCTGAAATAGTTGAAAGGTTCAAAGAATTTCAGAGTGAAGTGTAAAAATCATCGTAACAAGAAAATAAAGTTTCCGCGATCTGATCGCGGAGACGAATATTTGAGTTACGAGTTTGGACTTCAATTAAAACAATGTGGAATAGTTTCACAGCTCACGCCACCTGGAACACCACAACGTTATGGTGTGTCCGAACGTCCTAACCGCACTTTACTGGATATGGTGCGGTCTATGATGTCTCTGACTGATTTACCACTATTGTTTTGGGGTTATGCATTAGAGACAGCTGCATTCACATTAAAAGGGCACCATCTAAATCCGTTGTGATGACAACATATGAACTGTGGTTTAGCAAGAAACCCAAGTTGTCGTTTCTTAAAGTTTGGGGCTGCGATGCTTATGTGAAAAAGTTTCATCTTGATAAGCTCGAACCCAAATCGGAGAAGTGCGTCTTCATAGGATACCCAAAGGAAATTGTTGGGTACACCTTCTATCACAGATCCGAAGGCAAGATATTTGTTGCTAAAAATGGATCCTTTCTAGAAAAGGAGTTTCTCTCGAAAGAAGTGAGTGGGAGGAAAGTAGAGCTTGATAAGGTAATTTGTACCTTCTCCCAAATTGGAAAGTAGTTCATCACGGAAATCAGTTCCAGTGATTCCTACACCAATTAGTGAGGAAGCTAATGATGATGATCATGAAACTTCAGATCAAGTTACTACAAAACCTCGTAGGTCTTCCAAAGTACAGTCCGCACTGCAGTAGTGCGGTAATACTGCTCGGAAGTCATGTTACTAGACCATGATGAACCTACGAACTATGAGGAAGCGATGATGAGTCCAGATTCATGAAATGGCTCAAGGCCATAAAATCGAGATATGATCCATGTATGAGAACAAAGTATGGACTTTGATTGACTTG